>CM072821.1:39279971-40522288 GCA_036937905.1 Salvia rosmarinus | reverse complement strand
TGATGTTGCATCTTCATCAAACCACAAAAGAAAGTTTTCTTAGCAAGATGACTCTACTTTTCTCGGCATCTTAGATTAGGTCACATCAATCTAAATGGGATCGAGCGCTAGAATGGGCGTTGGGTAATCTCACGGTTACTCGTTCCCGATGCGAATCCTATATAGAAAGTAAGATGTCGACAGGACCCTCAAAGCGAAGGTTATAGAGCCAAAAAATGTTGGAGTTAGTCCATTCGACTGTGGACCGATGTCCCACAAGCTCGTGGAGAATGCGGTATTTTGTCACTTTCATTGGCGATTACTCAGAGTGCGGATCGTATACTGCTTCGCCAAGTGCAGATGCTTTGAGAAATTCAAAGAGTTTAAAGGCGGAAGTGGACACGAAGCTAGGTAAAGTATCAAGTCACTGCGTTACGTCGCGATGGCGAACACCTCGATGTGAGTTTATGGACTATCTAGTGAAGTGTGGGATTACCTCCCGGTAGGCTTCACAGACACACTACAGCAGAAATGGTGTGTTAGAGCGAAGAAATAGGACTCTTTTAGAAATGGTTAGATCAATGATGAGCTATGCAACATTGCCTATTTCGATTACGGGGTATGCCTTAGAAACGTTGGCATACTTGCTAAATCTAGTACCATCAAGTCGGTCGAAAAGACCCGCTTTGAGGTTGTGGTTTGGTATGACCGGTTTAAACCACATAAGGATATGGGGCGATCCGACTGCGTCTTGAACAAGAAGGGCGACAAGTTGGAGGCTAGATCCGAAGCAAGGCTGTTTATTGGCTATCTAGAGGAGCGAAGGTGGTTTACTCTATAGTCTAAGGATCGAGAAGGTCATTATTAGCACTAATGCTCGATTCTTAGAAGAGGACTACATGAAAAATCATAAATCCAAAGTTGAAATCATTCTTCAAGAATTAGAAGATGATCGTATTCCACCACCGAATTAGGCGAAGGTGCGAGATGTCGAGTCAGTGGGAGGATCGACACGGATACTTCAAGAAATTGAAGTGGGTCGAGTTCACTTTGGAATCACCGGCCGTATAAGTGGTACCTCCCGACCAAGTGGTGCAGTTAGAGAACCACAAGTATCACACTCGGGTTGCCATTGTGCTGTAGAACCTCATCGTGGTGGGAGGGTTGTTAACTCGTCGACCCGGCGATTTATGTCGTGGGTGAATCTTGGTTTAGTCGAGGCGAGCGAGCGATAATCGACCCGTGGACATACAAGGAGGCGATACAAGATATTGATGCAAGATCATGGCACACGCGCCATGGACTTAGAAATGGAGTCCATAGCGGCTATGGATGTATGAAAAGACACTTCTACGGGATGGCAAGGAAGCCATAGGTAGTAAATGGATATCTGAGAGGAGAGAGATTCCGATGGAGGTTTTGCTTTCAAAGCCGGGCTTGTGGAAAAGGGTACCTTTCAGTTGAGGGCATCGATTTCGATGAGACCTTTTAAGCTTTGCACATGCTCAAGTCCATCGAATTCTTCTAGCCATAGCAGCCCACTTGAACTAGAGGTTTGGCAAATGGATGTTAAAACCGCTTTTCTAAGCAGTTACCTTGAGGAAGGTAGAACATCTATATCAGACAACACGAAGGTTATGTGGTAAAGGGTGAAAGAGCATCTAGTATGGAGCTTAAGTCCATTTATGGACTTAAGCGAACCTCCGATCATGGAACTTATGCTTTGATGAGGTAGTAAAGTCTATGGATTTACCCGAGTTGCTAGCGAGTTGTGTGTATCGGTTAGATGTCAGCGGTAATGTGGTATTTCTTGCACTTTATGTAGATGACATTCTTCTAGTTGGCAACAACGTGAAAGTCATTATCGAGGCGTAAGAGTTGGTTATCGATCGGTTTCAAATGAAAGACCTAGGAGATGCGTACATTCTTGGGATCAAGGTTTGCGAGATCGCAAGAAGAAAATATTGAGCTTATCTCGGGCGTCCTACATTGATCTTGTGATTACTCGTTTTAGTATGCACGGACCGCCCGAAAGGATTGCTACCTTTCGGACATGGCGTTCCTTTATCTAAAACGCGATCACCTATGAACGCAAAGGAGATAGAGAAATGAGACAAGTTCCTACGCTTCCGCCGTGGAAGTCTCATATGCGCAATGCTATGCGAGGCGATATCTACTATGCGGTAGGCATAGTAGCTAGATATCGATCTAACCACGGACAAGCTCATTGAATTGCGATAAAGCATATACTCAAGTACACGAAAAGGACTAGAGATTATAGGCTGGTTACCATGCGAGATAGTCTAATGCCTTTGGGTTATCTGACTCGGATTTCAGCGGCCGTGATGAGAAAAAGTCGACCTCGGGCTATGTGTTTACCTTGGGAGGTGGGCCGTATCTGGCGGGTGCAAAGCGGCGATGCATTGCGGACTCTACCATGGAAGCGAATATGGCAGCTTGGAGGAGGCTAAGGAGGCTGTATGGTTCAGAACTACCTCATGGATCTAGATGTGGTACTGGTTTGCCCAAGTTTCATAGTTTCTTGTGATAACTTTCGGTGCGATGCAAACTCGAAGGAACCACCGGACCCACAAGCGACCAAACACATAGAGAGAAGTAGCATGTCATCGAAATCGTTAGGCGAGGTGGCGTGCTGATTGAAAAGATTGATCTGACGGAAAATCTAGCGGATCCATTCACGAAGCACGCACATAAAAGTCTACGATGGACACGTTAGAGGACTTGGATTGCGCTTGATGGCACCCATAGAAAGAAACTTTTGTATAAGTGGGAGAAAGTGATGGTTGTTAGTAGAGACACATTGTATACTAAAAGTTTGCTTTAGTATAAGTGGGAGATTGTTGGATTTGTATCTTGAAAGCGGTTTGGTTGAGCTTGTATACAATGTTTCTGTTACCACTATTACAATCTCTATCACGAATTGAATACTTGATTGCGTATATACTGTGTCCCTTATCTCGTATATAAGTTAGATCATACGATTGTGTAGAAGATCACGAAGTCCGTATGATTGGTGGAGCAATGAGATATAAAAGTTTCCTGTTGAGACAACTTAGGGCGAGTTGTCGGTTTAGGGCTGCGATATAGATAAGAAGTGACTTGACTTAGTTGCTTGTCTATCTTTGATGCGTCTCGACATATTGAAGGATCACGGTGAGATGTGTTCTTCTATCGACCGTCGTGAAGAACCAAGATCTCGGTGACTACGATGATCTAAACCTCGATAAGGTATTAGGTGAGTATGAGTTCTTGACCATCACTTTGACTTGTTATGGGTGAGGTTATATGTTCTAACCAGATTCTCCGCATCTTGGGTGGTGGCGATCTTGTATGTCACGCTGAGTTATCATGTCAGTCACCGTATCCGTTTAGGATGATGGCGTCCCTTAAGGAGCTCAAAAGGTTTATTGTACTAAACCACGAGGTTGAGTTAGCTCAAGTACAATAATAAGGTTGAGTGGTACTACTTAAGAAATGAAGTTGTGTCGTTTTAAGCGGTCAGTTGCTATAAATGATTAATGGACGTTCGATATCTTAAATACGAGGGATTCGTAATGTCTAAGTGCAAGCCGACTCAACCCGGTAATAAAGGGTAAGTCGGCATTTATTCTCTAGTGGCATGAATAAATGTTTATAAATTAATTTATGTTGCAGGGTGAACATAAGATAATTAATTTATTTGAGACCAATCTTTATTCCTTGCATTTGATCCACAATTTGGCCCGTCGGGCCCATGTGAAGAAAATCGGTAGCCCTTGATGCTCCATTGGCAAGATTTTATTCTCTTTATCCACAAGGATATTATTATATTTATGATATATGCATAGATCCTTTCCATATAAGATTATGGTAATAATCACGAGTATGGAAATAATCCACGAGGTATGGTATTTTCCATATAGGATTATGGTAATTTCCATATAGGATTATGGTAATTTCCATATGGGATTAAGGTAGTGCATTAGAAATATAAGGTATGAGATAAAGTCTAGGTTAATGCTCAGTGTAGTGAGTACAAATAGATTTTCTTCATGAGAAGAACATTCTCAATGTTTCGTTTCCACTCGATAAAATTTGGATCGGATAAGGATTTTGTGCGAGCATATTGATAATCGGTATAAGAGACATATCTGAAATCGATAAAGTAAACACATAAGCATACGATCTCACATAATTCGTAACAATAATATTGTAACCTTTTGATAAAACAATATTAATTGAAACCTCCAATCGCCCAAGGAATCCACATGCAAGCCACACGTGTGGGCGTTTACATGAACCCCGGCCGGACTAAAATATACCATTTAGTCGTTTAATTTCAATCCATGTCAACTTATCCTTATGACAAATGAAATTAACGATTGGACCTTTCTGACCACATCACTATCGCAAGAAGGGACATCGCGGGAAGTTGTACTTGAGGTGATGTCTAAGCAATGACCACAATTTTAATAGCAGAAAATGAATTCTTAGAATTGGCATACTCACTCGGACCATACCGCTTCCAATTCAAATTCTTTTGTTATCTCATTTTATATCTATCTCTAGAGAACTTATGAAAATCGCACATGCAAGCCACGCGTGTGGGCGTTTACATGAAACTCCCACTTTCAATAGATTTAAAATGTTTTATTTAGAAATCTCATCTAACAAACTTATGATAAGCAAGTGCAAGCAAGCCACGCGTGTGGGCGTTTACTCACGGTCGTCTCACTTTGTTTAGAGATCAAAAGTGGAGGTCTTGACATTTTAATTTTAAAATTAATTTGTCGGGTTGCTTGCTTAGTCTTTTGTTCAAAAGGTTTGTCCATGCGAGATCACGTAATCTAGCATGCTTTTCTATAGAACTAAACATGTAAAACATGCGCAGTAATTCTAAAATATGCTTGAAAACGCGATAAACCTAACATGCTTACTATGCGCACTCAATTCTGAAAAACACTTAAAGGTTTGTCAGCGTAATTTAAACATACATAGCATGCTCTGCATAATTTTAAACATCCACGACATGCGATGAGCGATAAAATAAAATAAAAGCGTTCATCGTGGCCCACTCGTGGAATCGCACTTTCCCGCCTAATCTATTACATAGAAATGCAAAGTGAGATCTTTAAAATCTTCAAAAACAGGCCTCGCGTGCATGGGCACGAACGGATTCAAACGGGCCTCGCGTGCAGGCACGGACGGATTCGTAAAAATAGGATTCGGGCTGGAAAAACGGATCTAGGCTCGGCCCCGTCACGCGGCGTATCCGCGAGCGCCGTGCACGCCTTGTGTGCCATCGCCCGCACGCCGTGCGACCCGTTTTTCCCGTCGTCTCGATCTGACTTCTTTCGTCTTCGTTTTACTTTTACAGATAAGATTTACAGAAAAATAAATCTAATCTAACCATGGATTTTCGTGGTGAAAAACAAAATCCGACAAAATTTAAGCGAGGCGACGATGAGCAGCGGATCCATCAATTAATTAAGCGCACGTAATAATCAAACGTGAATTAATCCAGCGAGCCAAATCCGATCCCAGGCTCGATACCAATTGTAGGAAAACTAGGTTTAGCCCTCCCGAGGATCTATCTTGGATATTTAATTCACCATACATGGATTATATACCTAGCATGCACCTATAAAATTAATTGCAACACGTAGGGGTTTCTCGTGTTTACCTTTGGATCTGTCGGCGGAATGGATCGAGACTCGTGCTTTGACCTTACGGATCGTATCCCGGTTGCCCAATCTCCAACGTCGGCGAGGACGATCTATGGAGAATGCTTGGAAAAATCACCTCTTTCTCTCTTGGCACAATTTTGAGAACCTCGCTCTCTTTCTCTTGGTGATGGACGAAAATATTGAGGTTGATTATTAATCATTCACCTAGATTTAATCTCTTACCTCATATTTATAATGCACTACCTTAATCCCATAAAGAAATTACCATTATCCCATATGGAAATTACCATAATCCCATATGGAAATTACAATAATCCTTTATGGAAATTACCATAATCCCATATGGAAATTACCATAATCCTATATGGAAAGGATTATTACCATAATCCTATATGGAAAGGATCTATGCATATCCCATAAATATAATTATATCCTTGTAGGATAAAGAGAATCAAATCCTTGCCATGTAGAGAAAGTAGCGCCTATTTTCCTTCCAAGCTACGGGCTGGATGGGCCGACCAGAGAACAAATGCTGAGGAATAAAGATGGGCCTCAAATAAATTAATTATCTTATGTTCATTGAACATAAATTAATTTATAAACATTTATTCATGCCACTAGAGAATAAATCTTGACTTACCCTTTATTACCGTAGTTGAGTCGGGCTTGCACTTAGACATTACGAATCCCGTATTTAAGATATTGAGCGTCCATTAATTATTTAGAGCATTACATTGCTTAAAATAATTAATATCTTTAATTCATAAGTAGTACCACTCAACCTTATTATTGTACTTGAGCTAACTCAACTGCGGGGTTTAGTACAATAAACCTTTTGAGCTCCTTAAGGGGCGTCATCATCCTAGCGGATACGGTGACTCGTCTGAGATAACTAGCATGACATACAAGCACCGCCACCACCCAAGACGCGGAGAATATTGGGTTAGAACATATAACCTCACCCATAACAAGTCAAAGTGATGGTCGAGAACTCATACTCACCTAATACCTTATCGAGGTTTACATCATCGTAAGTCACCGAGATCTTGGTTCTTCACGACGGTCGGATAGAAGAACACATCTCACCGTGATCCTTGATACGTGCGGGCGTACCAAAGCATAGACAAGCAACCAAGTCAAGTCACTTCTTATCTATACATGACTATCCGACAACTCGTCTTCAAGTTATCTCATTTGTGAAACTTTTTATATCTCATTAAGCTTGACCAATCATACAGACTTCTGTGATCTTCTACACACTGTATGATCTAACTTATATATGAGATAAAGAGACACAGATATATGCAATCAAATATTCAATTCAGATAGGAGATTGTAATAGTGGTAACAGGAAACATTGTATACTGATAAGCCTCATTTTTACATGATTTATAAGGCTTTATTCGTTTCGTTTCTAAGTGATAAGTGATCTTTTGAGTTGTCTTTTGATATATTTATGTTTACCTTGGAAGATATTATTCCGTGTGTATTCATGTCATTTTAGCATAGGTTTTAATGTCAAAAAGGTGGATCACGATAAAGAGGAATCAATAGCTCAATCGCAAGCTCGTGCGAAGAAGAACTATTTGAAAATGACGTTGAATATGATGTAATGGATTTGAAAAATATGGATGTGAAAAGTATACTATGTTAAAGATCATCTCGATAGGAGTCCGTAGGTGCAAATGGATCGCAATTCGGAGTCCGGACGAGAGAGAACGGAGCGAAACGGCGAAGTCGCGCGCAGGGAATTACGCCTCGCGAGAAACGCTCGCGACCGTTGGTCGTGATGCTTGGTCGCGAGGATGAGCGAGATTTCAGCAATTTTGACGTCGCAACCTTCTTTCGCGTGAATGGCTCGCGGGATAAGTCGCCTAGGGTTGCGTGATTTATATATATACGCAAACATCAAGCATGAATTGGAGTGGGATTTGGACGAGAGTTTTGGGGAATTGATTCAGAGTCAAAATAGGATTGGTGAATTTACGAGAAAAGGGAGCTTGGGTTTTATTATAAATAGGGAGATAGATCAGTAGTTTAAGAACACCATTCCAGAGCAGAACACAAATTCTTCTTTATTTTCTTTTGCAAGTTCTTTTCCCGTTTATTTTAGTTTAGCTTTTTCTTTAAGTATTTTCATTCCAATTTCATAGTTTAGTATTAGAATTCGTAATTTCTTACGGATTCAAGTCGCTCTAATTGTTCTTCGTGGATTCTTACGGTTTTATCTATCTATCTTAATTTATGTTTTATTTAATTATTTATTGCTTTGGTAATTTAATTATGCGTAGCTAAAATTCCGTACTGATCCTAGGGTTTGCATGATTCGATCCTATATGTTGTGATTTCTGTTATCGCTATTTACCTTCTAGGCATTGATTCATGATTCTTGGTGCTTATTTATATGTGTTGATTTCTGATCAATCTTAATGCATATCTAGTTGTCGGTTAATTACGTAATTGTATTAATTGTCAATCGATCTTGAATGCATGATAGAAATAAGCCTTGAGTCGTAGCTGAGATAGGATATTCGTAGGAAGCATATTCTTAGTGATCCTTTTGGAGTTACTTGTTTTCACCTAGAATGGTAGGGAAAACTCGTAATATCTTGCCATAATTATCGTAATTGAAGTTGTTGGTTATATTTGTGATCTTCCATCTTATGCGGATTAAAATTGGCTAATAGAACAGGATAAACATCGTTGTTGATAGGATTAATGCATCCCAGGGTTAGTCTCTCTTATCATTTTATCTTTCGTGTGTTTATTGCTTTGTTTTATTTTCTGCATAGTTACGCTCGCTTTGGATTAAATTTCAAGCCCTTAAAACCTTTCACCCAATTTTACGTGCTTGAATAATGATGAATTATCGTTGAGCTAGCCACGTGTTTTCGTATTACAATCCACGTGGATACGATACTCGACTTACCTTCTATATACGCCTTTACGTGTGAAAAAGGGGCGATCAAATTTTGGCGCCGTTCGGGTTGTTAAGATTACATAGGAATAATTTGACGATTTGGATTTATTAATTCAAGTTATATATTATATTATTTATTTATTGTTACGAGCTAAATTCTCTTTTCTCGGGTAGTTTATCATAAGATCTCGGGGACCTCACGAAATATTACTAGATCCCGAGATCGAAAGCTCTCAAAGGAGAAGAGGGCGAGAGAAGAGATGGGCTGCAATGGCGGCTAATCCACGAGCAGGAGCATTCCTCCCGAGCAAGCTGCACGCATGTTCGCGATTTGGCAGAAATGCGGCGCCGGATGGCGAATATGGGACTCCTAGTCCCTGCTCGAGGCGAGACCTCGAATTATATGTACCGACCCCCACCGAGCAATTCAAGGAGGCGGATGGGGCCCGAAGTCAATGCAAACAACTTGAGTTAAAGCCGCCTTAATCGGCATGGTACAAGGAGAGCGGTTTGGGGAGGAGTCACAGAGGACCGAATGCGCATCTTGAGAAATTCCTCGATATTTGTGACACCATCAAGCAGAATGGGGTGCCACAAGACACGATTCGGATCGCATGTTCGGATTCTCTCTCTGTGATCGAGCGAAGAATGGTTGAAGTTTGGACCGCACGGCATAAAAAGTTGGGGATCTTTGCGAAAAGTTCCTCTCAAAGTATTTTCCGCCACCAAAGCCCGTAAAATCATCGCCGAGATCTCCCACTTCTCCGGCTAGGAGATGAGTCATTGTTCGAGTCGTGGGAGCGATTCAGGGGCCTATTGAGAAAGTGCCCACAACACGGATTCTCCAAAGAACAGCAGATCACGCAGTTCTACAGTGGGCTGACATGGCATACAAGGAGCATAGTGGATGCGTCGGCAGGTGGATGTTTATTGAATCGTCGTGTAGAGGAGGCCAGTCGCATCATAGAAGAGATGGCGGCAAATAGTTATCAATGGCCAACGGAGAGAACACCAATGGTTAAAGCAGCAGCTGTCGAGACTGATTCGAAATACGACGAGCTGATGAAGCAATTCACTCTTTTGAAGAGTCAGATCGAGACAGAAGAGGTCAACCACATCAATCAGAGGAATCATGGGGGAAATCCGGCATACACTCCAAACAATAGAAATTATCCGAACCTGTCGTATGCCAACCCGAATAATTTTCAGCAACCTCCTGCAGGCTTCACGGTACAGAATGGTATGATCCAAGAACCGAAGAAGCCAAGTTTAGAAGACATGATGCAGCAGTTGGTTGTAAGCAACCAACAATTGACGACGAACCAGAACTCATTTATAAGCAACACCGGGCAGAAGATTAATCATTTAGAGTCCTTTGTGGACGGCTATGGAAAGCATATGAAGATTTTGGAAAATCAGTTGGTCAAGTAGCCGTCTGTTGAATGCACTACAAAAGGCAGGCCAATTTCCAGTGTCTGGAGGTAAACCGAAAAATCAATGTTTCGCCATCCGGACGAAAGTGGACAAGCTTACCCAAGCCATACGAAGCAAGAAAGTGGCGGGCGAAACTCACGATCGAACTCGCGACCGCGTGCCCGATCGTGAGGAGTCCCGAATTTGCCCATGGAAGCTCGCGACCTAGCACGCCATGAGCCCCGACCGTGAGCCATCAGTTGTGCACGCCCAGTTGTTCGCGGCGACCCAGCGCCCGCAATTTGAATGCGAAGGAGGATTGCGACCAGAGCGGACACCTCGCGACCTTCCGGTGATCGCGAGGTCAACCGCGAAGGGCCTCGAGAATCCAATTCACGCGTACCTCCTCGGTCCCATTTCCGAGTCGACTAGTCAAGTCGAAATATGACGAGGAGTTTCTTGCGTTGGAAGAGATTTTCAAAAGTTGAGATCAATTTGCCTCTCTTTGAGCGCTGCGAAACATGCCGGGATACATGAAATTTTTAAAGGCAGACGCTTACAAGCAAGAAGAAATTGGGAAATTTGAAAAATTACCTATCAGAAGAATGCGATGTTGTCTTGCAGAGGAAGCTCCTCTAAAGCGAAGGATCTGGCGGTTTACGTTGGAGTGCGAGATTGCGAGCACACGTTCCCCAACGTGTTGTGTGATTAAGGAGCGAGCATAAAACGATGCCGTTAAATGTGTTCAATCGCTTGGGGTTGGGCAAGCGAAGAAGACCTCTATTTCGTTAATGATGGTGATGGTCGATCGCATACCTAAGGGATAGTTGAGGATGTGTTGGTAAGAGTTTGAGATTTTGTCTTTCCGGTGATTTTGTTATTTTAGACATTCACGAATTTAAAATCAACCACTAATCTTGGGTAGGCCTTTTCTAGCAACTGGTGGTGCTTTAATTGGCGTGCGGGAAGGTGATCTAACTTTTCGTGTTAACGATGAGAAGCTGAAAATCTCAATCTATGATGCCATCCCGCGACACGATAGTGCGAGCATGAAGAGTGTCATTCAATCACCTTGTTGCGACTAGCGAATCTCGAGCTTGGATGTCAACCGACTAGTTGACAACGGTGCTACAAAGAAAAGATGGACTGGCATGGAACTCCGGTGACTTGTTCAAGTTTGGGGAGGCCACTTCCACACTCGGTGGTGGTCTGCGGTCAGCGCAAAATATGGAGGCAAGCAAAGATTTGGTAAGAAGGCTGGCGCGGATCGCTTGATTGATCGAGGTTAGTATTGGTCTAGCTAAAGACATTTAAATTTAGCACTTGTTGGGAGGTAACCCAATGTTTTCTTTGTTTTGGTTTGTTTTTCGTTTTGTTACATTTTCTTTTGTTTGTGTTTGTTTTGTTTTTCGTGTTTAGGTTTTGTGTATACATTTTGTGGGTTGAGTTGAATGACGAGCACCGATGATGAGAATTGTTTTATTAGAAAATCTATTGTAATTGATTTTGTGAGGCGAAGCATGTTATGATTGTTGTGAGTATTAAGCCTTTGAGAACTTGATCGCATTTTTGAAACTGTGAGACTTGAGCTTTTTTCGTCATATCTTTTCGATCTTGTTTTTTTTCTGTGTGAATAGTTTGAAATAGCATGTGTTTCTCTAGAACTTGCTCGGTTCTTTTCAAGGTTGCATTGATGTGCTTAAGAATTTTGAAATGATATTAGGCATTCTTTTCTTAGCCTATACACTATCAAACACTAACCTTGTTATTATCCTTTGATGAGCACGTTTGAGCCTACCTTATTCATTCATATAGCCGTGGGTTGAGTTATGTTGTTAGTGTGATTTTTGGTTGCTTGAATGAAAGGTTGAGAAAAAGAAAGGAAAGAGAATAATTGTTGAGGAAGTGATAATAATAAAATAGTTGCTTGCCCATATAAGTTCAAAAAATAAATAAATAAATAAATGACACAAGTGTGTGAAAAGAACATAAATGGGTAAGTAGCTAGTGCTTTGAGATGAGTATATCACTTATATGAAAATTGTGGAATTCTTAGAAAAATGACTTTTGGTGTAGAGTTTTGAAATAAATTGTGAAAGTTTGGGAATTATGTCTTGTGATACTTATGATGTTTTCATTATGGGATTATGAGTCACTTAGCCTAAATATATCCGACCCACCAAAGAGCTACATTATAACCTTTTATAAAGACCTTTTGATCTTAGGTCTTGAGCACATATTTGAGCAATGGAGAATTAGGCGATTTGCAAGCTTATGGTAGATTCCATGTAATTTTGAACTTTGAGAGCATACATCCTCCTTCATACACTTGAGTGTTTGAGATTTCTTATATATATATATATCCATGTCATGAGCATTGAGTTTGGGAAGGCTTGTGCTATGATTATTATGATGTGTGGAGTTTAACGAAAGATGTTGTGATTTGATTCATTTGAGTGAATCGTTTATTGCTCATTGCTCGAGGCTTATTGCTTTTATCGTTTGACTCTTTACTGTCTCGATCGTCTCTCTTTTGTTCTAATTTGTTTGAGGACAAACAAAGGGTAAGTTTGGGGAGTTGATAAGCCTCGTTTTACATGATTTATAAGGCTTTATTCGTTTCGTTTCTAAGTGATAAGTGATCTTTTGAGTTGTCTTTTGATATATTTATGTTTACCTTGGAAGATATTATGCCGTGTGTATTTCATGTCATTTTAGCATAGGTTTTAATGTCAAAAGGTGGATCACGATAAAGAGGAATCAATAGCTCAATCGCAAGCTCGTGCGAAGAAGAAGCTTTGAAAACGACGTTGAATATGATGTAATGGATTTGAAAAATATGGATGTGAAAAGTATACTATGTTAAAGAGCATCTCGATAGGAGTCCGTAGGCACAAACGGATCGCAATTCGGAGTCCGGATGAGAGAGAACGGAGCGAAACGGCGAAGTCGCGCGTAGGGAATTACGCATCGCGAGAAACGCTCGCGACCGTTGGTCGAGATGCTTGGTCGCGAGGATGAGCGAGATTTCAGCAATTTTGACGCTCGCAACCTTCTTTCGCGTGAATGGCTCGCGGGATAAGTCGCCTAGGGTTGCGTGATTTATATATATACGCAAACATCAAGCATGAATTGGAGTGGGATTTGGACGAGAGTTTTTGGGGAATTGATTCAGATTCAAAATAGGATTGGTGAATTTACGAGAAAAGGGAGCTTGGGTTTTATTATAAATAGGGAGATAGATCAGTAGTTTAAGAACACCATTCCAGAGCAGAACATAAATTCTTCTTTATTTTCTTTTGCAAGTTTTTTTCCGTTTAATTTAGTTTAGCTTTTCTTTAAGTATTTTCATTCCAATTTCATAGTTTAGTATTAGAATTGTAATTTCTTCGGATTCAAGTCGCTACAATTGTTCTTCGTGGATTCTTACGGTTTTATCTATCTATCTTAATTTATGTTTATTTAATTATTTATTGCTTTGGTAATTTAATTATCGTAGCTAAAATTCGTCTTGATCTAGGGTTTGCATGATTCGATCCTATATGTTGTGATTTACATTATCGCTATTTACCTTCGGGCATTGATTCATGATTCTTGGTGCTTATTTATATGTGTTGATTTGATCAATCTTAATGCATATCTAGTTGTCGGTTAATTACGTAATTGTATTAATTGTCAATCGATCTTGAATGTATGATCTGAATAAGCGCTCGAGTCGTGGTGAGATAGGATATTCGTAGGAAGCATATTCTTAGTGATCCTTTTGGAGTTACTTGTTTTCACCTAGAATGGTAGGAAAACTCGTAATCTACCGCCGCAATTGTCGTAATTGAAGTTGTTGGTTATAT
Organism: Salvia rosmarinus; assembly: GCA_036937905.1. Taxonomy (NCBI): domain Eukaryota; kingdom Viridiplantae; phylum Streptophyta; class Magnoliopsida; order Lamiales; family Lamiaceae; genus Salvia; species Salvia rosmarinus. The sequence continues at coordinate 40,508,441 of CM072821.1, read as the reverse complement.
TTGTGATCTTCCATCTTATGCGGATTAAAATTGGCTAATAGGAACAGGATAACATCGTTGTGGATAGGATTAATGCATCCACAAGGTTAGTCTCTTATATGTTTTATCTTCCATGTGTTTATTGCTTTGTTTTATTTTACGCATGGTTACGCTTTGCTTTGGATTAAATTCAAGCCCTTAAAACCTTTCACCCAATTTTACGTGTTTGAATAATGATGAATTATCGTTGAGCTAGCTTCTGTGTTTTCGTATTATAATCCATGTGGATACGATACTCGACTTACCTTCTATATACGCCTTTTACGTGTGAAAAAGGGAGCGATCATATACAAGCTCAACCAAACTGCTTTCAGTATACAAATCCAACAGTGGGAAGGACCCCACCAAGGACAAGGATCCAACACTGGCCAGGCCGACAGGAGGCCATGGTAAGGAAATAACGTGCCATCTAGGCACGGGTAGGGGAATGGACGCCCCATGGTACCCGCATCTGGCGGGGGAAACCAAAAATTTGTGAAACTCCCCGTGTGCCCCAGGTGCCAAAGGATTCATAAGGGGGCATGCGCATTCACAAATGACGGATGCTTCAAGTGTGGCCAGAAGGGCCACTACTCTAGGGACTGCCTTGGGATGCGCCAAGGAGGAAATGGCCGTCCCAATGTGCCCAACAAAGTCCAACCGGTCCGGGCTATTAGAGCCCAACCAATCCAACAACAGCCCCCGGTTCAATACTACCAGCCAAATCAGCGACCATATCAACCACGGAGGCAACGACGACAACAATGGCGACAGCCGCAGCAGCAGTACCGCCAGCCCCAACAACAACAACAACAGCAGCAACAACCGTAGCAACCACAACGACTTTATCAGCAACAACAGCCGCCCCAGCAAGCGAGGGCCTATGCCCTCAACCAGGAATAAATCGAAAATCATCGAGTTCTTAAGGCCCGAGATCATCAATCGTCCGTCCACAATCAGCACGTACTTCAAGCCCAATTATTTCAGAAGGGTCATTATGAGATTGAGAGATATAGGCGGTGAACAGTTGGTGGATAGGTTTAGGCAAGGGTGTTTCGATCACTTAGTTGGTTGGGAACCTGGATCCAAGTCAAACATGAGTTTGCACCATATGGTATCCCGACATATTAAGCCCCCCAGTGCTGAAGATCATGAGATATGATTTTTTATCAATGGAAGGTGAAATTTTTTTCCTTTTCGGATTTTGCGCTCATGACGGGTTTGAGTTTTGGGACGTCATCTTTCGATCCTACAGCCTGTTGAGGTTTATCGAAGGTTTGTTGGTGGCGGAGGGACTAGTATAGAGAATCTAGGTGTGAGATTCTTTGATACGGACCGTCCGATTGATGATGATGATGATGGTAATCTATATCTTCGTGTGGCCCACGTCTTAGTTCTTTACGCATTCATTCTTGGAATCGACTTGCCACGGCACGTGAATCTGGTGATTTGGGTCTTAGTTGACGATCCGGGCGTGTTACTAGATTTCCATGGGCTGCCTATGCATATAAAATTCTCCAATACTACATGTGGAATATGAAGACCAAGGCGAAATATCACTTCTACGGACTGTCGTGGACATTGTATATTTGGTCATTAGAGATCATTCCGGATCTTGGCGCGACGGTTGCGAAATATGTCCGGGGGGATGCGTATCCTAGATGCATGAGGTGGAAGTTCACGAAGATGATTGACGAGGATACACAGCCCCTGTTTGATCGTGAGGTATTATTAATTTTCATTTATTCATTATATCATATGTTTTCTATTCAAATATATAGTAATGCATTTTGGTTTATTGTAGGGGCAACCGTTTTTAGAGTTAGTCTCGGACGACTATGAGATGAGCATGTCGTACTATACGTCATCTCTATATCCGGGTGCACTAGGCGTGAACTACAGGAGACCCGTTCCCATTTGTACGCCCGGGGAACAACCCCCGCCCCACACTAGAGCACAGCCCCACCGTCGTTTTAGAGCAGAGCCTTCTACTGATCTTGACGTGGGGGTTAGTCAACGACCGATACATAGTACGAGGGCACGTACTTCTATTGTTGATGAGATTGATGCAGAGCATGAGGAGCCACGATGTCAGTCTGTGGAGAGAGAGCGTGCGTCGGACGAGGGACGACGGCATGATATAGGAAGACGCAGACAGGATACAGGGAAGCGTGCGAGATAGCCACGTTCCTCTTCATCTAGCAGTGACGGTGAGCACCACAGACGTCTGAGTCAACATGATCGGCGTTGGATCACAAACACGATCCATAATGTGGTTCGAGAGAATATTCAAGGACTGAAGACGTGGTTTGAGTCTATGATAGATAAGACTCGATGTAGATGTTCGCATAGTACTGAGGCATATACGTCATCCCGTCATGGAACTACCCCACCGCCGATACGGAGTGACGACCAGGGACGGCAACCTTCTATTCGTACTCCTACGTCGGGTTTAGATGTACCCCAGTAGACTCATTTATCAGATCTGACGTCTCTTGTACCCCAGACAGATGTTACACCTCATCGTCAGTCTCTAAAAATCCATGGCTCTAGCTCTAGAGGCATCAGCCCATCACACAGTGAGGATCCAACTCGTCATTCCATGCCAGAGATGCATATGGAATAGCCGAGATAATTGGTAAATTATTTTATTTTATATTATTGCACCATATTTGATATGTTTACTTTTTCTAACTCTGTTGCTTAAACCCAAAATTAGCAAACTCGTAGAAGTGAACGAGTAAGGTTCGCTTCGGCTGCATTGAGGTCATCGTACGTGAATAGTCCTATACCTCGTCCTATCCCCGATAGTGTATTCGCTTCTTATGAAAATTTTATTGAGGCAAGGACGGGTTCCGTGATTATTAGAGACAGTGGATGCACACTTACTTTCAGGGATTTTGTTCGCATCGAAGACCCTTCTACTGATCTTGACGTGGGGGTAAGTAAAGACTATTTGTATTTTCAATATGAAATCGTTATTTTAAAAACAAATTATTTATTGCAGGATGTTGATTTGTACATGATGCATCTGAGGACGAGATTAATAAACGGATAGGACTTATTGGATGTGGTCAATAGTGACAACACGATTATATTGGACACCTATTTTTTTGTAAGTATATATTTCTTATTTCTTATAGATGTGAATATATATGTAATAACCCGAAAAATTTAAAACTTTTATTAGTGATGTTTAAACCAATTATTTATGTTGCTTAGACCTTAATTATGTTTAAGGTGACCAACAAAATGAATTAGAATCGATTCGGAGGTCGAAAACTAGAGAAATCAAAAACTAGTGACTAGTCCTACCGGATTAGGGTTTTCTGAATAGCATGAACATAGACTGAAAGATCGAGAATGAATCTCGACAAAAGGATTTTATTTCTAAAATCATCTCACGAAAACATGTGAGAAACCAAAGAATTAGAATTTTCGGGCGTCGCCCGGTCTGTCTCAAAAGTACTATTCACGAGCCGGATCAACTTTCAGTCCGTGCTATTTATGAAAATTTATGATAAAAATCAAAATCATGAAGGAATATATTATTATGAATTTATAACTAATAAGAATAAATTTCTGAACGAAATTTCTGAAGAACTTAACCGAACGCTGGGAATTTATACCGAAAAAATCCTAAATTGATCCGAACGAATCGAAACTCGAACCACGGGTCTAAATCAATAATAAATTATTTATAAGACTCAAATAAATTATGAAAGCTAAAGAATTCAATAGAATTTTGAATGAGCATAATTTAATCGCCGGATGCTGTTTTTCCGTGATAACTCTGAATTGACTTATCAGATACCATCCGAACTTCATGAAATTATTATAAACTATGAAATAAGTCTTTTTAACCCTATTTAAGAAAATAAAACTTTAAGGTTCCGAGAAATCAATCGAAAGCGCGTTAAAACTTAAAGAGTCTGTATTAACATGCCAAATCGGGTAATTTGACCATTCCTTCTCCAAATTACAACCAAGACCTCCCCAAATGAGCTAACAACAGATCTTAAGGCTGCAAAGCAGCAGTATTTTCGTCCATTTGCTCTCTCTCACTTTGGAACCCATTTTCTCTCTCTAATTCAAAATCATCTCTTTTGTTCTTCCATGTTCTAAGCTTTAATCCCCCATTTGAAACTATTCCAACTCTCAATATAAGTTTCTAAGACTATAAAAAGATAGTATTCATCATCCTTTTCCATCCTAATGGAGTGGAATTTTTTTTAGAATTTTTCTTCATTTTGAACCCTAGTTTCGCCCCTTTTAATTTTGTTGCTTTTGAGCCACCAAATGCTCTGAAGTCATGAATGAAATATGGTTAGTATAATGTACTAAGGTTGTGTTTAAAATTTTAAAATTTTTGGAGCATGTTTAATATTTTTTTATTTATGTTATATTTCTTTTTATAGAAGATAAAGCATGTTTTTGTGAATATTATTTCATATTATTGCTTGCTGATGTATTAGAAGCATGTAGAATAAATATGAAAAATTTTGGATATTTTCTTGAATTTTGTTTGGGGGGCGAGAGCAATATCAAATTTTTAGGCCATGGTTTTAATTTTTTTGTTGAAAATAGTTAAGATATAGTGTTTAATATATGATGTGAACATCATATATTAATCTTGAAATTTTTGAAACACATCTCCTATTTCTTCAAGAAAACCGATACATATATATATATTTTGGAAATTATTTTGATTTTACTTATTGAAAAATAGTTGAGATATAGTGTTTAATATATGATATGAACATCATATATTAATTTTGAAATTATTGGAACACTCTTATTTTTCATGTGAAGACCGAAACCTATATATATATATATATTGAAAATTATTTTGATTTTATTTGTTGAAAAAAATAGTTGAGGTTTAGTGTTTAATATATGATATGAACATCATATATTAATCTTGAAATTATTGAGGCACTACTCTTATTTTTCTATAGAAACCTATAAAATATATATATATATATATATATATATTTGAGATTTATATTTGAGATTTATTTGTTGAAAATAAAATGATATGTGCTGTTTAGAGATAATATGAACCTATTATGCATTATTTGGAATTTATTGAACACATATGTAATATTTGTGTAAGGACAAAATGAATTCCAAGCATTGGTTCATATTATAAATATTACTTGAGGTTAATGTTAATATTACATGTTATTGCATAATATAAACATGTTGTGAGGTGAATGGAATTTATATATATATATATATATATATATATATATATATATATATGTAGTGATTACCGAAAGTATGTAGGAGGTAAAAGGCATGTGTTTTAATTTTAATGTATGATATGAGATGATATTTCATGTTTAGTATAAGGTATAAGCATGATATAATTTTTGTGAAATTTATTGAACACCAATGCTCATTAAATCATAAATACAGAAAACTAAATGCTAAATTAACCCATGGTTTAAAATTTTATTTGATGATATTGAGTTGGAAATTAAATTCTATGGTATGATAGGAGTATATCATGATTTTATTGGAAATTATTGGATACTTATGCTAATTATTCCTAATTATCGAAAACGTAGCAAAATGGTTAAGTATGAGTTTAATTTTAATAGTAAATGATGATATGATAGTTAATCTATAAGTTTGGAATGAATGGTTGTGATAGTGATGAATGAATGGAACACTTATGCACACATACATAATGGTTTTGCATTATGTTAGAAATTAGGGTTTTCTAATGCTTTAGTATAGTTTATGTTGTGTATGGTATTGTATGGTGTTGAATGATTATGTTTATGTTGTGCCGACAAACAAAACCCCAAATATAAGTCAAGACACCATTTTTATTCGTCGTGCTAATACGACAAGTCGTCAAGCATAACCTAATAGGACATAACTACAATTGTTAAGTCTAGTTAGTGGCTTGAGAATATCCTAATATACCAATCACAACTTGAATACTAACAATATATAACGTAATAACGTTTTGAAGAACACTAAGGTTAAGAGTCGAGGATAGACTCGGAGTATACGACTCATGAGTTGAGGTTCATCTATGAATGAGGAAGTAAAATAATTTGGGAATTTGGAAATGTAAGATAATAGAAATTATCTTGAAACCATCACATGAAATCACAAAGAAACCCTAATTGGGAACTTTAAGTCGTAATTTATAAACGACCTTCGATCGATAGAAAGAATCTAAGAAATGCTATTTTCTAATGAAGGGTTTGATCGTACGTAGTTGGCAAGGAATGACAATCATAACTGCTCACTTAGAACTACTAGCTTCGGATTAGCAGGTGGGCTCTCTTGAAACAAAAATGACATGCATGTCTATCTCAAAGCATGATTTACAAAAGCTTTACGAAATATTATTGCATAAACTGTTATTGACTGCCAAATATTTATGTTTTGTTGTGATCCTATCTGAGATTGGTATATCCAATGTGGAATGTAAATGAGTCGGTCCACCAACGTTATAAAAGGGTAACGATCGGATCCGACTTAGTTAAGGACTAACTCGGATTGTGTACACGTGTGACTGTGTGTTAAGGTTAGCTACCTCGATCGGTCACGGCGACTATGTGTAGGTGGCCATCTCCATAGTGCGCGAATGAATGAATGATCAGATATGGAACAACGTGGATGAAATAGTTCGGCCAAACACTTTTGGAAAATGATAAAATGTTTGATAGGAATGAGTCTTTCAACTAAAATCCTCATGTGTTATTGTGGGTAGTTCAATAACTTTAACGAAGAAAATATTTTCGGCAATGAGTCCACTGAGTACTTTTGTACTTAGCCCTGCACCTCGTTTTTGATGTGCAGGTTGAGCAGGGATTGATGATGGGTGCGAGGCGGTGCAGAGTGGTAGTTGTTTTGTTGCTTAGTAAAAAGGACTTCTAGAACCTTTGACATGTATCGTCATATGCATGTCCACACGTTTATTACTTCCTAACTCTGATATTATTTGGTATCTTTTGATTATAACTGCTTTCCATTTCGTATTGAACTTGAGGTCGTACCTCGTTTCTTGAATTGCCCCCTGATTGGGTTATATTTGAACATTGAACCTTTTGACAAGTCCTTCTGTAACTTGAGGTAGTATTGAAACAGCTTATTCCTTTCAGTCTATGCATTATTGAGTAGTTAAATGATTAATTGTATTGATTAGTGACGATCCATATGATCCGTACTTCTTTGAGAATTCAGGTCGTCACAAGGTGGTGTCAGAGCACTTGTTCGCTCTGAACCCTAGAAACCCTTTCCTTGAATCCTAAGTTCAAAGTTGAGTCTAGAAATTGTTTGTGTTTGACTGCCACTGCACTGCACTCCATGTCGTCCTGCTCAACGAGAAAGAAGGTAACTATTTCAACTAAAAGTTGTTTTGAAATGATGGAAGTATATGAATGGTGAAATGGACTTATAATGTTGCCTTGTAGGGAAGTTGAAAAATATTTTGGAAAGATGAATATTTTGAAATTGAAAAGTTGTTTCAAATGATTGGTCGTTAGTTTGAAAAAAAGTTGCAAACTTTAGGGGCTTGGTAAGGGAGTAATGTATGAATACTTGTTTGTCGCAATACATGTTATGATCTATGTCACTGCTATATGCAAAGCATGCTAGAAGCAGGATGTAAATGAGTATGTTTCGCATGAGAACATAGACTCTTAAGAAGTATGATCCATTTTGCGCCAAACTTAGTATGAGAACATAAGGTATCCCCAATTGAACGAAATACTAAGGAAGAACGAGAACATAGAAATCCTAAGAATCACAATCCGAACAGATTCGAAGATAAGAACACGATCATGAAGCGATTGCTTAACTGGAGGTTCACACTGTTATGAGTCCCAATCTCTCTACACGAAGGAATTCCGAACACCATGCGTGTTGCCTCTATCGTAACAATAATGAAAAGAAACGAAGTATAACGTAAAGGAAGTATGAAAGGAAATAATAAATTGCAAGTACATAATGAGAACGGATATGATGTGATACTATAACGTGAGTAGAAATAAGAAATCTAAAACCCAATAAGATAGGGTGACCTCTTAGCCTTTACCCGAAGGCTAGCTAGACATCGATCGTTGCTCTACTCTAAGAAACCATACCGTCTCTTCCGGAGACCCAACCATGAAAGTCGTGCCATAAGAATTTAGGAATGTAGGTCATAGTATAATATAGATTGCTATAACCTTCTTTGTACAGATGTTTATTGTGTACATACCTTCTTCTAGATATACCGTTATATTTACCGTGTCTGACCTTAGTGATACTTTCCTTTTCAGATGGCACAGACTGTCTTCACAACTAGGTGCCCTCTATCCTCTAGGGCCATACCCGAGGAGATCGTACACTCATACCGTACCTACCAGATGTGCCGAGGAGACGATCTCGGCGAGTTCTTGGCGCACTTCACACGTCATTGGGCCGCTGCACATGCCCGAGGTACATCGCATTATGACGATGTGCTCCGACTGATCATGAGAATGCCATCCGATTGGCAGGGGTATGCCCGTGAGATATCGACGGACTATATCTATCGACGCCGAGAGGCTTCGGTCTAGAGGCAGACCTACCTCGCTTTGTTAGTCACTTGAGCTATGTATTCACGGTGTACGGAGCTGCACCACGTGGGCTGTATCTTCCCGCGCGAGAATACACTTGGCGCGATGAGATTCCAAAGTGGCTCCACCCAGAGGTGCCCCGTTTGGCAGCTGACAGACCCATATTCTTGCCCGGCAGTGGCAGGAACATGTTCGAGGCTGGACCTTCCCGTCCCCGCCAGCTCACCTTTCCGGTCCTACCATCCTCGTCATTGCCCGCCCAGACCATCGCCGTCGGTCATACCATGCCCGTATCCACTTCCATCTGCCGGCTCTTGATAAACGCATATTTCACGCATTTATTCATGATATTTAAAGATGTTTTTAGATCAATAAAGTGCGTTTATGTCTTGGATCTTAATGATTTTATCTATTTTAGAAGATGCTGCTCTTGGGTGTTATTTTGGTGTTTTGTAGGTCTGTGTGTTGAAAATCGAAGCAAGGAACGAAGCACGAGCCAAATCGCATTCTGCCCAGTTTCTAGCGACCAGCCTAGCGGTCGCTAGGCTGGTCGCGAGGTTCATCATAAGCGAGCGCCCAGAGCAGCGACCGCGACCTCGTGCACGCGAGCAAGCCCCAGCGCCGAGAACTCACTGCCCAATTTTGCGCGACCATGGCTAGCGACCGCTAGCCAGGCCGCGAGGAAACCAAGCGCCAGCGGCGACCGCGAGTGAAGAGAGTGCGCGCGCGCGTTGCCTAGCGGTCGAGCTAGCGACCGCGAGGACCGGCCGCGAGGAGAGGCGGCAGACGCGCAAATTAGGGTTTTCACCCTTATCTATAAATAGGGCAAGAGCCCTTGCGCCTCCAGATCAGCCCACAAGACCCCAGACGACCCCAGAGAGCTTTTCATTCAGTTTTTCCTCAGTTTTTGTCTTTCTTTCGCTTCCGTTTAGTTCTAGATTTAATTCTTGCATTGTTCTAGTTTAGTTCTTCAATTCGTTATCGATCGGAACGTTTTGTCTGATCGTTTTCCATTGTTTTCCGTTCTTTCGCTTGGGATTGGATTCAAGACCAACCATTGTTCATCCAACGCTTCATCACGGGTTTTATATATTTAATTTCTCTTTTTATGGTTAAATCGTATTTTATTCCGTTTATTATGTCTGGCTAGTTTTCCGTTCTAATCCTAGGGTTTGCATGATTCGATCCTATATGTTGTGATTCCTGTTATCGCTATTTACCTTCCAGGCATTGATTCATGATTCTTGGTGCTTATTTATATGTGTTGATTTCTGATCAATCTTGATGCATATCTAGTTGTCGGTTAATTACGTAATTGTATTAATTGTCAATCGATCTTGAATGCATGATCTGAATAATGTTCTGAATCGTAGGCGAGATAGGATATTCGTAGGAAGCATATTCTTAGTGATCCTTTTGGAGTTACTTGTTTTCACCTAGAATGGTAGGAAAACTCGTAATCTCCGCCGCAATTGTCGTAATTGAAGTTGTTGGTTATATTTGTGATCTTCCATCTTGTGCGGATTAAAATTCGCTAATAGGAGCAGGATAAACATCGTTGTGGATAGGATTAATGCATCCCTAGGGTTAGTCTTTCTTATCTGCTTTATCATTCGTGTTTGTTTGCTTTATTTTATATTTCTGCATGGTTACCTTTGCTTTGGATTAAATTCTGAAGCCCTTAAACCTCTCACCATATTTCTGTGCTTGAATAATGATGAATTATCGTTGAGCTAGCTTCTATGTTTTCGTGATACAATCCCTGTGGATACGATACTCGACTTACCTTCTATATACACATTTTACGTGTGAAAAAGTGAGCGATCAAATTTTGGCGCCGTGCCGGGGATTGTTAAGATTGCATAGGAATAATTTGGCTATTTGGTTTATTAATTCAAGTTATATATATTATTTTATTTATTTTTGTCGGTGCTAAATTTCTCTTTTCTCGGGTAGTTTATGCGCATAAGATCTCGGGGACCTCACAAGTATTATTAGATCCCGAGATCGAAGCTCTCAAAGGAGAAGAGGACGAGAAGAGACGGCTGCAATGGCGCCAATCCACGTAATCGGGGCATTCCTCCCGAGCAAGCTGACGATGCTAGCCGACTTTGCGTAAATCTGCGTCGGATGGCGAATATGGGAATCATTTTCCTCGCCCGGAGGAAAGACCTCGAATCACATGTACCGACCTCCCACCGAGCAGTTCAAGGAGGCGGTTGGGGCCCACGTAAAATGCAAACAATTTTGAGCTAAACCGCCCCGATCAAGATGGTCCAAGGAGAGCGCTTTGGGGAGGAGTCAGAAGACCCGAATGCGCATCTCGAGACTTTTTCGATATTTGTGACACCATCAAATGTATGGGGTGCCACAAGACACGATCCGGATGCGATGTTCGGTTTCTCCTGCACCAAAGCGAAAGATTGGTTCAAGAGTTTGGACCGAATCGGCATCGACACTTGGGGAAACTTGCGAGAAGTTTTTTCGAAATACTTTCCACCGCGTGCGCTAGAAGATCATCGCGAAATCTCTCATTTTGCCAAAACCACGACGAATCATTATTCGAGGCATGGGAGAGATTCAGAGGTCTATTGAGACGATGTCCACAACATGGGTTCTCCAAGGAGCAACAAATCACACAGCTTCTACGGTGGATCGATATGGCAAACGAGGAGCATGGTGGATGCGTTACGGGGCTGTTTATTGAACCGACAAGTAGAAGAGGCAAGCCGTACAGAGAGGAGATGGCGCCAACAGCTATCAATGGCCAACGGAGAGAACGCCAAGTGTTCAAATCATTCTTTGAGAGTGATTCAAAATATGACGATCTCGTGAAGAAGTTCACTCTTTTGAAGAGTCGATTGAGACGAGAACGCCACCACATCAATCGAGGAATCATGGAAATCGGGCATCTGATTGAACAATAGGAATCATCCTAATTTCTCATACGCTAACCCCGATAATTTCCAACAACCTCCAGCAGCTTCATCGTGCGTAATGGTGTGATTCAAGAGCCAAGAAGCCAAATCGGAAGAGTTGATGCGGCAGATTGGTTGTGAGCAACCAACAAATGACGACGAATCGAGTCGATGGCGCACAAAGAAAATTCGCTCATAAATACTCGGCGGAGGATAACACGGTTGGAATCCATGTAGCAAAGAATGGGCAAACACATGAAGATAATGGAGAACCAATCGGACGGATAGTCGCTCGGTGAGAATGCACACCAAGACGGGCCAATTTCCGAGCAATACGGAGGTGAACCCGAAAAATCAGTGTTTCGCCATCCAGACGAGGAGTGGACGAGCTTACCCGAGCCCTACCAAGGAAGAAGAGGCTGAAAGCACACTGGAGCAGAAACTCGCGACCGAGCTCGCGACCGCGAGCCCGACCGCGAGGAGTCCAGAGAAGTTCCCACAGCAGCTCGCGAGCGACCCAGCGCCCGCAAGCCAGTCAGCAAGCGATCAGGCAGAGCAGAGTGCCGAGAAATCAGCGCGTGAACTCGCGCCCGCAAGCTCGCACGCGAAGAAGAAGTCCAGCGCAGAGCAGACACCTCGCGACCTTCCCAGCGGTCGCGAGGTCAACCGCGAGGCACCTCCAGAAGCAAATCGTCGCACACACACCTCCCGGTCCCGCTTCGAGTCGACTAATCAAGTCGAAATATGACGAGGAATTTGCTCATTTCAAAGAGATTTTTCAAAAGTTGAGATCAATTTACCTCTCTTGAAGCGCAAATAAACATGCTCGGGATACATGAAATTTTTAAAGACGCGCTTGCAAGCAAGAAGAAGCGGGAAATTTGAGAAAATTACCCTATCCAAGAATGAAGGTCTTTGTCTTGCAAAGGAAGCTCCTCTCAAGCAAAAGGATCCCGTAGTTTTACGTTAGAGTGCGAGATCGCCAGCGCATTTTTCCAAATGTTTTGTGCGACTTGGGGCGAGCATCAATCGATGTCGTTGAACGTATTCAACCGCTACACCTAGGAAAGATGAAGCCGATTTAAGATTTCATCGATGATGGCTGACCGTCACCACATATCCTAAAGGTATCGTCGAAGACATGTTGGTAAGAATTGGGATTTTGTTTTTCCTGCCGACTTTGTGATTTTAGATATTCCCGAATTCAAACAACAATCGCTAATCCTAGGTAGACCTTTTCTAGCAACTGGTCGTGCGTTGATTGATGTGTAGGAAGGCAATCTCACGTTTCGTGTTAACGATGAGGAGCTCAAGATTTCCATATACGACGCCATCAAGCAACACAACGGTGGAAAGCCGAAAGATTGCCGCCGATCACGACTGCCGCCGCCGCACACGCCTCGCATGTTAGAGGGTACTCGACCGATCGAGGAAGCTGAGAAGGAAGAAGTGGACTCGGCATGGAACCCGAGTGTATCGCTCAAGTTTAGGGGCCACTTCCATAGTCGGTGGTGGTCATCCGTGAATGCTAAGTTTAGGAGGGTCCACAAGTTGGGAAAGATGTCTATTGCCACAAAACGCCGGATTGAAAAATGTTAGTAATGGTCTAGCTAAAGACGCAATTAAGCACTTGTTGGGAGGTAACCCAACGTTTTCTTTATTTTGTTTTCGTGTTTTGTCGTGTCTTCGTTTGTGTTGCTTTTTGTCGTGTTTCTGTTTTTCTTTTCGTTGTTGTGTCGGTCGATCAACGAGTTTAAGCGAAGTGTTTTAATCCATGTGGCCAATGACGATAGAAATTTTTTGTGAAATTTAATGATAGTGCACATGATATGTTAGAAAATGACGCATGAACGACTTGAGATTGCTTAAACTTGTTGTTTTTCACCAATTGCTTAACCCGTGAGACTTGATCTTCACTGTATAAACATCTTAATACAGTTTCTTTTAATTGTGTGATATCGTGCATGTGATTATCTTCTAGAACTTGCCGTTTTTCTGTGTCGAGACTGCAATATGTGTTTCGAATTTGGAAAGGATAAAAGGCCATCTTTGTTAACCACATATTTTCCCAAACACTAGCCCAATGATATATACCGTTTGTCGCCTTCTTTGAGCCTTTTATTAGACTTTATTCTTTCGATTAACCGGATGATAGGAGGTGAGGATGAATATGGGAATCAAATGGGAGAAACATTTGTTTTGATATGCTAAGTGGTGATACAAGATAAAGGATGGTACCCGTGTGAAAAGGAATAGATCCTATAAGCTCTATTACAAAACCAAGAAAAGTAAAAGTGAAAAGAAAAATTTTGTGTATAGTATGAGCATAAAGGAAGTCAATTGTCATAGTATATGGTACCTTGAGTTGCATAAATGTGAAATAGCATGTTGGAAAGGAAAGGGAAATGGACAAAGTCCATATGAGTTGATTGTTTAGATGGAAGTGCTTGGAGTTTACTTGAGTCACTTAGCCATATATTATCCTACCTTAACCAATGTGCCTACATTATAACCTATCAAAAGACCTCTTTGATCCTTATTTGAACACATTTGACGCGGTGGAGATGTTAGAGAAATGGCAAGCCTATGGTAAGATGTTGCATTGCATTGATCTATGAGTGTATACACGTCCTTAATTTCTTTATGAGTTTGAGTGTATCCTCTATATTCTACACGCATGCCTTTGTGAGGGTTGAAATAAATGAGTTTTTGCTTTCAATCGTTGTTTGTGTTGAAGTGACTAATGTCGTCATGTGTGCTAGTATTTTCGAGAGTTGAAGTATATTTCCGAGGCTTGAGTGTGTTTATCACCTTTGCTATGCTCGTTGATCTTTTGTTGTGTCCTTCGTTGTGTCTTTCTATTCTGTTTTTGTTTGAGGACAAACAATGATTTAAGTTTGGGGGGTTTGATAAACGCATATTTCACGCGTTTATTCATGATATTTAAAGATGTTTTTAGATCAATAAAGTGCGTTTATGTCTTGGATCTTAATGATTTTATCTATTTTAGAAGATCTTGCTCTTGGGTGTTATTTTGGTGTTTTGTAGGTGCGTGTGTTGAAAATCGAAGCAAGGAACGAAGCACGAGCCAAATCGCATTCTCGGTTTCTAGCGACCAGCCTAGCGGTCGCTAGGCTGGTCGCGAGGTTCATCATAGCGAGCACCTGCGGCGACCGCGACCGCGACTGCACGCGAGCAAGCCCCGTAGCCGAGAACTCACCGCCCAATTTTGCGCGACCATGGCTGGCGACCGCTAGCGAGCCGCGAGAAACCAAGCTAGCGCCCGGTGACCGCGAGTGAAGAGAGTGCGGCGCATTGCTAGCGGTCGAGCTAGCGACCGCGGGACCGCGCGGCGAGAGGCGGCAGACGCGCAAATTAGGTTTTCACCATTATCTATAAACAGGCAAGAGCCCTTGCGCCTCGAATCAGCCCACAAGACCCCGACGACCCCCAGAGCTTTTCATTCAGTTTTCCTCGCTTTTGTCTTTCTTTCGCTTGCTTAGTTCTAGATTTAATTCTTGCATTGTTCTAGTTTAGTTCTTCAATTCGTTATCGATCGGAACGCTTTGTCGATCGTTTTCGTTGTTTTCCGTTCTTTCGCTTGGGATTGGATTCAAGACCAACCATTGTTCATCCAACGCTTCATCACGGGTTTTATATATTTAATTTCGCTTTTATGGTTAAATCGTATTTTATTCCGCTTATTATGTCGGCTAGTTTTCCGCTCTAATCCTAGGGTTTGCATGATTCGATCCTATATGTTGTGATTCTCGTTATCGCTATTTACCTTCCGCATTGATTCATGATTCTTGGTGCTTATTTATATGTGTTGATTTACGATCAATCTTGATGCATATCTAGTTGTCGGTTAATTACGTAATTGTATTAATTGTCAATCGATCTTGAATGCATGATCTGAATAAGCCTTGAGTCGTAGCTGAGATAGGATATTCGTAGGAAGCATATTCTTAGTGATCCTTTTGGAGTTACTTGTTTTCACCTAGAATGGTAGGAAAACTCGTAATCTCTTGCCGCAATTGTCGTAATTGAAGTTGTTGGTTATATTTGTGATCTTCCATCTTGTCTGGATTAAAATTGGCTAATAGGAACAGGATAAACATACGTTGTGGATAGGATTAATGCATCCCTAGGGTTAGTCTTTCTTATCTGTTTTATCATTCGTGTTTGTTTGCTTTATTTTATATTTCTGCATGGTTACCTTTGCTTTGGATTAAATTCTGAAGCCCTTAAACCTCTCACCATATTTCTGTGCTTGAATAATGATGAATTATCGTTGAGCTAGCTTCTATGTTTTCGTGATACAATCCCTGTGGATACGATACTCGACTTACCTTCTATATACACCTTTTACGTGTGAAAAAGTGAGCCATCAGCTCTCCCCCAGTCCAGCCGCTACCACCTCCGCATGAGCCTTTAGGCCACGATGCTGTAGGGATTGACGATCCACGTAACCTAGCCACAGGTGCCGTGAGAGAGATCGAGGTCCATCCTGTTGTTGCCCCATTTCCGGATGATGTTTATGAGGAGGTCATGACTGAGATCCGCCGAGACCTAGCTGCTATGGAGGAAGCCAGGGCCGTTAGAGACCGAGAGCCCATGGTTCCCGCACCCGACGCCGAGGAAGATCCCGAGGAAGATCCTGAGGAAGTCCCTGAGGAAGACCCAGAGGAAGACCTATCAGCTGATGATGAGATGGAAGGAGTGGATAGTTCCCATACTTCCAGTCCTGAATCCGATGCATGGAGCCCTGTCTACACTTCGGGCGATCATGGATCTAGTTCTTAGGACTAGATAGTCTTTTTGTCTATATACTTTGTATATCTTTTGATGCATGTGGAAACGATGAGTCGTTACGACATGAAACCCTATTTTGATGTCCACGGTAGCGTTAGATTTTTTTACGCACCGTGACTAGGTACACAGAGTGATGCTGATATTTATTTTTGGGCATCATACTCTGTACCTGGTCTTTTCTAAATCTTTAAAACGCTGATGAAAGTCCTCGCAGAGGCAATTGATGTTATATGATGATAACTCCCCAAGAGCCTTTTGTTTTAATATTGTGATATGTGGTGTTCGATGATGTGCTAGATTTATGCTCATGATTATATAAATACTGTGCTGATATATATATACATTGATCCTAATGGATAGTATAAGATGATATTTAATTACGTGTGTTTATGAAGGATAGAATGCCGCCGAGAGGAAGAAATCGTGAAGTAACACCTGAGAGAGAAGACACTCCACCCCCACAACCCCCACCACCACCGGCGAGGCGAGTTGAGGAACTATTCCTCAGGCAGAACCCGCCCACTTTCAACGGGACTGGAAATCCCGTGGATGCTGAACTCTGGATTCGCACATTGGAGTGAATCATTAACTTCCTTCACTGCACCTCTCAAGAACGCTTGTCATGTGTTGCTTTCCAGATGACTGGTGCCGCTGACTTCTGGTGGGAAGCGAAAAGGAAGACTCTATCCGAGAAGGAATTGAAAGATTACTCCTAGGAGGAATTTAAGGAGAAGGTGTACGAGAAGTACATTCCTAAGAGCTACCGAAAAAGAAAAGAACGTGAGTTCTACAACCTGCGCAAGGTAAAGGTGACGGTCACAGATTACGACAGTATATTCTACGAGATGTCGCGGTATGCGCCTCAGCTAGTCGACACCGACGAGAAGAGGACAGAAAAGTTTCGGGCGGGACTCCGTCATGAAATCAGGGTTTCGCTAGCTGGCCACGAAAACCTGACTTACCGTGAGGCCCTCAGTCGGGCATTGGACATCGAGGCTGCCATGCCCGAAGATAGGACTGTCGCTGTACATCCCCCGAATCACCAAAGGGATCGTGGAAAGAGGAAGTGGGAAGGACCCCACCATGGTCAAGGATCCAACACTGGCCAGGCCGACAGGAGGCCATGTCAAGGGAACAACGTGCCATCTGGGCACAGGCAAGGAAATGGACGCCCCATGGTACCCGCACCTGACAGGGGAAACAAGAAATTTGTGAGGCTCCCCGTGTGCCCCAGGTGCCATAGGATTCACAAAGGGGCATGTGCATTTACAAATGACGGATGCTTCAAGTGTGGACAGAAGGGTCACTACTTGTGGATCGCAGGATGCGCCGAGGAGAAATGGCCGTCCCAATGTGCCCAACCGAGTCCAGCCGGTCCAGGCTATCCAAGCTCAACCATTCCACCAAAAGCCCCCGGTCCACTACTTCCAACTGATGCAACGACCGTATCAACCATGTTGACAGCGACAACAACAATGGCGACAGCCGCAACAACAGTACCGACAGCCTCAACAACAACAGCAGCAACAACCACAACAACAACAACAACATCATCAACAACAACAACCACCACCGCAAGACAGGGCCTACGCCATCAACCAAGACAGAGAATTCCCGCAGGAACCGCCAAGGAACCGAGGCAACTTGGCAGGTATGGGAATACTCCTCCAATTGCCTGTTATCCTGCTGTTTGATACTGACGCCTTGCATTATTTTATTGCTGAAGCATGCGTAGAAAACTTAGGATTAGATCCTAAACGCGCTGAACAAATCATGAGAATATCTTCTCCAGTAGGAGGCATAAGAACGATAACCCACATATGCTCGAACCTAGAACTTAGACTAGGCTCACTAACGGTCATGACAGATAACCTTCACGTCATATCTATGAGTGATGTGGACATAATCCTAGGAATGGATTGGTTAACCGAACATAATGCGACCATCCTGTGTAATGAAAGGAAAATTTCTTTCCAACATCCCAGAGAGAAACCTACAGACTTTCACGGGATCAGCATGGGAAGGAGAGTCCCAATCATATCCGCACTACAAGCAAGGACGTTGCTGAGCAAGAAAAGAACCACGCCTATCTTATCTATCATCAGGAGGAAGAGTAGAATGAGAGAAGGATAGAAGACGTTCTGATTGTGAAAGAGTACCCCGATGTATTTCCAGATGAACTACCGGGATTACCACCAAACCGACAGATTGAGTTCACGATCGACCTCGAACCAGGTTCTGCCCCTGTGTCAAAAGCCCAATACCGGATGGCACCAAAGGAACTGGATGAATTGAAGATCCAACTACAAGAACTCTTGGAGTTAGGTTTCATTAGACCCAGTGTGTCTCCATGGGGAGCACCTGTCCTTTTTGTGAAGAATAAGGATGGTACACTGAGAATGTGCATAGACTATCGAGAGTTAAACAAGATAACTCTTAAGAATAAGTATCCTTTGCCCAGGCGACGATCGCTTGATCGACAAGGAGCAGGAGTCTTTTCAAAGATAGATCTAAAGTCGGGATACCATCAACTAAGGATTAGACCAGAGGATGTACCTAAAACGACTTTCCGTACAAGGTATGGTCATTTCGACTTCATCGTTATGCCCTTTGGACTTACAAATGCCCCAGCAGTATTTATGGATATCATGAATAGGGTATTTCACTCATACTTAGACAAATTTGTCTTAGTATTCATAGACGATATCCTAATACACTCCAAGAATAACCAAGAAAACAAAGAGCACTTGAGAACTGTGCTGCAAACATTAAGGCAAGAGCAACTCTTTGCCAAGTTTAGCAAGTGTGAATTCTGGTTGGGCGAGGTGACATTCTTAGGTCACATCATGGTCGCTGAGGGAATTAAAGTAGACCCCTCGAAGATCGATACAGTTCGAGAATGGGAATCACCAAAGAACCCGAATAAAATTCAGAGTTTCTTAGGACTTGCCGGCTACTATCGAAGATTTATCGAAGGATTTTCAATGATAGCCCGACCCATAACCCAATTGTTGAGAAAAGGAATCAAGTACACTTGGACCGCCGAGTGTGAGGCTAGTTTCCAGAGATTGAAGGAGTTGCTAACAACAAAGACTGTATCAGATGCAAGCAAATAAGAAGTACACAATCTACACGGATGCTTCAAAGAATGGACTAGAATGTGTCTTGATGTAAGAAGGCGAAGTTATTGCTTACGCTTCAAGGCAATTACGCCTACATGAGTTGAACTATCCTACGCACGACCTGGAATTAGCAGTGGTCGTACATGCCTTAAAGATCCAGAGACACCATCTCTATGGAGTTAGATGTGAGATCCATACTGAGCATAAAAGCCTGAAGTATTTCTTTGAGCAGAAAGATCTTAACATGAGGCAACGTAGATGGTTAGAACTGGTGAAAGATTACGACTGTGATATCAATTACCACCCAGGCAAGGCTAATGTTGTAGCCGATGCTTTAAGTCGCAAATCCCACCTTAGTTTGGGATGTCTCCTCAGTCATGAAGAGGCACTTAGAAAGGAATTTCAGAAGATGAATATCGATGTCATGGACCCGTCTCAGACGATAGAAGGCTGTATTGCAACGTTGATTTCAATCCCGGACTTAAGAGCCCGAATCTTAGAAGCTCAGAGAAAGAGCAAGAAGCTAGAGGAATTACGAGCCAAGATCAAGGACAACAACCATAAAAATTTCAAAAAAACAACAGATGACGTTTTGTTGTATGACGGAGAGTGTGTGTTCCAGAAGACGAAAGGCTTAAGAGCAAGATCTTGAAAGAAGCCCATGAGACTTCTTACACCGCACACCACGGAAGCACAAAAATGTACCAAGATCTCAAGGAGAAATTTTGGTGGGATGGAATGAAGCGAGACATAGCTTCATTCGTAGAACGTTGTTTGACGTGCCAACAAGTGAAAGCACTCCACTAGAGACCGTATGGAACCTTACAACCGCTGGACATACTGGAATGGAAATGGGATGACATAGCCATGGATTTTGTTACCGGGTTACCCAAATCATAAAGACGAAATACCGCTATTTGGGTCATCATCGATCGTTTGACCAAGAGGTGCATTTTCTACCCATCCCGATAACACATGGATCAGATAGGCTAGCACAGTTGTACGTTCGAGAGGTCATACGTTTATAAGGAGTTCTGAAGACTATCACGTCTGATAGAGATTCGAAATTTACATCCCGGTTTTGGACGAGTTTACAAAAGGAATTGGGGACTCGACTACATTTCAGTACCGCATTCCACCCACAAACGGATGGACAATCCGAGAGAACCATTCTGACGCTGGAAGACATGTCGAGGACCGTTGTCCTGGATAGAGGATAAAGTTGGGAAAAGGTGTTACCATTTGTGGAATTCGCCTACAACAACAGCTACCAAGCAACTATTGGAATGGCCCGTATGAAGCGCTTTATGGAAAGAAATGTCGATCACCACTTTACTGGGATAAAGTGGGAGAAAGAAGAGTATTAGGACCTGACTCTGTGGGAGAGATGATCATGATTGTGAGACAGATTCGCCAACGGATCAAGGAGGCCCAAGACCGACAGAAGTCGTACGCCGACAAACGTCGCACAGAACTACATTTTGAAGTGGGAGACAAAGTCTTCTTGAATGAATCATGAGATTTGGAATCAAGGGGAAGCTACGACCACGTTTCATAAGACCTTATGAAATTTTTGAAAGGATAGGGCTGGCGGCTTACAGACTTGCATTGCCGCTAAGTTTTGGAAACGTGCACAATGTGTTCCATGTTTCACAACTAAGAAAGTACATACATGACCCCAGTCATGTGATACCACCGACGGATATGGTCCTCGATGACAATATGAGCTATGTGAAACTGCCTACGGAAATCTTGGACCGACGTATCCAAAAACTAAGGTACAAAGAGATACCGTTAGTAAAATTTCTATGGCGACACCATGGACAGGAAGAAGCAACTTGGGAACTAGAATTAGCTATGAAAGAGAGATACCGAGACCTTTTCCAAGGTTAGCAAATTTTGGGACGAAATTTATTTTAAAGGGGATGGTATGTAATAACCCAAAAAATTTAAAACTTTTATTAGTGATGCTTAAACCAATTATTTGTATTGCATAAACCTTAATTATGTTTAAGGTGACCAACGAAACGAATTAGAATCGATTCGGAGGTCGAAAATTAGAGAAATCAAAAACCAACGACTAGTCCTACCGGATTAGGGTTTTCTAAATAGCCTGAACATAGAATGAAAGATCGAAAATTAATCTCGACAAAATGATTTCATTTCTAGAATGCTCTCATGAAAACATGTGAGAAACCAAAGAATTGGAATTTTCGGGCATACTCGTCCAGTCAGTCTCAAAAGTACTATTCACGAGCTGGATCAACTTTCAGCCCGTGCTATTCATGAAAATTTATGATAACAATCAAAATCATGAAGGAATATATTATTATGAATTTATAATTCATAAGAATCAATTTCTGAACGAAATTTCTGAAGAACTTAACCGAACGCCGGGAATATATACCGAAAAAACCCTGAACTGATCCGAACGAACCGAAACTCGAACCACGGGTCTAAATCAATAAGAAATTATTTATAAGATTCAAATAAATTATGAAAGCTCAAGAATTCAATAGAATTTCCAATGAGCATAATTTAATCGTCGGACGCTGTTTTTCCGCGATAACTCGGAATTGACTTATCGGATGCCATCCGAACTTCATGAAATTATTATAAAATATGAAATAAGTCTTTTTAAGGCTATTTAAGAAAATAAAACCTTAAGGTTCCGAGAAATCAATCGGAAGCGCATTAAAACTTAAAGAGTCGGTATTAACATACCAAATCAAGTAATTTGACCATTCCTTCTCCCAACTACCACCAAGACCTCCCAAAATGAGTGAAAAACAGCTCTTTAGGCTGCAATGCAGCAGCATTTTCTTCCATTATCTCTCTCTCACTTTGGAACCCATTTTCTCTCTCTTATTCAAAATCCTTTCTTTTGTTATTCCATGTTCTAAGCTTTAATCCCCATTTCAAACCATTCCATCTCTCAAAATAAGTTTTTAAGACCATACAAAGGTAGTATTCATCATCATCATCCATCCTAATGGAGTGGAATTTTTTTAGAATTTTTCGTCATTTTGAACCCTAGTTTCGCCCCGTTTAATTTCATGGCTTTTGAGCCACCAAATGCTCTCAAGACATGAATGAAATATGCTTAGAATAATGTTCTAGGGTTGTGTTTAAAATTTGGGAATTTTTGGAGCATGTTTAATATTTTTTGATTTATGTTATATTTCTTTTTATAGAAGATAAAGCATGCTTTTGTGAATATTATTTCATATTATTGTTTGTTGATGTATTATAAGCATGTAGAATAAATATGAGAATTTTTGGATATTTTCTTGAATTTTGGGAGGGGGGGACGAGAGCTATATCAAATTTTTAAGCCATGGTTTTAATTTTTTTTTTGTTGAAAATAGTTGAGATAAGTGTTTAATATATGATGTGAACATCATATATTAATCTTGAAATTTTTGAAACACATCTCCTATTTCTTCAAGAAAATCGAAACATATATAAATATTTTGGAAATTATTTTGATATTACTTATTGAAAAAAAGTTGAGAGATAGTGTTTAATATATGATATGAACATCATATATTAATCTTGAAATTATTGGAATACTCCTCCTATTTTTCATTGATGGCTGAAACCTATATATATATTTTGAAAATTATTTTGATTTTATTTGTTGAAAAATAGTTGAGGTATAGTGTTTAATATATGATATGAACATCATATATTAATCTTGAAATTATTGAGGCACTACTCCTATTTTTCTGTAGAAACCGAAATATATATATATATATATATTTGAGATTTATTTGATTTTTATTTGTTGAAAATAAAATGATATGTGATGTTTAGAGATAATATGAACCTATTATGTATTATTGGGAATTTATTGAACACATATGTAATATATGTGTAAGGACAAAAAATAATTCCAAGCATTGGTTCATATTATAAATATTAGTTGATGTTAATGTTAATATTACATGTTATTGCATAATATAAACATGTTGTGAGGTGAATGGAATTTATATATATATAGGTAGTGATTACCGAAAGTATGTATGAGGTAAAAAGCATGTGTTTTAATTTTAATGTATGATATGAGATGATATTTCATGTTTAGTATAAGATATAAGCATGATATAATTTTTGTGGAATTTATTGAACACCAATGCTCATTAAATCATAAATACCGAAAACTATATGCTAAATTAACCCATGGTTTAAAATTTTATTTGATGATATTGAGTTGGAAATTAAATTATATGGTATGATAGGAGTATATCATGATTTTATTGGATACTTATGCTAATTATTAAAAACGTAGCAAAATGGTTAAGTATGAGTTTAATTTTAATAGTAAATGATGATATGATAGTAAATCTATAAGTTTGGAATGAATGGTTGTGATAGTGATGAATGAATGGAACACTTACGCACACATACACAATGGTTTTGTATTATGTTAGAAATTATGGTTTTCTAATGCTTTAATATAGTTTATGTTGTGTATGGTATTGTATGGTGTTGAATGGTTATGTTTATGTTGTGCCGACAAACAAAACCCCAAACGTAAACAACATAATACCTTATGTACGAGAATCCAAAAGAAATCGACCAATTCCGATAACTTAAGAAGGAATTAATGAGAATCGAAGTTAGACACAAATTAGGGTTTTCTATTAATAATAGGATACTCAAACGTGATTTCCTAAGTTAAAGAAACCAAAAGCCGAGTTACAACGTTAATACTCAATAACGACAACCTAATACGATGTTAGATTGAGCATTACGACAACTCGACAACGAATAGTGATTATACCACTTATATAGTCTCCGACGAGCTAAGAGAAACAAACAACGTCGTAAAGTGTAAACAAAGATTCGAACATAAGAGGTCGATCCTTATGTCTCAAAGGTTAAGTTAATATTCCCGAAGAAATTCATCTATTCCTAAGTACTTACTTACATGATAGCATGTGATCACTTGAATCATAAGTCAAGACTCCTTTTTTATTCGTCGTGCTAATACGAATAGTCGTCAAGCATAACCTACTAGGACGTAACTACAATTGTTAAGTCTAGTTAGTGGCTTAAGAATATCCTAATATACCTATCACAACTTGAATACTAACAATCTATAACATAATAACGTTTTGAAGAACGCTAAGGTTAAGAGTCGAGGATAGACTCGGAGTATACGACTCATGAGTTGAGGTTCATCTATGAATGAGGAAGTAAAATAGTTTGGGAATTTGGAAATGTAAGATAATAGAAATTATCTTGAAACCATCACATGAAATCACAAAGAAACCCTAATTGAGAACTTTAAGTCGTAATTTATAAACGACCTTCGATCGATAGTAAGAATCTAAGAAATGCTATTTTCTTATGAAGGGTTTGATCGTACGTAGTTGGCAAGGAAGGACAATCATACCTGCTCACTTAGAACTACTAGCTTCGGATTAGCAGGTGGGCTCTCTTGAAACAAAAATGATATGCATGTCTATCTCAAAGCATGATTTACAAAAGCTTTACGAAATATTATTACATAAACTATTATTGACTGCCAAATGTTTATGTTTTATTGTGATCTTATCTGAGATTGGTATATCCAATGTGGTATGTAAATGAGTTGGTCCACCAACGTTAAATAATGGTAACGATCGGATCCGACTTAGTTAAGGACTAACTTGGATTGTGCACACGTGTGACTGTATGTTAAGGTTAGCTACCTCGACCGGTCACGGCGACTATGCGTAGGTGGCCACCTCCATAGTGCACGAATGAATGAATGAATGAATGATCAGATATAGAACAACGTGGATGAAATAGTTCGGCCAAACACTTTTGGAAAATGTTAAAATGTTTTGATAAGCATGAGTCTTTCAACTAAAATCCTCATGTGCTATTGTGGGCAGTTCAATAACTTTAACGAAGAAAATTTTTTGACAATGAGTCCACTGAGTACTTTTGTACTTAGCCCTACATCTCGTTTTTGATGTGCAGGTTGAGCAGGGATTGATGATGGGTGCGAGGTGGTGCAGAGTGGTAGTTGTTTTGTTGCTTAGTAGAAAGGACTTTTAGAACCTTGACATGTATCGTCATATGCATGTCCACACGTTTATTGCTGCCTAACTCTGATATTATTTTGTATCTTTTGATTATAACTACTTTCCATTTCGTATTGAACTTGAGGTCGTACCTCGTTTCTTGAATTGCGCCCTGATTGGGTTATATTTGAACATTGAACCTTTTGACAAGTCCATCTGTGACTTGAGGTTGTATTGAAACAGTTTATTCCTTTCAGTCTATGCATCATTGAGTAGTTAAAAGGTTAATTGTATTGATTAGTTATGCATATATCCGCTGCATTATCATACTAGTGACGATCCATATGATCCGTACTTCTTTGTGAAGTCGGGTCGTCACAAAATAATATATATATTGAATATATATTGAATAAATAAATGATATTCAAAATATATATTCAATATATCCAATATATCCAATATACATATATATTGAATACATATAATATATATATATTGAATATATATTTTGAATATATATATATAACTTGAATATATATATATATATATATATATATATATATATATTATGAAATCAATTAATTTATATATCATATATACGTGAATATATATTTCTTGCTGAACAGTTGTACCTCAGTCGATCATGGCGGCATGTTTTTGAGAATAATCAATCACCACAGTCACAAACAAATGTTATATCTATGTGGGTTCCAAATTTTGATTGGTATCCGGCAACCCGTGGAAAAAGGTGGGCCAAAATCATAGACCATGGCTTCATGCTGAACATGTAACTTATTTATACAGTGTTTAATTATAAAATAGATTGTTTGTGCCTTTTGAAAATTGAAACTCTTTTTACATATCATCATCCCTTGTTTAAGTAGTGGTCGCTACATTTTGTGTCGAATGCACATGAGGAGCGGGTTGTGTGAAAATTTCGATTCGATATATTATGTATTAGACCCCCGGGCCCAAGAGCAGCGATTGATGCATTTGTATTGCTTGAAGATGTTATGGTCACAATTCTTAATCAAATTTCATTAGTTTGAAAATAACTCACTCGGTGTCTGTGGCTTTCCGCATGAGATGACATTTACAATGGTTGCTCCTGATGACTAGTTCAATCAACAAGACAGAAGCAGTACCGGAACATTTCCGTGCATGTACGTCGAACGCATCATTACAAGTTCCCCGAGCATTGAGTGAGGTAATGAGAATGTATATATGACTACCGAAAGAAAATAGCTACTTCTATTTTTGAATTATGTGAACGACAGTCGTAGAAAGTGGTCGAAACATGTTACTAATTATTATGTAATAACCTTATTTATATTTGAGTGTATTTTCTTGAATATTGCAATATTTGAATTAATGATTCTATATATATATATATATATATATATATATATATATATATATATATATATATTCAACTTGTATATATATTCAATAGATATATATACTACATATATATTGAATATATATATTGCAAACACGTATATAGAAACTTTCAAATTAGGCATGTTAGATTTGCTACATATAAAAATGATTGTATTATCGAAATGTCTTAAAAGTCATACTGAATTTGCAAAAAAACAATAAAATTCTTGATTATGAATCGAAATTCTTGGTTATCGAAAAAAATAAAAAATAAAATGGAATATAAAGTAATACATGTCCCTCATTATGTTTTGAAATATTTTTAGTTATGAATCATTATTTCCACAATAATCCGTGTTTCTGAAAATGTGAAATAATGATATAATTTGAATTTTTGAAATGAAGAAACATAACAATAGATTAATATTTTCATAATTATTAGTTTCTATAAATTCTTACAAAAAATTGATAGCTAATATATATATTACTTAACAAAATTGATAATATAAGCATTTTGATTTTACGCCTAAATTTTGATATATATTACTTAACAAAATTGATAATATAAGAGAAACAATGGATCCTAAAATTTTAATTATCCTCTCCCAAAGACACGTTATGCTGCGATGTCCGAGCTAATCGACCGATCGCATTTCTTTGGTGCTCGCGTCGCCATCGATGGCTCATCAAGATCGGGTCTATGTGCAGGTCGCTCGCCACCACCTCGAAATCGACTATGTCTTGGGCGCCCAGCCTGTCGACGTACAATAGGAGGTAGTACCATGATCTGAACCACCTCTTCCGGTACATCCCAATGTTCTCGCGGAGGAAGATGATTTACTGAACCAACATATATATCGACTAAATAGTCCCTTGTGTAGTAATTATCCACGTATGACTCGATCGATTCAACGGCCTCCCTATAACAAACATTTTATTAGTGAGGAAGTCGTTAATTTAACATACACAAATTAAATTATAACATACCTAATTGCTGCGATCGCATGAGAACACAACATGGCGTCTAGGTCAAATTCGCGGCATTCACATGTTTTTTCATATAGATTGACCATGAAGCTTCGTTCGCGAGCTCGCACCTTGTACTTCTTATCACCTGTACTCCTCGCACTATAACGTCGGCGTTTTGTAACTTCTGTGCTAAGCTTTGTAACTGCCACCTCACTCAGATGAGCATCGCTATTTTGTGCAGCAACCATTCTCTCGCTAAACCATTTCTCGGTTACAAGTCGAATTGCCTCCAGCATCGAGCAAATGGGAAGTCGTCTCGCCCACAAGAATCGTCCATTCAAAGTTTCTGCCGCATTTGATGTCAGAAAACTATAACGCCGCACAGGACACATCGATCGAGCCCACTTCTCTGGTCCAATACTAATAAACTTATTATACGCATTAGGACTTAATCTATTGATGATGTTCATAGAACGATTATACTCAGCTTCATCGTACGTATATGCAGCTCTTTTGTACATCTCTAACAGCTTCGAATTTTTTTTCCCCAAAACTCTTGATATGTCCGAGCAAATGGTAATAGCATATAGCGTGAGTAGCATTAGAAAACTCACTCCTAACAGCATTAGCAATGGAGACATGTTGGTCAGAAACAATCAAGAGAGGATCAATATTACCATACACAAATCGAACCTTCGAGAGGAACCACTTCCATGCTAAATCATTTTCGATCGATCCAACACCATATGCCAACGGAAAAACTTGCTCGTTGGCATCTTTCATCACTGCAACGAATAAAATACCCCTATTCTTGCCCTTGAGATGAGTGTCGTCGACTACGATCACAGTTCTAAGAGAAAATTAGAATGGCCCAATAGAAGCTCCGAGAGCAACAAAACATTATACGAATCTACCATCAGCCCTTACTTCAAAATCATAGATAGTGCTCAGATTCGCTTGTTTCAACATATAGAGGTATTGAGGTAGTAGACAAAACGACTCCTTATGTCGGCCGTATATCATCTCAATCCCAATATTTCGTGCTCGCAAAGTGACATTGTATTTGATACTAATACCAAATTCACGCTGCAGCTCCACCATAATGGACCTCGACTTAGGGATCTCACCATCATCTCGTATTTTTCGTGCTACATACGATGCAACCACCTTCGAATGTGCCTTTATCCGTGCAACTCGTCCCAACTCGCGGTCACATGTATGTTCACCAGTAAACTTATGAATTCCCCTTATCCCATGAGCACCAGTAGCCCGCAAATCAAAGTTGCACTGTTCGGAGTGCTTGCACTTAAATGTTAAACATCTTGCATCCGAACGCACTGCGCACCTTGCTTCATATTCCATAACCCAACGGTAATGAAAAGTTCATCTTTACTGTCGTAAAAAGAATTCTGGCATAACTCTCGCTCATCCAGTCTCGATAGGTCATGTTCACGAGCCTCAATTGACGTTGTCGCGTCCAACGGAATAACTGGAACTAACTAATTAGAAAATTGTGCAACGCTCGGCATCATGCTCAATTCCGAGTGGCAACTTGAGTTAATTACAGCAAAAAGTGTGCTCAGCCCGCCTTCTCGACTGTCACGCCCCCACTCCGGATAGCCCGGACTAGAGGGTGACTAATACTAGGAATAGTATTATAGGACAAACTGACTAAGATAAAGGTACACATTGATTATAACTAGCATGCTTGACATGACATAAGATAATAACCCAATAATTCAACAGGTTTAGGCCATCAGACCCAAAGGCTTAACGATGGTCTGATGGACCTCAATAGTTCATAACAGTCAACATAATGTAAAAGAGTTCAGAGATTGCAGCGAAAAGTGTGTGAATACATATATGGAGATATGTATTCAAGGTGAAACCACAAATTCTAAATAGACTGGTCAAGGACACCGGACTCCTCAACACCTCCTCCATCACTACCATCAGAGCTCAACCTGCACATTAAAAAAAAACAAATATGCAGGGCTAAGTACAAATAATGCACTCAGTGGACTCATGCCGAAAACATTTGATAATTTGATTACACTGCCAATATTATGGTAAGTCATGAGGGTTTTAGTTGAAAAGCCTCAGGCTTACTAAAACATTTTCGTTCAGAACATCGCCGCCGAGCATTTTCCTCGTGTGTATGATCCGTATCCCGATATCATAATTCATCATAATGTCAAAGATCAATGTTCAAACGTCGTGAAGGAGGCCTCCTCAACGACGCCGAATCGGCCGTGGCCCACACAAAGACACAATCCCGCTCAGTGTACACGTTAACAATCATATCGCTCCAACCTTCACGCCAATCCTAGCTGGCATTAACCTCCCGCTCAGACCCGATATTAATTTCATAAGAAGGTTGGGCGCTACCCAACAAAATTCATAATATATAGTTTCAACCTTCACGCCAGATAGGATCCACACAAAACAGAATATTTTTGGCAGGCAATATTGTAAACACTTGAGAAACAGTTGGAATAGTGCTGTAAATGAATTCATTTGTAAAGAGTAGCACAGTCACTGTTGTTTGAAAAGAAAGCCCACCTGGAATATGGTTCGTCTTAATCTGAGTCCTAGGTTTGTTTGCTTGTCAGTGCCCAATCGTCTCGTTCGCGTCCACACCTTTACGCAAAAGCGATATTTTATTACGTTGTCACGTTTATCGAGACTCTCAAAGTCTAAGATAAAATTCGATATTCTATATCGATGTAAATTGAATTCCTCAATGAATTCAACACGCTTTCAAATACGTAATTCAATTGAATTGTTCTAGTTCTTCGAGATACGTTCAACTATTTCGGTTTAACCTTTCCGGTTTAAACGTTCAACGTATAAGTACGTTTCTCGAGATAAGGATTTCATTTGTGAAATCTTTTCTTACTAATGAGGTATTATACTCAATTAGTACATCTTACGCGTATTGGCGTATTTATCGAACGTATAATCGTACGTTTGACTTTAAAAGTCAACGAAGTCAACACTCGTCAACAAAGTCAACAATTTTGACTTTTAAATAGTAATTTCTTACCATTTCATTTTATAAATCGAATTTCGATCGATTTAAATCGTAAAATCCTATTTCTCGATTTGTCACGCAAATCAAAGGACTTATAAATAATTTTCGCAATTATTAATCCTTTTAATAATTAAAAACGTGTATTTTTGATTTAAAAACGTTATTAAATAAACGTTTGTCTCAAACATAGTAATCTATGTTTATAAAATTTTATAAAATCCAAATATGTCTAAAATAATTATTAGACATATATTTTATTAATAAACTGAATTAAAAAGGATTTAAAATCCTTATTAATAATCGAAAATTCTTGGTAATTAATTAAAAATTACCAAATGACTTTCGAAAATTTTTCTAAATTAATATAGTGTATTATTATACACTATGGTCCAGAATAAGAATTTATTTCATTCATATGGATTTGTTTGTCATTTATTAACATATATATATATATATATATATATATATATATATATATATATATATATATATATATAAGCTACGGTAATTTTCAAAAATTAGGGATAATTGTCCAAAATTCCCAAAATTGATATACACATAGTATAATGTTCCAATATTAATATATATCACAATTATAACCTATAGTCCATCATAACCATTCATTCATGAATAAACTCACATTATTCACGGCATTTTCGCAATAATTACCAAACAATTTTCAAATAATTCCCAAAAATTCTAATTAAATAATATCATGATCAAACATTATATTATAACATTGTAACATCACAACATCAACCAAACCAATTGAAATCATCACCATATGAGCATATAAGCTCTCGGCTTTTTTGATCTATTTATGGTATTTAGTTTTCAAAAATTCCAACAACTATATACTATGCTTATATACTATAGTATAACAATATAACGTCATTTAATCATCAAAACCCAATTAAATCATCACCATGTGGAGCCATAGCTCTCGGTTTTTTTGATTTAAAATAGGCATTTGATTTTCAAAAATTCTAACAATTATACACTATGTTTATACATTATAATATGACATTATAGCATAACAACATTCATCAAGACCAAATTAAATCATCACCATATTTAAGCTCAAAGCTTTCGGTTTATTTGATTTAATTTAGCATTTGATTTCCAAAAATTCCAACAAAATCACACGACACATGATCAATATACTAAAGCATTAATATACCATTGCATGATCAAAACAAAAATCATACACCAACATATGACATTTGGAAGCTCTCGGCATTTTCGAAAAATCAAGCATTTGATTTTCTAAAATTCTAATAAATTCATAGAACATGTAATCAAGGTCCTAGAACATTAATATGTCATTGCATGTTTAAAAATAAAATCATACATCAAGGTATAATTTAAAAAGCTCACGGTAATTCTCAAGAAAATAGCTAGGGTTTTCAAAAAAAAATCCAAATAAATACCATGGACTCTACACACATCATAGAACATTAATCCATCCTCAAAAACATATTAGAAACATTCGGTCATCATAAAATTATTTCTAGCAATTTTTTTTTTTCGAAAATAATTTTAATATGTCCTATGGTTCGAAAATCATGTATATATGCTAGATCCATTCAAAAATCTAATATACAATCACCTATGCTCATCTAAACATATATCCCCTATTTTTAAAAGTAAAAATCATCAAACAACATTCATCCAACAAAGGTTCATCCATAAGAACATTTAAAACATACGAAAATATATATGAACAAGCTTCGAAAATTTTTTAACAAAGGAGATGCAATCGGTACTTAGGGTCCTTTGTTTACCTTGAGGATGGTATGGAATCACAAGAACAATGGAGGTATCAAGCTTGGTGAAGAAGAAATGGAGAAGAAAGAAGATAAAAACATTCGAAAATGGTGGAGGGGTTCTCGGTTTTTCAGAGGAGAATGGGAGAGAAATGGAGAGTGTATTTTGTGAGTTCAAACAAAAATGAAATGGTGTTATGTGTGTGGGGTGTTGAAGTGGAAGAGTCCCCCTATTATCTCCTTTCTCTCTCTCTCGATTTTTGTCTCCCAAATAATTAAAAATCTGCAGCCAAGTTGTCTTGTAGGAGGTGCTCATTAGCTAGGAAAAAGGCTCTTCATGGGTTGATCAATTTGAAAAGGGAAAGCATGCTTGTCTCATGAGGTGTAGTCGACGGCTTCTATGGTTCCAAGGGTGGGATTAATTTTTGTTATACCTTAATACTATACATTAATCATAGTATAGGTCATAGATCTATTATACAAGGCATAAAAATAATTAAATCAATACATAGACATTTAATTCGAAAATGGCGTTAATTATCGAGAAAAATAGGAATAAAAATATAAATCACACCTATTATTGATACTCATGTTATTTTCGATCTAAATATACCCATATATATCATAATATATGATTTAGATAATAAATCATAGCATAGGATAAAATAATAGCACATTTCATGCAAACAAAACCCTAATTTTAAAATTAGGGTTTCGAAACCCATATATACACATTATCGAGTTTTCATTGTTCAAAAATGTTTTTAATGCTTAATAATATTCATATATATCATAACATATATTTTAGATACCATAGGATAATTTAATGGTATCATTTCATGGGAGAAAAACCCTTGTTTAGGTATTTAGGGTTTTCGAAAATGTGTAAACACATTATCGAGTTTTAATAGTACAAAAATTGATTTTAATGAATAATAATACTGTAATTATATAAAATAATAATAGGAAATTAATTATAATAATTTCCTGAGCATTAAACTCATTTTTCAAAACGTCCCTAGACGTTGACGTTCAAAACGTCTCAAAACGTTCAATATCGACTCATCTCAAAATGGTCGTAGTAAGCTTTACTTACTTTATAAATAATATTCCATTAATATAGGAATTTAATAAGGAAATTAATTCCAAGCTTTGCTGCTTAGAAAATTTCATAAAATACAGACGTTCGATACGCAATCGACGTTAAAATATATTGACGAACCATTTCGTAATATTTCAATTCCTTAATTCACAATTCTCAGTGAATATAAAAAGGAATTCGTTATGATAATACTGAATCGAAAACAATATTCGATGTCATACAGAAATATTATACGGCAAAACCCTAATTTACGGGTTTAAAATGCCGTAATTAGACGTTCGTTTCGTTGGAATATTACATCGACGGACCCAACCTGCAAATTCAGTGAGTGAAAAATTTATCATCTTATTCTCGGGAATATCTTCAGGAACGTCCGAATCAGTTTCAGTCTTAGACGAGGGGATAGATTGGTCTTCATTTCCATCTTCCTCGGGTCGATCTTCTGGAATATCATGTGAGGGTGATGTTGTTTGTTCCTCCTGCGCAGCGGGTGATGAATTGATATTCAATCTCGAATAAACTTCATGAATTCGTTCTAGATCATAATTGTTTAATCCGAGATAATTTATTGGTTCCTCGTCCCATCCAGGGGCATCGCTCCATGCATCATACTCACTACCATGATAGGGCGCATTTGAAGAACTGGCATAGACTTCTTCATGTTGTTTCCCAACATCACCAAACCAATCTAATCCATCATATCTTTCACTACCTTCCACAGAATATTCGAATTGAGAAGATTGTGCACTATATCCGTGCACTTCACTCGGAGGAGGATCTAACGTTGGGACATAAAATTTTGGAGATTGTTGAACGTTTGTAGTATTGGCGTGAACAACGTATAGGGTAAGACATGATTCCACCACGAACAAACGATCAAATTCTTCTTGACACGTCAATGGATACTTTAATATCCTACCAAGTGCAGTTTTTGATAAATACCATAATCGATAACTTAAGGTCAATGAATCAGCCAACATGATATGGTTAATTTTGTAGATCAAGCTAAAAATGGACTCATCGTGAACGGGCAAAACCCGTGAAGTCCCTCCAATGTAGTCACATCCCTCAAAATTACCATTATATCTCAAAGTGATGTACCGAAGGTTTTCCGTCTACATAAAAAAAAATCATATTCTTAAGTATAATCAATGAATAATATTTAACAAAATCATAATTAAATCGTGTATTCATAAAACAAAAGAGTAAAAATCATAATCAGGCATAAAATGACGACGGCTTTCAGAAAAATAGGTTAGCCGCCATCGAAGTTCCGTCGGAAAGGTTAGCAGCCGTTGATGTGTGCTCAACGGCGGCTAACCTCTCCGGCGGCACTTTGACGGCGGCTAACCCATTTTTCTCAAAGCCGCTGTCATTTTATGTATGATTATGATTTTTTTCTTTTTTTAAACATATTCTTAAGCATACTCAATAAATAATATTTTATAAAATCATAATTAATTAATAATAAATCGTATATTCACAAAACAGAAGAGTAAAAACCATAATCAAGCATAAAATGACGACGACTTTTAGAAAAATGGGTTAGCCGTCATCGAAATGCCGCCGGAGGGGTTAGCTGCCGATGTGTGCTCAACGGTGGCTAACCTCTCTGGCGGCACTTCGACGGCGGCCAACCCATTTTTGTGAAAGCCGCCGTCATTTTATACGTGTTTTTGGTTTTTTCTTTTTTTAAACATGTTAAAATAAATTATTAATATTATTTACATAATTCAATCACAAATTCAATAATTAAAACATAATGATAAATTGGTATGATGATAAAAGCTAATAATAAACACATTAAATAAATAATTTATTTAGCTTTTTCTGGTTCTTTGAAAAAAAATTGCTTAAGTTGCTCCTCAAATAATCGAAAAATTATTTCTTCCGCCTCTCTCAAAACGATTCTCTCTATTTTATGTTGAGTTTGTGTCTGTTTGTGTGTTTGTACTGTGTTTTTGTGTTTATATTTGTGTCACGCTGAGATTTAAATTCAAAATAAATAAATAAATAAATAGAAAGATATTTATTACACAAGGCCAACCTCAACTACACGCATTGAATGCAATTTCCGGTGGCCAACCTCAAATAGACGCCAATTTCCGGCAGCCAACCCCCTTACCTGGCGGCCAACCTTGTTTCCGGCGGCCAACCCCCTTACCCGGCGGCCAACCACCTTTTTAGCCTTAATTTCCGACGGCCAACCTTAGTTCTTTGCAATTTCCGACGGCTAACCCATTCCCGACGGCGAACGATGTGTTTTGATTTTCCGGCGGCCAACACATTCAATTGCCAACTACTTCTCTGTCAAAAATAAAGTGAAATCAAACTGATTTCACAGTCTGTCAAGTTAATATTTGTAGCGTCTGGTTTTTTTTATAAATGATTAAGGATATTTTCGTAATTTTACTTTAAATTTGGTAAAAATAGTAGTAACTTAACATATGGGTTAAATTAAGTATTCAAGTTAATATTTGGGGTATTTCTCCCCATTAACACTAAAATGTATGTACTAGTATACATACATTTGGAGAGAGAAAGAGCCATTAGTTCATTGCTGACTGTGATGCATGCTGCTTTTTTTTAGTTTTGGGAAGAAATGTTTGCATTTATGTGTTGTCAAATAATATTATTATTCCATCTGTTATCCTTTGTCTTACAGAAATAAGATCTCTGACTCCATCATGCCTTACCTTTTCAGGTTCAACATTCGCGATCCCATTTGGATAGATTTGATATGGTGATAACTCCAAAGCATGATTATTACTCATCGACCCCTCAGGCACATGAGCAGGTTCCTCGCTTTCTTTTAAAATGGATAGCACCGCATGACCCTCCTGATGATCATGTTGTATGTATCCTCACTGCATATGTACAATTCCAGTCTCCACTTCCAATATAGAGTTGGAGCTAACCTAGTGGGCATTTTATGATTTCCCAGGTCCTCACAGTAGGAGCACTTCATCAAATAGACTCTGTTGTGCTTTGCAGTGAAGCTAATGCCTGGCACCATGAGTTTGCACCTCTACATAAGCCATTGCTTGTAGTAGTCAACATCGGATGGACTACAAATAATTACTCCATCCTGATGATATGGACTTTACATATTAATAGAAGTTATAATTGAAATTGGTCAAAAATATGCTAAATCAACAAGATTGTGTTCAGATTTTGGGTGAAAATTTGGATTATAAATGTCTTTTTAAATTTTTAATTTTTATTCATCATACTATTGTGTTATGAGTTTTGTATTTCATCAAGAGTGAAAAGGTTGGGTTAGTAAGTGATCGATCTTAATTTCGTTAGGGAAATAAATGCGCAATGAACACGAGGGATTTACGTGGTTCGATCTTTGAATTAGATCTACGTCCACGGAGCAAGAGAGTATATGTGTATTGAGTGCGTAAGAAGCGATTACGAAGAGTGTAGATGATCCTTTTCCGTCTAATCTAGCCTCTATTTATACACAATTATATTGAGATTGACTCTAATCCGAGATCTTCTCTAAATAGGATTCTTTTAGATATATCCGAATCTTCTGCGTCTCCACTTGTGATTCGAGTTGTAACTGGTTTAGGAGTCTTCGTGGGCCGAACTCACCTAAGCCGAGCTTAATGTCGAGACCCATTTATATTGGGCCTAATGTTTGGGCCTGGTTGTTGGGCCGTATCCTATCACATCCTCCCCCCCCCAAAAGACGTAGAAGTGAGGTCGTGATGGATGGGGGACTAAGGTTCGCCGGTATTCGTGATCTGACGAAGTGGAGCTTGCGTAATCCTGTAGAGGTCATATTCTCCCGAAGTTGTATGTCGCTTGGCTTTGCTTTGTCGAGGCGTTATGCCGAAGTCGCATGTCGCTTGGCCTCACCTAGCCGAGGCATTATGCCGAAGTTGCATGTTGCTTAGCATCGCCTTTCCGAGGCGTTATGCCGAAGTTGCATGTTGTTTGGCTTCACCTTGCCGAGGCGTTATGCCAAAGTTGCATATTGTTTGGCTTCACCTTGCCGAGGTGTTATGCTAAAGCTGCTTTCTGTTCGGACCCAATTGGCCGAAGTTGAATGCTCTTCATCTTGTCGGGGTCGGATATACGACGTTGTGGTTGAATGTGTAGGAATGACGAGGTCGAACACGGGATGTTCTGCCTATGTCGAACACGGAACACGTCACCTTCATTTAATGCGTACATTTAATGCGTACGGCGGTTAGGGTCCCGATAAAGTGCACATTGGGAGAATAACTTCCCTGATACGCCTTTTGCCATTTCACTTTTCTGCGTCCAACTTTTAAACTTCAAAAAAGTGCTTTGCTTTCTGAAAAATGCAGAGTTCATCCGCCATTGTCGTTCCTCGTCAGAGTTCAGCGCGTCTTCTTTGTTTCCATACATAAAACCAGTAAGTTTTTATGGCTTCTTCTTCTTCTTCTTCTGAGGATTCTCACGGCCCTGAAGGCCGTATTGTGTCAGTGTCGCCATTGAATTATCCGGTGGATTTAGAAGTTTATTCTTTTGATTCCCTCCTACCTTTTGTGCGTAGAGCAGATTTCCCGCCTTTGAGGGATTTTGGTAGGGTTTCTTCTATTCCTTCAATTCTAGAAGCCCCTGCAATATTAGAGTTTGCTTCTAATTTTTATCCAAAATCCTTTCGAGTTTGTTGTTCCCCGACCGAGGATAGGCTAGTGCCCCTCAAGGTTTTGTCATCGTTACGAGGATAGCCTTCATGTGGTCTTCGCCTCCCTTTCCTTACGTGTATGTCGAACTAAAACAAATGTTCGGCATTCCTCTTGCCCAGTTAACGCCAAATTCTTTTCGGCAGTTAACGGGCCTTGGTGTCTATGCCCATCTGCATGATTTTCCTTTACCCTTGGGCTTGTCCCGAGGTTTTCATGCTTAAATCCAGCGGGGTGGTATTATATCTCACCCCGTCGTAGCTTCAAAATAAAACAAAGTCAAAATCACGAACCGCAAAAGAAGTTCTTCTTTGTTTGTTCGATGAATCCTTCCGATTAGCACGGAATGATAGGAAGTTGGCGAGGTTGCCATTGATGAAATCTTCGGTGGCTTCGAGGAGGCTTTGGACAGGGCCGGCCTTGTTGACGAAGTTTTCTCCGAGGCTGAGCTCGCTGCCGTCGGGCTGAGCCCTTATGACCCTGCTACCTGTGTAGTGCCGGTGAAGGGTGAGGCCCTGCTCCTTTTACTTCGTCTCATTATCATCTTTGTGTTGATGTTCTGACTCTGCATTATTTTCTTCGCAGTGGACTTCGTCAAAGAAAAGAAGAAGATGGAGAGGTCAAGCTCTGGTCTCGAGCCCGTCACCTTGGCATTGAAAGAGGTAGCCGAAGCCTCTTCTGAGAGGACTGAAGATGTCCCAAAATCTCCTTCGCGCGTGCCCCTCCCCCGCTTGAAAAGGATAAGGCGTGCGATTCCCGATGCCAAGGCTGCCGACGACCGTCGGTTCTCAAGCCGCTCACCGGTCTTTCCCTGAGGTAACGCCATTGTTGTACATGTCACAAAGTTAAGTATTTGTTGTATTCGTTTGACATGGTTGGCTATTGCACAGGGGGGCGAGGACATGTCTACCGAGCTGGCTAAGGTGTCCACCCAACTGGCGGCGACGTCCGCCCAACTGACGGACTACTTGAAGGACGATGTCGTTCAATTTGACGGGGTTGCTCGTTATGCCAGGGAGATGGAGGAGGAGAAGACCCTCCTCGTCCTAGAGGTGGCCGAGGCCGAGGCGAAAGCTCGGGACGCGGCCAGGAGGGAGATCACGGTTGTGGCGGCTACCGAGATGGAAAAGGCAGCCGAGGTGGCGAAGGCCAGGGCGACGGAGGCCGAAGTCGGCCTGTTGAAGGCCGAAGTGGAGGCCGCAAGATGTCGGGAGGCTGAGGCGGCTGCCTTGCAAGGAGAGGTGCTCCGCGCCTTTGCGGAGAGGTTGTTCCTGTCAAGGAGATTCTCTGGATTGGTCGGCGATTTGGCCGAGGTCTTGAATAAGCGTGTGGTCGCGGACACTCTCGATGAAGTTGCCGAGGATTACCCGCAGTTGGATAAGTCCAAGTACGGGTATGAGGTGATGGAGAACGAAGCCCAGCCTCCTGGGCCTTCGTCGTCCTCGTAATGTATGCGTTGTATACTTCGGAAATAAGAACAAATTTTTCGCCTTAGTGTTGATTTTCCTTTTAATGCAAACGCTGTATATATTCCATCCTCGTAATAAAACGAAGGTAGATCGTCCTCGTAATAAACGAAGGTAGCTCGTCCTCGTATTAAACGAAGGTAGTTCACCCTCGAAATAAACGAAGGTAATTCGTCCTCGAAATAAAAGAAGGTAGTTCATCCTCGTATTAAACGAAGGTAGTTCATCCTCAAAATAAACGAAGGTAGTTCATCCTCGTATTAAACGAAGGTATTCATCCTCGTATTAAACGAATGTATTCATCCTCGAAATAAATGAAGGTAGTTCATCCTCGTATTAAACGAAGGTAGTTCATCCTCGAAATAAACGAAGGTAATTCATCCTCGAAATAAATGAAGGTAGTTTGTCCTCGTATTAAACGAAGGTATTCATCCTCGTATTAAACGAAGGTATTCATCCTCAAAATAAACGAAGGTAGTTCATCTTCGTATTAAACGAAGGTAGTTCATCCTCGAAATAAACGAAGGTATAGGTTCCTTATTTGGCAAGAAGTATCGCTAGGGGTGGTCCCCTCACGCGCGTTTAGATCTCCTCCTTAGAGGGTATAGTTCGTCCTCCGAAGAGGGTATAGTTCGTCCTCCGAAGAGGGTATAGTTCGTCCTCCGAAGAGGGTAGTTGTATTATGGGGAAGAGGTAGTATGCATAAGTGACAAATGAAATATGCAAGAAAAAGATTTTATTAATAAAATACGACGTAACAACAGAAAACGACTGAAGGACACGACCGTACAAACTCAAAATACGATGTAACAATGGAAAAAGACTGAAAGACACGACCATACAGACTCAACCTTTGACACTTATGCAAAATATCTCTTGAGATGAATGATGTGCCACGTATTGGGTATTTGCTCACCGGATATATGGGCGAGCTTATATGACCCTTTTCCGAGGACTTCTTCAACCTGGTATGGCCCTTCCCATGTGGCTTCCAGCTTGCCGAGCTTTGCGGCTTTACTGACTTCATTATTTCGAAGTACGAGGTTGCCTACTTGGAACTGTCGGGATTTGACACTCTGGTTGTAATACCGAGCTACTTGTTGCTTGTACCGAGCTTCTCTAATGTAGGCGAGCTCTCTATTTTCTTCAAGCAGATCTAGGTCAGTTCGTAGATTCTCCCCATTTACTTCAGCTGAGAAGTGGATGGTGCGGGGGCTCGACATACCGATCTCTACAGGATTATCTTTCGCTCCATACACCAAATCAGATGGTGTTTCTCCGGTCGATGTCCGAGGTGTTGTACGATACGACCATAAGACTTGCGGCAAATTTTCCACCCAGTTGCCCTTCACTCGATCGAGGTGAGTTTTTAGTCCTTTCACGATTATCCTATTGGTGACTTCGGTTTGACCATTTGCCTGAGGATGGGCCACCGAGGTGAATCTTTGTTGAACCTGAAGCTCTTGACACCACTCTTTGAAAACCTTATCCGTGAACACTGTCCCATTATCTGCAACGAGGATATGAGGGATGCCGAAGCGACACACGATGTTCTTCCGCATTTAAGTTGAGGCGTTTTGCTTATGATTTTCACCAAGGGTTCGGCTTCCACCCACTTTGTGAAGTAGTCGATCGCGACAATCAGGAATTGAAACTGCCCTGGAGCTTTGCAGAAAGGGCCTACAATATCAATCCCCCATTGCATAAATGACTAAGGGCTTTGCATGCTGACGAGGTCGGTTTAAGGTAGCCTCAGCACGTTTCCATGAATTTGGCGCTTCGGACATTTCTTCACGAGATCAATAGAGTCTTGGAACATCGTTAGCCAATAGTATCCCCATCACATGACTTTCTTCGATAAGGCACGGGGTCCGATGTGACTCCCACATGATCCCTCATGTACTTCTCGCAGTACGTAATCAGCTCGGTTCGGACCCAAACACCTTAGGAGAGGCTGGAGGTATGATTTTCTGTAGAGAATTCCTTGCTCTAGTATATATCGTAAAGATTTCCTCAGTATTTTCCTAGCCTCGAGTTTGTCATGGGGTAGTTCGCCCTTCTCCAAATATGTTTGAATGGGGGTCATCCAATTAGGTTCCTCGTCCGAGATTATGTTGACATCGACCTCGGCATCATCTATGCTTCGCTGGACTTCTTCTACTGGCGGGCTCGTTGACGACGATGCCAGTTTGCTTAAAGTGTCAGCTCGGCTATTTTGCTCCCTTGGGATGAGAACCAACTGAAGTATGAGAAAGGCTGTTGTAGGCTTTTGGCTTTTTCAAGGTATTTTTCATCTGTTGCCTTTTGCCTCGTACTTTTCTCAAAGATGTGGCTTACTATGACTTGAGAATCATTTGTGTACTTGCACGGCTCGTGATCAAGACTTTGAGCTAGGCGAAGTCCTACGATTAAGGCTTCGATTCCACTCGTTATTCGTATTTTGAATGTAAACCGAAGCGCGAGGTTATCTCTTGTCCATCCGACTTATGAGCAAGCCGTCCGCCCCATCGCCTGCTTTTTTCCAAAGCTCCATCCACATAGATTTGCCAGCAATCTTCAGATGGTTCCTTTACGGGTTCGGCTTCGGTGTTGTCTGGTGTCGGCTCGGCGGGTTTTGGCTTTTTTACGAAGTTAGCCTCGACAAGGAAGTCTGCTAAGGCCTGTCCCTTGATGGCTTGACGAGGGCAGAAAGAGATGTCGTGCTCACCCAATTCAACTGCCCACTTCGTAATTCTCCCCGAGGCTTCTGGCTTCGTCAACACTTGCCGAAGAGGATGATCGGTGAGAACTTGTATGGGATGTGCGTGGAAGTAGGGGCGAAGTCTCCTTACAGCATTTACTAATGCCAAGGCAAGCTTTTCCAATGGCTGATACCTCGTTTTTGGCCCTTTTAGTGCTCGACTGATGAAATATACAGGGAGCTGACATCCGTTCTCTCGTACCAAAACTGCACTTATGGTTTCGTCCGAGGTGGCGAGGTATAGGGAAAGGACCTATCCTTCTTTCGGGACGGATAAAGTGGGAAGTTTGGCGAGATAGTTCTTGAGATCTTCAAAAGTTGTCTTGTGTTTATCATCCCAGGAGAACACCAGAGCCTTTTTTAGTATTTTGAAAAATGGGAGCTGCTTATCCGCGGCTTTTGAAAGAAAAACGGCTCAGTGCAACTATGCTGCCCGTCAACTTATGCACGTCGTGGATGGTCTTCGCATCTTCATCTACAAAATGGTTTGAACCTTGGACGGGTTGGCTTTTAATCCTTCTTGTGAGACCCAACACCCCAAAAATTTTCCAGACCGAACTACGAATGTACACTTCTGGGGGTTTAGCAACACATGTGGCTTCCTCTTTACTCTTGACGACGATGTCATCTACGTATACCTCCACATTCTGACCTATGTAGGGCTGAAATATCTTGTCCACCATTCTTTGGTAGGTTGCTCCTGCATTCTTGAGTCCGAATGGCATCTTCTTATATGCAAAGACTCCAAAGTCCAGAATGAAGGCTGTTTTGATGCATCCTCATCACTCATCAAGACTTGGTGATATCCTCAGATAAATCCAAAAGTCAAGACTTCAGATCCCACCAAAGCATCAACCTTTTTGTCGATATTTGGAAGGGGGTAACATCCTTTGGGCAATGTTTATTGAGAT
This sequence comes from Salvia rosmarinus, assembly GCA_036937905.1. NCBI lineage: Eukaryota > Viridiplantae > Streptophyta > Magnoliopsida > Lamiales > Lamiaceae > Salvia > Salvia rosmarinus. Next base: position 40,464,949 of record CM072821.1, on the reverse strand, counting down.
CGGTATAATCGATACACATTCGTCATCCCCCTCCTCCTTTCTTGACCATCACCGGGTTGGCTATCCAGGTCGGATATTTGACTTCGAACAGTATGCGTGCTTTTAATAGTTTGTTCACCTCGTCATGTATGACCTGATTCCGTTCAGCTGCAAAGATCCGCTGCTTTTGCCGAACTGGTTTTACACTCTGGTAAATATTGAGCGGGTGAGTGATAATACTTGGTGAGACCCCGGTCATGTCGAGGGGTGACCAGGCGAAGACCTCTCTGAATTCCCTTAGGAGTTGGATGATCTGCTTCCTCAGTTGAAGTACCTCGGTAGAACCTACCTTGACGATCTTGAGGGGATCGTCCTCATAAAATGCGACCTCTTTCACCGAGCTGTTGAGAGCAGACGATGCTCTTCCAGCCCAACTCCCGGCTTCCTTAATTGCTATGCATGTGGTGCTTTGGGTGAAGTCCCGCACCTCTTAAGGCGACTGCATGCATTCTTTCGCTTTTTTCTCGATCTCCCGGATCACGCCTACTCCTCCCTGTGGGGATCTTCATGTTCAGGTGATACGTTGAACATACTGCCCTTACTACATTCAATCAATCTCGCCCTAGTATGATGTTATATGGTGAGTGGGCGTTTACCATGAAGAATTCTACCACTTTGGTGGAGCTCTTCGGTGCTTTTCCCACTGTGACAGGAAGTTCGATGATTCCCTCAGGTCGCGTCTCTTCTTGCACGAAGCTTCGAAGTGGTAGTGGTGCCGGTGCAAGGCGTGCCTCCTCAACTCCCAATTTGTCAAAGCATTCCTTGAAGAAGATGCTCACTGATGCACCACTGTCGACGTATATGCGCCGAACTAGCTTGTTGGTGACCACTGCCTGGATTACCATCGCGTCCTGGTGGGGTACTACGGCTAGTACGGGGTCGTCCTTGAAGAAGGTGATTGCTTCGTCCCTTTTAAACCCCTTGTTCACAGGTTCGCTGATATGGGGACTTCGGACCTCAGCCTTAAGAGAGGACTTCGTAGCTCCGCGAGGGAGCCCGTGATCGTGGAGATGATCCCATCGTATTGGGGTTCGTCATCTCCCTCTTCATCAGTATCGCGCCTTGCTTTCTTGTGAGGGTTACAGTTTCCCCTCTTCTCTTGCTTCTTTTCTTCGACCTCGGTGGGGGCTTCAGATCGACCACTGCGGCCATGCCCTTGGTACTTCTTTAGGACTCCGTCCTGTACCAACTTTTCGATGTCTACCATGAGATTTCCGCACTCCTCCGCGTCGTGTCCATAATCCTCGTGGAATGAACAATATTTGTCTTTGGATCGGCGCCGATCCCCCGCTATTGGCCGAGGTTTCTCGAACATGTTCATGTGGAGCACATAGATCTCCACCCTTGACTTCGTCAAGGGTGCATACTGGGATCGCTCCGAGTCATTACGCGGCCCGAGTCTAGACTCTATCGGGCAACGTTGTATCCTTTCCAAGGCACTTCGTCGGCCTTGGCTCCGGTCTCCTCGACTATCCTCTTTTCTCCCCTTGTCAGAGGGTTCCACCTTTTCTGCTTCGCGCTTTCTTCTATCGCCCGCCCGCTTTGGCGAACCGACCGCTATGCGCCCAGCCCGACGCAAAGACGTGGCTCGATTGACGATCTCCTTATATAAGGCCCCCAGCGAGATGCCATTTTGGAAGGCCGAGATAATGAGGAGATCGTTTATATCTTCGACCTTGAGGCATTCCTTATTAAACCGAGTCATGAAGTCGCTGATGGACTCGCTTCGGCCTTATCTCACCGTAAGGAGGTGAGCCGATGTGGTCTTGGACTCCGCTTTTTGGAAGAACCTTCGGTGAAAGGCTTTCATCAGATCTCGGTATGATCCAATACTACCGGGAGGTATGCTGTCGAACCACCGGCGGGCGTTGTCGACTTGTAACTCCGGGAACGATTTGCACATATGGATGGTGTTGATACGTTGGTTAATCATATTGTATTGGAATTGTGAAAGAAAATTCTGCGGATCCCTCAATTCGTCATAGGGGGCGATGCTCAGCACCCTGTACTTGTCTGGGAGTGGAGTGTCGAGTATCTCATCAGAGAAGGGGGTAATTATCGTCCCGTATCCATCGAATCTGCCTCCCGGAGAGCGATGTGGAGTTCGTCGGCCGAACTCGTTTTGGTGGTGGGGATCGACCTCGCGGTGATCACGACGTCCTGTCCCGCGCTGCTCGTCCCTTTGCACGGTCGGTTTGGACCCCAACCCGTGTAGAGGTATGAGCGCCTATCATCCGGAGGCTGGGGAATTCACCTCGTTGTGCCACTTCGTGCTTTGACGAGGCTTCGGCGTCCTTGTCTCCGTGATGATGCCGACCTTGTTCTCGGCTAAGGTACTGGAGGAAGCTCTCCTTGTTCTTTTCGAGGAACCCTTTAACTGCCTCGTCCAGGTTTAACTGTGGTGCTAGGGGTTCCTCTCGGTTGCTGTTGCGACCTCCCTCGCTACGGTACTCTTCTTCTTCATGCAGGATGGGATGGCCTTGCTCGTCGAGACTTTGGACATGCCCTTTGGGGGTCGTATCTCTGACTGGGCTTTTCCCAAGCCGAGCTCGGCGCGTCATGCCGCCGTTGTTATTGTTGTTGCCGACAGTGGCTCTGGATGTAAGACTTCTTGTATTCATTGTCGTGATTGATTCCCTGTAAATAAAGGTTGATCGAAAACACAGAATTTCGGTTCCCACAGACGGCGCCAGTGATCGATCTTAATTTTGTTAGGAAAATAAATGCACAATGAACACGAGGGATTTACGTGGTTCGATCTTTGAATTAGATCTACGTCCACGGAGCAAGAGAGTATATGTGTATTGAGTACGCAAGAAGCGATTACAAAGATGGAGATTATCCTTTTCCATCTAATCTAGCCTCTATTTATACACAATTATATTGAGATTGACTCTAATCCGAGATCTTCTCTAAATAGGATTCTTTTAGATATATCCAATCTTCTCAAGGCTCCACTTGTGATTCGAGTTGAATCGGTTTAGGAGTCTTCTTGGGCCGAACTCACCTAGGCCGAGCTTAATGTCGAGGCCCATTTATATTGGGCCGGATGCTTGGGCCTGGTAGTTGGGCCGTATCCTATCAGTAAGTATGAAGTAATGCAGTATTTTCATTTTGCCTCTTTCTTGATATTCTGAAAATGGACATCATGTGTCTTTTGTATACCACTCATTGGATATTGAAAGCTAGAACAAATTCAACTGGGGAGACATGCAGTACATCTCTCATCATGTTGGAACATTCACTACGTATTTGATAAATCATGTGTGCGTGATTTATGAAAGCAGTAAAGAACACAGAGGCTTTTACGTGGTTCGATCAAGAATAAGATCTACGTCCACGGAGGAGTGATTCCTCAATACTTTCACTATGTAGGATTACAATGAATGTATTGAAAAGCTCTAGTATTCAAGTAGTTGCTAACCCTTCTACCGTCGACCTAACCTCTATTTATACATGTTGTGGATCACTATGGATTGCCGTGGATCCCTTGCCTTGTGGGATCCGATCTCTGGTCCACATCTTGATCCTTGATTACCTCCTTTAATATCTCTTTCCATATCTGATAAGATATGGCTGATCTTCAGTAGGGTTTAGGCGTCGGGCCTTGGGCCGAGCCGCGTAGGCCGTCTATTAGGTCAGGCCCAGTTTGCTTGGGACTTAGGCCTGCTATTGGGCCTGAGTGGTTAGGCCATATCCCATCATATCCCCCCTCAATTAGTCGAGTAACAACTGTGACGAGGTGGGGTGAAGAATGTATTTTGCCGAGGTTGGTCGTCTCTCGGCTGAAGCTGTTGTTGAAGATTATATGCCTTTTTGATGCCAGGGTTGGATTCTGATGATTTGCCGAGGTCCAAACTGAATTGGACAATTCGTCGTTCCGGACTTAGTTGGATAATTTGTCGAGGTCCGAACTGAGTCGTCCAAAGCTGGATGGCGCCATACTTTGTTAAGTGGATGACGAGGTGGTTGACTGACCTAGAAGCTGAACGTCCTCTTGAAGAAGAGGATGCCGAGGTGGTTGACCGACCTGGAAGCTGAACGTCCTCTTGAAGAAGAGGATGCCGAGGTGGTTGACCGACCTGGAAACTGAATGTCCTTGAAGAAGAGTATGCCGAGGTTGTTGTCCGACCTGGAAGCTAAATGTTCTCTTGAAGAAGAGGATGACAAGGTCCGGACTGAGCTAACTGGGCTGGAGTCAGAGTGATGATTGCATGTGTAGACTGGCATGTCTGCACGTCCTAGAATACGTCATATGCGCCAGGCGGTTGGTGGGCGCTCGAAACACGTGCGCGAGTCTACTTCACGCCAAATTGTGGTTAACCACGTGGGAAGTTGAAAAGGGAGTTTTTGGGCGCCTTTTGTACTTTAAATAGCCAGAGAAAAGAGGAACTGTTCATCTCCTTCCATATCCCTTTTGCTCCATAGAGAAAAATTCAGAATTTTTTCAGAACTTAATTCAGAACTTCGTCGAAGAAGCAAAATTCCTCACTGAAAAAGTAAGTATGTCTTCTTCATCTTCTTCGCCTTTGTGCGGGTCTGCCCGATCATCTTCTTCACCCGATAGCGAGATGGAATTTAATGATTACCGTATATATACCGCCGGGTAGGTCCCGGGTCTTAGTGTTAGGTTAGGTGATACCACCGGTATGGGATAGTTATAAGGTTAGGGATGCTAGTTCTTCTTTGACCGTCGAAGAGGTCTATAGAATAGCATCGGAATATCATATTCCGACGGAGGCATGGTGGTGCCTGCCGTAAAAATCGGATAGAGCGATGGCTCCTCCGGAGGGGTTTATAACTGTATATAGTGAATCCTTGAAAGCTGGCCTTAGGTATCCCTTGGCTCCCATATTTCTGAACATTCAAGAATATTTCCAGATGCCGATATGCCAGTTGACCGCGAACTCCATTAGGTCGGTGGTAGGGCTAAGGCTTGCCTACCATGGTATCTGTGAGAAGCTCTCCTTTGAAGTCTTGATGCATTTTTTTAGCATGAAGGGTGTAGGAGGTGTGTATTACTTGTCTCGTCGGCAAACATTTAAGGTGAGTGCCCCCTCGAAGGTATCCCATTGGCAAACGAGGTTCTTCTATTTACGGGATGAGGGGCAACCGAGGTACGAGTGGGGCTTAGGTAAGATGAGGAATGTTAAGTGTAAAGCCCTGGGCGCCGTAGAGGATGAACTGAACTCGATGGGTGAGATATCCATAAATTAAACTGAGGGTGACCTGGCTGACGCCGGGCTGAGCACTTATAAGTCGGAAGCTTCGGGATCTGGGTCAGATCAGGGTGAGGGCGCCCCCCCTTTTCTTTACTTCCTTTTACTTCTAATGTCGTTGTGCTAATCAATTTCTCTTCTTATTGTGCAGTGAAGCTCGATCCACGCAAGAAGGCAAAGGTGGCTGCTTCGTCGCCTCCAGCGCGGTCGCCTAGCCCGAAGCCAAAGAAGAGGGCGAGGCCAAACGAACCGAGCAAGGCGCCCGAGGTGGTGGCCGACCTCCGCCTATTGATGACGGAACCTCAACCGAGGTCAGATCCGACCTCGGAGAGGGACACCCGTACTCAAATTATGTACGAGGTGCCGATTCCGAGCTCCCCTATATCCTTCCCGAAGGTATGGGTTTATACCGTTTCTGCCGTTATTTCCATCTGCTATGTGCTTCTTATTGTGTGCTTTTCAGGATGCGACCTCGGCGATGGAGGATCTGCACCATACCGCCGGAGATATGCACCGGATTGCCGGTCTTATCGCTGAGGGCGTCTCTCGTTCTGAGGCGATGGATAGGGAGCGGGTCGCTTCCGAGGCCGCGAAGGCTGCTGCCGAGGCTGCGCTAGCTACTGCGGAGGCTGCGAGGGCGGATACCGAGGCCGCAAGGGCCGCTGTTGAGGCTGCCCTGAAGAAGAAGACTCGGGCTTTGGAGGTGGCCCGGGCCGAGGTGGAGGGTGCATGAGAGGAGACGACCGAGGCGGAGAAGAAACTCGCAGAACAGAAGAGTGCCTTGCTGGCGGGGTAGGGGCCGATGCTGAGGGCCTTCGCCAGCAGGCTGTAGGGAAAACTATGTTTAGCCCTCTCCCGAGGATCTATCTTGGATGTTTAATTCACCATACATTGATTATATTTCTAGCATGCACCTATATAATTAATTGCAACACGTAGGGTTTTCTCGTGTTTACCTTTGAACTGTCGAGGCGGAATGGATCGAGACTCGTGCTTTGACCTTCCGGATCAGATCCCGGTTGTCCAATCTCCAACGCCGAGTGAGGACGATCTATGGAGAATACTACGTAAAATCACCCTATCTTTCAGGCAATTTTCAAAATCTCTCCTAAAGGCTATAGGAATTCTCGAAAATTGCTAGGTTTAAAAAGTGAGGATTAGCCTTGATCTTATCTCTTACCTTATATTTATAATGCATTACCATAATCCCATTAGGAAAGGATCCATGCATATCCCATAAATATAATAATATCCTTATGGATAAAGAGGATCAAATACTTGCCTTAGAGGGTAGGGGGCGCCGATTTCCAAGTAGCTACGGGCCTGGATGGGCCAGCACAGGGATCAAATGCAAGGAATCAAGATGGGCCTCAAATAAATTAATTATCTTATGTTCAAATTTCGTAACATAAATTAATTTATAAATATTTATTCATGCCACTAGAGAATAAATGCCGACTTACCCTTTATTACCGAATGTGAGCCGGGCTTGCACTTAGACATTACTGAATCCCCGTATTTAAGATATCAGACGTCCATTAATTATTTAGAGCATTCGATCGCTTAAAATAATTAATATCTTTAATTCCTTAAGTAGTACCACCCAACCTTATTATTGTACTTGAGCTAACTCAACGCAGGTTTAGTACAATAAACCTTTGAGCTCCTTAAGGGACGCCATCATCCTAAACGGATATCGATCGAGCTAAAACACACTCAAATTCACTCGCAATCGCACGAGGTAATCGAGTGTGATAAGTTAACACGAGTCCTCTCTCAAGGAAAACTTAACAGGGCGATTGTTCGTGTCGGTACGTAAAGCAATTAAAACCTAAACATTCTAGTACCAACGGGGGTTTTGAAACATGCAAGAATTGAAAAACGGAAAATAAATAGCGAACCTAGGCCAGGGGTTGTCAATCCCGAGCTAAACTAATAAAGCGTTAAAACTAAACCAGGGGTTGTCAATCCCTAGTTGAACTACGAAAGCGATAAATCAAAGCGACAAATAAAAGCAAAAGCAAACTTATACAAGGGTTCGTCAAGCCCTAATCTAAGTCTACTTGTAAATGAACAATAAACATTAATCATCCAACAAGAACATGAATTAAACGAAAGCAGGAAATCATTAAGCAATGTAAATCAAAGCAATATGAAAACAATCCACTGTCACTATGGAATTGAATCCAATAAAAATCATAAACAATAAACTATGAAATAGAATCTGATAAAACTGATGAGTCCATGAACATAAATCGCTAGACTAAACATTCAATCGATGAAACTTAAAACAGGAATTAAAACTAAGATTATCTGTTTGTGTCGATCTGTTGGAGCTCCCGGAAAATAGTTGAAGAGAACAGAAAATGGCGAGAGGCGCCACGGTTGTGCGTGAAGAAAAACTGAGAACCCGGAGCTGAAAGACCTAGCGCGCATATATATATTAAATAGGAGTGAGCGCGGTTGGAGTGAGCGCCGGTTGAGATAACGTTCTGCCTTGAACGCGAACGCCGGTTGGGTCCAAGCGCGCGAGGGAAAATCATTGTGCCTCACAAATGAGCGCTGGCTCATTGTGAGCACGCGAGGGAGATAGCTGAACGCGCTCAAGCTTGAGAGGGCGCTCAAGATATGGGCTGAACCGGCGTTGAGGAAGAGATGGCATGAACGCGCGCTTGCTGCTGAACGTGCGCTGAAGAAGTGGTGAACCGGCGTTCACAATTGATGAACGCACGCTCAAATTGGAAGCTGGCAGCAGGTGAACCGGCGTTCGGAGGCCGGAGGCTGGGCGTTCAGAGGTCGCGCTGTTTGCGCGAAGGCGCGCTGGCGGGCGCGCGATACTGCTTGCGCAGTGTTTTTTCTTTGGCCCGTTCTCCTTCGTCGGAACTCCAATTTGCTCACGGTTTTCACCTACGGACTCCTATCACAACGTAATTTACTTCTTATGAAGTACAAAATCCTTGATTCCTTCTCCAATATTCATGAGAATCGTTGAAAGTGTTCAGCACCGTCGCGCGGAGTGCACGTGCGTGACTTTGAAAAAAAGATCTGTTCTCCCTCGTCCGAACTCCGAATTGCGATCCGTTTGTGCCTACGAATTCCTATCGAGATGCTCTTCAAAATAGGAAAGATCTTGAAAGCTCCATTTCATCCTATTTAATGTCATTGTTTTATAAAATATCAAAACAAACCAAATAAGTCCAAATCGATAAATACTAATCAAACCTACGACATAAATAGGACAAACTACGGGAAACGGCATGCATAAACGTATGAAAAATAAGCACAAAATCGTACCAAACAACTCCCCCACACTTATCCATTTGCTTGTCCTCAAGCAAAGTTTATACTAATAAGAATATGGAAGATAATTCATGCAACTTCACTCTTATTCTAATCAATCAAATCTCTTTTGCAATTCCCCCAAACATGATGAATACATAATCAAAGACTACGTGAAACAAATCTAAGATTGTGAAAATATCAAATAAACAAGAAGATTATTTTTGCTTAGACCCAACTCTCCGCTAGAGGTGAATTAACTAAAATGGTTACCTTTAGCAACAAGTTTCCTTTGATAACATAGAAGGTATTAACAGATTTTGGAACAATGTTCGAAAGGTGAACTCTCGATGAACTCGAGTCTCCTAACGTGGTTTCCCATGTCCATTTCTCAATTTACGAGAAAGAGGGACATAATCCCATCCTCCATTTATACAATCTCAACAACATTGGAGTTTTAATTCTCCTTGTTTTCTACACTTTTTCACACATATTTTTTTTTTTTTAAATGAAATGAGTATATAGGTAACCACACTGTTAACACTCCCCCTAGCATTAGCCGAACAAATCACGTCAATAACCACCGATTTAAAATCAATTCACACAATCTCGTCAATTCACATTGCACTTTAATCACATGACATCAAGATAAACGAGAAATGCATCAAGGTCCGATCAATACCACAGAGTTCAGTTACACAAATCAAAATCCTAACTTATTCGCATAGACACAAACTTAAGTCCAAACAATCAAAATAAGCACAAGGGCACATCATTAAGCATACAAAAATATATATGAAACGCACACAAAACTGAGTAAACATCCCTCACACTTAAATCGAACACTTGTCCCAAAGGTTTCAAAACATTAAAAGCTCAAAATGACCATAGAGGATGATACTTCCTCGATAATCGATTTAATGTGTCAGAGTTGAGCATCACGGCTTCATCTCACCGCTGACAACTTTCCAACCGAGCAAAACAAACTCAACGACAAAAGATAGATCAAAGAAAACAGGAAAACAAACAAAAGAAAGAAAGGAAAAGAACGAGAAAAATCCGCTGGTAAACTCCCACGTAGTATCAGCTTTTAACGTCGTGAGCACGACGTAAACCGACAACAACGGAGTATCCATAATCTTTACCCGCAGGAATACCATCTAAGCCTGAGCATCAAGAGTAACCATATAAGAACAGGAGACAAGAAAGAAAACAAGTAATGCACAATTTAAGCTCAAGTCGAACATCTTATTCTCCAAAATAAAATAATACTTCAATTCCCAAAGTACAAGACTTTGGTGAATTAGATGTTGACAATAATTGATGTTACCTCAACCTTTGTCATCGATTTGTCCTCCTCGGGATCCCGTGATCCAATTGTTGAGGCAGTGTAATCACTTCCAGAGTGGGCTTTGGCATGCTTGCAACTTCACATGCCCACTCTTCATCGTCAGCCGACCTTGTAACCACTTCCTCGTGGCTCTGATCCTGCTTCTCACCCTCACATTCCCATTCTTCCTCATTTTCCACCTTCTCTGGCTGCAGCAACTCTTCAGATGTCTCTCCCACCCCATTCTCAACAAATGGGTCACTTTCAAGAACAAGGATCACCTGGCCCCGACCGGATTGGTTTGAAGTTCCTCACGCACGTTGTTGTTGATACTTAACCCACTTCGCAGCAATCAGTCCCACTTGTTCCTCTAAACGCCAAGAGTTGCGCCTCTATCATCCAATGGCGAACTCGATGGTCGCTGGTCGCTCGAGCCTCATAGGGTGAGCTTGGAGGCCCCTATTGCATCTTGTTGCAAGAACTCGTCCAACTTCTCACCATCATTTCTAATTTTGCTTGCAAGCTTTGATTTTGGTGTCACAAGATCCAACTTTTGACGAACTTATCATCCCAAGTCGGCATTTGAGGTGGAGGTGGCCTGCGGGTATGAATACCGAGATGGAGGTGGCTGTTGTGAGTACGGATATCTGCGGCGGAGGTGGTTGATCCCAAGATGGATTGTAGGATTGATCCTCATAGTGCGACGAAGGTGGTTGATCCCAAGAATGATTGTAAGCTCGATCCTCGCATCTTTGCGGTGGAGGTGGTTGGTCCCAGAGGGATCATAGGCTTGTTGCTCGTGGTAGGGATCGAGGTTTGATACTCATGGTTTGGCGGGTATCCCTCGAATAATTGAATTGGGCCCTTCTTCGTAAGAAGAATTTGCCCGATGCGACGAACTTTTCTCCCCCCAGCCTGTTTGACCACATCCGTACTGCTGGTAACCCTGCATTAACAGACACCAACAACAAAAACAAGATCACACGCACCGGGGAAATAACCAAACAGAAAGAAAAGAAACACGTAAAACAAACAACACAAACACACGCTTAAAGTTGTCCCAAGAACGCGCCAAAATTGATCGAGCTAAAAACACACTCAAATTCACTCGCAATCGTACGAGGTAATCGTAGTGTGATAAGTTAACACGAGTCGTCTCTCAAGGAAAACTTAACATGGCGATTGTTCGTGTCGTGCATAGAAAGCAATTAAAACCTAAACATTCTAATACCAACGGGGGTTTTGAAACATGCAAGAATTGAAAACGGAAAATAAATAGCGAACCTAGGCCATGGGTTGTCAATCCCGAGCTAAACTAATAAAGCGTTAAAACTAAACCAGGGGTTGTCAATCCCTAGTTGAACTACGAAAGCGATAAATCAAAGCGATAAATAAAAGCAAAAGCAAACCTATACTAGGGTTCGTCAAGCCCTAATCTAAGTCTACTTGTAAATGAACAATAAACATTAATCATCCAACAAGAACATGAATTAAACAAAAGCAGGAAATCATTAAGCAATGTAAATCAAAGCAATATGAAAACAATCCACTGTCACTATGGAATTGAATCCAAGAAAAATCATAAACAATAAACTATGAAATAGAATCTGATAAAACTGATGAGTCCATGAACATAAATCGCTAGACTAAACATTCAATCGATGAAACTTAAAACAGGAATTAAAACTAAGATTATCTGTTTGTGTCGATCTATTGGAGCTCCCGGGAAATAGTTGAAGAGAACAGAAAATGGGGAGAGGCACCGCGGCTGTGCATGAAGAAAAACTGAGAACCCGGAGCTGACAGACCTTGCGCGCATATATATATTAAATAGGAGTGAGCGCCGGTTTGGAGTGAGCGCCGGTTGAGAGAACGTTCTACCTTGAACGCGAACGCCGGCTGGGTCCAAGCGCGCGAGGGAAAATCATTGTGCCTCACAAATGAGCGCCGGCTCATTGTGAGCGCCGAGGAGATAGCTGAACGCGCCAAGCTTGAGAGGCGCCAAGATATGGGCTGAACCGCGTTGAGGAAGAGATGGCGCTCAAGATAGGGGCTGAACCGGCGCTGAGGAAGAGATGGCATGAACGCCGCTTCCGCTGAACGTGGCGCGAAGAAGTGATGAACCGCGCTCACAATTGATGAACGCTACCAAATGGAAGTCGGCAACAGGTGAACCGGCGTTCAGAGGCCGGAGGCTGGGCGTTCAGAGGTCGCGCTGCTTATGCTGAAGGCGCGCTGGCGCGCGACACGCATCGCTATGCAGTGTGTTTTTGCTTTGCCCGTTCTTCTTCGTCGAACTCCGATTTACGCACGGTTTTCACCTACGGACTCCTATCAAAACTTAATTTACTTCTTATGAAGGAAAAAATGCTTGATTCCTTCTCCAATATTCATGAGAATCGTTGAAAGTGTTTAGCGCCGGCGCGCGGAGTGCACGTGCGTGACTTTGAAAAAAAGATCCGTTCTCCCTCGTCCGAACTCCGAATTGCGATCCGTTTGCACCTAAGAATTCCTATCGAGATGCTCTTCAAAATAGGAAATATCTTGAAAGCTCCATTTCATCCTATTTAATGTCTTTTTTCTACAAAATATCGAAACAAACCAAATAAGTCCAAATCGATAAATACTAATCAAACCAACGACATAAATAGGACAAACTACGGGAAACGGCATGCATAAACATATGAAAAATAAGTACAAAATCGTTCCAAACAGATACGGTGACTTGATACAGATAACTAGCATGACATACAAGCACTGCCACCACCCAAGATGCGGAGAATATTGGGTTAGAACATATAACCTCACCCATAACAAGTCAAAGTGATGGTCAAGAACTCATACTCATCTAATACCTTATCGAGGTTTAGATCATCGTAAGTCACCGAGATCTAGGTTCTTCACGACGGTCGATAGAAGAACTCATCTCATCGTGATCCATTAATACGCCGAGACGCATCAAAGATAGACAAGCAACCAAGTCAAGTCACTTCTCATCTATACCGCACTTATACCGACAACTCGCCCTCAAGTTGTCTCGGTGTGATTCTTTTATATCTCATTAAGCTTCGACCAATCATACACACTTTCGTGATCTTCTACACATCGTATGATCTAACTTATATATGAGATAAGGGACACGATATATGCAATCAAGTAATCAATTCAGATAGAGATTGTAATAGTGGTAACAGAAACATTGTATACAAGCTCAACCAAAACCGCTAAGTATACAACCAACAATCTCCTACTTATACTAAAGCAAACTTTTAGTATACAATGTGTCTCTACTAGCTATTAGAAACAAACCATCACTTTGTTTCTCCCACTTATACAAAAGTTTCCTTTCTAAGTGGGTGCCATCAAGCGCAATCCAAGTCCTCGAACGTGCACTTCGTAGACTTTTGCGGCAGCTCTTTGTGAATGGATCCGCTAGGTTATCCATCGATCAATCTTTTCAATCAAGACGCCCCTCGCCTCATGATTCTCGTATGACATGGTACATTCTCTCTATGTGTTTGGTCGCTTGTGGGTCCGTGGTTCCTTCGAGTTTCACATCGCACCGAGTTATCACAAGAAACTATGATACTCTTGGGCAAACCAGGTACCACACCTAGATCCATGAGGTAGTTCTTGAACCATACATCCTACTTAGCAGCCTCCGAGCGGCTACGATTCGCTTCCATGGTAGAGTCCGCAATTCATCGCTTTGCACTCCGCCAGATACGGCTCCACCTTCCAAGGTAAACACATAGCCCGAGGTAGACTTTTTCTCATCACGGTCGGCTTAGAAATCCAGTCCAGATAACCCAAAGGCATTAGACTATCTCGCATGGTAAACCAGCCTATAATCTCGAGTCCTTTTCGGTACTTGAGTATATGCTTTATCGCAATTCAATGAGCTTGTCCAGGTTAGATCGATATCTTGCTACTATGCCCACCGCATAGCGTATATCGGGCTCGTACATAGCATTGCGACATGAGACTTCCTACGGCGAAGCGCATGAACTTGTCTCATTTCCTCTATCTCCTTTGCAGTCATAGGTGACTGCTCCTTAGATAAAGGAACGCCATGTCTGAAAGGTAGCAATCCTTTCTTGGCGGTCTGCATACTAAAACGAGTAATCACAGTATCAATGTAAGACGCTTGAGATAAGCTCAACATTTTCCTCTTGCGATCTCGGTAAACCTTGATCCCAAGAATGTACGCTGCATCTCCTAAGTCTTTCATTTAAAACTGATCGGATAACCAACTCTTTACATCTGATAACAACTTCACATTGTTGCCAACTAGAAGGATGTCATCTACATAAAGTGCAAGAAATACCACATCACCGTTGACATCTAAACGATACACACAACTCTCGCTAGGCAACTGGGTAAATCCATAGGACTTTACCACCTCGTCAAAGCATAAGTTCCAGGATCGTGAGGCTTGCTTAAGCCCATAAATGGACTTCTTAAGCTTCCATACTAGATGCTCTTCACCCTTAACCACATAACCTTCGGGTTCACGTCTTTGCATATAGATGTCTCTACCTTCCTCAAGGTAACCGTTTAGAAAAGCGGTTTTCACATCCATTTGCCAAACCTCAAGGTTCAAGTGGGCTGCTATGGCCAAAAGAATTCTGATGGACTTGAGCATTGCTACAGGTGAAAAGGTCTCATCGAAATCGATGCCCTCAATCTGAGTGTACCCTTTCGCCACAAGCCTGGCTTTAAAAGTGAAACCTCCATTTGAATCTCTTCCTCTCAGATACCCACTTACTACCTATGGCTTCCTCGCCATCCGGTAGAGGTGTCTTTCAGATACATCCATAGTCGTTATGGACTCAATTTCTAAGTCCATAGCGGTGTGTGCCATGATCTTGCATCAATGTCTTCATCGCCTCATTGACGCCCTGGGTCGATTATTGCTGCTCGCTTCCGGGACTAAACCAAGATTCACCCACGAACATAAATCGCCGGGTCGACGAACAACCTCCCACTACGACGAGGCGCCATCGCACAATGGCAATGGTGGGTGTAAAGAACTTGTGGTTCTCATCTGCACAACTTGTCGGATATGAGCCACTTGTACGTCGGTATCTCCGGTGGAACTCGACCCACTTCAATTTCTTGAAATATCCGGTGTCGATCCCTCCCACTAGACAGTGACATCTCGTAGCTTCGCTTAATCGGTGGTGGAATACGATCATCTTCTAATTCCTGAAGAATGATTTCAACTTTGGATTTATGGTTTGTCATATAATCCTCTTCTAAGAATCGAGTATTAGTGCTAATAATGACCTTCTGATCCTTAGGACTATAGAATAAACCACCTTTCGTCCCTCTAGGATAGCCAATAAATAGCCTTGCGTCGGATCTAGCCTGCAACTTATCGCCTTCTTTTCAAAGACATGTGCCGGATCGCCCATATCCTTATGTGGTTTAAACTAGGCTTGCCCAAACCACAACTCGAAGGGTCTTTTCGATCGACTTGGATGGTACTAGATTTAGCAAGTATGCCGCCGTTTCTAAGGCATACCCCGTATCTAAATAGGCAATGCCGATAACTCATCATTGATCCAACCATTTCAAAAGAGTCCTATTTCTTCACCGACACACCATTTTGTTTGTGGTGTGCCGGTGTAGTACGTTGGGAGGTAATCCCACACTTCACTAGATAGTCCATAAACTCGTTATCGAGGTATTCGCCACCGCGATCGATCGCAGTGACTTGATATTTTTACCAAGCTTCGCCTCCACTTTCGCCTTAAACTCTTTGAATTTCTCAAAGCATTCTGGACTTGCGGTGAAGTTTGTATACGTATCCGCACCTTGAGTAATCGTCAATGAAAGTGCCAAAATACTCGTATTCTCCATGAGCTTGTGTGGACATCGGTCCACACAGTCGAATGGACTAGCTCCAACACTTCTTTGGCTCTATAACCCTTCGCTGAAAGGTCCGGTCGACATCTTACTTCTATACAGATTCGCAGATCGGGAACGGAGTAACTGTTAGATTACCCAACGCCCATTCTTAGCCGCCTTTGGATCCTATTTAGATTGATGTGACCTAATCTAAGATGCCGTAGAAATGTGGTGTCATCTTGCTAAGAAAACTTTCTCTTTTAAGGTTTGATGTAGATGCAACATAGTTATAGGTATTATGTTTAGCGTAAATAGTATAAAGCTTAATTATATAATGTGCCAACACGTATAACTTCGTCATTTCTTATGATAGAAACACCACTATCAAAAATAATGTAATATCCATGAATAAACAATTTCAAACAGAAACAAGGTTCCACCGAAAATCCGCACATATAAAACATCTTTTAATACTAAACTGCTCTATCAAAACATAAAGTAACATCTCCGACCGCAACGGCCTCGACTTTCACCGTTGCCCATGGAGATCGTTATCTCGCCATCATGCAGCCCTTGTCCACGGGAACCCCAAAGAAGGTGTAACAAACATGATCAATCGACCCGTGTCTACTACCCAAGAATGGGTAGAACAAGTCGCTAAACATGTTTCCGTTATTAAAGCAAATGGCGACTTGAGCCTTGAGCATAGGGCACTTGGCCTTCCAATGCCTAGTCTGCAAGACTGCAAGCACTTGCCCTCTCCTTCGGCTTTTGCCTCCGGTGTGCATGTTCTTGCTCCCATTACTCCCACTACTTGTGCACTTTTCTTTTCCATTTTGTGGAAAATTTGGGCCCCTAGATGTGCTAGCAAGAGCACGTGCTCCTTCACCCATAACTCCTTCCGCGGCCACGAGATCATTAAGCAACCGACTAAGTGTATACTCGGTCTCGCTCATGATTGCATTCACGCGGAAATTCTCAGAAGACTTGGGTAGTGTATTGAGGATGATATCGACCTTGGCTTCGTCGTCAATACCTCCTCCCAACTGATCAAGACTATCCATGAGACGAGTCATGTGGAGACATGTTCATGGACCGAACTTCCTTCTTCCATCTTACACGCTAAGATTTCTCTCATTGTGTGGAAGCGATCGTCCGATCCGATTGCCCAAACTTACCTCGAGACTTGACCATATTTCGTCGCGTCACCATCGATCGATGTTTGCACCGCAAGCCTTTGGACATTGTAGTCATCATATAGCACTTGGCCATATTGTTCGACTTATGCCAAAGTCTGCTTGACTCTCGCTGCTCATTAGTCGATGCGTCGATAGGGCATCGGGTTTAGAGTAGTGAGAACAAACATGTGTTCTTCAGCGATAAGAACATATTCCATGTTTCGTTTCCACTCGATAAAATTCGGACCGGATAAGGGATTTTGTGCGAGCATATTGATAATCGGTGTAAGAGACATATCTGAAAAGATAATGTAAACACATAAGCATACGATCACACATAATTCGTAATAATAATATTATAACCTTTGATAAAACAATATTAATTGAAACCTCCAATCGCCCAAGGAATCCCACATGCAAGCCACGCGTGTGGACGTTTACATGAACCCCCACCGCACTAAAATATACCTTTTAGTCGCTTAATTTCAATCAATGTCAACTTATCCTTATGATAAATGAAATTAATGATTGGACCTTACTAGACCACATCACTATCGCAAGAAGGGACTTCAGGAAGTTGTACTTGAGGTGATGTCTAAGCAATGACCATAATTTTAACAATAGAAACTAATTCTTAGAATTGGCATACTCACTAGACCATACCGCCCAATCCAAATTCTTTTGTTATCTCATTTTATATCCATCTCTAGAGAACTTATGAAAATCGCACATGCAAGCCACGCGTGTGGGATCGTTTACATGAAACTCCCACTTCTCAATAGATTTAAAAGTTTTATTTAGAAATCTCATCTAACAAACTTATGATAAACAATGCAATCAAGCCCGCGTGTGGATCGCCACTCACGGCGCCTCACTTTGTTTAGAGATCAAAAGTGGAGGTCTTGACATTTTAATTTAAAATTAATATGTCGGGTTACTTGCTTAGTCTTTTGTTTCAAAAGGTTTGTCCATGCATCACGTAATCCTAGCATGCTTTTCTATAGAACTCAACATGTAAAACATGCTGCAGTAATTCTAAAAAGCTTGAAAACGCGATAAACCTAGCATGCTTACTATGCGATCCAATCACGAAACATATAATATGTTTGTTCATTTAATTTAAACATACATAGCATGCTTCGCATAATTTAAACATCCACGACATGCAATGAACGATTAAAAATAAAATAAAATAAAACGTCATCATCCTTAAAGGATACGGTGACTGATCTGTATAACTAGCATGACATACAAGACCGCCACCACCCAAGATGCGGAGAATATTGGGTTAGAACATATAACCTCACCCATAACAAGTCAAAGTGATGGTCAAGAACTCATACTCATCTAATACCTTATCGAGGTTTAGATCATCGAAGTCACCGAGATCTAGGTTCTTCACGACGGTCGATAGAAGAACTCCTCTCACAATGATCCATCAATACGTCGAGACGTATCAAGATAGACAAGCAACCAAGTCAAGTCACTTCTCATCTATACCGAGCCTATACCGACAACTCGTCCTCAAGTTGTCTCGGTGTGATTCTTTTATATCTCATTAAGCTCGACCAATCATATAGACTTCGTGATCTTCTACACAATCGTATGATCTAACTTATATATGAGATAAGGGATACAGATATATGCAATCAAGTAATCAATTCAGATAGGAGATTGTAATAATGGTAACAGAAACATTGTATACAAGCTCAACCAAAAGCGCTTTCAAGATACAAACCAACACGTGCTTATCGAATCGAGACATTCTCCGCCTCATCTCGACATGGGCCGGGTCCTCAGGCCGCAGTGATATCCGACCACCGGAGGAGTTGGCGGCGCGATGCCCCGACCGATAAAGTCAAGCATGGCCGGGTCGAGGTCGCCTCGGACACCGCAGAAAGACTACGCCCGGTGATTGCCAGGTGGGCTCATTCCCGTGGCCGAGACTTTGCTTCCTCCGCTTCCTTCCGACGGTGAGGCCGTGACCAAAGGTCTGAGGATGAAGACCCGAGCTCAGAACTCTTTGCCGAGGTGCGGGCTGAAGCCGGGAGGTGGGGCCGAGCTCAAGTCTCCTTTCGAAGGGGCCAGCAAGCGGGAAGAGCAAAGAAGCAGTTAGATGCCAATGAGCCCCTCAGAGGCTCGTGTCTCAAGGGCCTTTGTAATATGTTCAAGTGCCGGGGTCATTAGGATCCCGAGCTTTGTAAATTTTCACTTGTGAATAATAAATACGCATTTTGAAATGAATGTGTTTCTCTTGTTTTTAGCACTCCTCATCTCCTTACATCGGGCTCGATCACGATCTCTTGACCAAGCTGAAAGAGGTCCGAGGTGCTTTGGCTGAGAAGGATGAGGAGGTGGTGTTCTGGAGGAGCCGATCGGCCGAGCTGACCCAGACTTTGCATAGCATGGATAGCCAAGTTGCTAGGGTCGGTAGCTCGACATCGCCGGCCGGGCTGAAAAAGCAGCTGCAAGGGGCCAAACGCTAGGTGGCCCGTCTTCTGGTAGAGAACGAAGCCTTGAAACTAAAAATCATCCATCTGGAAGTCCAGCAGGCGGATGTCTCTGCCGACATCATTCAGGGCTGCCTGATGCAGAGCGAGGAACATCTCGAGCTGGCGCAAGAGAAGTTGGCACGGATCTCGAAGGAGCATGCTGAGTACGAAGCGGTGATCCACCGATCTGGTGGTATTACTATATCCGAGGCCGATAACCGAGCTCAGCTTCTACTTTTCGAGGGCATGGTGCTGAGGGACGAGGAGGGGCCTAACAACAAGAATTTTAAAGACTGCCTCGACGCCTTGGTCAAATGCCTTCAGCTTTATGAGCTCGTCCGCAAACGGCGCATGCCCGAGCCCCGCAGCCAGACTTCAGCCGACCCTGCCGACGTGAGAGTTGAAGAAGTTGGGGCAGGTGGCGGTTATAAGGACCACACCGAGGAGCTTCGACTGATGGGAGCAGACATGTCGGAGATGTCGTCTCGTGGTCGAGCCCCATCATCAGGAGCTGGACGGGCGAGGGCCTCAGGTCGGCGAGGAAGGATGTCAGGTCGGGGTCGAGGTCGTACCCCTGGTGGGGTCTCGAGATCACGAGGCAGGAGTTCGACCTCGGCCCCTGGAGCGTCCACTTCAGGTCGGGGCGCTTCTGCGCCTGATCAAAGAGCGCCTGGAGTAGGTCGTGGTGACGCTGACCTCGTCGACTGGGTAGAAGGCACCGAGTTCATCCCGGGTGTTCATCGCCGACCCGGGGACTTTGTTTCGAACTGGTGTAGCTTCAGCAGGTCTTGGTGAAGTGGAGCTCGGAAGTCCGAGTGAGCTGTATATAGCTTAGGACTTGGTTTATAGTCATAAATGTATTTAGACTTTGTATCAAGTGTATATTTTCCCCACAAGAGGTACAAATATAGCTTAGGACTTGGTTTTAGTCGTAAATGTATTTAGGTTGTTTGCATCAAGTGTATATCTTCCCAATAAAGGGTATAAATTATACGAGATCCGATTTGGACGTCGCTTGCATGTAGATGTTTCAAATTAATGAGTAATCAGTATGCTGTTGCTTAACGAGATCCGATTTGGACGCGTCGCTTGCATGTAGATGTTTCAAATTAATGAGTAATCAGTATCGTGCCTTGTTTGTCATAGATGTTTCAAATTAATGAGTAATCGAGAGCCTTGTTTGTGGAGAAATATCGAGAGGTGTGGTCCCCTTGCGCGCGTTTAGTTGAGTACCCACTTTGTAGGTGTGTCATCTTCGTAAGGGAGTCCCTTTGTGAAGGGAAATTATGTTTTATCCGAGTTGAGAACGGATGTTCACATAAATATAGGATGAGACGAAGTAATAAACTCATTAGAAAAACAAATGTTTTATTGATAAGTAAATGACATCGCACTTCGGAAAAAGCAAAAAGAGGGCTAACATGATGCCGATCTGAAATCAAAGCTACGTAAAATACCTCCTTAGATGAGTGATATGCCAGGTTCGGGGAATAATTGCACCGGATAGGTGAGCAAGCTTAAAGGCCCCTTTGCCGAGGTCCTCATGGATGCGGTATGGGCCTTCCCACGTCGGGTCTAACTTATTAAGGCGCTCGGCTTTACTTGCCTCATTGTTCCGTATAACGAGGTCGCCTACTTGGAGTGTGGAGGCTTTCACCCTCTTGTCGTAGTACCTTGCGACCTGGCATTTGTACTTGGCTTCATTGATGAAGGCGAGCACACGTTTTTCCTCTAGAGCATCAAGGTTGACCCGTAGGTTCTCCTCGTTGTCTTGCTGGTCGAAGTGAAGAGTACGTGGGCTCGGTGCACCGATCTCAGCTGGTATGACAGCCCCGATGCCGTAGACTAAGCAAGGGTGTTTCTCGTGCGAAGTCCGAGGTGTTGTTCGCATGCGACCGGAGGACTTGAGGGAGATTTTCACCCAATCACCTTTAGCTTGGTCTAACCTCTTTTCAATCCTTGGACGACATGCGGTTTGTCACCGGTCCGACCATTCGGTTGTGGGTGTGCAACCGAGGTGAACTGTTGTTTGATCCGAGCTCCTCACACCATTCTTTGAAGTTTCTATCGATTTAACCGGTGTCGTTGTCCGAGATCAAAACATGTGGTATGCCGAAGCGGCAAACTATGTTTTTCCACACAAATGTCTGAATCCTTCTGCTCGTGAGATTTGAAAGAGGCTCCGCTTCGACCCATTTTGTGAAGTAGTCTATGGCTACGACCAAATATCGGAGCTGGCCTGGTGCCAGGTCGAAGGGACCAACGATGTCGATTCCCCACAGCATAAAAGGCCAAGGACTTTGTAGGCTACTGAGGTCGGTGTTTTGTATGATTTTGTGATGATTCTAGGTACTGTTTTACATATCATTTTTAGTGGTTTGTCCTATTTATGCCGTTGGTTTGATTAATATTTATCGATTCGGACTTACTTGGTTCATTTCAATGTTTTGCAGAAAATCGGCATTAAATAGGAAGAAATGAATCTTCCAAGGGTCAAGTATAATGAAGAGCATCTCGACAGGAGTTCATAGGAGAAAATTGTGCGTAAATCGGAGTTCAGATGAGGAAGAACGAGTCGAATTGTTAAAGTCATGCACCGCACCCGTCGCATGGCCCAACGCCCGCGCACGCCCTCCTGCGCGCCCGCCTCGCCTGCCGCTCTCGGAAGCCCAGCGCCGGCTCACTCTGGGTGCGCGTTCCAAATTTTAAGGCCAGAGTGTGCGCTCGCTCACTTTCAGCGCCCAGCGCGCCTTCCGCTTCAAGACGCCTAACGCCCTGCAGACGGCCCGTCCACCTGCGCACAAGACCTTGCGCCTCGGCCACGCTCGCCCGTCGTCTGTCCGCTGGATGCCCAGCGCCCGATTCGCCCCGCGCTGTCTCACGCTCCCAAGTGCCCGCTACACTTCCGTCCGACGCTGGTCATCGCCCAACGCCCAGCGCTCAACTCCATTCCTTTCCGCCCGACCGCGCCCAGCTGGTGGCGCCATTTTCGCCTCTCCGGCGCTTACAGGCGTAGTTCCTCTCGGCGCCATGACCTCTCGCCTACCAGTACCGCTCGAAGCCATCAGGCGTTCAGGCTGAATACATAACATATTTCCCTCGCGCGCTCATTTTCTCCCGGCGTTCATTTTCAAGGCAGAGTGTTTTCTCAACCGGCGCTCACCCAAGCCGCGTTCGATCGATTTAATATATATATGCGCGTTTAGGGTTGAGTATTCTGCTCTCGCTCAGTTGGCGGCTCTCCACCATGATTCTTCAGGAAGCTCTTCAACGAGTCGACATAGATAAACCTTAGTTTAATTTATGTTCTTAGTTTTCATTGAATAATCTTATTTATCAATTTATGTTTTGGATTTACCGGTTCTTGTTTCGAGATTAAATTACATTTCATGCAATTGGTATTTTTATTGGATTCAATTCATAGTGACAGTGGATTGGATTTTCATGTTCCGTTGATTTACATTGCTTAATGATTTCCTGCTTTCGATTAATTCTTGTTCTTGTTGGTTGATTGATGATTATGATTCATTTACATGTAGACTTAGATTAGGGCTTCGATTTAACCCTAAGAATAGGTTTGCTATTGCTTTTATTTATCGCTTTGATTTATTGCTTTTCGAGTTCAACTGGGATTGACAACCTCGGTTTAGATTTATCGCTTTATTAGTTTAGCTCGGGATTGACAACCCCTGGCCTAGGATTGCTGTTTATTTTCTCGTATTTCAATTCTGGCATGTTCAAACCCTCGTTGGTATTAGAATCTTTAGGTTTTAATCGCTTTATGTGCGCAACACGAACAATCGCCCTGTTAAGTTTTCCTTGAGAGACGACTTGGGTTAACTTATCACGCTACAATTACCTCATACGATTGCGAGTGAATTTGAGTGTGTTTTTTGCTCGAACAATTTTGGCGCCGTTGCCGGGGAAAAATTTAGGCGTATTGTTTGTGTTGTTTGTTTTCTGTATTTCTTTCCGTTCTGTTTGGTTATTTTCTTCCCGGTGCGTGTGATCTGTTTTTGTTGTTGGTGTCTATTAATGCGGGGGTATCGCTAGATGCAATGTGGTCAAAGCAGTCGGGGAGGAAAGTTCATCGTATGGGCAAATTCTTCTTTGAAGAAGGAGCCCGATTCGATTTTTTTCGAGGATATCCGCCAGGCCCTGAGCAACAAGCCTATGATCCCTACTGGGACCAACCACCTCCACCGCACCATGAGCATCAAGCCTACAATCCATGCTGGGACCAACCACCTCCACCTCAGTATTCATACCTGCAGCAGCAGCAGCAGCCGCCTCCTCAGTCCAGTTCGGAATGGTGGGAACCGCAACCCGACCCGGAATATTGGAATCCACAACCTAATTATGAATGGTGTGATCCACAGCAGCCACAGCCTCCACAGGAACAGTGGTATGACCCGCAGTAGGAGTATTATTCACCACCACACACACCACCACCTCAGAGGCCATCATTTGAGGATTCGTTCACCCCACGAATGGATCTGTTACTTAACAGAATGGATGCTGCAAACGCCTCATCTCTGCGTTTAGAGGCGTAAATGGAAAATGTTATCACACGCTTGTTGGTCATTGCGCAATGGAGGAACTTCGGATCAATCCAATCAGTCCAGCGGTCACTATTCTGAAAGTGACCCAATTATTGAGAATTGGGTGGAAGAGACATCGGATGAGCAGCTGCGGCGGAGAAGGTGAAAATTGAGGAAGAATGGGCACGTGAGGATGAGAAGCGGGATCAAAGCCACGAGGAAATTGTTGCGGGATGGTGGCGAGGAAGAGTGGGTACATGAAATTGATGACACGCCAGAACCCACTCTGGAGGTGAAAGAACAATCCAAACACGTGGAGGAAGATGAAGAGAAGATGAAGAAAGGGTGGGTCCATGAAATTGATGACACGCCACAACCCACAATGGAAGTGAAAGAACTGTCTCAACAACTTTTCCCAGAGGAGGACAAAATGAGAACAAAGGTTGAGGTAACTTCAATAATTTGTCAACATCCTAATTCACCAAAGTATCGTGCTTTGGGAATTGTAGTTATCTATTTTTCTTTGGAGAATAGGATGTTTGACTTGAGCTTAAATGATTAGTTGTTAGCTTTCTTTACTATCCTCTGTTCTTATATGGTTTCTACTAATGCTCTGGCTGAGATGGTATTCCTGCAGGTAAAGGACTATGGATAGTCCGTTGTCAATCGGAATACGTCGTGCTCACGACGTTAAACTGAGTACTACGTGGGAGTTCACCCACGGATTTTTATTTTCTTTTTCTTTCTTTCTCTTTTTGCTTGTTTCGTTGTTCTTTGATCTATATGTTGTCTCTGTTTTAGTTTTGCTTGTAATTGGGATGTCATCAGCAGTGAGATGAAGCCATGATGCTCCAACTCTACAACACACATTCGTCGATTATCAGGGAAGTATCATCCTCTTTGGTCATTTTGAGCTTTTAATGTTTGAAGCACTGGGGACAGTGCTCGATTTAAGTGTGGGGGATGTTTACTCTGTTCTGTGTGCTTATCTTATCTATTTGTATGCTTAAGGTTGTGCCCTTGTGCTTATTTTGATTGTTTGGACTTAAGCTTTGTCTATGCGAGTAAGTTATGATTTTGATTTGTGCATCTGAACTCTGTGGTATTAGTCAAATTGATTTTGAATTTCCGAGACTTTTGGTGATATATGATTTGAGTGTAATGTGAATTGACGAGATTGTGATTGATAGAAAATGAATAGGGAAAAATTGATGTGATTTGTCCGGCTAATGTTAGGAGTAGTGTTAACATTGTGGTCGTCTATATACTTGTCTCCTTATTTTTAAAAAAAATGGAAGAGAAAAAGAAAAAGAAAGAGTATGGTTTTGTTTTATTGAGATTGTTGAAATGGAGGATGGGATTCTGTCCCTCTTTCTCGTAAGTTGAGAAATGGACATGGGAAACCACGATAGGAGACTCGAGTTCATCGAGAGTTCACCTTTCGAATATTGTTCCAAAATCTGTTAAAACATTCTTTGTGCTTTAAAAAGGAACTTGTTGCTAAAGATGACCACATTAGTTAGTTCACCCCTAACGGAGAGTTGGGTCTGAGCAGAGTTTACCATTTTATTTATTGGAAATCAATTGCCGTCCTAGATTTATTTCACATTATCTTTGAATACGTAAACACCAAGTGTGGGGGAAAAGCAATAAGGTTTGATTGATTGGAATAAGAGTTATGTTGCATGAATTATCTTTCTAATCTTATTAGTATAGACTTTGCTTGAGGACAAGCAAATGGATAAGTGTGGGGGAGTTGTTTGGTATGATTTTGTGATGATTCTTGGTACTGTTTTACATATCATTTTTAGTGGTTTGTCCTATTTATGCCGTTGGTTTGATTAATATTTATCGATTCGGACTTACTTGGTTCGTTTCAAAGTTTTGCAGAAAATCAGCATTAAATAGGATGAAATAAATCTGCCAAGGATCAAGTATAATGAAAAGCATCTCGACGGGAGTTCGTGAGGTGAAAATCGTGCGTAACTTCGGAGTTGAACGAGGAGCAGTCGAATTGTTAAAGTCGCGCACCGCGCCCATCGCATAGCCCCGCCGCGCCGCCCCCCGCGCCCGCCCATTTGCCGCTCTCGGAAGCCAGCCGGCTCGCTCTGGCGCGCGTTCCCACTTTTACTCGCGCTCGAGTGGCGCTTCACTTTCCGCGCCGTAGCGCCCAGCGCTAACGCCGCGGCCCGTCCGCCCGGCGCGTCCTGCGCCCGCGCAGCCCGTCCGCCCGGCCTTCGCCCATGCCAGCGCGCTGCGCCTCGGCCGCGCTTTCGCCCGTAGCGTCCGTCCGTGGCTGGATGCCCAGCCCGCCGCCCGCGCTCGCCTCGCTCCCGAGCCCAGCTGCACTTCCATCCGACGCTGGGCATCGCCCAGCGCTCAACTCCAGCCGGCGCTGGCTTCGCGCGCCTATTCCTTTTTGCCCGACCATGCCCGCGCTCATCAGCGCCCATTTCTCCCCTCTCCAGCACTTACATGGGCGTAGCTCCCTCTCCAGTGCCCGTGACCCTCTCGCCTACCCAGCCGGCGCTCGAAGCCATCCGGCGTTCAGGCTGAATACAGAACATATTTCCTCGCTCATTTCACCCCGTTCATTTTCAAGGCAGAGTGTTTTCTCAACCGGCGCTCACTCCAAGCCGGCGTTCAGTCTGATTTAATATATATATGCGCGTTTAGGGCTGAGTATTCTGCTCTCGCTCAGTTGGCGGCTCTCCACCATGATTCTTCAGGAAGCTCTTCAACGAGTCGACACAGATAAACCTTAGTTTAATTTACATTCTTAGTTTTCATTGAATAATCTTATTTATCAATTTATGTTTTGGGATTTACGGTTCTTGTTTCGAGATTAAATTACATTTCATGCAATTGGTATTTTTATTGGATTGATTCATAGTGATGATGGATTGGATTTTCATGTTCCGTTGATTTACATTGCTTAATGATTTCGCTTTCGATTAATTCTTGTTCTTGTTGGTTGATTGATGATTATGATTCATTTACAAGTAGACTTAGATTAGGGCTTGACGAACCCTAAGAATAGGTTTGCTATTGCTTTTATTTATCGCTTTGATTTATTGCTTTCGTAGTTCAACTGGGGATTGACAACCTCTAGTTTAGATTTATCGCTTTATTAGTTTAGCTCGGGATTGACAACCCCGGCCTAGGATTGCTGTTTATTTTCTCGTATTTTAATTCTGGCATGTTCAAACCCTCGTTGGTATTAGAATGTTTAGGTTTTAATCGCTTTATGTGCCCAACACGAACAATCGCCCTGTTAAGTTTTCCTTGAGAGACGACTTGGGTTAACTTATCACGCTACAATTACCTCGTATGATTGCGAGTAAATTTGAGTGTGTTTTTAGCTCGAACAGTCGGTCCGAGGGAGCTTCTTGGCGTGGAAGTTCGGCACTTGACACTTCGGCGAGCTCGGCCGAATCTTGGATGAGGGTGGGCGATATACTGACCTCGGCGCCTTCTTTGAGAGAGCTCGTGATCCGATGTGGCTTCCACAAGATCCCATGTGAATCCCGTTGAGCACGTGATCGCCTCTTCCGGCCCAGGCATCTCGGGAGTGGTTGAAGGTAGGATTTCTGTGAGAGTGCCTTCATGCGTGAGGTACTTTTGGATTTAACCATCATCTTTTTGGCTTGAGCCTATCTTTGGGTAGTACACCTTCTTCCGAGATATGCCTTTATAGGAGACATCCAGTTTGGTTCTATCTCGATGATGGCCTTGATGTGGGGCTCCTCAATGCTTACGGAATGAACTTCCTCCTTGGTGGGTTCGTTGATGATGAAGCTAATTTCTTGAGGATGTCGGCCGGCTGTTCTCTCCTCGGGATACGATGAATTGTGGAATACCGAATGAGGTCAAGATCTCTTTAGCCTTCTCAAGGTATTGCTTCATTCGATCCTCTTTGCCTCGTATTTTCCTAAGACACGGTTTACCACGACACAGGAATCTCAAAGATTTGGATCTTTTCCACTTTCAATTCCTTTGCGAGACGGAGTCCTGAGATTAGTGCTTCATATTCCACCTCGTTATTTGTGGTCGGGAAGGAGAACCGAAGTGCATAGGTCACTTCTTATTTTTCGGGCCGAGGAGCAAGATGCCCGCTCCGCTACCGGTTTTGCACGAAGCCCCATCCACATACATCCGCCGACCATCGGTGGGTTGAGGTGGGTTCCTCCATTGTGAGCGGGGTCGGAGTGACCTCTCTAGTGGGGCTGACCTCGGTAAATTTGGCATCTACCAGGAAATCAGCTAGAGCTTGCCCCTTTATGGTCGGTCTGGGGGAGTATAAGATGTCATGCTCGCCGAGCTCCAGTGCACACTTGGCTATACGCCCTGATGATTCCGGTTTTGACAAGACTTGTCTCAGGGGTAAGTCAATCAGTACCTGGATTGAATGGGCTTGAAAATAAGGTCGGAGACGTCGTTTGGCGTTCACCAGTGCCAACGCTATTTTTTCGAAGCTGGTGTACCTAGTCTCCGGTCCTTTGAGAGCTCGGCTGATGAAGTAGATAGGGAGTTGTCGTCCGATCTCATCTCGCACCAAGATCAAGATTGATCCTCGTCCGAGGCGGCCAGATATAAAGAAAGGAGCTCGCCTTCTTTCGGGGCGGACAGTGTGGGCAGGTCGGCGAGGTACTCTTTCAGCTGGGTGAAGGCGACATGGTGTTCTTCCTTCCAAGCGAAGTCCGGGGCTCTTCTCAAGATCTTGAAGAAAGGAAGTTGTTTCTCGGCAGCCCGAGATAGGAATCTGCCAAGGGCGGCCAAGCATCCGGTGAGTTTGTGGATCTCACGGATTGTTTTTGGTACTTGCATGTCAAGTATCGTCTTCACCTAGGTGGGATTGGCCTTCAAGCCTTCTTGAGAAACCCAGCACCCCAGGAATTTCCCCATTTTCACCATGAACGTGCACTTTTGGGGGTTGAGCTTGAGGTTGATCGACCTGAGGAGTTGGAGGATAGTTCTGAGGTCGTCGGCACAACTTTCTATTTTTGGCTTTTTACTACGATGTCATCGACGTAGACCTCGACGATCCTCCCTATATGATCTTTGAATATTGCGTCCACCATCCTTTGGTAGGTAGCTCCGATGTTTTTCAGGCCGAAAGGTATTTTTCGGTACGCGAAGACACCAAAGTCGGTGATGAATGCCGTTTTTGGAGCATCCTCCTTACTCATCAAGACTTGGTGGTACCCCTTGTACAGATCAAGGAAACTGAAGATTTCGTGGCCCACCAGTGCCTCCACCTTCTTGTCAATATCAGGGAGGGGGTAACAATCCTTTGGACAGTGTTTGTTGAGGTCGGTATAGTCGACACACATGCGCCACCCCCCTCCCGGCTTTCGGACCACGACTGGATTAGCCATCCAGGTCGGGTACTTGACCTCAAACAGGATTTTGGCCTCCTGGAGTTGGGTCACCTCGTCTCTTATAACTTTGGCTGCGTTACGCCAAACCTCTTTTCTTACGCCGGCGGTTTGATAGCGGGTCGATGTTGAGTCGGTGAGTGATGAGCTCGGGTGACACTCGGTCATGTCGAGTGGGGACCATACGAACACATCCTGTATTCCTCGAGGCCGTCACGGCGTCTTTGTCGGATATCACGGGACCACAGGTGCCTCACCTTGGCGACTTTGGAGGGGTCGTCATCATATAATTGGAGGTCGTCAGTCAAATCATCCCGGGGCGGCAGCTTCTGAGGGTTCTGTAGTTGCTAGGCCTGAGGTAAGGCCACATCTTGGGTTGAGACTCGTAGGCATTCTTTAGCTACCGTTTGGTCACCCTGGATGCTTAGCACTCCCACCGGGGTGGGTATCTTGATGGTGAGGTGGTAGACCGAGCAGACGGCCTTGGTGGCCTAGAGCCAGTCTCTCCCAAGGATGATATTGTATGGAGAGGGAGCTCAGACCAGGAAGAACTGGATGGCCTTGGTGATCGACTTGGGAGCCCGTCCCACGGTGACTTGAAGGGTGATAACGCCTTCCGGTTGGACCGTCTCCTGAGTGAAGCTTCGTAGTTTGGACGGTGCGGGATGTATCTGGATCCCTCCTCGAGTTTGTCTAGGCAGCTCTGGAAGATGATGCTGACAGAGGCTCCGATGTCGATGTAGACTCTGTGGACCTTCTTGTTGCCCACCACGGCTTGTATAGTAATAGCGTCTTGGTGGGGCATGATCTTGGGCACTGGGTCGTCATTGGAGAACACGATGCTCTCACCGTCCCGGAGTCGTTTATTTTTTGGCTCCTCGGGGGTTGGTCTCCGAGCTTCAGTTTTCAACGACGACCTCGTCGTACCTATGGGCAGTCCGGTGATGGCGTAGACTTGCTCCATTGCGTTGGGACCATCGTCCTCGTCGTCTTCAGGTTGTGTCATCATCGAGGTCGGCCCGCAGTTGTTGCCACCTCCATTCTTTCCTCTGCGCTTTTTATTCCCCGACTCAGGTCGGCCGAGGTACTTCTTAATCGCTCCTTCTTTGACGAGCTTGTCGATCTACGAGCTCAGGTTTCTGCAATCCTCGGTATTGTGACCATGCCCTTGGTGGTAATCACAATACTTGTCTGTCGACCTCTTCTTGGATCCTTCTTTTATGGGAGGAGGTTTCGGGAAGAGCTCAGCATGGAGCTCAAATATTTCCGCCCTCGATTTGAGCAGATGAGGCGCTGCCGCCAGGGTTTTTCCGAGGTCCCAGCCTGGATTCGATCGGGCCTTTCTTGATCCTATCGAAGGCACTTCGGTGATCGGTGCCTCTTCCTCGGTCGTCTGGCTTCTTCCTTTCGACCTTCTGCTCGTCCCAGGTCTCTCTCTTCTTGCGATCTGACTTGTCCCCTTTGACGCAGTTGTCAACCAGGGTCCAGAGGCGACTCGCCGTCTTCAGCTTCTCCCTGGTGATCTCTTTGTTTAGTGCGCCAGGTCGGATCCCGTTTTTGAACGCATTGATGATGTAGAGATCGTTACTTTCATCAATTTTGAGGGACTCCTTGATAAACCACGAGAAAAATTTGACATCGTCTCGTCCCGTCCTTGGCGGATGGTGAGCAGGTCGGACGATGGTTGCTAAGGTGGCATCTTCTGGTAGAAGCGCCATTTAAACTGATCCATGAGATCCTTAAAGCAGTGTAAGCTGTTTTGGCGGAGTGAGGTGAACCAACGTCGGGCATTGGAGACCAGCACCTCGGGGAAGATTTTGCATTTATGAAAATCTTCCATTCCTTGATTCGTCATGTTGGTGGTGTAGGATAAAAAGGAAGTCGGAGGGATCTCCGAGACCATCGTAAGCAGCGATGTTAAAATGCATGTTAGCCAACGGACGCTAAGAGGCACGTAAGCGCGCGAGCACAAGAGCGCATTGGGCTCGCACATCCAATGTAAATACATGTTGGTATTCAACCACATGCATTTTGTGTTCATTTATATGTATAAGTCAGTTCAATTATATGTATGGTTTATTTTTTTTAATCCATATAACAAATCAAATTACTCATATACCCTTACTGTAACTAAATCAACGAAAATAAACTTTAAAAATTTGAAAAATCTCTATCATATGACTATATACTACCTTAGATTCGGATATTATATGATCAATCTTTTATATATATATATGTCATCAACATCACCAATATATTGTTTTTCGGGGGCGAAACTTAAATACCACTATTTATAAATTTATATACTACCCGTATCCATTTTTAAATTTACTACAACCTATACCCAATTCATTATAATATATTATTCTGTAAAAAGCTCATAAAGTTTTAATAAAGACCTAAATTTGCTCGCAATGTTTTAACAAATTAAAGACTGCAAATTTACAACTGTGCAATTAATGAGAGTTGACTGACCGTTGGTAAAGTTATACAACTTTACCAACAATTCATTCTCCCTCACTTTCACCCTCTCAATTTCAAAATTTTCGAAAGAAAAGAGAAGAGAGATTGAGCTGAATTTCATTCCCATTCCCGGAATTAATTATCGAGCTTCACCACCGGAGGTAATTTTTTCAATTGCTTGATGTTTCCGGTCGACTAAGCTTCTCTCCGATCGAGAAAGCCTTCTTTCCGGCCGACTGGAGAGAAGACGGGAAGACGAGCCTTTCTCACCGGAGACAACGGCTTTTCGACCGGAGAGTTTTATTTGAATTTTCTAATAATTATGTATTAACTCAATTTTCTAATAATTAGGGTTTTGCTTATTCGAATCAAGAAAAGGGTGAGAGTATTTGGTTGCTTATTCGAATCGAGTGAGAATATTTGGTATGTTTTATGTTTTCGTATATTATTTGGAATAAATATAGTTATGCGATTTTGATATGCGATTTTTGTTTTGATATGTTTTGATGATTTTTGAATAGTTGCATATTTTTTGTAAGATTATAATAATGTTTCAATTTGAAATTGAAGTTGATAGGAAATATAGGAAATATTTTGTTGGTTATTGTTGGTTTTACAAGTTTTCGATAGGAAATATTTTAGATTTATATGTGGAATGTTTAAATTTGAAATGATAAATGTTGGTTTTACGTAAAAATTGAATTAATTTGTTGTACCAATTGAACTTTCCGATCGGTGAAGGCTTCTCCGGTCGTGGGAGAGAAGGATTAGTCGATCGGAAAGTAGGTGATTCGATCGGAACAACGAATTGTTTCAATATATTTGTTGTCTCCGATCGGAAAGTAGGTGAATTCAAAATTGAATTAATTTGTTGTACCAATTGAACTTTCCGATCGGTGAAGCGCTCTCTCCGCTCGATGGGAGAAGCTTCACCGATCGGAAAGTTCAATTGGTCGATCGAGACAACATATTAATTAGTTATTAATATTTAGTTATTAATTGAATTATTTAATTTTCTAATTATTAGTTATTAATTGAAATTTGTATAATTAGTTGTTAATTATTAGTTATTAATTGAAATAATTATTAGTTATTAATTGAAATTATTAATTGAATTTTGTAATGATGCGGTATTATTTTCAAGGCAATATGTCGCATTTACGGTATGTTTTCGTGTGAACCCTTAGTTATGTTTACCTTAAATATATTTTGTAATTGAGATCGATAAATATTGGTAGATGTGATTGAATAATATGATTGTATATGATTGAATATGAGTAGTTGAATTATGTTATTGAGATTGGATAAATGTTGGTAAATGTTATTGAATAATATGATTGTATATAATTGAATATGAATACGTTGAATTATGTTATTGAGTATGTTAATATTGTTTATGGCTTGTATGTTTTGAGATATCTGTTTTGGAATATGATTGAATAAATAGCGTTTATGGTATATGATTGAATAATATTTCATTTATGGTTTAGAATGGTTAAATTGTATTACTTAATTATGGCCAGTTTTTGATAGGTGATTTGTAGAGATTGAGTTCTAATTATTTTTTATATTTGTATGATATGATGTTTATTGATGCGAATTATATACAAATGAAATAATTATTGTAGTAGTTTGTTGGTTTGTTGTACGTTGTGTAATATGTGACATTGATATAATTGTAGGTCGATCCTGTTTTCTTGAGGCCTACCACGATAAATGTGGTGGCGGATGTAAAGACTTATTATAGGACTGATTATTTTAAATATATTAAGAATGTCTTGCTAGATAAGGAGGTGCAAGAGTTGGTAGATATGTTTAGGGGGTTGCTTTGGTCATCGATTGATTGGACTCCGGGCCTAAGTCTAGTTTTCTTTGCACCATTTAGTCTCCGTCGAGATAGAACCTCACGCATCCGGAGATGTATTTTTCATCAATGGAAGATATATATGTTTTTCATTAAATATTATGCTCTAGTCACCGGCCCGCAATTTGGGTCATCATCATTTGATCCCTAGACTACGACTTGAGCGACGTTGAGGTCTATAGCCTTTTTGCGGGGGCACAGTTACATTCGTAATCTAGTAGATAGATTTTGTAGTAGTGATTTTAGTGATGATGTAGATCTTCGTCACTATTTACGCAGGCCCACGTTATTACCCTCTATGGGTTCGTATTTGGAGTACGATACGGGAAGATAATAGCTGATTGGGTTTGGGCATTGGTTGACGATCCGAGGCGTTTTGCGATTTCCGTGGGGGCTATAGTTACGGATATTGAGATATTATACGACGCGATGTCGACCTAATGCTCAATACCACTTTTACGGACCAGTCTGGGCACTTTATGCTTGGTCACTCGAGATCATACCAGGCTTGGGAAGTATAGCTAGGACGTACATCAATCCCACAGCGTATCCGAGAGTGTTGAGGTGGAAGTTCAAGAGTAGCTCTCACCGGCGACTTCTGATCTACTTTTGAGCAAGAGGTATTGAATTTTATTATAATTTTAAATCATGTATGAGGTATTGTATTTATTAGAATATTAAATAACATCTTTCAATTTATTGTAGCTCGATTATCATCTCACATCCATCGAGCCGGACTCATTCGAGGTTAGCACCGTTTACTGGGTGTCTGTCTCACACCCCTCTCCACTCGGTGTGAATTTTGTTATACCGTCAAATCCTTTGAGGGAGGGACGACAGTTCCCTTCTCGTCGTGGTGTGTCTCATCCACCTCCGGTGGATGAGCCTCGACGTAGACGTCGAGTTCCGAGGAGGGCTCCACAGTTTGTTGAGGATCCTGATCTTTCAGGGTCTCCATCAGAGCAGGCCTTAGAGCCTTCACCCGATACCCGGCCGGAGGACATCGTCGGTTGGGTTCGTTGAGTTCCGGTTGTTGATGAGCTGCGCGCCATATGTGGATAGCCGTCCATCCGTTGAGAGGCGGATACGGGAAGAT
Organism: Salvia rosmarinus; assembly: GCA_036937905.1. Classification (NCBI taxonomy): domain Eukaryota; kingdom Viridiplantae; phylum Streptophyta; class Magnoliopsida; order Lamiales; family Lamiaceae; genus Salvia; species Salvia rosmarinus. The sequence goes on along the minus strand of CM072821.1, from coordinate 40,430,217 downwards.
ATACCGGGGAGGCGGCTTCATCGAGCGGTGGTGGTCAGCACCAGGCGTCTTAGTTCCTCCGATCGTCGTTGGATTAAGGAATCTATCAGGGAATCTGTCGGGGAGGGAGGACGAGCGCAAAGGCGACGCATCGAGAGGTCTATCGAAGACAAATTTATTCCAAAGATAAAGAAGTGGTTTGAAAACCTCTTAGAAGACTCGATGTGGTTGCACACATAGGGATGATCTGACTACACATGCCTCATATCCACGTCATCCGGCGGACGGCGAGAGGTGAAGATCGTGAGACCACATCACCGCCCGGTCCGAGATGTCCCCGAGGCGGTGGACATATTGGCCGGTGAGGCGACCTTGCATCGGCCCGGTGATACCCTCCCCGCTACTCTCACGGATCCATGGTACGATCACGGAACTACATCTCATCATTCCATGATGGACTGGACCTATTTAGTGATCGACGCCTCGGGCGTCGTGAGGCGGACTTTCGAGCCCGTCTGCAGCAGCATTGGAGGAACGGTAACTATTAAGTCTCATATTTGGCGGTTTATAATATTTCATTATATTTGTTATGTTTTTCATTTCTCTAAATTAAATGTTTGTAGTTCGGGATCCGGAGGTGAGCAGGCACGGAGACCTTCGGTGTAATGAGGTCACCATCGTGAATAGCCCGATGCCACGTCCATTATCCGATGATATATTGATAAATTACGGCGTTTCTTGAACACAAATAAAGCGATGGTGGTTGTTCGAGTCTTGATCGACAAGTCCGAGTTGCATTTTTCGTGAATATCGAAATGCCGAGAGGCGTTTTGATGTTAGAGATGCGCTTTTATACAATATGCTTCGTTTTTTTAAGTACATCTACTTATATTGATATGTATCCCTAAATTAATTTTGCGGTCGTCGATCTATTCATGGTGTATTTGAGGATGAGACTCGATGCGGGATCGGCGTATTGGATGGGGTGGATTATCAAAACACAATCATCCTTGATACTAGTTTTTCGTAAGTCTTTAATACAATCAATATATAGTATATATGTGTAGTATCATTGGTTGTATCTTGAAAGCGGTTTGGTTGAGCTTGTATGCAATGTTTCTGTTACCACTATTACAATCTCCTATCTATTTTGAATACTTGATTGCATATATACGTGTCCCTTATCTCATATATAAGTTAGATCATACGATTGTGTAGAAGATCACGAAGTCCGTATGATTGGTCAAGCTTAATGAGATATAAAAGTTTCCTGGTGAGACGACTTAAGGACGAGTTGTCGGTTTAGGCTGCAGTATAGATAAGAAGTGACTTGACTTAGTTGCTTGTCTATCCGGATGCGTCTCGGACGTATTGAAGGATCACGGTGAGATGTGTTCTTCTTTCGACCGTCGTGAAGAACCAAGATCTCGGTGACTTACGATGATCTAAACCTCGATAAGGTATTAGGTGAGTATGAGTTGTTGACCATCACTTTGACTTGTTATGAGTGAGGTTATATGTTCTAACCAAGATTCTCCGCATCTTGGGTGGTGGCGATCTTGTATGTCACGCTAGTTATCATGTCAGTCACCGTATCCGTTAAGGATGATGGCGTCCCTTAAGGAGCTCAAAGGTTTATTGTACTAAACCTGCGGGTTGAGTTAGCTCAAGTACAATAATAAGGTTGAGTGGTACTACTTAAGGAAATAATGTTATTAATCGTTTTAAGCGATCGATTGCTATAAATGATTAATGGACGTTCGATATCTTAAATACGGGATTCGTAATGTCTAAGTGCAAGCCGACTCAACTTCGGTAATAAAGGGTAAGTCAAGCATTTATTCTCTAGTGGCATGAATAAATGTTTATAAATTAATTTATGTTCTGGGCTGAACATAAGATAATTAATTTATTTGAGGCCCATCTTTATTCCTTGCATTTGATCCCTGGGCTGGCCCATCCAGGCCCGTAGCTCAAGAAAATCGGCGCCCCTAGTAGCTCTCTATGGCAAGATTTTATTCTCTTTATCCACAAGGATATTATTATATTTATGGTATATGCATAGATCCTTTCCATATAAGATTATGGTAATAATCCCGAGAGTATGGAAATAACGAGAGTATGGAAATAATCCTGAGAGTATGGAAATAATCCTAAGATTATGGTAATATTCCATATAGGATTATGGTAATTTCCATATGGGATTAAGGTAGTGCATTATAAATATAAGGTATGAGATAAAGTCTAGGTTAATGCTCACATAATACACACAAGAATTTCGGCCCCCTCATTGTCTATTGAGAGAGAATTTCGAAAGTTGTGAAGAGAGAGTATTGGGTGATTTTCAAGCATTCTCCATAGATCGTCCTCACTCGGCGTTGGAGATTGGGCAACCGGGATCTGATCCGGAAGGTCAAAGCACGAGTCCGATCCGTTCGATCCTTTCATCTCGTTCCATCGACCTCTTCGGATCAAAGGTAAACACGTGAAAACCCCAGCGTGTTGCGATTTTATTATATAGAGCGCATGCTAGGTTTATAATCAATGTATGGTGAATTAAACACCCAAGATGGATCCTCGGGGCTGAGGGCTAGACATATGTTTTCCCACGTAATTGGTATCGAGCCGGGATCGAATCTTGGCTCTGTTGGATTAATTCACGTTTGATTATTACATGCGCTTTATTAATTGTGGATCATCGTTCATCGTGGCTCGTTTATTATTTTGTCGGATGTTATTGTTTCACGGGAGAAAATCCGTGGTTAGATTAGATTTTATTACGTAAATCTTATCGTAAAGAAGAACGAAGACGAAAGAACGAAGAAGCGAAAGCGACGGAAAAACAGTCTCGGCGGTCCACAGGCGGTATCTCGCGGCGAGCCTCGCGATCGCGAGGGCGATCGCGAGGCGCGGCGACAGGCGTGCGTTCGCGACGAGATCCTGGCGCCCGCGGCGAAGCGGCGGTCGCGAGATCTGACGCGAAGCAAGCGGCGAGCGAGCTAGCGGCGGCGGGCGCGGGCGCGCGAGAAACCCGGAAGGCGGCGAAAGACTCGCGGTCGTGAGTTTCGCCGCTGGCGGCGACGTCTCGGCAGATGTTCGGCGCTCGGGCGGTGGCCACGCATGTTCGCTCGCGGTCGCGGTCGCCTTAGCGATCGCGAGGAAGCCCGCGAGGACACGCGGGCGGTGGCGCCTGAAGGGTGGGCGGTGGGCTTTGCTTCAGCGTGACCCGGACAGATTGGGCCGACCCGGCCCAGACCCGTTTTTCCAGATTTTCGGTCCGTGCCCGTGCACGCGAGGCCCATTTGTTGAATCCGGTCCGTGCCCGTGCACGCGAGGCCCGTTTTCGAAGTTTAATTCTGTACTTTGTAAATCTATGTAATAGATTAGATTTAAATGTGCAGGTTTCACGATTGGGCCGCGATGAACGTTTTATTTTATTTTATCGTTCATATGCATGTCGTGGATGTTTAAATTATGCAGTAGCATGCTATGTATGTTTATATTACGTTGACAAACCTTTATGTGTTTTACGTAATTGGATGCGCATAGTAAGCATGCTAGGTTTATCGCGTTTATCAAGCATATTTTAGAATTCATGAGCATGTTTTACATGTTGAGTTCTATAGAAAAGCATGCTAGGATTACGTGATCTGCATGGACAAACCTTTTGAATAAAAGACTAAGCAAGCAACCCGACAAATTAATTTTTCAAATTAAAATGTCAAGACCTCCACTTTTGATCTCTAAACAAAGTGAGGCCTTTGTGAGTAAATCCACAGCGTGGCTTGCTTGCATTGTTTATCATAAGTTTGTTAGATGAGATTTCTAAATAAAACATTTTAAATCTATTGAGAAGTGGGAGTTTCATGTAAGCGTCCACACGCAGCGTGGCTTGCATGTGCGATTTTCATAAGTTCTCTAGAGATAGATATAAAATGAGATAACAAAAGAATTTGAATTGGGCGGTATGGTCCGAGTGAGTATACCAATTCTAAGAATTCATTTTCTTTGTTAAAATTGTGGTCATTGCTTAGACATCACCTCAAGTACAACTTTCCATGAAGTCCCTTCTTGCGATAGTGATGTGGTCTAGTAAGGTCCAATCGTTAATTTCATTTGTCATAAGGATAAGTTGACATGGATTGAAATTAAGCGACTAAAAGGTATATTTTAGTGCAGTCGGGGTTCGTGTATGGCGCCCACACGCGTGGCTTGCATGTGGAATTCCTTGGGCGATTGGAGGTTTCAATTAATATTGTTTTATCAAAGGTTACAATATTATTGTTACGAATTATATGCGATCGTATGCTTATGTGTTTACATTATCGTTTGAGATATGTCTCTTACGCCGATTATCAATATGCTCGCACAAAACCGTTATCGGTCCAAATTTCATCGAGTGGAAGCGAAACATGGAATATGTTCTTATCATTTGAAGAACACATGTTTGTCCTCACTACTCCTAAACCCGATGCCCTTCATCGACGATCGACTAATGAGCGCGCGAGTCAGCGGACTTTGGAATAAGTCAAACAATATGGCTAAATGCTATATGATGACTACGATGTCCAAAGGCTTGTATTGCAACATCGATCGATGGTAGACGCGATCGATATTTGGTCGAGTCTCGAGAGTAAGTTTGGGCGATCGGATCGGACGATCCGCTTCCACACAATGAGAGAAATCTTGGCGTGTAAGATGGAAGAAGGAAGTTCGGTCCATGAACATGTCTCCCATGACTCGTCTCATGGATAGTCTTGATCGGTTGGGAGGAGGTATTGACGGCGAAGCAAGGTCGATATCATCCTCAATACACCGCCCAAGTCTTTTGAGAACTTTCGCGTGAATGCGATCATGAGCAAGACCGAGTTTACACTTAGTCGGTTGCTTAATGATCTCGTTCTTTGCGGAAGGAGTTATGGGAAAAGGAGCACATGCTCTTGCTAGCACATCTAAGGGCCCAAAATTTTCGTTGCAAAATGGAAATAGAAAAGGGTACCAAAGGTGGTAAAGGCGAGGAAATAGTGGGAGTAATGGGAGCAAGAACATGGTTGCCACCGGAGGCTTGAAGAAGCGAAGGAGAAGGCAAGTGCTTCAAGTGCGGTGGATCGGGCATTGGAAGGCCAGTGCCCTATGCTCGAGGCTCAAGTACGCCGTTTGCTTTAGTGTGAAACATGTTTAGCGACTTGTTCTACCCATTCTTGGGTAGTAGATACTGGTATAACCGATCATGTTTGTTACACTTGCGGGGTTCCTGCGGACAAGGAGGCTGTTTGATGGCGAGATAACGATCTCCATGGGCAACGGCGAAAGTCGAAGCTGTTGCGGTTGGAGATGTTTCTTTATGTTTTGGGACAACAGTTTTAGTTTTGAAAGGCGTTTTATATGTGCGGATTTTGGTGGAACCTTGTTCTGTTTGAAATTATTTACTCATGGATATTACGTTATTTTTGATAGTGGTGTTTCTATCATAAGAAATGACGAAGTTATACGTGTTGGCACCTTATATAATTCGCTTTATACTATTTACGCAAAACACAATACCTATAACTATGTTGCATCTTCATCAAACCCTAAAAGAGAAAGTTTTCTTCAGAAGATGACTCTACTTTTCTCTCGGCATCTTAGATTAGGTCACATCAATCTAAATAGGATCAAAGGCGGCTAAGAATGGGCGTTGGGTTATCTCACGGTCACTCCGTTCCCGATCTGCGAATCTGTATAGAAGGTAAGATGTCGACCGGACCCTTCAAAGCGAAGGGTTATAGAGCCAAAGAAATGTTAGAGTTAGTCCATTCGACTGTGTGGACCGATGTCCACACAAGCTCGTGGAAGGTGCAGTATTTTGTCACTTTCATTGATGACTACTCAAGGTGCGGATACGTATACCGCTTCACCGAAGTCCGAATGCTTTGAGAAATTCAAAGAGTTTAAGGCGGAAGTGGAGACGAAGCTAGGTAAAGTATCAAGTCATCTGCGTTACGATCGCGGTGGCGAATACCTCGAGAACGAGTTTATGGACTATCTAGTGAAGTGTGGGATTACCTCCCGGTAGACTTCACCGGGCACACCACTGACAAAATGGTGTGTCGGGCGAAGAAATAGGACTCTTTTAGAAATGGTTAGATCAATGATGAGCTATGCAACATTGCCTATTTAGATTACGGGGTATGCCTTAGAGACGTGGCATACTTGCTAAATCTAGTACCGCCCAAGTCGATCGAAAAGACCCTTCGAGTTGTGGTTTGGGCGCAAGCCCGTTTAAGCCACATAAGGATATGGGCGATCCGACACGCGTCTTTGAACAAGAAAAGGCGACAAGTTGGAGGCTAGATCCGACGCAAGGTCATTTATTAGCTATCCTAGAGGAGCGAAGGTGGTTTATTCTATAGTCCTAAGGATCGAAGGTCATTATTAGCACTAATGCCCGATTCTTAGAAGAGGATTATATGAAAATCATAAGTCCAAAGTTGAAATCATTCTTCAAGAATTAGAAGATGATCGTATTCCACCACCGATTAGGCAAAGGTGCGAGATGTCGAGTCTAGTGGGAGGATCGACACCGATACTTCAAGAAATTGAAGTGGGTCGAGTTCCACCTGGAGATACCGACCGCACAAGTGGTACCTACACGACAAGTTGTGCAAGTTAGAGAACCACAAGTATCTGCACCCGTTGCCATTTTGCCTGTAGAACCTCGTCGTAGTGGGAGGGTTGTTCGTCAACCCGAGCGATTTATGTTCGTGGGTGAATCTTGGATTTAGTCCCGAGACGAACATGCAATAATCGACCCATGGACATACAAGGAGGCGATACAAGATATTGATGCAAGATCATGGCACACCGCTATGGACTTAGAAATGGAGTCCATAACGGCTATGGATGTATATGAAAGACACCTCTACCGGATGGCAAGGAAGCCATAGGTAGTATGTGGATATCTGAGAAGAGAGATTCCGATGGAGAGGTTTCGACTTTTAAAGCCGGGCTTGTGGCGAAGGGTACACTCAGTTGAGGGCATCGATTTCGATGAGACCTTTTCACCGTAGCAATGCTCAAGTCCATCGAATTCTTCTAGCCATAGCAGCCCACTTGAACCTAGAGGTTTGGCAAATGGATGTTAAAACCGCTTTTCTAAGCGGTTACCTTGAGGAAGGTAGAGACATCTATATGCAAAGAACCGAAGGTTATGTGGTAAAGGGTGAAGAGCATCTAGTATGGAAGCTTAAAGTCCATTTATGGACTTAAGCGTGCCTCCGATCATGGAACTTACGCTTTGACGAGGTGGTAAAGTCCTATGGATTTACCCGGTTGTCTAGCGAGAGTTGTGTGTATCGGTTAGATGTCAACGGTGATGTGGTATTTCTTGCACTTTATGTAGATGACATCCTTCTAGTTGGCAACAACGTGAAGCTGTTATCAGACGTAAAGAGTTGGCTATCCGATCAGTTTCAAATGAAAGACTTAGGAGATGCAGCGTACATTCTTGGGATCAAGGTTTACCGAGATCGCAAGAAGAAAATATTGAGCTTATCTCGGGCGCCTTACATTGATCTTGTAATTACTCGTTTTAGTATGCAGACCGCCAAGAAAGGATTGCTACCTTTCAGACATGGCGTTCCTTTATCTAAGACACAGTCACCTATGACTGCAAAGGAGATAGAGGAAATGAGACAAGTTCCTTACGCTTCCGCCGTAGGAAGTCTCATGTACGCAATGCTATGCACGAGGCCCGATATCTGCTATGCGGTAGGCATAGTAGCTAGATATCAGTCTAACCCTGGACAAGCTCATTGGACTGCAGTAAAGCATATACTCAAGTACCTGAAAAGGACTCGAGATTATAGGCTAGTTTACCATGCAGATAATCTAATGCCTTTGGGTTATACAGACTCGGATTTCCAAGCTGACCGTGATGAGAAAAAGTCAACCTCGGGCTATGTGTTTACCTTGGGAGGTGGAGCCGTATCCTGGCGGAGTGCAAAGCAGCGATGCATTGCGGACTCTACCATGGAAGCCGAATATGTAGCCGCTTCGGAGGCTTCTAAGGAGGCAGTATGGTTCAAGAACTATCTCATGGATCTAGATGTGGTACCTGGTTTGCCCAAGAGTATCATAGTTTACTGTGATAACTCAGGTGCAGTGGCAAACTCGAAGGAACCACGGACCCTCAAGGCGACCAAACACATAGAGAGAAAGTACCATGTCATACGAGAAATCGTTAGGCGAGGTGGCGTGCTGATTGAAAAGATTGATACGACGGAAAATCTAGCGGATCCATTCACGAAGAGCACGCCGCAAAAAGTCTACGATGGACACGTTAGAGGACTTGGATTATGCTTGATGGCACCCACTTAGAAAGGAAACTTTTGTATAAGTGGGAGAAACAAAGTGATGGTTGTTTGTAATAGCTAGTAGAAAGACACATTGTATACTAAAAGTTTGCTTTAGTATAAGTGGGAGATTGTTGGATTTGTATCTTGAAAGCGGTTTGGTTGAGCTTGTATGCAATGTTTCTGTTACCACTATTACAATCTCCTATCTGCTTTGAATACTTGATTGCATATATCGTGTCCCTTATCTCATATATAAGTTAGATCATACGGTGTGTAGAAGATCACGTAAGTCTGTATGATTGGTCAAGCTTAATGAGATATAAAAAGTTTCACAGGTGAGACAACTTAAGGACGAGTTGTCGGTTTAGGCTGCAGTATAGATAAGAAGTGACTTGACTTAGTTGCTTGTCTATCTTTGATGCGCCCCGCACGTATTGAAGGATCACGGTGAGATGTGTTCTTCTTCGACCGTCGTGAAGAACCAAGATCTCGGTGACTTACGATGATCTAAACCTCGATAAGGTATTATGTGAGTATGAGTTGCTGACCATCACTTTGACTTGTTATGAGTGAGGGTTATATGTTCTAACCCAAGATTCTCCGCATCTTGGGTGGTGGCGATCTTGTATGTCACGCTAGTTATACATGTCAGTCACCGTATCCGTTAAGGATGATGGCGTCCCTTAAGGAGCTCAAAGGTTTATTGTACTAAACCCTGCAGGTTGAGTTAGCTCAAGTACAATAATAAGGTTGAGTGGTACTACTTAAGGAAATAATGTTATTAATCGTTTTAAGCAGTCAGATTGCTATAAATGATTAATGGACGTTCGATATCTTAAATACGGGATTCGTAATGTTTAAGTGCAAGCCCGACTCAACCGGTAATAAAGGGGTAAGTCGACATTTATTCTCTAGTGGCATGAATAAATGTTTATAAATTAATTTATGTTCGGGTGAACATAAGATAATTAATTTATTTGAGGTCCATCTTTATTCCTTGCATTTGATCCACTGGTTGGCCCATCCAGCCCGTAGCTCAAGAAAATCGGCGGCCCTAGTAGCTCTCTATGGCAAGATTTTATTCTCTTTATCCACAAGGATATTATTATATTTATGGTATATGCATAGATCCTTTCCATATAAGATTATGGTAATAATCCTGAGAGTATGGAAATAATCCTGAGAGTATGGAAATAATACTAAGATTATGGTAATATTCCATATAGGATTATGGTAATTTCCATATAGGAATATGGTAATTTCCATATGGGATTAAGGTAGTGCATTATAAATATAAGGTATGAGATAAAGTCTAGGTTAATGCTCACATAATACACACAAGAATTTCGGCCCCCTCATTGTCCATTGAGAGAGAATTTCGAAAGTTGTGAAGAGAGTATTGGGTGATTTTCGAAGCATTCTCCATAGATCGTCCTCACTCGACGTTGGAGATTGGGCAACCGGGATACAGTCCAGAAGGTCAAAGCACGAGTCCGATCCGTTCGATCCTTTCATCTCGTTCCATCGACCTCTTCAGATCCAAAGGTAAACACGTGAAAACCCCAACTTGTTGCGATTTTATTATATAGACGCATGCTAGGTTTATAATCAATGTATGGTGAATTAAACACCCAAGATGGATCCTCGGGGCTAGGGCTAGACATATGTTTTCCCTGTAGTATCTCTAATTACTTAATTTTCAATATTGAATAGATGTTTCTGCAAAATTCATGGTCCGAGGTACACGCAATACTTTCGTCCTACATTCAAGACCCGCGTGAGGCACCATTGATCATGACCCCTGAGAGCATTGCTTCTACATGGCAGCCACCAGCGCATTGGATAGCAGTTGTCCTCGGCATGGCGGGTTATACATCATGGTTACGTGCCACGCAGGTAACCTTATTTAATACAATAAATATTAATTTATCTAAATGGTTACGTGTCCTTGTTTATTTTATCTAAATATTAATTTTATAGATCATTATCCCTGCGCCATCATCGGCGTTTCGTGATAATGCGCGTGGATATGCACTACGGTCATTGCGTCTTTGTTTGACTCGCGTATTTGGAGGATGGACCGGGATCAAGTGGATGCGAGGATGATGGACTTCGTGTGCCTGACTAGATTATTGCGGCCGTTTCTTCTCTTCACTAGATGGTTCGAGGCTAACTCCCACCAGATACCACCATGGATTAATGATGCGATTATTACACGAGCTGCCTCTTCAGAGGTATTTGACCAGGAAGACGATTTCAGTGATGGTCCATTTGCGTGCATGACTGTGGAACGTCTTATTTCTAGTTCACGGAGCATCGAATGGGGTACGTCTAATGTTGTAGCATATAGACATAAAGTAGGTGGAAATATATATGAGATATGTGATCCATATAAGAAGCCGAGAGAAGAGGAAGAGGTAGAAATTAGCATATATTGGGTATATTGGTATGTATTGGTATATTGGATGCAAATGGATGTTCATATTATTTATCGAATATTTGATTATACGATAGTTATTAATCCTCGTGACAACAACTTAGTATTTAACTCAAGCTAAGATCGTTGAATGAATTTGTGTCTTGTTTTGAAGAATCATAGCTCAATGAAATAAGTATTACATAACTTGTAAAAATGAAACAGACGTTATTCGAGTTAAATTTATTTTTTACTAGAATAAACTACAATGAGATTTGGCATATTGATCGTCCATTGGACTTGAAATGTCTCCTTCAATGGAAATGTTCTTCTTCTTCGCCTCTCCCATCTACATCTCATCGATCAAGAACAAGATATCGAAAACGTAAATCTCAAACTAAACATAAATCTTAGGACTCCAGTTTAAGTCAATGTTAGGTGAATCGTTAAACATACACTTTAACCTATAAAGCAACGAGCGCAATCGATAAGATAGTCTATCGGAGAAATGAACAAAGCGGTCTCCAAAACAAAGGAGAAGGAAAGCAGAATCAAGACTAACATGCATCCGTTGATGTAGATAAAATAAGCAACGGAAACCACATACTAGCACTCCATTAGTATCTTTACATGAATGTTTTCTTTCATTACAATGTCACTCGTCTCTGGATAAGTAAGGACACTTCCGACGCGTATGAGATTCATTACCACACAAGCTACATGTCCGTAGTGCACGACTTCTACTACTCGATCCCACTTCTGTTGGATGACGATATCGACCCACTTTCGGGCGCCCAGCCTGACGGACTCTATTAGGAGGCATAATTGTAATTCCAAAGAACATGCGGAGGAGCAGTCCAACTAGGCGTGGTGAGCAGGATTGATCCGATCTGGTATGCTTGGCTAGCTTTGCGAGAATGGTAGTACTCCCCACATAGTTAGATATATGGTGACCTTTATGACTAAAAATTTATATAATCAATTATATGTAAGTGAAATCAATTTGATCAAAAAATTAACATAATTAAACTTAAATTGTACCATATAGTTGCAATGACATGAGAACACGGTATCATATCCATGTCCCACTCCAAACACGCACACGATTGCGTATTGAGATTGACTACGAATGTTTTGCTTCCGTGCTTGACTTTGAAAGTGGAGTCGATGAGGGCACTACATCGTATCTGCGTGATAGTTCCATTGATACCATCATCTCACGCGTTGCTTGTGGGTCAATTCACGCGTACCTCTTCTTCGCTTCATGTCTCTCATCGAACCATTTTTCTGTAATGTGACGGATTGCCTCAATCATTGAGCAAATTGGCAATCGTCTAGCCCACAATATTCGAGAATTGAATGATTCGACAATGTTCGATGTCATAAAACTGTAGCGCCTAACGGGGCACTGTGATCTAGCCCACTTCTGCACTCCAACCTCCACCAACTTGGTATATGCGCCACTACCATCGGCCTTCACGAGAGACTTTAACATAGCCATCGCTTTTTCAAAGTGTGTATCTTGGTACGCATAAGCGGCTTTCGAAATAACTGCGGATGGTTGCCCAAACGGGTGATTTTTTCAGCAGATGGTAGTAGCATAATCCGTGTGTTGCATCGGGGTAGACACACTTGACGCGTTCATTATAACGACATGGGCATCGAAACAATCAACATCTCGGATTTGATCCATAAGCGACTTGTAGTCGAGGCGAAACCAAGTCCATGAGACATCATTCTCGATCGGACCAATTCCATAAGCTAATGGAAAAACTTGCTCGTTGCCGTCCTTTGTCACGGCAATGAATAATATGCCTTTATTGCGGCCCTTCAAGTGCGTACCGTCGACTACAATCACGGGTCGGAGGCACAATGTGTACGCCAATCTGCATGAACCGAGCGCGACAAAGAGGTGACGGAACCGACCATCTGATCCAATATCCAAGTCAGTCATCGAACCGGGATTGCTCATCCGTAACATATGCAGATAACTCGGTAGTAGCTGAAATGATTCTTCATGTCCACCGTATATCATCTCGATCGCCCTATTACGGGCTCGCATTGCTACATTATATGTAACGTGTACACCATACTCTCGCTGCAAATAAGCCATAATGGACCTCGGCTTTAGCACTTCACCGTCTTCGCGTATTTTTCATGATATGTATGCTGCAATTACACGGGCATTAACCTTCCTTACTCCGATATTCACTAGGTTCTGTGCGCAAGTATGTATAGCATCAAACTTGCGGACAAACCAAAATCCACCTTCTACGATGCACGTAGTAGAAAAGGACACTGATTATGATATCGACATTTGAATGTAATCCTCGAATTATCGGATCGAGGAATAACAAATTCTACTCGACGTTCCAAATGCCATAGCCCCACGGATATCTTCAGTTCACCCTTGTTGTCGAAGATGGAACCTTCGCTCATCGTGAAGTCTGGAACCGAGTCCGGAGGACGAGCAAAGAGATTAATCAAGCATCATGAGGAATAACGAGGACTAGCGGTTGCTCATCTCCTCAACTTCTTTCGGCTCTGGGCCTCCTACGTGCTCTTGCGTGTTACTCGCATAATCGTAGATGAAGCTTCCCGAATCCACCCTCTCGACGGATCCATGCGTCAAACTCTACAAATGAGCCATAGCTCACCAAAGCAGACTCGCGATCTTCTTCCTCTTCATCTGACTCTGTTTCATCTTCTTCTTCTTCAACGTAGTCGTCGTCATCGCTGTCCTCAACAAGTGTATCAGCCCCTGGTTGTGGTTGCAGCATATGTTGGGAAACAGAATTCCTGGATGGATCCATGTGTTGCGGCATATATTGAGATGTATCAGCATCAAACCAATCAGATGATGTAAATTGTTGTGTCAACGACGCATCGAACGATATGTTTTGGGAAGTGTAGTCATATGTTGACGAGGATGGTATCTCAAACGAAGGTCTATATAGTTCTTGCTCCGATTGGGATGTGTCGGCATCGTGAGTCACATAGACCTCTGCTTGGGCATCATGAGCCAATCGAAAAAGTTGATCATCATTACTCAAAAGTAATTTGATAATTCTACCACTCCGAGATCTCGATAGATAATGCAGTTGGTAGGTTGTACTCAACGAATTTCCCAACATAATTTGATTAATCATCTCTATGAACTCCCAGATAATTACATTGTCCATTCGAACAAAGGCATTTGACTGATACCCGCCAATGTAACATAAAGAAGGATCCCACTGCCCTCCATATCGAACAATAATGTTCTTCCATCCCGACATCTATAACAAATACAAGATTACATTAACAGAAATATACAGTCTTAATATGATTTTTCTAATGTACAAAACAAATATACATTCTAATCAAATATACAAATAAGAAAAAAATAGCAATCTAATTAAATAATTAAAGTCTCTTACAATAAATTCATTAAAAGGGGACTTATCTAATAAACGAATTATGTCGGCACTTATCTAAACGAATTATCCAATAATTATATCCAATTATCTAAACGAATTATGCAATAATTATAAATAGCAGAAACAATCGAATTATCTAAACAAATAAGCAAAACAAATGTAAACAAAATTAACAATAATTAATGTAAACAAAATTAACAATAATAAATCTAAATAAAACTAACAATAAGAAATCTAATATCATAAACAACAATAATTCGAAGATTATCCTAATTGATTTCATTTAAAATTAATTTCAGGGATTATCCTAATTGATTTCATTTAAAATTAAAACAACAACAATAATTCGAAGATTATCCTAATTGATTTCATTTAAAATTAATTTCAGGGATTATCCTAATTGATTTCATTTAAAATTAAAATTAAAGAATTGGTCTAATGGGAGAGAGGATTTTTAACTTAATTTAATTAAAGTATGAATTAATTAGTTATTTACATTATAATTAATTACTATATTCATCCTAATTGAAAACTTAAGGTAAGTACACTAAAATTATCCTAATTGAAAAGACTTATATGATAAGTTCATTTAATATTAATTTCTAAAACTAAAAATCTATCTCCGGTCGAACACATTGATGTCTCCGGTCGATATTTCCTTGTTTTCAATCGACCGGAGACATCAATTAATAACTAATTAATAATTAGTATTAAATTCAATTGACAATTCAAGATTCGGTCGACAATTCAAGATTCGGTCGATCGGAATCATGATTAAATAAGTTGTTTTTATTATAATTCTTCTTTCCTCGACCGGAATCAATCAAAAAAATAATTTAAACGTAAAAATCCATCTCTCCGGTCGATGATTCCATGATTCCGGTCGTAGGAATCATGGTATCATCGACGGGAGATGGATTTTACGCTTAAATTATTTTTTAAAAAAAACCATGATTAAATGATTTAACTATTATATATCTGTAATTATGCAATTAATTTAATTATGCTATTATAAAAACATCTAATTTCACCTAAACGAATTATATCCAATTATATATACGAATTATGCAATAATTATCTAAACGAATTATATCCAATTATGTATACGAATTATGCAATAAATTCAAAACACTAAACGAACTATCCAATTAATTTAATTATCCAATTAATTTAATTATGTAGATGAATTATATAAATTATGCAATAAATTCAAAACACTAAACGAATTATCCAATTAATTTAATTATCTAAACGCAATAATTTATCCATACCAATAAACAATAATAAATCTAAACTAAATTAACAATAATAAATCTAAACACAAATTAATATCATAAACAACAATAAATTCAAAACATGTGTAGAAAATAAATAAAAATTGAATAACTTACTTGTTGAGACATAGGCTTTGGTTCGGATTGAAGAAATAAATTTGAAAATTTTGAATATAAAATCGAAATGAGCGAACGAAAATTAGAGGAGCAAGAGCAATTGGTTGGATTTGTATTTATTACGATCGATTGTATAAATAGGAAGAATTGGTTCAATTATTGGTGGTCAAATCTTTGTTCAAACAATTTTTACGCAATTTTCAAAGATTTATTTGTCTTCTTTAATTTTTCGCAATTTTAGTTGTAGCTTTTACTTTTCAGTAGTACTATTTTGTACAGATTAATTAATATCAGTAAATATTAAGGATAATTTCAATATTAAATATTTCAAAATTAATAAGTTGTGAGTTGTGTAAGTGGATGAAAAGAAATTAATATTTTATTAAAAGATTGGGTTAAATTAAATTGAATATAAATATTAATTTAAATATCATACATTCAATTTAAATTAATTAGTATTAAATTAATTTGATATATCTTGTTTCCGGTCGAAAAATGGCTGATTCCGGTCGACCCTTTTATGTTTCCGGTCGACCGGATACATGAATAAATAATTTGTATTAATTTCATCGCAAAAATTGAAGTTTTGTCGATAATTCCTCTCTCCCATTCGACCATTTTATGTTTCGATCGACGGAGATAGGAATTAATTAAAATTGTTATTTTCATTTTAAAATTCAAATTCGGTCGATGAAATCCAAAATTCGATCGATGATTCCTTGATTCCGGTCGACCGAAACAAGGAATTGTCTAATCGAATTTTGGATTTTTTGTTAATTAATTTTTGATTCATTTATGTTTTTATTAAAAAACATGATTCAAATGATTTAATTATTTTTTCTCACACTTTTAACATGATTAAGTGATATATAAAAACATGATTCGAATATATAAAGTAATTTAACATAATAATATCGAATACATCGAAAATAATTTCGCAATCATTTTTGATTCACGTGTTTGTTATGTTTGGTCGGTGTTATGTCAATTTCACATCGAAGACCGCATGCAGACTCAATAGATATATATTAAAAATTACATTTAGATATACACGATATCAAATTTAAAATATGGATATAGATTATACACACTTTTATAAAAGTGTGTACTTGCATATATTTCCCCTTGTTTTTCTACCGTATATAAATGTTCTCGTATGAAATGAATACCTTTGTCCGCACATTTTTAAGATAGAGACTTAAAAAGTTAAATAAATAAAGGGCCACTTGCTAATGATACGTCACACTAGTGATCATTTAATATTTACTATGAATTTCATATCACGTCCATATTCTTTCATTCTTAATGTTTGACGTTTGACGTTTGACGTTTGACGTTATTATTATTACTCTTAAAGTATTTTTTTTTTTTGAGGTGGTCGGTATGGCAACGTCTATAAGAATGAATGGAGGAAATATTCAGGTTTATAATATCTGGTGGTCCTTTTATAACTATTAATTTATTTGTACCCTACAGTACTCAAAATCGGACACCTCAATATTACCTTTCAATTATCTGGGGGGAAAAAAAACCTAAAGTTCTAAAAGTAATACAAAATTCCTACTCTGCAGCAAGCGCAGGCACAAAACTTAAATTTAAAAAGAAAAAAAAAAGGTTTGATATTAAGCGCTAGGTTAAAAACAACAATTATTTCTAGAGCGCGAGCTAGTTGGGTGATGAAATGTTCAAGAAAAACAAATAACTAAAGGGGTGGTCTCCGTGCGCTGACACTCACCCCTAATTAATTAATTAATTAATTAATTAATTAATATTAAATTAATTTTAATTAAAATTAATTAATTAAATTAATTTTAATTAATATTAATTAATTTAATAAATTTTAATTGTAAATTAATAATAATAATTTTGAACAAATATATCTTAATTTTAAATTAATAAACCTTAATCATGAATTGATAAATCTTAATTTTGAATTAATAAGCCATAATTGTGAATTAATAAACCTTAGTTTTGAATTAATAAACCCTAATTATGAATTAATAAACCCTAATTGGAATTAATAAACCCTAATTTTGAATAATAAACCCTAATTTTAAGTTAATAAACCCTAATTGAAAATAATAAACCCTAATTTTGAATAATAAACCCTAATTTTGAATTTAATAAACCCTAATTATGAATTAATAAACTTAATTATGAATTAATAAATTATAATTATGAATTAATAAATTCTAATTTTGAATTAAAAATTATAGTTAAAAATTAATAAATTTAATTATAAATTAACAAAATCTAATTATTCTTACTCACCATAATTAATGTATAATTATTTTAAGAAAAACAAAGGTGAGTTCACGGCGAGGCGAAGCTCATCCAAATTTTTGTCATAACTAAAAACAACATTTGACCATTTCGGAGTCATCAATTTGTCATAATTTGTTATATGATGTGGCTTCCAATGCATGTGAGCCCCAAATTGGTCTGCATAGAAGTAATATTATCAGTCAAGATCGGCAACATATGAATAATATAGTTAGTACTTTCTCTATTCTTTTTAAAGTGTTTTCTATCCTTAAATTATACTACAAATTAAAAAAAGGTAAATTTATATTTATGATCTCATTAATTACCATGATAAATGTATTCATATAATTTAATTATCAAATTCAAAAATATTACATAAAAGTAAATAAGAAATATATCATAATTTTATTTTCAAATTATGAATTATGACACTTAATAAAAAATAAGAAAAAATGATAATGGAACATTTAAAAAGACCGAAGAAAGTATATTACATGATAGTTTATATGTGTAATAAAATAGTGTGCGTGATATACATAAAAAGTTATTAATATAAACATTACAAACAAAATAATAAATTAAAGCTTCGGCCGCATATATGATCAGATATTCCCTCTTAAATTTGGTTTCTTTGCTTATCTGTATGATCGATAGTTTTCACGTAGCTATAGGTTGACAAATATATATTGAACTAAATAATTAATTATTACATTATTGCGTATTTATTAAATGAGGGTACGATATACAGATCCAAATGTATATAAGAATTGTACCAAGTGACTAATTTATGACAATTTTGATGAATTATAAATTGATATGCAATTACATTTCAATTATTGGATTTGAATAATGAAAGTAGATTGGTTGATTTTGTATACAATAATTTCTGTTGTCATTATTATGATCTCCTCTGTGAATTGTTTACTGATTGCATATTGTAGGGAAATCTGATTTTACCCTCTTCCCGATGATCTATCTTGGATGTTTAATTCATCATACATTGATTATATATCTAGCATGCATCTATACAATAAATTGCAACACGTTGGTGTTTACTCGTGTTTACTTGCGAATTTCTCGAATAATTTATCAATAGCAGACTCCAGCTTTGATCTTCTGAACTATATCCCAGATGTCAATTCTTCAATGCTGAGTGAGAGCAATCTATGGAGAATACTGTAAAAATTCGCCTTCTTCCTCTGACTCAAGATTTTCGAAAATCTCAATTATATGAATAGTTATTTCTGATTTTCTCTCACTTTTATTTATAATGCATTCCTAGAATCCTATTTAGATAAGATCCCTGCATATATAGTAAATACAATCATATCTTTGCAGCTAAAAAATGTGTATAATAATTATATATCTAATAATATCAGATAATATCTTTTGATATCTAATTATATTAGATAATATCTATCTAGATACTGGAGAATCATAACAGAGTCCCAGTGGGACTCGACAAGGTGATGGGTGAAATTTCCAGCACCAAGAGGTCTTGATGGGCCAGCCCAATGATCAAATGTAAGGAATAAAGATGGACCTAAAATGAATTAATTATCTTATTCTCAGCCCAGAACATAAATTAATTCATAAATATTTATTCATTCCACTAGAGAATAAATACTGACTTGCCCCTTTATTACCGAAGTTGAGTCGGGCTTGCACTTAGACTTACGAATCCTCGTATTTAAGATATCGCACATCCATTAAATATTTATAGCATTCTGACTGCTTAAAATAATTAATCTATTTAATTCTTTAAGTAGTACCACTCAACCTTATTATTGTACTTGGGCTAATTCAACCTACAGTGTTTAGTACAATAAACATTTTGAGCTCCTTAAGGGGACATCATCATCCTAAACGGATACGATGACTCGATACATGTAATTAGCATGACATACAAGCACTGCCACCATCCAAGATAGGGAGAATCTTTGGTCATCTCATGTAACCCTGTGATGACCCGACTTCCCAAGGAAGTACGGATCATATGGATCGTCACCGGTATGATAAAGCAGCGGATATAAACATAACTAATCAATGCAATTAACCATTTAACTACTCAATAACGCATAGACTAAAAAGGGATAAGCTATTCAATACCAACTCAAGTCACAGAAGGACTTGTCAAAAAGTATCAAGGTTCAAATGTAACCCAATCAGAGCACAATTCAAGAAACGAGGTACGACCTCAAGTTCAATACGGTATGAAAGCAGTTATAATCAAACATCAAAATAATATTAGAGTTAGGCAGCAAATAAGATGTGGACATGCATATGACGATGCATGCCCAAGGTTCTAGAAACCAATCTAATAAAGCATCAAAACAACTGCTACTCTGCACCACTTTGCACCCATCATCGATCCTTGCTCAACCTACACATCAAAAACGAATATGCAGGGCTAAGTATAAAAGTACTTAGTGGACTCATTGCCTAAACATTTTCTTTATCAAAAGTTATTGAACTACCCACAATAGCACATGAGGGTTTAAGTTAAAAGACTCATGCCTATCAAACATTTTATCATTTTTCCAAAAGCGTCAGGCCTGACTATTTCATTCACGTTGTTTCCAAATATGATCCTTCATTCATTCATTCGAGCACTATGGAGGTGGCCACCTACACATAGTCGCCGTGACCGGTCGAGGTAGCTAACCTTAACACACAGTCACACGTGTACACAATCTGAGTTAGTCCTTAACTAAGTCGGATCCGATCGTTACCCTTTTTTAACGTTGGTGGACCAACACATTCACATACCACATGGGATATACCAATCTCAGATAGGATAACAACAAAACATAAACATTTGACAGTGAATAACATTTCATGTGATAATATTTCATAAAGCTTTGTAAATCATGCTTTGAGTTTATGCATAACACTTTTGTTTCAAGAAAGCCCACATGCTAATCCAAAGCTAGTAAATCTAAATGAGCAGGGTATGGTTGTTCTTCCTCGCCGACTACGTACGATCAAACCCTTCATAAGAAAATAACGTTTCTTAGATTCTTTCTATCGATTGGAGATCGTTTACAAATTACGACTTAAAGTTCCCAATTAGGGTTTCTTTATGATTTCATGTGATTGTTTTAAGATAATTTCTATTATCTTACATTCTCAATTCCCAAGCTACATTACTTCATTGTTCAAAGGTGAACTTCAATTATGAATCACATACTCTGAGTCCATCCTCGACTCCTAACCTTAGTGTTATTCGAAATGTTATTACGTTATAGATTGTCGGTAATCAAATTATGATTGGTAAATTAGGATATTCTCAAGCCACTAACTAGACTTAACAATTATAGTTACGTCCTAGTAGGTTAATGCTTAACGACTTGTCGTATTAGCACGACAATTAAAAGAGGAGTATTGACTTACGATTCAAGTGAGCATATGCTATCATGTAAGTAAGTACTTATATCACGACCCGACTACCTAATCAGGTAATATGGCCGTGAATTGGGTTAAGAAGAAAATTTTAACAATAATGGCTCCAACATGTGTCATGAGAAAAGATGACTACAACTTTCGTCATAAATAAATCAAAAATTTATGGTTTCAAAAGGTGAAATGTAATTTGACAAAGGTTAAATTTTGATCCTCAACCACAAGAAATAATCTAAGGAGAATGACAACAGCCGAGGATAATAATCATAACAGAATAATCAATATAGAGAATATACATGTTTAAGCATGCTTCGACAACTTTGTGAATTTATCAACATGAACATGTAAACAAGTAAAGGCCAAAGCTCGACAACGGAAAATGTGGCTGAGAATTATGTGTGAAGACATAACTCTCTGGGCATTAAAAATATGTGAACATCAAATGAATAACATCACTCATTTATCAATATCATCCTGAAGCAAATTACTTAGAGAAGCTCCTTTGCGCAGCATTCGATTCCAGGATTCTCTCCAGCTCAACCTGCATATTTAGAAATATATGCAGGGCGTGAGTACAAAAATGCACTCAGTGGGTATACGCCAAAAATATTTAAAACTTTGCCCTTAGGGCTATATTCTTGACTTGCCATAAGAATAAACTTATGCAGGGTTTTTATTGAAATTACCTGCATAGGGTTTCTCAAAAATCTGTTCATGCATGTTCATATCATTATATTATCATATCATCATATCATATGCATATGCAGGTTTCATGTCTGCATGCATCTTTCTTTTCCTTCCCATATCCACGTATTTTTCTTTGTGTTGATCCGAGGAGTAGGCCTCCTCCTCAACACACTTTAACTTCACATACCCGAGTTGGTCCCGAAGGATCTCAACTTCGGTCATACCCGACGTCGGTAATTTCTTTCTTTCTTTCTTTTTCGTGGATAGGTAGTACATTATGCTTATGCTCATGCTCAAAACATTGGCAAGTCAATCAACTTTTCAAATCAATGCATATCATAAATTTCATGTCATCTTTCATGCATAATCATATCATGTCATTTGAAAATATTTAAAAGCATAAGCATATTATTATAGAAAATACTTATACCCACCTGGATGTTCCTTAGAGCTAAGGAACTAATTCTCAATTCCATTTCTTTCTTCATCCATATTTTATCCTCATAAAACAGTATAAATGCCTATCAAGACCAAACAAGAACATTAATCATCTTTAGTCGTCGACACGACTATTTCTTCTTGATATCAAAACTAAGACTCTAAGGTCTATCAAAACTTGGGTCATTGCATCCTTTAACATCTTATTAACAAACAAATTCTATCGAAATTTCGGCAGCGTAACGTTTATAAACGAATCGCCATATCAATACCAAACCATCCAAACATAGCCCAAACTCCACCAATTCATCACCACATGTCTCAATGATCATATAAGACTCAACAACAAGCTTCAACTATCCAATCTTTATCAATAACCGAAAATCCCCTTAAGACGTCACTTTAGGTCTAACGTCGAAAATTTACGTGAGACGTCATCTAACACCAACGAACCTATATACATGCTCAATTATCATCATTTTATCAATAAAACATAAAGATCAAAGCTTTGGCATTGAAAACCAATTTCGCCGACAAACTAAAATTTTACCGTTTTGAATACGTCGTGGAAAAATCCGAATAAATAATTTTAGACTTTATTCATATCATAGAATCCAAATAAGAAGTCAAAATGATCAAATAAAATCAAAAATCCAACAATATATGAACCTAGGGTTTCGACCATTTTGGGATCATTCGCATAGTTTCGATTTCAAACGTTTTTCTTGTTCCAAACACGTTTATATCAATCCAATAACATATATATGAAGAAAATTCAATCATATAAACATCATATATCCAAGATCCATACATCCCCTTTTTTCGAAAATTATCAATTTTGCAACCAACAAACATATAATCCACAAATTTAACGTTAAATAATACGTAGACGACAAATCTATCATAATATCATGGAATAATCCAACAAAATATATCCTTATAAATCTTCATAAATGACCGAAAATATGCTAAGAACATAGTAGCATGTTTTTAAAATTTTCAAACCGTAGATGTGTTCTAGGTACGAAATTATACCTCTATTGAAGACCGATCGAAAATTCAAAGGCCGGATCTTCCTATTTTTGCCACGAAATTTTCAAAAATTTGCTGTGTGTGTGAGTGTGTGTTGCGTGAGTTTTTGGCTGAAAATGAAGAAGAAACAAGCTTGAAAAGTCTAAGTATAACTTTATGTTATGTAATAATTATTTTAGTTTTGATTTTCTTAAATAAAGGATTATTCACCCTTTTTCTAGAACATTTTCTTTTCCATTCTTTTTCTCATTTTCTTTAATAATTAAATCATAGCTTTTCCTTTAAAATTAAATATAATTATTGTAAATTAGCATAACGTTTTTATAGCGAGAAATCGACACTAATTATCCGATAAAACAACCTCTATTTAAATCTCTACTTTTAAACTCAATAATTGTCATAAACATCAAAATATAATAATTAAACATATTTTTATCTTAAAAACCATTTTAAATATTTTGCTCTTCATCCGAGCTTAATCGACAAACGCCGACGTCACAAAAACATAGGTTTTGAAATTCTCAATTTTCTGAAATCAAGACCTCTTTGAGCATGTATCTAACATCTCAAGACTATTTAAATCTAGGTCTTCTTATTCTAAGTATGATCTAGGAATCTTTTCTCTGATTCTATCTCAAATCTGCCGAAATTCTATTGTCTCAACTCGAAGCTTAACGTAAAAGCTTCTAACTTAAACAACTCTTTCTTAAGGATGCAATGCCCTTCTTAATAAGCTCTTAATCATGAGCTAATCTCTGCTACAGAAATACGGGGTATTACATTCTCACCCCCTTACAAAAATTTCATCCTCGAAATTTAGCACGTCAGCAAAAGCTCAGAGCACTTCTTTATCATCTAATCTTTAACTTCCATGTCGTCTCTTTTAAATCATCATGCTTCCATATCGATCTAAGATGCATTCTGACTTTTCTTCGTAGCTTAAATCTTGTTTACAAACATTTGTTCTCTTGAGATAGGATGTGTTCTGGATTAAACACATATCTTCGTAACTGCGACCTATAGAACACATCGCAAATATTTTTGAAACTTAGAGAAAATGCTAATCTGTAGGCAACTAACTACTCTTTCTTGAATCTCGAACAATTCGATACATCTCGGTAATTTCTTGAATTCTTGTCTTTACTTGTCGTACGATTACGATCATCTCTTTAATCGTTTCTGATCCAAGCACTTTTCTTCTTCGATCGTGTTTTAATAAGCCGACGATCTACACTTTCTGTCGTAGAAGACTTCATAGAGCGCCATATAAATCTTGGTTCTGATCTTGTCTTCTAACGTCTGGATGGTCCATTTAAATTGACCATCTATTGCGGATAAAAGTTGTACTGCTATTCGATCTTGTATCCATTTTTATTATAACTCGTCCAAAACGAGATGTAAACTTGGAGTCTCGGTTTAAGATGATTGAGATGAGCATTCCATGTAAATGTACTACCTCTCGACGTACGCTTGAGCTAACTTGTCAGCTCCATGCGTGATAAGAATCAGAATAACATAAGCGTATTTTGTGAGTCGATCGATTATCACCCACGCTTCGTTTGGGTAATCAACACGTATATCTTCTCATCTTTTCAACTTTATCGGGAGCATCACGGATTGACCTGTAAAATTCATGATCATATAATGCAACAATCTTCTTGCTTTGCTTCATGCTTGTAAAATTAATTTCTTTCTGTTTATAGAATTCCGAGGTATATACTTTTCGTATAATTCTTCCTTGAATTGCTCCCACAAAAAATTTTCTGATTGCCCGGAAGAATAAAATTTCGGACGTAATCTCCACCAGAAAATTGTCGACCTTTCAACATTAACGATATACATAAGGGATATTCTTGATCAGAGTTCTCCAGAACTTACAAACTCGCTCAATGAAACGAACTCATTCTTTAGCTTCAACTGGGTTATCAACTTCATAAGGATAAAGCATTTGAGACAGAAAATTCTGCCATTCTACAATTGGTTTAAGGGGGAGAAAGTACAAGTAAGTCTTGAAAAGAATTGTACTTTCTTATTCTTTCAGACTGAGGATTTCTTCTTCTAGATGACATACTACATTGCAAATAAATACTAAACTGCAGCATATCTTGCTTATCAAAAGAGGATAAAGGTTTTTAATCAACAAATAGACTCAGATCTCAAAGGTCTTCAAAATTGATTATCACAAAGTTATGATGTGAAATGAAACAGATGGATAGCAAAATGATCGTATAGATATCAAGGAAAGGAACTTGTATCTTTAAGGACTTTTATAAAAACAAGAGAAAACTTTGCCATCTAGGGCTTTCAGGTATATAAATGCTTTAATATCTCTGGCAAAAATACATCCGATATAATCTATAACTATCAGCTTCCACTCTGTCCACAAAAAGTTATCTTCAAAAAGCACTTGGCCGATATCCAGGGTTATGGTTGTGCTGGGCCAACAACTGGTATAATTTGAGTCTACACAATATCTCGAGACACTTGAGGTCTCGACAAACTAGCTTGAATCTTTGCTCAAATCTCCAAAGGAGAAGTCTTGGAAACATAAGAAAATAGAACAAACTGAATCGATGTAGGAATTTCAAAAGATTAAAAGGGCTGATCGCATTAATCTAAATCAATAAGGGTATCTCAATATCGATTTAAGAATAATTAAATTGTACAAGATCTACATCAGATTCAAGCATAACTAGCTGAGCATTTGATAAGGAAGACTCTATTTTTAGAATAAAGTGCTAGTATCATGCTCAGGCATAAAAGAATCAACATCTATGGTTTCAAGGTTTTCACCATCATCATCATCAAATGGAGAAGAAAATTTTCAACCAACTGAAGTTGATGAACAACTGAGATAAATTTAGTAATAGGGAAAAATGAATTAGAAAGAGGGCTCGCGTGTATGTAATATTGAAATTTGATGGTAACTAGGAGTCTGGAGAATCAATTTGCTCAAAACAACAAAGCCAGACTCAATATGATCAATGGCAACAGCAACAACCCAATCTTGTCACTCTTTAGGCAATAAAGGAATCGACTGGAAATTTCCATCAAATCTCGATACGCCTTGCTCAAACATCTCTTTTCACAAACGATAGAGTCAAACGAGAAATTAGTCCAAGGTAAGCTACTCGTCGATATATATACAAACGCTCTTTGATCTTTGTTGCTGACGACAAACGAGTTGTACTCTTCTGAACTTTCTAGATGATTTGCATCATTCTAATGAAGAATACTCGAACTTTTGCAGAAACATACTCGTTTTGTTCTGCCATCTCATCGTTTCTCATGATTTCTTTTCAACTTCAGCTCAATGGGCAATATTTATTTCAAACATACACATATTCAATCATCAACTATGATAATAATAATCATAAGCATAAGCTTTTACCTGGTGAGCTAGAGATGACGGAATCGAATGCTGAGCTTCTCTCAAGAACAATTATCTCGTTAACTCATTTTCTCAAATCAGAATCAAGCAACTGATTTCAAAATTCATATTCTCAACGTAGAGTCAAACAACTGACTCATAACTCAAATTCTCAAACAAAATTGTCTCAAAACAATTCATATGCTCAGGTGCACAATCTGCACAAGACTCTAAACGATTCACGATTTCAGAATTCAAGACAGCGTACAAGCTGCACAATGATTCACAAGCTCTTAATTTCAATATTGTGCACAAACTGCACAAATTTGCAAAGATTTCACAGGTTCAGAATTCAAAACCGCTCGGATACCATTCTGTCACGACCCGACTACCTAATCAGGTAATTAGGCCGTGACTTGGGGTAAGAAGAAAATTTTAACAACAATGGCTCCAACACGTGTCATGAGAAAAGATGACTACAACTTTCGTCATAAATAAATTGAAAATTTATGGTTTCAAAAGGTGAAATGTAATTTGATAAAGGTTAAATTTTGATCCTCAACCACAAGAAAGAATCTAACGAGAATGACAACGGCCGAGGATAATAATCACAACAGAATAATCAATATAGAGAATATACATGTTTAAGCATGCTTCGACAACTTTGTGAATTTATCAACATGAACATATAAACAAGTAAAGGCCAAAGCTCGACAACGGAAAACGTGGCTGAGAATTATGTGTGAAGACATAACTCTCTGGGCATTAAAAATATGTGAACATCAAATGAATAACATCACTCATTTAACAATATCATCATGAAGCAAATTACTTAGAGAAGCTCCTTCGCGCAGCATTCGATTCCAGGATTCTCTCCAGCTCAACCTGCATATTTAGAAATATATGCAGGGCGTGAGTACAAAAATGCACTCAGTGGGTATACGCCAAAAACATTTAAAACTTTACCCTTAGGGCTATATTCTTGACTTGCCATAAGAATAAACTTATGCAGGGTTTTTATTGAAATTACCTGTATAGGGTTTCTCAAAAATCTGTTCATGCATGCTCATATCATTATATTATCATATCATCATATCATATGCATATGCATGTTTCATATCTGCATGCATCTTTCTTTTCCTTCCCATATCCACGTATTTTTCTTTGTGTTGATCCGAGGAGTAGGCCTCCTCCTCAACACACTTTAACTTCACATACCCGAGTTGGTCCCGAAGGATCTCAACTTCGGTCATACCCGACGTCGGTAATTTATTTCTTTTTTTTTTTCGTGGATAGGTAGTGCATTATGCTTATGCTCATGCTCAAAACATTGGCAAGTCAATCAACTTTTCAAATCAATGCATATCATAAATTTCATGTCATCTTTGATGCATAATCATATAATGTCATTTGAAAATATTTAAAAGCATAAGCATATTATTATAGAAAATACTTATACCCACCTGGATGTTCCTTAGAGCTAAGGAACTAATTCTCAATTCCATTTCTTTCTTTATCCATATTTTATCCTCATAAAACGGCATAAATGCCTATCAAGACCAAACAAGAACATTAATCATCTTTAGTCGTCGACACGACTATTTCTTCTTGATATTAAAACTAAGACTCTAAGGTCTATCAAAACATGGGTCATTACATCCTCTAACATCTTATTAACAAGCAAATTCTATCGAAATTTTGGCAGCGTAACGTTTATAAACGCATCGCCATATCAATACCAAACCATCCAAACATAGCCCAAACTCCACCAATTCATCACCATATGTATCAATGATCATATAAGACTCAACAACAAGCTTCAACTATCCAATCTTTATAAATAACCGAAAATCCCCTTAAGACGTCACTTTAGGTCTAACGTCGAAAATTTACGTGAGCCGTCATCTAACACCAACGAACCTATATACATGCTCAATTATCATCATTTTATCAATAAAACATAAAGATCAAAGCTTTGGCATTGAAAACCAATTTTCGCCGACAAACTAAAATTTTACCGTTTTTGAATACGTCGGCGGAAAAATCCGAATAAATAATTTTAGACTTTATTCATATCATAGAATCCAAATACGAAGTCAAAATGATCAAATAAAATCAAAAATCCAACAATATATGAACCTAGGGTTTCGGCCATTTTGGGATCATTCGCATAGTTTCGATTTCAAACGTTTTTCTTGTTCCAAACACGTTTATATCAATCCAATAACATATATATGACGGAAATTCAATCATATAAACATCATATATCCAAGATCCATACATCCCCTTTTTTCTAAAATTATCAAATTTGCAACCAACAAACATATAATCCACAAATTCAACGTTAAACAATACGTAGACGACAAATCTATCATAATATCATGAAATAATCCCACAAAATATATCCTTATAAATCTTCATAAATGACCGAAAATATGCTAAGAACATAGGAGCATGTTTTTTAAAATTTTCAAACCATAGATGTGTTCTAGGTACGAAATTATACCTCTATTCGAAGACCGATCGAAAATTCAACGGTCGGATCTTCCTATTTTTTCCATGAAATTTTCAAAAATTTTCTGTGTGTGTGAGTGTGTGTTGCGTGAGTTTTTGGATGAAAATGAAGAAGAAACAAGCTTGAAAAGTCTAAGTATAACTTTATGTTATGTAATAATTATTTTAGTTTTGATTTTCTTAAATAAAGGATTATTCATCCTTTTTCTAGAACATTTTCTTTTCCATTCTTTTTCTCATTTTCTTTAATAATTAAATCATAGCTTTTCCTTGAAAATTAAATATAATTATTGTAAATTAGCATAACGTTTTTATAGCGAGAAATCGACACTAATTATCCGATAAAACAACCTCTATTTAAATCTCTACTTTTAAACTCAATAATTTTCATAAACATCAAAATATAATAATTAAACATATTTTTTACCTTAAAAACCATTTTAAATATTTTGCTCTTCATCCAAGCTTAATCGGCAAACGCCGACGTCACAAAAACATAGGTTTTGAAATTCTCAATTTTCTTAAATCAAGACCTCTTCGAGCATGTATCTATCATCTCAAGACTATTTAAATCTAGGTCTTCTTATTCTAAATATGATCTAGGAATCTTATCTCAGATTCTATATCAAATCTGCCGAAATTCTATTGTCTCAACTCGAAGCTTAACGTAAAAGCTTCTAACTTAACCAACTCTTTCTTAAGGATGCAATGCCCTTCTTAATAAGCTCTTAATCATGAACTAATCTCTGCTACAAAAATATGGTGTATTACAACTTAAGAATAAATGAAGTGCTTCGGGAATATTAACTCGACTTTTGAGACATAAGGATCGACATCTTATGTTTAAATCTTTGCTTACACATTACGACATTGTTTATTTCTCTTAACTCGTCGGAGATTATATAAGTCGTATAATCGTTATTCGTTATCGAGTTGTTTTAACGCTCAATCTAATATCGTATTGGGTTGTCGTTATTGAGTATCAACGTTGTAGCTCGGGTTTTAGTTTTTCTAACTTAGGAACTCACGTTTGAGTATCCTTTTAATAGTAGCAAACCCTAATTTATGTCTAACTTCGATTCTCGTTGATTCCTTCTTAAGTTATCGAAATTGGTCGATTTTTTTTGGATTCTCGTACATATAGTATTATGTTGTTTACGTTTGGGGTTTTGGTTTGTCGGTACAACATAAACATAAACATTCAACACCAAACAATACCATACACAACATAAACTATACTAAAGCATTAGAAAACCCTAATTTCTAACATAATATACAATCATTGTGTATGTGTGCATAAGTGTTCCATTCATTCACCATAATCACAACCATTTATTCTAAGCTTATAATTTCACTATCATAGCATCATTTAACATTAGAAGTAAACCCATACTTAGCCATTTTGTTACGTTTTCGATAATTAGCAACAATTAGCATATGTATCCAATAAATTCCAATAAAATTATGTTATACTCCTATCATACTATAGAGTTTAGTTACCAACTCGATATCATCATATAAAATTTCAAATCATAGGTTAAAAACATATAGTTTTCGGCAATCACTATTTAATGAGCTTTGGTGTTCAATAAATTCCACAAAAATTATATCATGCTTATACCATATACTAAACATGAAATATCATTTCATATCATGCATTAAAATTTAAATCCATGCTTTTCACCACTTAAGCATTTTCGGTAATAATATAGTATATGTATATATATTCAATAAATTACATTCCTTCAAAATATGTTTATATTATGCAATAACATGTAATATTAGCATTAAACACCAACCAATATTTATAAAATCACATAACACATGATTCTCAACAACAAAAATCAAATAAATCACTATATATATACATATAGTTCACGGCAATATGGAAAAAAAATAGGAGAGGTATTTGAATAAATTCAAGGTTAATATATGATGTTCATATCATACCTTAAACACCATATCTCAACTATTTTCAACAAACAAAAATCAACAATACTCTAAAAATATTTATATGTATTCGGTCCTAATAAATAAAAACAGGAGATGTGTTTCAAAAATTCCAAGATTCATATATGATGTTCATATCATATATTAAACACCATATCTCAACTATTTTCAACAAATAAAATAAAAATCAAAGGCTTAAAAACCCTTGAAGCTCTCGGCCCTTTCAAAAAAAAAACCAAAAATATTCTAAAAATTATGATATTTATTCTACATGCTTCTAATACATTAATAAGCAACAATATCAAATAATATTCACAAAATCATGCTTTATCACATATAAAAAGAAATAAAGCATAAATCAAAAAATATCAAACATGCACCACAAATTCTCAAATTTTAACTACTGCCTTAGAACATCATTCTAAGCAGTTTTTATTCATGGCTTGAGAGCATTTGTATGCTCAAAAGTCACGAAAAAAATTGAGGAGCAAACTAGGGTTTTTTGTGAAATAATTCAAGAAAAATCTTTAAAAAATTCTACTCCATTACAAATGGAGAGAATGATGAGTACTACCTTTTTATGGTCTTAGAATAATTTTTTGAGTGTTGGAAGGGTTTGAAAAGGAGGATTAAAGATTGAAAACTTGAAGAACAAAGAGAGAATTTTGAAAAAGAGAGAGAAATTGAGTTCCAAAAGTGAGAGGGCTGTAGTGGACGATTTCTCACTGTAATGGAAGCCTAAAGGGCTGTCATTACCCATTTGGGATGGTCTTGGTGGTAGTTGGAGGAGGATTGGTCAAATTACCCGTTTTGGCATGTTAATACCGACTCTTTAAGTTTTAACGTGCTTTCGATTGATTTCTCAGAAGCTTAAGGTTTTATTATCTTAAATAGCCTTTAAATGACTTATTTCAATTTTTATAATAATTTCATGAAATTCTGACGACGTTCGATAAGTCAATTCAGAGTTATCGCGGAAAAACAGCGTTCGGCGATTAAATTATGTTCTTTCAAAATTCTATTGAATTCTTGAGCTTTCATAATTAATTTGAGTCTTATAAATCATATTTTATTGATTTAGACCCTTGGTTCAAGTTTCTGGTCATTCGGATCAATTTAGGGTGTTTCCGGTATATTTTCCCGGCGTTCGGTTAAGTTCTTCAGGAATTTCTTCAGAAATTGAATCTTATAATGTCTAAATTCATAATAATATATTCCTTCATGATTTTGATTGTTATCACAAATTATCATGATTAGCACGGACTGGAAATTTTTCGGCTCGCGAATAGTGCTTTTAAGACTGACCGGGCAAGTATGCCCGAAAATTCTCATTCTTTGGCTTCTCACACGTTTTCGTGAGAGGATTCTAGAAATGAAATCCTTTTGTCAAGATTCATTCTCGATCTTTCATTCTATGTTCAGGCTATTCAGAAAACCCTAATCCGGTAGGACTAGTCACTAGTTTTTGATTTCTCTAGTTTTCGATCTCCGAATCGATTCTAATTCGTTTCGTTGGTTATCTTAAACATAATTAAGGTCTAAGCACCACAAATAATTGGTTTAAACATCACTAATAAAAGTTTTAAATTTTTTGGGTTATTACATACCATCCCCTTAAAATAAATTTCGTCCCGAAATTTGCTAACATTGGAAAAGATCTGGGTATTTCTCTTTCATGGCTGATTCTAGTTTTCAGGTTGCTTCTTCTTGCCCATGGTGTCGCCATTGAACCTTCACTAACGGTATCTCTTTGTTCCTTAGCTTTTGAATACGTCGGTCTAAGATTTCCGTAGGCAGTTCTACGTAACTCATATTGTCATCGAGGATAATATCTGTCGGCGGTATCACATGGCTGGGGTCATGTATGTACTTCCTTAGTTGTGAAACGTGGAACACATTGTGCACATTTCCAAAACTTGGCGGCAATGCAAGTCTGTAAGCCGATGGTCCTATCCTTTCCAAAATTTCATAGGGTCCTATGAAACGTGGTCATAGCTTCCCTTTTATTCCAAATGTCACGATTCCTTTTGATGGAGAAATCTTCAAGAAGAATTTGTCTCCCACTTCAAAATGTAGCTCTGTACGACGTTTGTCGGTGTACGACTTCTGTCGGTCTTGGGCCTCCTTGATCCGTTGGTGGATCTGTCTCACGATCTCGATCATCTCTCCCACAGAGCCAGGTCCTAATAATCTCATTTCTCCCAGTTCATCCCAGTAGAGTGGTGATCGACATTTCTTTCCATAAAGAGCTTCAGACGGGCCATTCCAATAGTTGCTTGGTAGTTGTTATTGTGTGGTAATTCCACAGTGGTAACACTTGTTCGCAACTTCTTCTCTATCGAGGACAACGGTTCTCAACATGTCTTTCAAGATTTGAATGGTCCTCTCGGACCGTCCGTCCGTCGTGGGTGGAACGCGTGATTGAAATGTAGTTGAGTCCCCAATTCCTTTTGTAAACTCATCCGAATCAGATGTAAATTTGAATCTCTATCGACGTGATAGTCTTCGAAACTCCATGTAGACGTATGACCTCTCGAACGTACAACTGTGCTAGTCTGTCTGATCCATGCGTTATCTGAATGGGTAGAAAATGCGTGCTTTTGGTCAAACGATTGATGATGACCCAAATAGCGGTATTTCCTCTTTGTGATTTGGGTAGCCCAGTAACATAATCCATGGATATATCATCCCATTTTCATTCCGGTATGTCTAGCGGTTGTAAGGTTCCATATGGTCGTTGGTGGAGTGCTTTCACTTGTTGGCACGTCAAACAACGTTCTACGAATGAAGCTACATCTCGCTTCATTCCATCCCACCAAAATTTCTCCTTGAGATCTTGGTACATTTTGGTGCTTTCGGGGTATGCGGTGTAAGAAGTCTAATGGGCTTCTTTCAAGATCTCGCTCTTAAGCCCTTCGTCTTCTGGAACACACACTCTCCCGTCATACAACAAAAGTTGCTTCTTTGAAATTCTTGTGGTTGTTGTCCTTGATCTTAGCTCGTATTTCCTCTAGCTTCTTGTTCTTCCTCTGAGCTTCTAAGATTCGGACTCTTAAGTCTAGGATTGCAATCAATGTTGCAATACAACCCTCTATTGTCAGAGACGGGTCTATGACTTCAATGTTCATCCTCTGAAATTCCTTTATAAGTATTTCCTCATGACTGAGGAGACATCCCAAACTAGGGTGGGATTTGCGACTCAAGGCATCGGCTACAACATTAGCCTTGCCTGGGTGGTAATTGATACCACGTCGTAATCTTTCACTAGCTCTAACCATCTACCGCCTCATGTTAAGATCTTTCTGCTCAAAGAAATATTTCAGGCTCTTATGTTCATTATAGATCTCACATCTAACTCCATAAAGGTGATGTCTCCAGATCTTTAAGGCATGTACGACCGCTGCTAATTCCAAGTCGTGCGTAGGATAGTTCAACTCATGTAGGCGTAATTGCCTTGAAGCATAAGCAATAACCTTGCCTTCTTGCATCAACGCACGTTAATAGTCCATTCTTTGAAGCATCCGTGTAGATTGTGTATTCTTTATCTGCCTCGGGTACTGCTAGTATAGGTGCTGTCATCAGCAACTCCTTCAGACTATGGAAACTAGCCTCACACTCGGCGGTCCATGTGTACTTGATCCCCTTTCTCAACAGTTGGGTCATGGGTCGGGCTATCGTTGAGAATCCTTCGATAAATCTTCGATAGTAGCCGGCAAGTCCTAAGAAATTCCAAATTTCATTCGGGTTCTTCGGCGACTCCCATTCACGAACTGTGTCGATCTTCGAGGGGTCTACTTTGATTCTCTCGGCGGACACGATGTGACCTAAGAATGTCACTTCACCTAACCAGAATTCACACTTGCTAAACTTGGCAAAGAATTGCTCTTACCTCAATGTTTGCAGCACAGTTCTCAAGTGCTCCTTGTGTTCTTGGTTATTCCTAGAGTATATTAGGATATCGTCTATGAATACTAAGATAAATTTGTTTAAGTATGACTGAAATACCCTATTCATGATATCCATAATTACTGTTGGGGCATTTGTAAGTCCAAAGGGCATGACGATGAATTCGAAATGACCATACCTTGTACGGAAAGCCGTTTTAGGTACATCCTCTGGTCTAATTCTCAGTTGTTGGTATCCCGACTTTAGATCTATCTTTGAAAAGACTCATGCTCCCTTAAGCTGATCAAACAGATCGTCAATTCGGGGCAAAGGATACTTATTCTTAAGAGTTATCTTGTTTAACTCTCAATAGTCTATGCACATTCTCAGTGTACCATCCTTCTTCTTCACAAAAAGGACAGGTGCTCCCCATGGAGACACATTGTGTCTAATGAAACCTAACTCCAAGAGTTATTGCAGTTGGATCTTCAGTTCCTCAAGTTCCTTTGGTGCCATACGGTATGGGGCTTTCGACACGGGGGCAGAACCTGGTTCAAGGTCGATTGTGAATTCGATCTGTCGGTTTGGTGGTAATCCCGGTAGTTCATCTGGAAATACATCGGGATACTCCTTCACGATCGGGACGTCTTCTATCCTTCTCTCATTCTGCTCTTCCTCTTGGAGGTAGACGAGGTAGGTGTGGTTCTCTGTTTTGTTCAGCAACGTCCTTGCTCGTAGCGCGGATATGATTGGGACTCTCCTCCCCATACTGATCCCGTGAAAGTCTGTAGGTTTCTCTCCGGAATGTTGGAAAGAAATTTTCCTTTCATTACAGTGATGGTCGCTTTATGTTCGGTTAACCAATCCATTCTAGGATTATGTCCACATCATCATAGGTATGACGTGAAGGTTATCTGTCATGACCTTAAGTGAGCCTAGTACAAGTTCTAGGTTCGAGCATATGTGGGTTACCGTTCTTATGCCTCCTACTGGGGAAGAAATTTTCATAATTTGTTCGGTAGCGTTTAGGATCTAATCCTAAGTTCTCACGCATGCTTCAAAGAATAAAAGAATACGAGTGCCAAGATCGAGCAAGAGGATAATAGGCGATTGGAGGAGTATTCCCATACCTACCAAGTTTCCTTGGTTCTTGGCGCTCCCGCAGAACTCCATTTCTAGTTGAGGCGTAGGCCCGCTCATGTGGTGATTGCCGTTGTTGTTGCGGTTGTTGCTGCTGTTGTTGTTGTTCTTGTTGTTGTTGTCTTCGCCGCTGTCGTTGGGGCTGTCGGTATTCGTCTGCGGCTGTCGCCATTGTTGTTGTCGTTGCTGCCGTGGTTGATATGGTCGCCTATTCGGCTGGTAATACTGAACCGGGGGCTGTTGTTAAAACGATTGGGCTTGAATAGCCCGGATCGGTTGGACTTGGTTGGCCACATTGGGACGGCCGTTTCCCCCTTGGCGTATCCCAGGGCAGTCCCTGGAGTAGTGGCCCTTCTGGCCACACTTGAAGCATCCGTCATTTGTGAATGCGCATGCCCCCTTATGATTCCTATGACACCTGGGGCACACGGGGAGTTTCACAAATTTTGGTTTCCCCCGCCAGGTGCGGGTACAATGGGGCGTCCATTCCCCGCCGTGCCTTGATGGCACGTTATTCCCTTGCCATTGCCTCCTGTCGGCCTGGCCAGTGTTGGATCCTTGTCCTTGGTGGGGTCCTTCCCACTTCCTCTTCCCACGATCCCCTTGGTGATTCGGGGGGTGCACAGCGATAATCCTGTCCTCAGGCATAGCAGCCTCGATGTCCAATGCCCGACTGAGGGCCTCACGGTAAGTCAGATTTCTGTGACCAGCTAGCGACACCCTGATCTCATGGCGGAGTCCCGCCCGAAATATTTTAGTCCTCTTCTCGTCGGTGTCGACCAACTGAGGCGCATACCGCGACATCTCGCAAAATGCACGGTCGTAATCTGTGACCGTGGTCTTTCCTTGGCGCAGGTTATAGAACTCATGCTCCTTCCTCTTTCGGTAACTCTTAGGAATGTATTTCTCGTACACCTCCTCCTTAAATTCCTCCCGAGGAGAAATTTTCCAGCTCCTCCTCAGATAGAGTCTTCCTCTTCGCCTCCCACCAGAAGTCGGCGGCACGAGTCATTTGAAAGGCAACGCATGACAAGCGTTCTTGAGAGGTGCAGTGGAGAAAGTTGAAGATTCGCTCCAGAGCGCGAATCCATAGTTCAAGATCGATCGCTCCTTTTCACACGTAAAAGTGTAATGATAGGGTGTAAGTATCGTATCCACGAGATTGTATCACGAAACATAGAAGCTAGCTCAACGACTATTCATCATTATTCGCACGGATAAAGGTGAGAGGTTTAAGGCTTGGAAATTAATCCAAAGCAAAGGTAACCAGCGAAATATAAAATAAAGCAATAAAAATCACGAAGATAACTATGAAGAAAGACTAACCACAGGGATGCACCAATCCTATCCACAACGATGCTTATCCCGCTTATTATTAACGTTTTAATCCAGATAAGACGGAAGATCACATATATAACCGACAACTTGATTCACGACAATTGCGGCGATTGATTACTAATTTTCCTATCACGATTCGCCTCTAGAGGAAAATAAGCAACTCAAAAGGATCACTAAGAATATGCTTCCTCGATCGTCTATCTCGATTCGACTCGAAGCTTAATCGTATCATGCATTCAAGATCGATTGACAATTAATCTGATTACGTCATTAAGCGGCAACTAGATATGCATCAAGATTGATTAGAAATCAACACATATAAATAAGCACCATGAATCATGAATTATGCTCGGAAGGTAAATAACGATAGCGTAACTCACAACATATAGGATCGAATCATGCAAACCCTAGATTAGAATAGAAAACTAGCCGGACATAATAAGCGGAATGAAATACGAATTAACCATAAAAACATAAATTAAATATATAAAACCCGTAGGGAAGCGTCGGATGAGCGAGAGGTTGGTCTTGAATCCAATCCCAAGCGAGCGAGCGGAAAACAAAGGAAAACGATCGACAAAGCGTTCCGATCGATAACGAAACGATAAACTAAACTAGAACAACGTAAAAAACAATACTAGAATTAAACTAAGCGAAGATTAAAGACAAAGAAAGGAAAACGAGGAAAAGCGAAGAAAACTAGAGTGCGGGCGTGTTGGGGTGTGTGGAGGCGCGGATGGCTTGCCCTATTTATAGAAAAGGGAGGAAACCCTAATTTTCGCCTCTGTCGCGCCGCCTCGCGACCGGTCCTCGCGATCGCTAGTGCGATCGCTAGGTATGTCTCGCACGCGTCATTCTCGCTCGCGCTCGCCTTCTTGCGCTCGCTTTGAACCTCGCGACCTGGATAGCGGTCGCTAGCCATTATGAACTGGTCGCGAGAAATCGTCCAGTGAATTCTCGACGCTAGGCTTCGCTCGCGGGCACGAGGTCGCGGCCGCGGCTCTTCTGGGTGCTCGCTGGCTTGCCTAGCGGCCAGCCTAGCGACCGCTAGACTGGTCGCTAGAAACTGGGCAGAATGTCAATTTTGCTCGTGCTTCGTTCCTTGCTTCGATTATCAATATATAAACCTACAAAACGTCAAAGGAACACCCAAGAGCAGTATCTTCTAGAAATAGATGAAACATTAAGAATCGATACATAAACGCACATTAAACGAGCTAAACTCATCTTCAAATATCAACTAAATACGTGTAAAATGCGCGTTTATCAAACCCCCCAAACTTAAAGCATTGTTTGTCCTCAAACAAAAACAGAACAGAAAGACAAACGAAAGATCAACGAGCGTAGCAAAGAGGATAATCATTCTAAGCCTCAAAAACATATTAACGCTCAAAAACATTAGCGCACATGACGACGTTAGCCAACTCAACACGAACAACCATCGAGGGTAAAAACTCATTTATTTTCAACCCTCACAAAGGCATGTGCGTAAAATATATAGGATACACTCAAACTCATAAAGAAATTAAGGACGTGTATACACTCAGCGATCAATGCAATGCAATATCTTACCATAGGCTTGCCGTTTCTCTAACATCTCCACCGCGTCAAATGTGTTCAAATAAGGATCAAAGAGGTCTTTTGATAGGTTATAATGTAGGCACATTGGTTAAGGTAGGATAATATATGGCTAAGTGACTCAAGAATATTTCAAGCACCATCATTTATACATTTCGACACATATGGACTTTGTCCATTTTCCTCTTCTTTCCCAACGTGCTAAATTGACGTTTAATGCCACAGAAGGTACCTATACTTTGATTAAAGACCCTTTATGCTCAACACTCATAGTGAAATTAACATTTTTCTTTTTCTTTTCTTTTCTAGAGCTTATAGGGTTTAACTTTCACGAACAAGGTACTATTCTTCACCACAGATGTATTTTTCTAAAAGAAACTTTTCTCGTCATAACTACATCAAAATTTCACCCCTTTTGATTCCCATATCCATCCTCACCTCCTATCATCCGGTTAATCGAAAGAAAAAGTCTAATAAAGGCTCAAAGAAGGCGACAAATGGTATATAACATCGGGTTAGTGTGTTGGGTGAATATGTGGTTAACAAAGATGGCCTTTTATCCTTTCCAAATTCGAAACACATATTGCAGTCTCGACACAGAAGAACGGCAAGTTCTAGAAGATAATCACATGCATGATATCACACAATTAAAAGAAACTGTATCAAGATATGTATACAGTGAAGCTCAAGTCTCACGGGTTAAGCAAAATGGTGAAAACAACAAGTCTAAGCCATCTCACGCGTCATTCATGCGTCATTTTCTAACATATCATGTGCACTATCATTAAATTTCACAAACATTTTCTATCGTCATTGGCCACATGGACTAACACACTTCACTTAACTCGTTGATCGGAGTATACTAAAACGAAAAGAAAAAGCGAAACACGACAAAAAGCAACACGTATTTAAAGAAACGACTAAACACGAAAACACAAACAAAGAAAAACGTTGGGTTACCTCCCAACAAGTGCTTATTTAACGCCTTTAGCTAGACCATCACTAACCTCGTCAAACGGTGTTTTGGTAGCAATAGACATCTTTCCCGACTTGTGGAACCTTCTAAACTTCGCATTCACGGATGACCACCATCGACTATGGAAGTGGCCCCAAACTCGAACGATACACTCGGAGTTCCATGCCGAGTCCACTTCTTTCTTCTCACTGATTCCTCGATTGGTCGAGTACCCTCGAGCGAGGCGTGAGCGCAGCGGCAGTCATGATCGAGCAGAATCTTCCGGCTTTCCAACGTCGTGTTGCTTGATGGCGTCGTAAATGGAAATCTTGAGCTCCTCATCGTTAACACGAAACGTGAGATTGCCTTCCTGCACATCAATCAACGCACGACCAGTTGCTAGAAAAGGTCTACCAAGGATTAGTGGTTGTTGTTTGAATTCGGGAATATCTAAAATAACAAAGTCGGCAGGAAAAACGAAATCCCGAATTCTTACCAACACGTCTTCGACGATACCTTTTGGATATGTGACTGATCGGTCAGCCATCATCAGTGAAATCTTCGTCGGCTTCATCTTTCCTAGGTGTAGCCGGTTGAAAACGCTCAATGGCATCGATTGATGCTCGCCTCAAGTCGCATAAGACATTTGGGAAAATCGCTCGGCGATCTCGCACTCTAACGTGAACCGCCGATCCTTCGCCGAGAGGAGCTTCCTTTGCAAGACGGCACCTGCATTCTTGGATAGGAAATTTTCTCAAATTTCCCAAGTTTCTTCTTGCTTGCAAGCTGTCTTTAAAAATTTCATGTAGCGGCATGTTTCGCGCAAATGGCTCAAAGAGAGGCAAATTTATCTCAACTTTTGAAAACCTCTTTGAACGAGCAAACTCCTCGTCATATTTCGACTTGACAAGTCAACTCGGAAACGGACCGGAGGAGTGTACGTCGAGGATTTGCTTCAGGGTTGCCTCGCGGTCGACCTCGCGACCATTGGGTAGGTCGCGAGGAGTCACTCTGGCTGATCACGATCTTCGCCTTCGCGAGCGAAGCTATGTGGCTCGTGAGCTGGGTCGCCATGAACCGCTCGCGCGCAGACATACTTTGATGGCTCGCGGTCGGGTGCGGACGCGTGCTCGATCGCGGCTTCGTGGTAAAATTCGGATGGTTCGCGATCGGGCTCACGGTCGCGAGCTCGGTCGCGAGTTTCTACGCCGTGCTTTCATGCTCTTCTTCCTGTAGGGCTCGGGTAGGCTCGTCCACTCCTCGTCTGAATGGCGAAGCATTGACTCTTTGGGTTCACCTCCGTGTTACTCGGAAATTGGCCCGTCTTCTGTAGTGCATTTACTTGCACGGCTATTTGACCAATTTGATTCTCCAACATCTTTATGTGCTTCCCCATAGCCGTCACCACAAGGACTCCAAATGA
This sequence comes from Salvia rosmarinus, assembly GCA_036937905.1. Lineage (NCBI taxonomy): Eukaryota > Viridiplantae > Streptophyta > Magnoliopsida > Lamiales > Lamiaceae > Salvia > Salvia rosmarinus. Next base: position 40,388,699 of record CM072821.1, on the reverse strand, counting down.
TTTATCTTTTGCCCGGTGTTGCTGATGAACGAATTTTGATTCGTTGCCAATTGTTGGTTGCTTACAACCAACTGCTGCATCATGTCTTCGAGACTTGGCTTCCTCGGCTCTTGAATCGAATTCTGAATATTGAAGCCTGCTGAAGGTTGTTGGAAATTCGAATGACTCATCCGACATGTGGTCGACGTTCTCGTCTCAATCGACTCTTCAAAGAGTGAACTTCTTCATGAGATCGTCATATTTTGAATCACTCTCACAAGAACCGCTTTGAGCGATGGCGTTCTCTCGTTGGCCATTGATAGCTGTTGGCAGCCATCTCTTCTACAATCGGCTTGCCTCGCCGACATTGGTCGGTTCAATAAGCACCCCACGACGCATCCACCATGCTCCTCGCGTCGCCATGTCCACCGTCAGAAACTGTGTGATTTGTTGCTCCTTGGAGAACCCATGTTGTGGACATCGTCTCAATAGACCTCTGAATCTCTCCCATGCCTCGAATAATGATTCATCGTGGTTTTGGCAAAATGAGAGATTTCGGCGATGATCTTCTGCGCTTTCACGGCGGAAAGTATTTCGAAGAAACTTCGCAAAGTTTCCCCAGTGTCGATGCCATTTCGGTCCAAACTCTTGAACCAATCTTTTCGCCTGTCACAAGAACGAGAAACCAAACATCGCGATCCCGATTGTGTCTTGTGGCACCCATTCATTTGATGGTGTCACAAATGTCGAGAAATGTCTCGAGATGTGCATTCGGTCTTCCGTGACTCCTCCCCAAACCGCTCTCCTTGGACCATACCGATCGGGGCGGTTTGAGCTCGAAATTGTTTGCAGATCTACGCGGGCCCCAACCGCCTCCTTGGGCCTGCCGGTGGGATGTCGGTACATGTGATTCGAGGTCTTTCCTCCGGAGCAGGACAATGATTCCCATATTCGCCATCCGACTTTGCATCTCGCAAAGTCGGCTAGCATGCGTCTGCAACTTGCTCGGGAGGAATGCCCCGTTTACTGGATTGGCGCCATTGCAGCTCGTCTCTTCTCTCGCCCTCTTCTCCTTTGAGAGCTTTCGATCTCGGGATCTAGTAATATTTGGAGGTCCCCGAGATCTTGTGCGCATAAACTACCCGAGAAAGAGAGAAGTTAGCACTGTAACAATATATAATATAATATATAACTTGAATTAATAAATCCAAATCGTCAAATTATTCCTATGCAATCTTAACAATCCTTAACGGCGCCAAAATTTGATCGCTCCTTTTCACACGTAAAAGTGTAATGATAGGGTGTTAAGTATCGTATCCACGAGAGATTGTATCACGAAAACATAGAAGCTAGCTCAACGACTATTCATCATTATTCAAGCACGGATAAAGGTGAGAGGTTTAAGGCTTGGAAATTAATCCAAAGCAAAGGTAACCAGCGAAATATAAAATAAAGCAATAAAAATCACGAAGATAACTATGAAGAAAGACTAACCCTAGGGATGCACCAATCCTATCCACAACGATGCTTATCCCGCTTATTATTAACCGCTTTAATCCGCACAAGACGGAAGATCACATATATAACCGACAACTTGATTCACGACAATTCGGCGATTGATTACTAATTTTCCCTATCACGATTCGCTCTAGAGGAAAATAAGCAACTCAAAAGGATCACTAAGAATATGCTTCCTACGATCGTCCTATCTCGATTCGACTCGAGGCTTAATCGTATCATGCATTCAAGATCGATTGACAATTAATACTGATACGCTATTAATCGGCAACTAGATATGCATCAAGATTGATTAGAAATCAACACATATAAATAAGCACCATGAATCATGAATTATGCCCGGAAGGTAAATAACGATAGCGTAACTCACAACATATAGGATCGAATCATGCAAACCCTAGATTAGAATAGAAAACTAGCGAGACATAATAAGCGGAATGAAATACGAATTAACCATAAAAATGTAAATTAAATATATAAAACCCGTAGGGAAGCGTCGGATGAGCAGAGGTTGGTCTTGAATCCAATCCCAAGCGAACGAGCGGAAAACAAAGGAAAACGATCGGACAAAGCGTTCCGATCGATAGCAACGATAAACTAAACTAGAACAACGTAAAAAAACAATACTAGAATTAAACTAAACGAAGATTAAAGACAAAGAAAGGAAAAGCGAGGAAAATCAAGAAAACTAGTGCTGGGGCGGTTGGGGTGCGTGGAGGCGCGGATGGCTTGCCTTATTTATAGAAAAGGGAGGAACCCTAATTTTCGCCTCTATCGCGCCGCCTCGCGACCGGTCCTCGCGATCGCTAGTGCGATCGCTAGGTATGTCTCGCACGCGTCATTCTCGCGCTCGCCTTCTTCGCTCGCTTTGAACCTCGCGACACGGATAGCGGTCGCTAGCCATTATGAGCGGTCGCGAAATCGCCCGATGAATTCTCGATGCTAGGCTTCGCGGAGCACGCAGGTCGCGACGCGGCTCTTCGGGTGCTCACTGGCTTAGCGGCCAGCTAGCGACCGCTAGGCCGTCGCTAGAAACCGGGCGAGAATGTCAATTTTGCTCGTGCTTCGTTCCTTGCTTCGATTATCAATATATAAACCTACAAAACGTCGAAGGAACACCCAAGCGCAGATCTTCTAGAAATAGATGAAACATTAAGAATCGATACATAACGCACATTAAACGAGCTAAACTCATCTTCAAATATCAACTAAATACGTGTAAAATGCGCGTTTATCGGATCCACGGATTCCCAGTCCGTTGAAGGTCGGTGGGTTCTCGCTCGAGGAATAGTTCCTCAATCCATCTCACGGTGGTGGTGGTGGTGGGGTGGAGTGTCTTCTCTCGTGTGTTACTTCACAGTTTCTTCTTCTCGGCGGCATCCTATCCTTCATAAACACACGCAATTAGAAATTATCTTATACTATCCATCAGGATCAATGTATATATACATCAGCACGGTATTTATAATATGAACATAAATCCAACACATCATCGAACACCACATATCGTAATATTAAAACAAAAGTCTCTCGAGGAGCTATCACCATATCATATCAATTGCCTCACGAGGACTTTCATCGAGTTTTGAATATTACAAAGACCGTGCACACAGTATGATGCCCAAAAACAAATATCAGCATCACTCTGTGTACCTAGTCACGGTGCGTACAAAAATCTAAACGCTACCATGGTCATCAAAATAGGGTTCATGTCGGAACGACTCATCGTTTCCGCATGCATCAAAAGATATACAGAGTATATAGACAAAAAGATAATCTAGTCCTAAGAACTAGATCTATGATCGTCTGGGGTGTAGAAAGGGCTTCATGTGTCAGAGTCAGGACTGGAAGCATGGGAGCTATCCACTCCCTCCATCTCATCATCGGCTGCTAGATCCTCCTCGGGGTCCTCCTCCGGGTCTTCCTCGGGATCTTCCTCTAGGTCTTCCCCCACGTCAGGTACGGGAGCCACGGGCTCTCAGTCTCTAACGACCCTGGCTTTCTCCATAGCAGCTAGATCTCGACGGATCTCAGCCATGACCTCCTCGTTAACATCCTCCGGAAACAGAGCAACAGCAGGGTGGACTTCGATCTCTCTCACGGTACCTGTAGCCCGGTCACGTGGATCATCAATCCTTACAGCATCGTGGCCTAAAGGCTCAGGTGGAGGTGGCGGCGGCTGGGCTGGGGGAGAGCCGGTAGGTGGAGGTGGAGACGGGCATGGCAGGACTGGCGGTGATGGTCTGGGCGGGCAATGGCGAGGATGGAATCCTACTGGTGGTAGGACTGGGAAGGTGAGCTGTCGGGGACGGGAAGGTCCCATGAACATGTACCGCCATCGCCAGTAAGAACACAGTCCATCACCGCCAAACAAGGCACCTCTGGATGGAGCCACTCCGGAATCTCATCACGCCAAGTGTATTCCCGTGCGGGAAGATACGGTCCACATGGTGCAGCTCCGTACACCGTGAACATATAGCTCAGATGGCTAGCAAAGCGAGGCATGTCCGCCTCCAGATCGAAGCTCTCTCGGCGTCGATAGATGTAATCCGCTAATATCTCGCGGGCATACCCCTGCAAGTCGGATGGCAGTCTCATGATAAGTCGAAGCACACCGTCATAATGAGATGTGCCTCGGGCGTGTGCAGCGGCCCAATGACGGGTGAAGTGCGCCAGGAACTCGCCGAGGTCGTCTCCGTGACACATCTGGTAGGAGCAGTACGAACGTATAACCTCCTCGAGTGTGGCCCTAGAGAATAGGGGGCGCCTAGTCGTGAAGACTGTCCGAGCCATCTGCCAAGGAAAGTATCACTATGGTCAGACACGGTAAACTTAACGGTATGTCTAGGAGAAGGTATGTGCATAGTAACAACTGTACAAAGAAGGCTATAACAATCTATATCATACTATGACCTATCTGCCTAAATTCCTATGGTGCGACTTTTATGGTTGGATCTCCGGGAAGAGACGGTATGGTTTCTTAGAGTATAGCAGCGATCGAGGCATAGTCTTCGGGTAAAGGCTAAGTGGTCACCTTATCTTATTGGGTCTTGGATTCCTTATTCCTATTCACGTTATAGGATCATATCAAACCGTTCTCATTATGCACTTACGATTCATCATTTCTTTTTATACCTTCATAACGTTATACTTTTATTCTTTTCACTTATGCCACGATAGAGGTAACATGCGCGGTGTTCGGAATTGCTTCACATAGAGAGGTTGGGACTCATAACAGTGCGAACCTCCAGTTAAACAATCGCTTCATCATCGTAGACTCTTCGCATTCTCATCATCGAATCCGTTCGGGTTGTGATTCCTAAGATTTCTATGTTCTCGTTCTTTCTTAGTATTTCGTTCAATTGGGGATACTTATGTTCTCATACTAAGTTCGGCGCAAAGAGATCATGCGTCTTAAGAGTCTATGTTCTCATGGGGAAACATACTCATTTACATCATGCTTCTATCATGCTTCGCATACAACAGTAAACACAAATCGCGACACATTGTGCGGTAATCAAGCATTCTCATTTACTCATTTACCAAACTCCTAAAGCTTGTAACTTGCTTTCAAACTAATGACCAATAATTTGAAACAACTTTCAAATTTCAAAAATTTCCACTTTCCAAAATATTTTTCAACTTCCCAACAATGCAATATTGAAATTCCAATTCACATTTCATATACTTCCATCATTTCAAAAAAACTTTTAGTTGAGATATTCACCTTCTTCCTCGTTAAGCAGGACGACGATGGAGTGCGGCAAGATGTGGCCAAACACAAACAATTTCTAGACTCAACTTTCAACTTAGGATTCAAAGAAATGGTTTCTAGGGTTCAGAGCGAACAAGTGCTCTGATACCACTTTATGACGACCCGACTTTCCAAGGAAGTACGGATCATATGGATCGTCACCGGTATGATAAAGCAGCGGATATAAACATAACTAATCAATGCAATTAACCATTTAACTACTCAATAACGCATAGACTAAAAAGGGATAAGCTATTGAATACCAATTCAAGTCACATAAGGACTTGTAAAAAATGTTCAAGGTTCAAATGTAACCCAATCAGGGCACAATTCAAGAAACGAGGTACGACCTCAAGTTCAATACGGTATGAAAGTAGTTATAATCAAACATCAAAATAATATCAGAGTTAGGCAGCAAATAAGCGTGTGGACATGCATATGACGATGCATGCCCAAGGTTCTAGAAACCTTTATAATAAAGCATCAAAACAACTGCTACTCAGCACCACCTTGCACCCATCATCGATCCTTGCTCAACCTGCACATCAAAAACGAATATGCAGAGTTAACTACAAAAGTACTCAGTTGACTCATTGCCTAAACATTTTCTTTATCAAAAGTTATCGAATTGCCCACAATAGCACATGAGGGTTAGAGTTAAAAGACTCATACCTATCAAACATTTTATCATTTTTCCAAAAGCGTTAGGCCTAACTATTTCATTCACGTTGTTTCCAAATCTGATCCTTCATTCATTCATTCGCGCACTATGGAGGTGGCCACCTACATATAGTCGTCGTGACCGATCGAGGTAGCTAACCTCTTAACACACAGTCACACGTGTACACAATCCGAGTTAGTCCTTAACTAAGTCGGATCCGATCATACCCTTTTTAACGGTGGACCAACACATTCATATACCACATGGGATATACCAATCTCAGATAGGATAACAAAAAAACATAAACATTTGGCAGTCAATAACATTTCATGTGATAATATTTCATAAAACTTTGTAAATCATGCTTTGAGTTTATGCATAACACTTTTGTTTTAAGAAAGCCCACCTGCTAATCCAAAGCTAGTAAGTCTAAATGAGCAGGGTGTGGTTGTTCTTCCTCGCCGACTACGTACTATCAAACCCTTCATAAGAAAATAGCGTTTCTTAGATTCTTTCTATCGATCGGAGGTCATTTACAAATTACGACTTAAAGTTCCCAATTAGGGTTTCTTTATGATTTCATGTGATTGTTTTAAGATAATTCCTATTATCTTACATTCCCAATTCCCAATTCCCAATTCCCAAGCTACATTACTTCATTGTTCAAAGGTGAATTTCAATTATAAATCACATACTCCGAGTCCATCCTCGACTCTTAACCTTAGTGTTATTCTAAACGTTGTTACATTATAGATTGTCGGTAATCAAATTATGATTGGTAATTATGATATTCTCAAGCCACTAACTAGACTTAACAATTATAGTTACGTCCTAGTAGGTTAATGCTTGACGACTTGTCGTATTAGCACGATAATTAAAAGAGGAGTATTGACTTACGATTCAAGTGAGCACATGCTATCATGTAAGTAAGTACTTAAGAATAAATGAAGTGCTTCGTGAATATTAACTCGACTTTTGAGACATAAGGATCGACATCTTATGTTCAAATCTTTGCTTACACATTACGACATTGTTTGTTTCTCTTAACTCGTCGGATATTATATAAGTCGTATAATCGTTATTCGTTATCGAGTTGTTTTAACGCTCAATCTAATATCTTATTGGGTTGTCGTTATTAAGTATCAACGTTGTAGCTCGACTTTTGGTTTTTCTAACTTAGGAACTCACGTTTGAGTATCATTTTAATAGTAGCAAACCCTAATTTATGTCTAACTTCGATTCTCGTTGATTCCTTCTTAAGTTATCGAAATTGGTCGATTTCTTTTGGATTCTCGTACATATAGTATTATGTTGTTTATGTTTGGGGTTTTGATTTGTCGGTACAACATAAACATAAACATTCAACACCAAACAAAACCATACACAACATAAACTATACTAAAGCATTAGAAAACCTTAATTTCTAACATAATACACAATCATTGTGTATGTGTGCATAAGTATTCCATTCATTCACCATAATCACAACCATTTATTCTAAGCTTATAATTTCACTATCATAGCATCATTTAACATTAGAAGTAAACCCATACTTAGCCATTTTGTAACGTTTTCGATAATTAGCAACAATTAGCATATGTATCCAATAAATTCCAATAAAATCATGTTATACTCCTATCATACTATAGAGTTTAATTACCAACTCGATATCATCATATAATGTTTCAAATCATAGGTTAAAAATATATAGTTTTCGGCAATCACCATTTAATGAGCTTTGGTGTTCAATAAATTCCAAAAAAATTATATCATGCTTATACCATATACTAAACATGAAATATTATTTCATATCATGCATTAAAATTTAAATCCATGCTTTTCACCACTTAAGCATTTTCGGTAATAATATAGTATATGTATATATATTCAATAAATTCCATTCCTTCACAATATGTTTATATTATGCAATAACATGTAATATTAGCATTAAACACCAACCAATATTTATAAAATCACATAACACATGATTCTCAACAACAAAAATCAAATAAATCACTATATATATACATATAGTTCACGACAATATGGAAGAAAAATAGGAGAGGTGTTTGAATAAATTCAAGGTTAATATATGATGTTCATATCATACCTTAAAACCATATCTCAACTATTTTCAACAAACAAAAATCAACAATACTCTAAAAATATTTATATGTATTCGGTCCTAATAAATAAAAACAGGAGATGTGTTTCAAAAATTCCAAGATTCATATATGATATTCATATCATATATTAAACACCATATCTCAACTATTTTCAATAAATAAAATAAAAATCAAAGGCTTAAAAACCCTCAAGCTCTCGCCCTTTCAAAAAAAAAACCAAAAATATTCTAAAAATTATGATATTTATTCTACATGCTTCTAATACATTAATAAGCAACAATATCAAATAATATTCACAAAATCATGCTTTATCACATATAAAAAGAAATAAAGCATAAATCCAAAAATATCAAACATGCTCCAAAAATTCTCAAATTTTAACTACAACCTTAGAACTTCATTCTAAGAATTTTTTATTCATGGCTTGAGAGCATTTGTTGGCTCAAAAGTCACGAAAAAAATTGAGGAGCAAACTAGGGTTTTTTGTGAAATAATTCAAGAAAAATCTTTAAAAATTCTACTCCATTAAAAATGGAGAGAATGATGAGTACTACCTTTTTATGGTATTAGAATATTTATTTGAGTGTTGGAAGGGTTTGAAAAGGAGAATTAAAGATTGAAAACTTGAGGAACAAAGAGAAAATTTTGAAAAAGAGAGAGAAATTGAGTTCCAGAAGTGAGAGGGCTTTAATGGACGATTTATCACTGTATTGGCAGCCCAAAGGGCTGTCATTACCCATTTGGGGTGGTCTTGGTGGTAGTTGGGAGGAGGATTGGTCAAATTACCCGTTTTGGCATGTTAATACCGACTCTTTAAGTTTTAACGCGCTTTTGATTGATTTCTCTGAAGCTTAAGGTTTTATTATCTTAAATAGCCTTTAAATGACTTATTTCAATGTTTAAAAAATTTCAGGGAGTTCGGACGACGTCCGATAAGTCAATTTCGAGTTATCGCGGAAAAACAGCGTTCGGCGATTAAATTATGCTCTTTCAAAATTCTATTGCATTCTTGAGCTTTCATAATTAATTTGAGTCTTATAAATCATATTTTATTGATTTAGATCCTTGGTTCAAGTTTCGGGTCGTTCGGATCAATTTAGGATTTTTTCGGTATATTTTCTCGGCGTTCGGTTAAGTTCTTCAGGAATTTCTTTCAGAAATTGATTCTTATAATTTCTAAATTCATAATAATATATTCCTTCATGATTTTGATTGTTATCACAAATTATTATGATTAGCACGGATTGAAAATTATTCTGGCTCGTGAATAGTGCTTTTAAGACTGACCGGGCAAGTATGCCCAAAATTCTCATTCTTTGGCTTCTCACACGTTTTCGTGAGAGGATTCTAGAAATGAAATCCTTTTGTTAAGATTCATTCACGATCTTTCATTCTATGTTCAGGCTATTCAGAAAACCCTAATCCGGTAGGACTAGTCACTAGTTTTTTATTTATCTAGTTTACGATCTCCGAATCGATTCTAATTCGTTTCGTTGGTTACCTTAAACAGAATTAAGGTCTAAGCACCACAAATAATTGGTTTAAACATCACTAATAAAAGTTTTAAATTTTTTGGGTTATTACAAACCCTCACCCATAACAAGTAAAAGTGATTGCCAGTAACTCATACTCATCTAAACATAATTTTCGTCCAATTAACATTATATTCGAGTTTATTCCATCGGGATTTATTATGAAGTGTAACAGCATAAAGATTGAATTTTTATCGAGTAATACACCTAGCCGTGGACTCTAAATCATCAATCCCTGTATTATACTAATGTTTTTAATATAATACGATCCAAATGGAACGTAACTCTCGTCAAAATAGCATTGTATTTGAGTATATACCATCAGGCTCAATTATGAAGTGTAGGTGCATAAAGATTGCATTTTTATCGAGTAATACACATACTCGTGGCCTCAAATAGATCAATCCCTCTATTATACTGATGTTTCTAATGTGATATTGTCCAAAGAAACATAACTCTCGTTAAATTAGCATTATATTCGAGTTTATTCCATATGGCTTTATTATGAAGTGTAACTGTATAAAGATTGCATTTTGTATTCTTCTTAGGATTGGACTATGTTAATTGTATTATTAATTTAATATATCTCCTAGTCTTGATAGAATTATCTAATATCTAAAGATATCAAGAGATAATTATTTTAAAAAGAACTTATCTTTAAGATACAATATTATTATTGTATTTATTAGATATGTCAAAATCCTGATCAAATTGGAATTATAAAAAGAGCATTATAAATACAGGGTAGGGTAAAACTGTTACGTAATTAACTGGCAACTATGATATGCATCAAGATTGATCAGAAATCAACACATATAATTAAGCACCATGAATCATGAATCAATGCCTGGAAGGTAAATAACAATAGCAGGAATCACAACATATATGATAGAATCATGCAAACCCTAGGATTAGAACAAAAATTTAGCTAGACATAATTAACGGAATAAAATATGAAATAATCATAAAAGTACGAATTAAATAGATCAAACCCGCAGGGAAATGTCTGAGAACAATGGTTGGGTTCGTATCCAAACCCAACGGAAAACGGGAAAACGATGGAATTTGTTCGGACAAAAGCGTTCCGAAGCGTTAACAATGCGTAGAACAATTGCAGAATGATGGAAAACTAAAGCTAGAATGAATCTAAATCAAAGCTAGAGTGAAAATAAATGAAAAACTAGAGAAAAACTGAGGAAACGTAAAAATAGGTCTGGACCAGGTTGGAGGCGCGAGGGGGTAGAGCCCTATTTATAGATTTAGGGTGAAAACCCTAAATTTCTCGTCTGCCGCCTCTCTTCGCGGCCAAGCTCGCGGTCGCGAGGCATCCGTCTCATCTCGGTCGGGCGTCAAACTCTCAGCAGGGCGCGCATGCTTAGTTGCCTCGCGGACACACCTCGCGGTCGCTAGGTATGGTTGCATCGCACTTGGAATCACCGTGGGCACGTCTCGCGGCCGCTGGGACTCCTCGCGTGTGCTAGCGTTTCCTCGCGGCCGACCTAGCGGTCGCTAGGCCGGTCGCGAGGCATCTCTTTCGCGCATGCGCAAGCGCCGCCGGGTGTTGGCTTATGGCTGGCTAGCGGCGCAAGGCGGTCGCTAGGCCCTCATTTCGCCTCGCTCGCTCGTCTTCGCTCCATGCTTTGTTTTCAACTTATAAGCCTACAAAACACCAAAACGGAACCCATGAGCAATATCTTCCAAAATATGTAAAAGCATTGAGATCCAAGATATAAACGCACTTTATAGATCTAAAATCATCTTTAAATATCAACAATAAACGTGTAAAATGCACGTTTATCAACCAAGCACTATTGAGTTTCGAAAATCTCAGAGGAGAAAAGAAAATTTGGTGTTATCATAGATTTCTCTCACTCATCATTGAAGATCAGACAACCGGGACACAGTTTAGAAGATCAAAACTGGAGTCAGCCAGTGATCAACTTTACCAGAAATTCGTAGGGAAAAACAAGAAAATCCCTATGTGATGCAATTAATTTTGTAGGAGTATGCTAGGAATATAGTCAATGTATGATGAATTAAATAGTCAAGATCGATCCTCGAGAGCACAAAAATTATGTTTCCCTAAAGTGTTTTATCAGAATCTGGGATCAATATCTTAGCTCTAATAGATTAATTCATGTTTTATTATTAAGTACGTTATAATTAATTAATGTTCGTTGTTCTGGCTCAATTATTTTTTTTTTTCGTTGGAAACATTTTTTTACCATGAGAAAATCCGTGGTTATATTAGAATTTATTTTCAGTAAATTATATTTGTAAAAACAAAGAATAGAGATGACAAATACAAAGAACGAGATGATGACATGACGAAGCCCCAACGCACGCTGCAAGCACATCGTAGGCGTTGCATGGGAAGTGCGATATGGCCCGCGCGAGTAGTGCACGACATGCGGAGAGGGCATGGGGGCAGATGGCGCATGACGGGACGAAAGGTAACACGTGCAAGCCGCACACAGGCACCACACTACCCGCCGTGCAATATGTATACATGCAGGTACAACACCATTAGTGCCCAGCACTTGGGCACCTGTATCGTACGACGTGTGGATAGGCCTAGCATACCGGCGCATGATGAGGGACGGATGGGGGCAAGGAGATCGAGGATGATGGGGTATGCTGGGAGTACGTCTCTGCGAGCATACCTTGGTTGGGCTTCGAGCGATAAAAGGTGAGGTTTGCGACCAAATCACATAGGCTTGAACATGCAGATAAATCTCAACAGGTACTGAGGTTCAAGCTGACCCATTTCTCGACCTGGATTCGGTTTAATCGTATTCATTTTTTAACCCGACTCATTTTTCGACCCAGATCCATTTTTCAACCTAGATCACTGTTCTAACTTAGATTTAGTTTTGACGAGCCCGATTCGTATCCGAGCACGTGAGGCCCATTTTAAAGACTAAGGAGATCTGAACTTTGCAAATTTATATAATAAATTAGGCAGGGACGTACATGATCCACGAGGGGTCACGATGAATGAATTTAATTTTATTTATTATCGTTCTGAGCATATCGTGGATATTTAAATTATGCAGTAGCTGCTATTTATGTTTAATTACATGGAAGCATGGTGAATATGTTTACCTGATTATAAAGCGTTTAACAAGCATGCTAGGTTTTTACGTTTTGAAGCACGTTTCTTCGAGAATGTTTTATATGTTGAGTTCTAGAGAAAGCATGTTTAGGATTACGTGATCAACACGGATAAACATTTTGAAGTAAAAAGACTACGAAAGAACCCGACATTTTATTTCTAACTTAAAATCGTCAAAGACCTCCACAATTTGATCTCTAGACAAAGTGATGATCATTGTGAATAAACGTCAACACGCGTGGCTTGCTTGCACCGTATATCATAAGTTTGTTGTATGAGATTTCTAAATAAAATATTTTAATCTATTGAGAAGTGGGAGTTTCATGCGTAAACATCCACACATGTGGTTTGCATATACGATTTTCATAAGTTCTCTAGAGATAGATGTAAAATGAGATGACAAACGAAATTGAATTGGAAGTGGTATGTTCCAAGTGAGTATGACAGCCAAGAATACAAATTCTGATGTCAAATTTATGATCACTACTTAAGCATCACCTCGAGTATAATTTTCCGTGAAGTATCTTCCCACGATAATAATGTAGTCTGGATAAAGGTCCAATTATTAGTTTCATTTATCATGAGGATAAATTGACATGGAATAAAACTAAATAACTAAAATGTTTATTTTAGTCTAGTTGAGGACACAAGGTTTCATGTGGGATTCATTGGGCAATTAGAGGTTTCATTCATTATTATTATATCAAAAGGTTATAATATTATCAACGAAACCTAAGGTAGCATCCCATTTCTCTATTGAAACCCCGTCCTATACAATTGTATTATATGAGCAGGTATTCGACTCTAAAGACACCTCAGACAAATGGGAAGAGATAGATCAAATAATGCCTAACTACAGGATAGTCATGAAATTATACAAAGGTGCAATGACCCATAACTACAAATTGATAGAGAAGCTTCTACTCTTTGAGAAAAGTCAACAGTCAGTTGTCCCTTCGGAAGCCAAGATAAAGCTCACTGCTGAGCTGACAAAGCTGAAACAAAAACTTGTTGATCAAGCCATCATGATAAAGGAATTGAAGGCTGAACTATCTCAGCAAGAAAAGAAAATTGTTCAGCTAAGAACTGAACTGACTGAGATCAGCCTAAAGTTCAGCACGCTTTAGTAGAGTGAGACTTCACTCCAAGAAAAGATCAACATTCTGAACGAAGCGATGGAGAAATTAGAAATCCATCCAATCAGTTCAGAGGTGTCCATTGATCACAACTGGATTAGGGTATGATCCAAGTTCAGAGGTGAATGGTGCATCCACTAGTGGCACCAAAACTGTGTTCGTGAAGTCGATTGAGACGTTGAAAGCTCCAATGACTGAATAAAAGGATACAAGGCAAGTTATGCCAAACCCAGAGCCTAAGTATAAACTACTTAGAAGACCTTATCCTATCAAGCAACCCCAGGTTACACAGCTGAGGCACTCTCATCACAAGCCTTATCAATAGAGGAAGCTTGTGTTAAAAGCACCTCCAACTAGGAAATATGCTCCAGCATACATCCCAGTCTATCAGAGACATCATTCACATAGTAAAACTTCTTTTACACCTCCATAGCATACTCGTGCACCATGACTATACAAGCACAAACCCAATCCCCTTGCTAAAACTGCACAGAAGTCCAACGCGCAACAGAAGAAGCCGAGGATAGTTTATGTTGATTTCCAGGGAAGATAAATCAGACCTGACAACAGCGTCAGAATCTTAAGGCAGATATGGGTTCCCAAAGAAACCACTAATGTGCAAGGACCCACTTTATGCTGGTTACCTCAAGTATGATTTGAGCAGGTCGTGGTGATTAGTCAGAAGAAGAAAAATGACCTTCCAGCCTAGAAGCACTTATGATGCTTGGATAGTGGATGTTCAAGACATATGACTGGCTGAAACGAATACCTATCTGACTACGTGGAGAAGGAAGACACGAAAGTCGCTTTGGTGATAACTCCACCAAAGGCTACGGTACACTTTCGATCGATAATGCTAAAATATTTAATGTCAATTATGTTCTTGGCTTGAAGCTTAATCTACTACGTGTTAGCCAATTCGGTGATTACGATTTCATGTTAAGATTCAAAAGAATGAATTCACAGTTAAGAAAAGCTCAAAGCATATTGTACCTAGAGAAGCAAGACATGAGAACTTATACGTTGCATCATGGGAGGACTGTCGTCCAGAAACATGCCTGGTATCCAAGACTTCGTCAAAGATCAACTATTTGTAGCACAGAAGGCTGAACCACCTGAACTTCAAGACCATCAACAAGTTGGCTAAACACTCGTTGGTCGAAGGTTTACCAAATTCAGGATTTCATAAGGACCAAGTGTGCGATGTGTTGGATTTGTATACTGCAAGCAGATTGGTTGAGCTTGTATACAATGTTTCCTATTACCACTATTACAATATCCTATCTGAATTGTTTACTTGATTGTATATGTATGTCCCTTTATCTCATACAAAAGTTAGATCATACAGTGTGTAAGATATGAAAGAAGTCTATACGTTTGGTCAAGATTATTGAGATATAAAATGGATCACAGCTGAGATAACTTGAGGACGAGTTATCGGTATAGGCTGCAGTATAGATAAGAAGTGACTTGACTTGGTTGCTTGTCTATGCTGGTACGTCTATGACGTATTGATGGATCGCAGTGAGATGAGTTCTTCTATCTGACCATCATGAAAAACCTAGATCTCGGTGACTTTATATTTATCTAAACCTCGATAAGGTTTTAGGTGAGTATGAGTTGCTGACCATCACTTTGACTTGTTATGGGTGAGGGTTACATGAGATAACCCAAGATTCTCCGTATCTTGGGTGGTGGTAGTGCTTGTATGTCATGCTAGTTACTTGTATCGAGTCACCGTATCCATTTAGGATGATGACATCTCCTTAAGGAGTTAAAAAGGTTTATTGTACTAAACACTGCATGTTGAGTTTAGTTCAAGTACGATAATAAGGTTGAGTGATACTACTTAAGGAATTAAATAGATTAACTATTTTAAGTAGTCAGAAAGCTATAAATATTTAATGGACGTGCGAGATCTTAAATAAGGGGATTTGTGAAGTCTAAGTGCAAGCCCGACTCAACTTCGGTAATAAAGGGGTAAGTCAGCATTTATTCTCTAGTGGCATGAATAAATATTTATGAATTAATTTATGTTATGGGCTGAACATAAGATAATTAATTCATTTGAGACCCATTTTATTCCTTGCATTTGATCCTTGGGTTGGCCCATCAGGGCCTGGTGCTGCTGAGATTTTCGTCCCTTATAACAGAGTCTAACTGTGACTCTGTTCTGATTCTCCCATATCTAGATAGATTATATCTGATATCATTACATATCAAATGATATTATTCTAGATATGGTTTATTAGAAAAGATATGATTGTATTTATTAGATATGCAGAGATCTTATCCTAATAGGATTCTAGGGTTGCATTATAAATACAAGGTGAGAGAAAATCAGAAGGATCCTCTTCTTGTTGTAATTTTCGAAATTGCATAGAAAATAAAAGGTGGCGGATTTTTGCAGTATTCTCCATAGATTGCTCTCACTCAGCATTGGAGTTTTGACAAATGGGATACAGTCCAAAAGATCAAAGCACGAGTCTTCTGTTGGATTTGTATACTGAAAGCAGTTTTGGTTGAGCTTGTATACAATGTTTCCTGTTACCACTATTACAATCTCCTATCTGATTTGATTACTTGATTGCATATATCTGTGTCCCCTTATCTCATATATAAGTTAGATCATACAGTGTGTAGAAGATCACAGAAGTCTGTATGATTGGTCAAGCTTAATGAGATATAAAAAGTTTCACAGCTGAGACAACTTGAGGACGAGTTGTTGGTATAGGCTGCGGTATAGATAAGAAGTGACTTGACTTGGTTGCTTGTCTATGCTGGTACGTCGCTGACGTATTGAAGGATCACAGTGAGATGTGTTCTTCTATCTGACCGTCGTGAAGAACCAAGATCTTGGTGACTTACGATGATCTAAACCTCGATAAGGTATTAGATGAGTATGAGTTGCTGACCATCACTTAGACTTGTTATGGGTGAGGGTTATATGTTCTAACCCAATATTCTCCGCATCTTGGGTGGTGGCAATGCTTGTATGTCATGCTAGTTATCTCAGACGAGTCACCGTATCCGTTTAGGATGATGACGCCCCTTAAGGAGCTCAAAGTTTTATTGTACTAAACCCCGCAGTTGAGTTAGCTCAAGTACAATAATAAGGTTGAGTGGTACTACTTATGAATTAAAGATATTAATTATTTTAAGCAATGTAATGCTCTAAATAATTAATGGACGCTCGATATCTTAAATACGGGGATTCGTAATGTCTAAGTGCAAGCCCGACTCAACTTCGATAATAAATGGGTAAGTCAGCATTTATTCTCTAGTGGCATGAATAAATGTTTATAAATTAATTTATGTTCTGGGCTGAACATAAGATAATTAATTTATTTGAGGCCTATCTTTATTCCTTACATTTGATCCCTGGGCTGGCCCATCCAGGCCCGTAGCCAAGGAGAAATTGGCGCCCCCTAGTTGCTCTACAAGGAAAGATTTTATTCTCTTTATCCCACAAGGATATAATTATATTTATGGAATATGCATAGATCTTTTCCTTATGGGATTATGGTAATGCATTTTAAATATAAGGTAAGCGATAAAATCTAGGTTAATGCTCATTATTAGACATTAAATTTTCGAGAATTCCTAAAGTATTATTAGGAGAGTTTTTCTAAAATTAGGTGTTTATGGAAAGGATTTTATTCTCTTTATCCTATAAGGATATTATTATATTTATGGTATATACATAGATCATTTCCTTATGGGATTAAGGTAGTGCATTATAAATATGAGGTAAGAGATAGAATCAAAGTTAATCCAGACATTAACAAGCATTATTTTCGAGAATCACAAGAATATTGTGAGGAATTTTCGAGAGTTAGTAGAGAGCATTGGATGATTTTTCCGAAGCATTCTCCATAGATCGTCCTCACTCGACGTTGGAGATTGGGTAACCGGGATACAGTCCAGAAGGTCAAAGCACGAGTCTCGATCCATTCCGCCTCGACAGATTCAAAGGTAAACACGAGAAAACCCCTACGTGTTGCAATTAATTATATAGGTGCATGCTAGGTATATAATCAATGTATGGTGAATTAAACATCTAAGATAGATCCTCGGGAGAGGGTTAAACATAGTTTTTCCCTACAATTGGTATCTGAGCCTTGGATCAGTATCTTGGCTCTGTTAGATTAATTCACGTTTGATTATTACGCGCGCAATATATTAATTGTTGAATGCTGCTCATCGTGGCTCGTTTTTATTTTGTCGGATTTTTTTTCACCACGAGAAAATCCGTGGTTAGATTAGATTTATTTTTCGTAAATCTTATCCGTAAAAGTAAAACGAAGACGAAAGCAAAGAAGATCCGCATGACAGAAAACGGGTCGCACGCGCGCGTGCGGCGACGGCACGCAGGCGCAGACGGCGCCGCGACGCCGCCGCGTGGCGGGCCGAGCCCGCATCCGTTTTCCACCCGAATCATATTTTGACGAGTCCGTCCGTGCCGTGCCCGCACGTGAGGCCCGTTTGAATCCGTCCGTTCCTCGCACGCGAGGCCCGTCAAGATTATAAAGATCCGTACTTTGCAATTCTATGTAATAGATTAGGCGGGAAAGTGTCGATTCCACGAGTGGGCCACGATGAACGTTTTATTTTATTTTTATCGCTCATTGCATGTCGTGGATGTTTAAATTATGCAAGAGCATGTTATGTATGTTTAAATTACGCTGACAAACCTTTAAGTGTTTTCGTAATTGGGTGCGCATAGTAAGCATGCTAGGTTTATCGCGTTTTCAAGCATATTTTAGAATTCTGCGAGCATGTTTTACATGTTGAGTTCTATAGAAAAGCATGCTAGGATTACGTGATCTGCATGGACAAACCTTTTGAACAAAAAGACTAAGCAAGTAAACCGACAAATTAATTTTTAAATTAAAATGTCAAGACCTCCACTTTTTGATCTCTAAACAAAGTGATACGCACTGTGAGTAAACGTCCACACGCGTGGCTTGCTTGCACTGTTTATCATAAGTTTGTTAGATGAGATTTCTAAATAAAACATTTTAAATCTATTGAGAAGTGGGAGTTTCATGTGTAAACGTCCACACGCGTGGCTTGCATGTGCGATTTTCATAAGTTCTCTAGAGATAGATATAAAATGAGATAACAAAAGAATTTGAATTGGAAGCGGTATGGTCCTAGTGAGTATGCTAATTCTAAGAATTTTTCATTGTTAAAATGTGGTCATTGCTTAGACATCACCTCAAGTACAACTTCCCACTAAGTCCCTCTCGTGATAGTGATGTGGTCTAGTAAGGTCCAATCGTTAATTTTATTTGTCATAAGGATAAGTTGACATGGATTGAAATTAAACGACTAAAATGTATATTTTAGTCCGTCAAGGGATTCATGTAAACGCCCACACGCGTGGCTTGCATTTGGGATTCCTTGGGCGATTGGAGGTTTCAATTAATATTGTTTTATCAAAGGTTACAATATTATTGTTACGTAATTATGTGTGATCGTATGCTTATGTGTTTACATTATCGCTTCGAGATATGTCTCTTACACCGATTATCAATATGCTCACACAAAACTGCTATCCGTCCAAATTTTATCGAGTGGAAACGAAACATGGAATATGTTCTTATCGTTGAAGAACACATGTTTGTTCTCACTACTCCTAAACCCGATGCCCTTATCGACGATCGACTAATGAGCGGTGAGAGTCAAGCGAGACTTTGGAATAAGTCAAACAATATGGCTAAATGCTATATGATGACTACTATGTCCAAAGGCTTGCAGTGCAAAGATCGATCGATGGTAGACGCGATCGATATTTGGTCAAGTCTCGAGAGTAAGTTTGGGCGATCGGATCGACGATCCGCTTCCACACAATGAGAGAAATCTTGGCGTGTAAGATGGAAGAAGGAAGTTCGGTCCATGAACATGTCTCCCACATGACTCATCTCATGGATAGTCTTGATCAGTTGGGAGGAGGTATTGACGGCAAAGCCAAGGTCGATATCATCCTCAATACACAGCCTAAGTCTTTTGAGAACTTTCGCGTGAATGCGATCATGAGCAAGACTGAGTATACACTTAGTCAGTTGCTCAATGATCTCGTGGCTGCGGAAGGAGTTATGGGCAAGGAGCACATGCTCTTGCTAGCACATCTAAGGGACCAAATTTTCCGTTGCAAAATGGAAAAGAAAAGGGCACCAAAGGGGTAGAGGCAAGGAAATAGTGGGAGTAATGGGAGTAAGAACATGGTCGCCACCGGAGGCTTGAAGAAGCCAAAGGAGAAGGCAAGTGCTTCAGTGCGGTAAGACTGGGCATTGGAAGGCTAAGTGCCCTATGCTCAAGGCTCAAGGTACGCCGTTTGCTTTAGTAACGGAAACATGTTTAGCAACTTGTTCTACCCATTCTTGGGTAGTAGACACGGGTGCGACTGATCATGTTTGTTACACCTTGCAGGGGTTCCTGCGGACAAGGGAGCTGAGTAATGGCGAGATAACGATCTCCATGGGCAACGCGGCGAAAGTCGAGGCCGTTGCAGTCGGAGATGTTACTTTATGTTTGGAGAGAACAGCTTTAATTTTAAAAGACGTTTTATATGTGCCGGATTTTCATGAACCTTGTTTCGCTTTCAAACTATTTACTCATGGATATTCTCGTTATTTTTGATAGTGGTGTTTCTATCATAAGAAATGACGGTTATCTGTTGGCACTTTATATAATTCGCTTTATACTATTTCGCAAAACATAATACCTATAACTATGTTGCATCTTCTTCAAACCCTAGAAAGAGAAAGTTTTCTTCAAGAAGATGACACCACATTTCTCCGGCATCTTAGATTAGGTCACATCAATCTAAATAGGATCCAAAGACGGCTAAGAATGGGCGTTGGGTAATCTCACGTTACTCCATTCCCGGTCTGCGAATCTCAGATAGAAGGTAAGATGTCAACCGCACCCTTCAAAGCGAAGGGTTATGAGCCAAAGAAATGTTAGAGTTAGTCCATTCTGACCTGTGTGGACCGATGTCGACACAAGCTCGTGGAGGGTACGCAGTATTTTGTCACTTTTATCGACGACACTCAAGGTACGGATACGTATACCGCTCAACGCAGAGTCTGAATGCTTTGAGAAATTCAAAGAGTTTAAGGCGGAAGTGGAGACGAAGCTTGGTAAGAGTATCAAGTCACTGCGGTCTGATCGCGGTGGCGAATACCTCAGTAACGAGTTCATGGACTATCTAGTGAAGTATGGGATTACCTCCCAACAAGACTTCACCGGCATACCACAAAAAATGGTGTGTCGAGCCAAGAAATAGGACTCTTTTGGAAATGGTTAGATCAATGATGAGTTATGCAACATTGCCTATTTCGTTCTGGGGGTATGCCTTAGAAACGGCGGCATACTTGCTAAATCTAGTACCATCCAAGTCAGTCGAAAAGACCCCTTTCGAGTTGTGGTTTGGGCGCAAGCCCAGTTTAAGCCACATAAGGATATGGGCAAAGACTGCGTCTTTGAACAAGAAGGGCGACAAGTTGGAGGCTAGATCCGACGCAAGGTCGTTTATTCGATATCCTAGAGGAACGAAGATGGTTTATTCTATAGTCCTAAGGATCGGAAGGTCATTATTAGCACTAATGTCCGATTCTTAGAAGAGGATTATATGAAGAATCATAAGTCCAAAGTTGAAATCATTCTTCAAGAATTAGAAGATGATCGTATTCCGCCACCGATTAGGTCAAAGGTACGAGATGTCGAGTCTAGTGGGAGGGATCGACACCAGATACTTCAAGAAATTGAAGTGGGTCGAGTTCCACTGGAGATACCGACCGTTGATAAACGCGCATTTTACACGTTTATTGTTGATATTTAAAGATGAGTTTAGATCATTTAATGTGCGTTTATGTATCGATTCTCAATGTTTCATCTATTTCTAGAAGATATTGCTCTTGGGTGTTCTTTTGGTGTTGTGTAGGTTTATATGTTGAAAATCGAAGCAAGGAA
This sequence comes from Salvia rosmarinus, assembly GCA_036937905.1. Taxonomy (NCBI): domain Eukaryota; kingdom Viridiplantae; phylum Streptophyta; class Magnoliopsida; order Lamiales; family Lamiaceae; genus Salvia; species Salvia rosmarinus. The sequence continues at coordinate 40,366,898 of CM072821.1, read as the reverse complement.
CGAAGCACGAGCCAAAATGAGCAATCTGTCCAGTTTCTAGCGACCAGCCTAGCGGTCGCTAGGCTGGTCGCGAGGTAAACCGGCGCCTGTGAGGAATAGCGACCGAGAGCTCGTACCGCGGCGAAGCCCAGCACGAGAAAGCTATCGGACGATTTCTCGCGACGATTCATAATTGCTAGCGATCGCTAGCCGGGTCACGAGGTACCATGCGAGCGCAAGGAGGCGAGCGCGAACGAGAAGAGCGTGCGCGAGACATACCTAGCGACTGCCCTAACTATCGCGAAGGGTGGTCGCGAGACGGCGCGGCAGAGGATAAAATTAGGGTTTCCACCCTTTTCTATAAATAGGGCAAGCCCCCACTCGCGCCTCGAAGACCCCATACGACCCCAGAGTGCTTTTCATTCAGTTTTTCCTCAGTTTTTGTCTTTCTTTAGCTTCCGTTTAGTTCTAGATTTAATTCGTGCATTGTTCTAGTTTAGTTCTTCAATTCGTTATCGATCAGAACGTTTTGTCCGATCGCTTTCCGTTGTTTTTCCGTTCTTTCGTTTGGGATTGGATTCAAGACCAACCATTGTTCATCCAACGCTTCATCACGGGTTTTATATATTTAATTTCCATTTTTATGGTTAAATCGTATTTTATTCCGTTTATTATGTCTGGCTAGATTTCCGTTCTAATCCTAGGGTTTGCATGATTAGATCCTATATGTTGTGATTCCTGTTATCGCTATTTACCTTCCAGGAATTGATTTATAATTCTTGGTGCTTATTTATATGTGTTGATTTCTGATCAATCTTGATGCATATCTAGTTGTCGGTTAATTACGTAATTGTATTAATTGTCAATCGATCTTGAATGCATGATACTGAATAAGCCTCGAGTCGAGGTGAGATAGGATATTCAGAGGAAGCATATTCTTAGTGATCCTTTTGGAGTTACTTGTTTTCACCTAGAATGGTAGGAAAACTCGTAATCAATCGCCGCAATTGTCGTAATTGAAGTTGTTGGTTATATTTGTGATCTTCCATCTTGTCTGGATTAAAATTGGCTAATAGGAACAGGATAAACATACGTTGTGGATAGGATTAATGCATCCCTAGGGTTAGTCTTTATTATCTGTTTTATCATCCATGAGTTTATTGCTTTATTTTATATCTCTGCTTGGTTACCTTTGCTTTGGATTAAATTCTGAAGCCTTAAAACCTTTAATCCTTTATCTGTGCTTGAATAATATTGAATTATCGTTGAGCTAGCTTCTATGTTTTCATGATACAATCCCTGTGGATACGATACTTCGCTTACCCTATACTTACACCTTTTCGTGTTAGAAAAGTGAGCAATCAAATTTTGGCGCTGTTGCCGGGGATTGTTAAGATTGCATAGGAATAATTTGACGATTTGGATTTATTAATTCAAGTTATATATATTATTATTTATTTTGTCTGCTAAATTCTCTCTTTTCTCGGGTAGTTTATGCATACAAGATCTCGGGGACCTCTCAAGTATTATTAGATCCCGAGATCGAAAGCTCTCAAAGGAGAAAAGGACGAGAGAAGAGACGGCTGCAATGGCGCCAATCCAGTAAGCAGGGCATTCCTCCCGAGCAAGTTGACGATGCTAGCCGACTTTGCGAGATGCAGCACGATGGCGAATATGGAATCATTGTCCCCGCCTCGGAGGAAAGACCTCGAATCACATGTACCGACATCCCACGAGCAGCCCAAGGAGGTGGTTAGCCCGCACGTAGATGCAAACAATTTTGAGCTAAACCGCCCCGATCAAGATGGTCCAAGGAGAGCGGTTTGGGGAGGAGTCACGGAAGACCCGAATGCGCATCTCGAGACTTTCTCAATATTTGTAACACCATCAAAGCAGAATGGGGTGCCACAAGACACGATCCGGATGCGCATGTTCGGTTTCTCATTGCTTGCACCAGCGAAAGATTGGTTCAAAGTTTGGACCGAATCGCATCGACACTTGGGGAAACTTTATGAAGTTTCTTTGAAATACTTTCACGCGAAGCGTGAAGAAGATCATCGCGAAATCTCTCATTTTGCCAAAACCACGTGAATCATTATTCGAGGCATGGGAGAGATTCAGAGCTCTATTGAGACGATGTCCACAACATGGGTTCTCCAAGGAGCAACAAATCACACAGTTCTACAAAGGACCGATATGGGCGGGCGAGGAGCATGGTGGATGCGTCGCACAATGGGGCTATTTATTGAACCGACAAGTAGACGAGGCAAGCAGACAGAGGAGATGGCGCCAACAACTATCAATGGCCAACGGAGAGAACGCCATTGTTCAAAGCATTCTTGTTGAGAGTGATTCAAAATATGACGATCTCATGAAGAAGTTCACTCTTTTGAAGAGTCGATTGAGATGAGAACGCCACCACATCAATCGAGGAATCATCCGACTTCCAACAACCTCCGGCAGGCTTCACCGTTAAGAATGGTGTAATTCAAGAGCCGAAGAAGCCAAGTCTCGAAGACATGATGCAGCAGTTGGTTGTAAGCAACCAACAATTGACAACGAACCAGAATTGGTTTATAAGCAACACCGGGCAGAAGATAAATCATTTGGAGTCCACTGTGACGGCTATGGGGAAGCATATGAAGATGTTGGAAAATCAAATTGGTCAAATAGCCGTACAAGTGAATGCACTACAAAAGACGGGCCAATTTCCGAGTAATACGGAGGTGAACCCGAAGAATCAGTGCTTCGCCATCCAGACGAGGAGTGGACAAGCTTACCCGAGCCCTACCGAGGAAGAAGAGCAAGAAAGCATTCTGAAGCAGAAATTCGCGATCGAGCTCGCGACCGCGAGCCCGATCGCGAGGAGTCCAGAAATTTTTCCACAGCAGCTCGCGATCACAAGACGCGCGCGCACAAGACCCGACCGCGAAATCGGCGAGCATGCCGCCGAGACACCGATCTTGCTACCGCACCCGCAAGCTCGCACGTGAAGAAGGAGTCCAGCGCCCAGGAGATACCTCGCGACCTTCCCAGCGGTCGCGAGGTCGACCGTGAGACGCCCCCAGAAGCAAATCATCGCACATATACTCCTCCGGTCTCGTTTCCGAGTCGACTTGTCAAGTCAAAATATGACGAGGAGTTTGCTCGTTTCAAAGAGATTTTTCAAAAAGTTGAGATAAATTTGCCTCTCTTTGAAGCGCTGCGAAACATGCCGGGATACATGAAATTCTTAAAAGACGCGCTTGCAAGCAAGAAGAAACTGGGAAATTTGAGAAAATTACCCTATCCGAAGAATGCAGTGCCGTCTTGCAAAGGAAGCTCCCTCTGAAGCAGAAGGATCCCGGCAGTTTTACGTTAGAGTGCGAGATCGCCGAGCAGACTTTTCCAAATGTTTTGTGCGACTTGGGGGCGAGCATCAATCTGATGCCGTTGAACGTATTCAACCGGCTACACCTAGGAAAGATGAAGCCGACGAAGATTTCACTGATGATGGCTGACCGGTCAGTCACATATCCAAAAGGTATCATCGAAGACGTGTTGGTAAGAATTCGGGATTTTGTTTTTCCTGCCGACTTTGTGATTTTAGATATTCCCGAATTCAAACAACAACCGCTAATCCTAGGAAGACCTTTTCTAGCAACTGGTCGTGCGTTGATTGATGTGCAGGAAGGCAATCTCACGTTTCGTGTTAACGATGAGGAGCTCAAGATTTCCATATACGACGCCATCAAGCAACACGACGGTGGAAAATCGGAAGATTGCTGCTCGATCATGACTGCTGCTGCTGCACACGTCTCGCGTTTAGAGGGTACTCGACCGATCGAGGAAGCTACGAGAAGGAAGAAGTGGACTCGGCATGGAACCCGAGTGTATCGCCTCAAGTTTGGGGGCCACTTCCATAGTCGCGGTGGTCATCCGTGAATGCTAAGTTTAGGAGGGTCCACAAGTTGGGAAAGATGTCTATTGCCACAAAAACGCCGGATTGAAAAAGGTTAGTAATGGTCTAGCTAAAGACGTTAAATTAAGCACTTGTTGGGAGGTAACCCAACGTTTCCTTTGTTTTTGTTTTCGTGTTTTGTCGTGTCTTTCGTTTGTGTTGCTTTTTGTCGTGTTTCTGTTTTTCTTTTCGTTGTTGTGTCGGTCGATCAACGAGTTTAAGCGAAGTGTTTTAATCCATGTGGCCAATGACGATAGAAATTTTTGTGAAATTTAATGATAGTGCACATGATATGTTAGAAAATGACGCATGAACGACTTGAGAGTGCTTAAACTTGTTGTTTTTCACCATTTGCTTAACCCGTGAGACTTGAGCTTCACTGTATAAACATCTTGATACAGTTTCTTTTAATTGTGTGATATCATGCATGTGATTATCTTCTAGAACTTGCCGTTCTTCTGTGTCGAGACTGCAATATGTGTTTCGAATTTGGAAAGGATAAAAGGCCATCTTTGTTAACCACATATTCACCCAAACACTAACCCGATGATATATACCATTTGTCGCCTTCTTTGAGCCTTTATTAGATTTATTCTTTCGATTAACCGGATGATAGGAGGTGAGGATGGATATGGGAATCAAAAGGGGTTGAAATTTTGATGTAGTTATGACGAGAAAAGTTTCTTTTAGAAAAAATACATCTGTGGTGAAGAATAGTACCTTTGTTGTGAATGATAAACCCTATAAGCTCTAGAAAGGAAAAGAAAAAAAAAAAATGATAAGTTCACTATGAGTGTTGAGCATAAAGGGTCTTTAATCAAAGTATAGGTACCTTCTGTGGCATTAAACGTTGATTTAGCACGTTGGGAGAGAAGAGGAAAATGGACAAAGTCCATATGTGTCGAAATGTATAAATGGTGGTGCTTGGAGTATACTTGAGTCACTTAGACATATATTATCCTACCTTAACCAATGTGCCTGCATTATAACCTCTGAAAAGACCTCTTTGATCCTTATTTGAACACATTTGATGCGGTGGAGATATTAGAGAAATGGCAAGCCTATGGTAAGATGTTGCATTGCATTGATCGTTGAGTGTATACACGTTCTACATTTCTTTATGAGTTGAGTATATCTTATATTTTTACACACATGTCATTGTGAGGGTTAAATAAAATGAGTTTTTGCCCTCGATGGTTGTTTGTGTTGAGTTGGTTAACATCGTCATGTGCGCTAATGTTTTTGAGCGTTAATATGTTTCTGAGGCTTATAATGGTTATCCTCTTTGCTACGCTCGTTGATCTTTCGTTGTGTCTTTCTGTTCTGTTTTTGTTTGAGGACAAACAATGCTTTAAGTTTGGGGGGTTTGATAAACGCGCATTTTACACGTTTATTGTTGATATTTAAAGATGAGTTTAGATCATTTAATGTGCGTTTATGTATCGATTCTCAATGTTTCATCTATTTCTAGAAGATATTGCTCTTGGGTGTTCTTTTGGTGTTGTGTAGGTTTATATGTTGAAAATCGAAGCAAGGAACGAAGCACGAGCCAAAATGAGCAATCTGTCCAGTTTCTAGCGACCAGCCTAGCGGTCGCTAGGCTGGTCGCGAGGCAAACCAGCGAGCGCCCAGAGGAGTAGCGACCGAGAGCTCGTGCCCGCGAGCGAAGCCCAACGCCGAGAAAGCTACTGGACGATTTCTCGCGACCAGTTCATAATTGCTAGCGACCGCTAGCCGGGTTGCGAGGTACCATGCGAGCGCAAGGAGGCGAGCGCGAGCGAGAAGAGCGCGCGCGAGACATACCTAGCGACCGCCCTAGCGATCGCGAAGGGTGGCCGCGAGACGGCGCGGCAGAGGATAAAATTAGGGTTTCCACCCTTTTCTATAAATAGGGCAAGCCCCCACTCGCGCCTCGAAGACCCCATACGACCCCAGAGTGCCTTTCATTCAGTTTTTCCTCGGTTTTTGTCTTTCTTTAGCTTCCGTTTAGTTCTAGATTTAATTCGTGCATTGTTCTAGTTTAGTTCTTCAATTCGTTATCTATCGGAACGTTTTGTCCGATCGCTTTCCGTTGTTTTTCCGTTCTTTCGTTTGGGATTGGATTCAAGACCAACCATTGTTCATCCAACGCTTCATCACGGGTTTTATATATTTAATTTTCGTTTTTATGGTTAAATCGTATTTTATTCCGTTTATTATGTCTGGCTAGATTTTCATTCTAATCCTAGGGTTTGCATGATTCGATCCTATATGTTGTGATTCATGTTATCGCTATTTACCTTCCAGGCATTGATTCATGATTCTTGGTGCTTGTTTATATGTGTTGATTTCTGATCAATCTTGATGCATATCTAGTTGTCGGTTAATTACGTAATTGTATTAATTGTCAATCGATCTTGAATGCATGATACGAATAAGCCTTGGAGTCGTGGCGAGATAGGATATTCGTAGGAAGCATATTCTTAGTGATCCTTTTGGAGTTACTTGTTTTCACCTAGAATGGTAGGGAAAACTCGTAATCAAGCCGCCGCAATTGTCGAATTGAAGTTGTTGGTTATATTTGTGATCTTCCATCTTGTGCGGATTAAAATTCGCTAATAGGAACAGGATAAGCATACGTTGTGGATAGGATTAATGCATCCCTAGGGTTAGTCTTTATTATCTGTTTTATCATCCGTGAGTTTATTGCTTTATTTTATATCTCTGCTTGGTTACCTTTGCTTTGGATTAAATTCTGAAGCCTTAAAACCTCTCATCCTTTATCGTGTCAATAATATCAATTATCGCTGAGCTAGCTTCTATGTTTTCGTGATACAATCCACATGGATACGATGCATTGCCACCCTATACTTGCACCTTTCGTGTTAGAAAAGTGAGCGATCAACCGCAAGTGGTACTACCAAAGAAGTTGTGCAAGATAGAGAACCACAAGTTTCTGCACCCACCGTTGCCATAGATATGAGAACCGATGGGAGGGTTGTTCGTCAACCCGAGCTATGAGACGGATTTAGTAGAAGGCAATAGGACCCATGGACATACAAGACATTGATGCAAGATCATGGCACACCGCTATGGACTTAGAAATGGAGTCCATAACGACTATGGATGTATATGAAAAGACACCTCTACCAGATGGCAAGGAAGCCATAGGCGTAAGTGGATATACAAAAGGAAAGAGATTCCGATGGAGAGGTTTCGCTTTTAAAGCCGTGCTTGTGGCGAAAGGGTACACTCATTGAGGGCATTGATTTCGATGAGACCTTTTCGCCTAGCAATGCTCAAGTCCATCGTAATTCTTCCGCCATAGCAGCCCACTGAACCTAGAGGTTTGGCAATGGATGTTAAAACCGCTTTTAAACGGTTACCTTGAGGAAGGTAGAGACATCTATATGCAGAACCCAAGGTTATGTGGTAAAGGGTGAAGAGCATCTAGTATGGAAGCTTAAGAAGTCCATTTATGGACTTAAGCGTGCCTCCCGATCATGGAACTTACGCTTTGACGATGTGGTAAAGTCCTATGGATTTACCCAGTTGCTCTAGCGAGAGTTGTGTGTATCGGTTAGATGTCAACGGTGATGTGGTATTTCTTGCACTTTATGTAGATGACATTCTTCTAGTTGGCAACAACGTGAAGTCGTTATCGACGTAAAGAGTGGCTATCCGATCGTTTCAAATGAAAGACTTAGGAGATGCAGCGTACATTCTTGGGATCAAGGTTTACCGAGATCGCAAGAAGAAAATGTTGAGCTTATCTCAGCGCCTTACATTGATACCGTGATTACTGTTTTAGTATGCGCACCGCCAAGAAAGGATTGCTACCTTCGACATGGCGTGCCTTTATCAGACAAAGATCACCTATGACCGCGAAGGAGATAGAGGAAATGAGACAAGTTCCTTACGCTCGCCGTAGGAAGTCTCATGTACGCAATGCTATGCACGAGGCCCGATATCTCGCAATGCGGTAGGCATAGTAGCTAGATATCAATCTAACCTCGACAAGCTCATTGGATGCGAAGAAGCATATACTCAAGTACCTAAAAGGACTCGAGATTATAGGATAGTTTACCATGAAGATAGTCTAATGCCTTTGGGTTATCTGCACTGGATTTCCAAGTCGACCGTGATGAGAAAAAGTCTACCTGGCTATGTGTTTACCTTGGGAGGTGGAGTCAGATCTGGTGAGTGCAAAGCAATGATGCATTGCGGACTCTACCATGGAAGCCGAATATGTAGTCGCCGGAGGCTTCTAAGGAGGTCAGATGGTTCAAGAACTACCTAATGGATCTAGGTGTGGTACCGGTTTGCCCAAGAGTATCATAGTTTATCGTGATAACTCGTGTGCGAGGCAAACTCGAAGGAACCACGGACCCACAAGGCGACCAAACACATAGAGAGAAAGTACCATGTCATACGAGAAATCGTTAGACGAGGTGACGGTTGATTGAAAAGATTGATACGACGGATAACCTAGCGGATCCATTCACGAAAAGCTCGCCGCAAAAAGTATACGATGGACACGTTAGAGGACTCGATTGCGCTTGATGGCACACACTTAGAAAGGAAACTTTGTATAAGTGGGAGAAGCAAAGTGATGGTTTTGTTTGTAATAGCTAGTAGAGACACATTTTATAATAAAAGTTTGCTTTAGTATAAGTGGGAGATTGTTGGATTTGTATACTGAAAGCAGTTTTGGTTGAGCTTGTATACAATGTTTCCTGTTACCACTATTACAATCTCCTATCTGATTTGATTACTTGATTGCATATATTTGTGTCCCCTTATCTCATATATAAGTTAGATCATACAGTGTGTAGAAGATCACAGAAGTCTGTATGATTGGTCAAGCTTAATGAGATATAAAAAGTTTCACAGCTGAGACAACTTGAGGACGAGTTGTTGGTATAGTCGCGGTATAGATAAGAAGTGAATTGACTTGGTTGCTTGTCTATGCCGGTACGTGTCGACGTATGAAGGATCACGGTGAGATGTGTTCTTCTATCCGACCGCCGTGAAGAACCAAGATCTCGGTGACTTACGATGATCTAAACCTCGATAAGGTATTAGATGAGTATGAGTTGTCGACCATCACTTTGACTTGTTATGGGTGAGGTTATATATTCTAACCCAATATTCTCCGCATCTTGGGTGGTGGCAAGTGCTTGATGTCATGCTAGTTATCTCAGACGAGTCACCGTATCCGCTAGGATGATGACGCCCCTTAAGGAGCTCAAAGGTTTATTGTACTAAACCCCGCAGTTGAGTTAGCTCAAGTACAATAATAAGGTTGAGTGGTACTACTTAAGGAATTAAAGATATTAATTATTTTAAGCAATGTAATGCTCTAAATAATTAATGAACGCTCGATATCTTAAATACGGGATTCAAATGTCTAAGTGCAAGCCCGACTCAACTTCGATAATAAAGGGTAAGTCAACATTTATTCTCTAGTGGCATGAATAAATGTTTATAAATTAATTTATGTTCAGGGCTGAACATAACATAATTAATTTATTTGAGGCCCATCTTTATTCCTTGCATTTGATCCCTGGGCTGGCCCATCCAGGCCCGTAGCCAAGGAGAAATCGGCGCCCCCTAGTTGCTCTACAAGGAAAGATTTTATTCTCTTTATCCCACAAGTATATAATTATATTTATGGAATATGCATAGATCTTTTCCTTATGGGATTATGGTAATGCATTTTAAATATAAGGTAAGAGATAAAATCTAGGTTAATGCTCATTATTAAACATTAAATTTTCGAGAATTCCTAAAGTATTATTAGGAGAGTTTTTCTAAAATTAGGTGTTTATGGAAAGGATTTTATTCTCTTTATCCTATAAGGATATTATTATATTTATGGTATATGCATAGATCCTTTCCTTATGGGATTAAGGTGCAGGCATTATAAATAAAATCAAAGTTAAGGCACATTAACAAGAGATAGAATCAAAGTTAATCGAGAGTTAGTAGAGACATTAACAAGCATTATTTTCGAGAATCACAAGAATGTTGTGAGGAATTTTCATGTCATACATGTAAAGCGATTAAAACCTAACATTCTAACATCAACAAGGGTTTGAAACATGCCGAATTGAAATTGAGAAAATAAATAACATCCTAAGCTAGGGTTGTCAATCCCGAGCTAAACTAATAAAGCGATAAATCTAAACTAGGGGTTGTCAATCCCTAGTTGAACTATGAAAGCGATAAATCAAAAGCGATAGCAATTCTATTATTCATAGGGTTTGTCAATCCCTAATCTAAATCTAATTGCACATAAACGAAAGCAGTAAATCATTACGTAAATTAAACCAACGAAACAAGAGATCCAATCCACTGTCACTATGAATTGATTACAATAAAAATCATAAATAATAAACTCTGTAAAAATGATTCCAGAAGAACTATAAAATCCAAGCATGAATTGATAAACAAGATTATTCAATCGATAAACTGAAAGCATAAATTAAATTCAAGATTGTATCCATTATGTTGCACGAGGAAACTGGAAGAAAGGCGATGGGAGAGCGAGCGCCTCGAGAAAATAAAAAACAGAAGAACCCCGTTTTTGACCTAATGCGCGAATATATATATTAAATGAAAGTGAGCCGCGTCAAGGCGAGCGCAGTTGTAAAAGCTCGACTTGAAAGTGAAGCCGGTTCAAAATAAACGCCGGCTGAGAAAACATTCTGCATTGGAATAGAACGCTGGTTGGAGGCGAGCGCCGGCTGTGCGCGTTGTGGCGCTGAAAGGGTGCGCGCGCGAGGGCAAGCGGAGGCCAAACGCTGGCTGGGCGAGACGGGCGCTGGGCGTTGGGGCGATGCCCGGCGCGGATGGAATCGAGCGCGCGGCGCTGGGCCTGGTCTTCGGCGGTGCTGGGCGGCGGCGCTGGCTGGGCTAAGTCGCTGGTGAAGAGAGCGCCGGCTGATAATGAGCCGGCGAGGTAAATTTGTGAACTGGCGTTCACAATGAGCGCTGGAGTTGGTTGTGGCGCTGAAGAGGAGGCTGAGCGCACGTTGGAGTTGAGCGCTGGAGAGGAAGCTGCGCTTGAGATGAGGTGAACCGGCGTTCACCAATTGTGAACTAGCGCTCGTTGGAAGCTGAAACCAGGCAAACCGGCGTTCACAATGAACCGGCGTTCGCCGGGCGTGCATTTGCGCGAGCGCGCGCGCGCGCGCGCGACACTGCTTTCGCGCAGTGTTTTGTTTTGGCCCGCTCTCCTTCGCTTGAACTCCGATTTGCACACGGTTTTCGCCACGCACTCCTATCACAACGTACTTTATTTCTTATGAAGGATAAAACCTTGATTCCTTCTCCAGAATTCATGAGAATCATTGAAAGTGTTCAGCGCCGGCGCGCGACTAGGGCGAGCGGAGTGCACGGGCGCCGACTTTGAAGATTCGCCCGCTCTCCCTCGTCGAACTCCGACGGCGATCCGCCGCCTATGAACTCCTATCGAGATGCTCTTCAATTATATTTGATCCTTGACAGATCCAATTCATCCTATTTTCTGCCGTTTTCCTACAAAACATCGAGACGAACTAAGTAAGTCCGAATCGATAAATATTAATCGAACAAAAGGCATAAATAGGACAAATCATAGAAAATGACACGTAAAACAATACCAAGAATCATCACAAAATCATACCAAACAACTCCCCACACTTATCCATTTGCTTGTCCTCAAGCAAAGTCTATACTAATAAGAGTCGAAAGATAACTCATGCAACTTAACCCTTATTCAAATCAATCAAACCTTATCAGATTTCCCCACACTTGGTGTTTACGAATTCAAAGATAATGCGAAATAAATCAAGAACGGCAATTGACTTCCAATAAATAAAAAGGTAATCGCCGCACTCCAACTCTCGTTAGGGGTGAATTAACTAATGTGGTCACCTTTAGCAACAAGTTTCTTTTATAAAGCACAAAGAATGTTTTAATGATTTTGAATAATATTCGAAGGTGCACTCGATGAACTCGAGTCTCCTAACGTGGTTTCCCATGTCCATTTCTCAAATTACGAGAAAGAGGGACATAATCCCGTCCTCCATTTCAACAATCTCAACAAAATACTGGAGCTTTCATTCTCCTCATTTTCTACTTCATTTTCACATAAATTTTTTTTTTTTTTTTTTTATATATATATAAATGAAACAAGTATATAGGCAACCACAATGTTAACACTTCTAACATTAGTCGGACAAATCACATCAATTTCCCTATTCATTTTCTATCAATCACGCCTCACAAATCACATTATACTCAAATCATATATCACCAAAAGTTTCGAAATTCAAAATCGGTTTGATCAATACCACGAGTTCAATTACACAAATCACAATCCTAACTTATTCAAGATAGACAAAACTTACGTCCAAACAAATCGTAATAAGCACAAGGGCATGTCATTACAACAAAACAATACATCACGCATACAAAACCGAGTAAACATCCCCCATTTTAAATCGAGCATCCCCCCTGCTCAAAACATTAAAAGCTCAAATGACTATAGAGGATGATACTTCCACGATAATCGATTTAATGTGCTGTAGAGTTTGAGCATCCCACCATCTCACCCGATCAAAATATGCAAATCCTTCCTTCCCAAATTCAAACAAGACTAACACAAAGATAACAAATGATCAAAGAACAACAAACAAGCAAAAAGAAAGAAAGAAAACAAAAAAAAAAACCGTGGGTAACTCCCACGAAGTACTCAATTTAACGTCTTGAGCACGACGTGTTCCGGTAAACAACGGACTATCCATAGTCCTTCACCTGCAGAAATACCAACTCGGCCAAAGCATCAGTGTGAACCATATAAGCATAGAGGACAGTAAAGGAAACAAACAACGAATCATTTAAGCTCAAGTCAAACATCCTATTCTCCAAAGAAAAATAGATAACTATAATTCCCAAAGCACGATACTTTGGTGAATTAGGATGTTGACAAATTATTGAAATTACCTCAACCTTTGTTATCATTGTGTCATCCTCTGGGATCACGTATTTCACATGTTGAGGCAGCTCTTTCACTTTCAGAGTGGGCTTTGGCATTCGAGTATCTTCAAGTGCCCACTCTTTCTCCATCCTGATAACCACTTCCTCGTGGCTCTGATTATGCTCATCATCCTCACGTGCCCATTCGTTCTCACTTTCCACCTCATCTGGCAGCAGCGGTTCTTCAGTGTCTCCCACCCCATCTTCAACAATCGGGTCACTTTCAAGAGTAGTGACCGCCATAGCTTGATCGGGTTGGTGTGGGAAAGTCGGCTCATCCGATGTCTCTTCCACCCACCTCAATACTGGGTCACTTTCTAGAATTGTGACCACTTTGGATCCGCCGGATTGGTTTGGAGGTTCCTCCATTGTCGCAACACTCTTTAAGCAAGCTATTAACATGCCCCGCTTATGCCTCCAAACGGCGAGACGAGGTGTTTGCAGCATCCATTTTGTTAAGTAACATATCCATTCGTGGGGTGAAAGAATCCTCAAATGATGACCTCTGCGGTGGTGATGCGTGTGGATATGAGTACTGAGGTGGAGGTGGTTGTTGTGAGTACTCATACTGAGGTGGAGGATATGGTTGCTCCCAGTAGGCATTGGAGGCTTGATCCTCATAGTACTGTGGAGGTGGTTGGTCCCAGTTGGGATTGGAGGCTTGATCCTCAAAGTACGGTGGAGGTGGTTGGTTCCAGTTGGGATAATAGGTTTGTTCCTCGCATCGTGGTGGAGGTGGTTGATCCCGCAGGATCGTATGCTTGATGCTCGTAGCCTCAACGGACATCCATCGAAAATCGACTGGGCTCCTTCTTCAAAGAAGAATTTGCCCAATACGACGAATCCTTCCTCCCCGCACCTGTCCCGACCATACTGCATCGCTGGTAACCCCGCATTAATGACACCAACAACAAAACAAAATTACACGCACTGTGGGAGAAAATAACGAAAGCAAAGAAAAGAAACACGAAAACAAACAACACAAACAATACGCTTAAAGTTTTCCCGAACGGCGCCAAAATTGATCGAGCTAAAAACACACTCAAATTACTCGCAATCGTACGAGGTAATCGTAGCGTGGTAAGTTAACACGAGTCGTCTCTCAAGGAAAACTTAACAGGGCGATTGTTCATGTCATACACAGAAAGCGATTAAAACCTAACATTCTAACATCAACAAGGGTTTGAAACATGCCGGAATTGAAATACGAGAAAATAAATAACATCCTAAGCTAGGGGTTGTCAATCCCGAGCTAAACTAATAAAGCGATAAATCTAAACTAGGGGTTGTCAATCCCTAGTTGAACTATGAAAGCGATAAATCAAAAGCGATAGCAATTCTATTATTCATAGGGTTTGTCAATCCCTAATCTAAATCTAATTGCACATAAACGAAAGCAAGAAATCATTACGTAAATTAAACCAACGAAACAAGAGATCCAATCCATCGTCACTATGAATTGCTTACAATAAAAATCATAAATAATAAATCAGAAAATGATTCCGTAAGAACTATAAAATCCAAGCATGAATTGATAAACAAGATTATTCAATCGATAAACCGAAAGCATAAATTAAATTCAAGATTGTATCCGCGATGTTGCTCGAGGAAACTACGGAAGAAAAGGCGATGGGAGAGCCGCTACCGCCTCGAGAAAATAAAAAACAAGAAGAACCCGTTTTTGACCTAATGCGCGAATATATATATTAAATGAAAGTGAGCCGGCGTTCAAGGTGAGCGCAGGTTCAGAAAAGCTTCTGACTTGAAAGTGAACGCCGGTTCAAAATAAACGCCGGCTGAGAAAACATTCTGCATTGGAATAGAACGCTGGTTGGAGGCGAGCGCCGGCTGTGCGCGTTGTGGCGCTGAAAGGGTGCGCGCGCGAGGGCAAGCGGAGGCCAAACGCTGGCTGGGCGAGACGGGCGCTGGGCGTTGGGGTGATGCCCAGCGCCGGATGGAATCGAGCGCCGGGTGAAGCGCTGGGCGCTGGGTCTTCGGTCTTTGGGGCGGGCGGCGGCGCTGGCTGGCTGGAAGTCGCGGTGGAGAGAGCGCCGCTGATAATGAGCCGGCGAGGTAAATTTGTGAATCGGCGCTCACAATGAGCGCTGGAGTTGGTTGTGGCGTCAAGAGGAGGCCGAGCGACGCTGGAGTTGAGCGCCGAGAGAAGCTGCGCTGAGATGAGGTGAACCGCGCTCACCAATTGTGAACTAGCGCCGTTGGAAGCTGAAACCAGGCAAACCGGCGTTCACAATGAACCGGCGTTCGCCGGGCGTGCATTTGCGCGAGCGCGCGCGCGCGCGCGCGCGCGCGCGCGCGACACTGCTTTTGCGCAGTGTTTTGTTTTGGCCCGCTCTCCTTCGCTTGAACTCCGATTTGCACACGGTTTTCGCTCACGCATTCTATCACAACGTACTTTATTTCTTATGAAGGATAAAACCTTGATTCCTTCTCCAGAATTCATGAGAATCATTGAAAGTGTTCAGCGCCGGCGCGCGACTAGGGCGAGCGGAGTGCACGCGCGACTTTGAAGATTTGGCCCGCTCTCCCTCGCTCGAACTCCGATTTGCGATCCGCTTTCGCCTATGAACTCCTATCGAGATGCTCTTCAATTATATTTGATCCTTGACAGATCCAATTCATCCTATTTTCTGCCGTTTTCCTACAAAACATCGAGACGAACGAAGTAAGTCCGAATCGATAAATATTAATCGAACAAAAGGCATAAATAGGACAAATCATAGAAAATGACACGTAAAACAATACCAAGAATCATCACAAAATCATACCAAACAGCATTCTCCATAGATCGTCCTCACTCGACGTTGGAGATTGGGTAACCGGGATACAGTCCAGAAGGTCAAAGCACGAGTCTCGATCCATTCCGCCTCGACAGATTCAAAGGTAAACACGAGAAAACCCCTACGTGTTGCAATTAATTATATAGGTGCATTCTAGGTATATAATCAATGTATGGTGAATTAAACATCCAAGATAGATCCTCGGGAGAGGGCTAAACATAGTTTTTCCCTACATCTTCATCATTCTTTATCCAAGAAATTCATAGGTAAACACGAGTAAACACCAACGTGTTGCAATTAACTATATAGGTGCATGCTAGGTATATAATCAATGTATGATGAATTAACATCCAAGATAGATCTCGGGAGAGGGTAAAATCAGATTTTCCTACACGAAGCATGCCAGAGGGGCAAACAGACAAAAGCGTCATTCAAGAGAAAAGTTGCCCACTCAACTTATCCAATTCTTCAACTACTACAAATGGACCTTTTTGGGCCAGTGACTCTAGTCAATTATAATGGTAGAAAATACACCCTTTTTTGTTTTTGGTGATTTTTCTAGATCCACCTAGGTTGTATTTTTGTATAAGAAAAGCGCAAAAGACTAGAGAAGCTATCTGCACAGCTGAAAAGGTTCAGCATCAAGAAGCAGACTGATATCATCACATTCAGATTAGACAGAGAATCTGAATTCCTGAATGCTTTCATACGAAAGTATTGTGAGAAGAAAGGTATCAGTCACCAAACGTTAGTTGCTCATAAGCCTCAACAAAATGGGGTAGCTAAAAGAAAAAATCTAATCTGAAATAAGCAGCACGTACGATGTTTGCTAGTTTGAAACTACCCTAAAATTCTAGGGTGAAGCAATCAACACATAATATTATACCCAGAACAGATTGTTTCTGACTCATAGACATGGGAAAACACCATACAAAGTGTGGAATAATAGGAAGCCTTCTATATCTCACTTTCGTACTTTTGGTTGCTTATGTTACATCCACAGCAGATGATTGTTCCGACCAAATTGTTCTACTTAGTCGCTCACAATAGCACGAGGTCCCTATAGCGTGGTAAGGTCGACCCAAGTCGAATCTCTCGAGGAAGACTTAACAGGGCTTATGATGTGTTACGATGAAAACGATAAATCTAAAACCTAAACTTGATTGGGGGTGATGATTAACTAAGATTAACAGGAAATAAAACACGCAAACAATTCAAACAAAGCGTTCAAGCAGTTCAATAGCACAGGAATAATTCAAGAGTGTGAGATAAACTAGGGTATTAGGGTTCTTCGCCTTGATTAATCGATTTATTGCTTGATTAAGAATTCTACCTATTCATGCAATCCTCAAACCTCAATCCAAACACTCGACTTTCGTTTCGTGGATTAAACCAAGGCTATAAAATTTCACAAATACATACACTATTAGAGTACCCATTCCGGTAACCTCTAACCCAATTGATTCCTATGATGGATCTATCTTTCGATAATACACGAAACATAAACAATTAAATGGTGATTAATCACTTAGCAAATTCCTATCATGCACGTATCTATCTCTCGATAATACACGAAACATGAATAATTCAATAGAGATCAATCACTCAAAAATAAAGCCTAGGATTCAATTGGTATTCTCAATCAAACAAATAATCAATCAATCAATTTGAATCACCCAACCCTAGAAGAGGATTAGTTCATGCTCATTTCATGGATCAAACAATTATAATCGATAGAAATCATTATCCAATAGTTCAACGGAAGAAAAAGGGAATAACAATTCTTACAATCACAATAGTTGTTGATGAATTTCTTCAATCAATAGTCTTGAATCAACCAAATGCAAAAGAATTACTTGAAATCAATCTGAGGAATAATTCATGTGGAGGAGAAAAACTCTTGAAATAAACTGACGGAAAAATAATAACAATATGGAACTAGGGTTTTTTCGGCGTTTTACCTATTTATATAGCGCTTGAAAAACCGCGCCCAACGTCGGACGGAGCCCAAGCGCCGGACGTGAGGCCTTCAGAACAAGGCGAGATCAAGGTCGCTCAGCGTCGGCTTGCTCGGCGGCGTGACGGACGCGGGCGCTGTGGAAAATGAGGCCATCGCCGGACGATACCGCCACGGACGCTGGCCGCTCGACGGTTCAACTCGGTTGCCGCGTCGGACGCATGCCGACCGGACGCGAAACTCTCTCGACTACTTATCTCGGGAGCCGGCCGGACGCAAGCCAAGACGACGCAAGCCACGGACGCGCCATTCTCTCGACGGCTTAACGCAGGCGCCAGCGCCGGACGCAAGACAGCGACGGACGCGGGCGATCTCTGGGCAACTTCAGCGTGGCGCCCAGCGTCGGACGCATGCTAGCGCTGGACGGGGCGCCCTAAGGAGACACGGCACCCAGCGCCGGACGCGGGTGCCTCTTCCAGCGCGACTTCACGTGCGCTTTTATGCTCAAAATGCTTAATCGCGAACATTCCCTACACAAAACAAAACGAACATGATTCCAATAAAAAGATATTCAAAACTAAACGAATAGGAATCAAATCGTCGAAAACAAACAAAGAAAAACACAACAAAAACATGCAAACCAACTCTCCCACACTTAACTCTTTGCTTGTCCTCGAGCAAATTTAGTTTCTTGAAAGGAATGGTACACATAGAATCAATACTTCAAATAGAATCAATCACATATTCACATCCCTTCAATGCATTTTAATAATATAGTTCTCAATATAATGATCATCATTCATCAATCCGAACATGTGACTTATCATAGAATAGCTGTGCTTCGACTCAACATGATTTCAGAAATCAATATACAACTTATATGGTTCCCTTTAATGTAAGATATCCCAATGAAAAAATCAAATAAGAACTTGTGGAACTTAAAACCGATTATAGGACAATAATCGTAAGGTGGAAACTTCAAGTTGTACACTCGAGTATCCTAACGTAGATATCTATACCCATTGCAAATAGTCTCCATTCGAGAGACAACACAAGCAAGAGGGGTAGAGCCCCTTATTCGAATTTTAAGCCCACTTATTTCACAACAACGTCAAATATTTTTTTTTTATTTGTCCACTTTTTTCTAGAAAGATCATACAAGAGACGGGTTCCATTTACGAAGCATATGACATCCGATCACACACCTTGTCTAAACACAGCTTCCTAATTATGTCCCACAGTTCAAATTATCACCTAAGTTTCATCAAACTAAAAACCATATACCAAAATGCAAAGAAATTCAGATCAAAACGTAATTAATTCAACTTAAAGCATAATTCTTCATACACCATTGATTTCAAGAAGATAAAATCGTCTCTAATCCAAACAAAAAGTTAAGAAACGATAAAACACAAAAAAAACAGAAACGACAGAAAACAAACAAAACAAACCAAACGATACCCCCCACACTTAAAACAGGCAAGGTCCTCATTGTAGATAAATATAAGAGTATAGTAGAGACGACTTCCCTGAAATTGACGAAACAGAGCGGTAGGGCAACAAAACCGAAACAAAAACCTACAAAACACAAAAACAAGACAAACAAAACAACAAAAAGCAAAACGAAACAACAAAGAAAGAAAAACACATACACACCAATAGTGATGAATCACTATTGGTCAGACGGCGGTGGTGGAGGTGGAGCGCCATGAAATGCAGTCCAAGCGTTCCACTGAGCTTCAAGAGCAGCCATGCGCTGATTCTGCTCAATCATCTGCTCGTTATACTGATTCCAGCGCTGGTTCTACTCATGCCATAATCTGTTCTGCTCGTCAAGACATTGATTTTGCTGATCAAATCTAGAGTAGATATCTTGGTGAAACTCTGTCCAGTGACCGGCTAGTTCATTTCTAAACTGTCCCAACTCTTCACGTATGAAATTATAACCTTGCCCTGATGCACCTTGATTAAATGGGAACTGAGGATGGTTAGGGTCGGCATCGCTCTGAAGTGGCTCTGTATCCCCTCTTGCCTCGGTATCATTGCCGCCTTCCTCATCGGATGCAAGAGTGGTATCAAAAATGATCATGTCACCAGAAGGTGCATGAGATGGTCCTGCCTCTGCTGCTTGAGCTTCGGCGAGCTGCACATGCATGTATCTCTTCACACGCCTCATATCATGCGGCATGCGGTCGCCTCATTATAAGCAAACGGGCGCCTCAAGCTCACTAAGGTCAATCCTCTTCGGTCTTATCAAATCTTGCCAGGAATGTGTGTGCCCTCATTACTAATTATCCTCAAATGCATAGATAGCCCAGTGGGGATTTGGCACAAGGTAGGCCAACATTTCTTACTACAATAACTAATCGCAAATGATCCCAAATGAAGAAAGTTGGGCTAACTTTATCTTCTTTATCACAAGACGTGAGGAGGAAGACCTCAAGAAGATAACCTTGTTAGCCGCTTCATTTCAAGACATTGAAGGCAATGAATTTATGAACCATCGCCAAAGCCGATCCTTAATAAACCCACTCGGCATCCCAACTGATGACCAGTTGTTAAACCCAGATAACTCCTGCCACGCCTCTCTGACATTAAACGATTGAGGTACATCACGTGCACCTGAGGTTGGAAATCCAAACACACCCTTCATAACACGAGGGGTGACATCATATTCTTGCCCCAATAGACGACAGGTCATAGTGTCAGATTCATCATCAAAACCCATCGTACAATAGAATTCAACTAACAACGGAGAATACCCAGGTAATTCCATCATAGCATACTGAAGCAGGCCTAAATTCTTAAGATATTTCTTAATCCTATCATCAAGACCCAAGCTTTGCATCAATTCCCAATTAAATATACGCGGAGGAGTTATTTCTTGATGGATAAAACGACGATGAAGAGTACCTTCCACAGGATTATAGATGGGAAAAGCTGCAGAATACATGATGCTGATGTCTTCTAAAGGTTCCTCCATAGGAACATCGTCATCTCGTGGATGACAGGAGCTCGATCCGACAGCTTGTTTTGTTCGCACAATGTTTGATATTAGTGCGGGAGGCACACAGCGAGGGCGAGTGAAACTTGAAAAATCTGAGTTAGCGCCGGACGGAGGCTGGGCACGGAAAGGAAACACCGGACGCGACCGGAGCGAGAGGAACGCACAGAGCGCCGGACTAGATAGCAAGAGAGCGGGAGGCACGGACGGAGAGGCGTGCAACGCGACGTTGGAAAGGGTGGAGCACCGGACTGGGGTTGAGCTCGCGCTGGGGAGCGAAGTCGGGTGAAACGCCGGACGCGGAAGAGCGCCGGACGGAGGCTAGGGAAACGCGGTGCTAGAACTGATGAAACATCGGATTGGGGGCGTTTGGCGCTGAAGTGGCGTGGCGACCGAGACATGTGCGGCGATTGAGAGCGAGCGCCGGACGTAGGAAAGATTGCTGAAGGCACGCGGCGCTATGGTGGAAACGCCGGACGGAGAGGAAAGAGCGAATGGCGTGCGATGCAAAGGAGAGAGCACTGGACGGGGTAGCGGCGTCGGACGCGGCCTGGAGAGCGAGCGCCAGACGGCGGTTGAGCGTAGGTCGGAGGGAATGACGCGCGGCGCTGGAGAGTAAGGAGGGGGCTGCGAGAGAGAGAAAGAAATTAGGGTTAGAATAACCAATCCTTCAAATAAATATTTAATATTATTTATTTATTTTTTTATTTTATTTTTTTTAATATTAAAATGGACCCAGCGCCGGTTTCATGGCGTCCGGTGCTGGGTCAACCTTTATGTTCATTTGCACTTCACACCCAGCGCTGGTTTTGATGCGTCTGGCTCTGGGTGAACTCCTCTGTATTCACGCGATGCTTGTCAAAGGTACCCCAGCGTCGGTTTCGGTGCGTCCGGCGCTTGGGGTACTCCTCCGGACGAAATTTGGATAGCGCGCAGCGCCTGTTGTCCTGTGTCTCGCACTTCAGGTTCAGTTTCATGCTGCAAAAGGATAGCTCCACACCTCGATTTTTCTTCACTCCAAAATATATAACTTCAAATCCTACACCACGCATAACAAAAACGAAGACAAAAACACAAACAAAAACAAAAACAAAAGAAAAACCAAAAGAAATAAGAACAAACAGAAATAAACATGGGTTGCCTCCCACGAAGCGCTAGTTTTAACGTCGTCAGCCATACCATTGATTCCTCATTTTGTTGAATTTTGCCGAGCGAGAAGCTTCGCTCCGACTCTCATTATCCAACGCACCTCTGCTAGGCGATAACCATATTCTGGTGAGTAAGGTGGCGGCTCATTCCACTTATACTTGACTTGTACTTCACCCCGATCTTTCTTACACTTAGCCTGAAGTGTCGGGTCAGTCTTCTCACTTTCGATTTCTTCCTTGGACATCTGTACCTGCAAGACCTTATTCTCGTCCAAAATATCAAGTGCAGTGGTAGAAAAACATGATGCAGTAGTAGAAACAATAGAATTATCACTCGTACTACTAGCACGGAATGTCTTCGTCGTACCCAAAACAGTCAAGCTTATCAATCCTTTAGTGAAATCAATTTGGGTATTTGTTGTAGCCATAAATGGCCTACCTAACAACAACGGATGTCCACTCCCATGTTTTCCAGTCTCTTCTCCCATATCAATGACAACAAAATCAACTAAAACTAAAAGGTTACCCATTCTTATTAAAACGTCTTCTATCACACCCTTCGGGTACCGAATAGTTCCCTCAGCTAATTCTAATTGCATGCTGGTTTGTTTTAACTCCCCAAGTTTTAATGAGTTAAACAGAGAAAAAGACATTAAATTTATCCCGGCACCCAAATCAAGCATCCCCGATGCAGGTTTTCCATTGCCAAAAGCAACATTAAGGGTAAAGCTACCTGGATCGCATTGCCTTGGTTTGGGTTGGTGCGGAATGGGCTTCTTCTGCTTCTTCTCAACTACCACTTTCTTCATGTCCCCCGTCTCTCTTCTTTCGACTATCAGACGGCTTGGAAATGGAACGGTGGTTCATAAACTCGCGAGGCTATTCTTCTTCCTTTTGGACTCTTCATCACCCTCGCACTTCTCATTTTCGCCCATGAGCAAGAATACCTTGGCATGCTCCGATTGGCTAGAAACTTCCCTTGGTCTCGTCTGCACTAATTGCTCGACAGTCCCAGCCATCTGTCCCACTTGAGTTGCCAACTGTCCCACTTGAGTTTCCACTCTTTTGATAGATGCCTCCAAAGATTCAAATCTCAAAGTACTTGCTTGGACAAAAGTATTTAGAGAATCCTCAAGCGATGGTTTATTGGGAGCATCAAGTTGTTGCTGATTTTGCTGAGGTTGCTGTCTGAACTGGGTACCTTGACTTTATCCCCCTTGATTCTGACTCCAGGAGAAATTAGGGTGATCTCTCCAGCCGGGATTGTAAGAATTTGAGTAGGGGTCATGTCTGGGCCTCGACGGATAGCCTTGCTGATTTCCTCTTGGGTACCCTTGTTGGAACCCTTGCATAGCATTAACTTGCACTTCTTCATATGCCATCTCTTTGGTTCTTTGGCACACGTTGGCTCCATGCCCCGCTCTCCACAAATTCCACAAGTTTCCATCGACATCGCTTGTTGCTGTTGGAATTAAGGTGATGTCTGAGGCTCGGTTGTTCTCAATAATTGAACTTGGCGAGTGAGATCCGCCAGTTGCTGTGTCATTTCAAAGTTAGGTGTCACCTCTTTGACCGTAGTAGTTCTTCGTCCTGCACTTCTCCTTTGCGAGTTTGCAGCTAGCGTCTCCAAAATCTCGCTAACATCATCAGCAGTGTAGTTTCCAATGTCTCCTCCAGCTGCATTATCTATCATGTATTGATAGTCCATCGTCAATCCATCATAGAAAAACTGATTGAGAAGCTCACCGGTAATGGTGATGCGGCACCGTCAGAATGACTTGAAACGATCCCATGTCCCATGCAAAGGTTCTCTAGCCATCTGCTTGAATGTGGCTATCTGAGCCCTCAGCTCTTGTGTTTTCTGGTTCGAGTAGTACTTTCCCATGAACTTATCATATATGGCTTGCCAACTCGTCGCTGAACCAGTCAGAGACATCAACCATGTCTTGGCTATATCTTTCGGTGTAGGAAAACACCTCATTCTCGCCAGATCTTCAGAAGTCTGCTTAGTGGAAAAGTGTGAACCACTGCATAGAGAACTCCCGGATAAAGTTCAAAGCATCCTCACTTGGCATCCCATAGAATGACGGAAGAAGGTTGAAGTGGATGGGCTTTAACTCGTAGTTCCGGGCTGGATCCCCGAGGACAATGCATGACGTTGTCACCCCAATGATGGGTCGAGCAAAATCACGCATCCTCTGGTTTCCTTCTTCATGGACTCCTCCATTTGCTGCCATTTCTTCCGGCACAGACCTCACTGGAGATCTACTCCAAGTTCTCGTACTAACTGTCGCCGAACTCGCCTCACTTTCGCACGAGCTTTCTTCTTCCGAGTTCGAAAGATTAAATTCTCCCACCCAGTGAATGTTGTCGAACACTGGTGCCAACTTCCTTTTAAGACTTCGACGACCTAGCATACACAAACACAAGACAAGAAAACGGATTACGCGCACCTGTGGGAAGAATTAACCAAACAAAAATAAATAAAGAAAAATAGAAGATAAGGAGGGAAAAATAACACAATAAAAAATGCCTAAAGCCTTCCCCGGCAATGGCGCCAAAATTTGTTCCGACCAAATTTTTCTTCTTAGTCGCTCGCAATAGCACGAGGTCCCTATAGCGTGGTAAGGCCGACCCAAGTCGAATCTCTCGAGAAAGACTTAACAGGGCTTATGATGTGTTACGATGAAAACGATAAATCTAAAACCTAAACTTGATTGGGGGTGATGATTAACTAAGATTAACAGGAAATAAAACACGCAAACAATTCAAACCAAGCGTTCAAGCAGTTCAATAGCACATGAATAATTCAAGAGTGTGAGATAAACTAGGGTATTATGGTTCTTCGCCTTGATTAATCGATTTATTGCTTGATTAAGAAATCTACCTATTCATGCAATCCTCAAACCTCAATCCAAACACTCGACTTTCGTTCCGTGGATTAAACCTAGGCTATAAAATTTCACAAATACATACACTATTAGAGTACCCGTTTCCGGTAACCTCT
Source organism: Salvia rosmarinus (assembly GCA_036937905.1). NCBI lineage: Eukaryota > Viridiplantae > Streptophyta > Magnoliopsida > Lamiales > Lamiaceae > Salvia > Salvia rosmarinus. The sequence goes on along the minus strand of CM072821.1, from coordinate 40,342,062 downwards.
AACCCAATTGATTCCTATGATGCAACGTATCTATCTTTCGATAATACACGAAACATAAACAATTAAATGGTGATTAATCACTTAGCAAATTCCTATCATGCACGTATCTATCTCTCGATAATACACGAAACATGAATAATTCAATAGAGATCAATCACTCAACAATAAACCCTAGGATTCAATTGGTATTCTCAATCAAACAAATAATCAATCAATCAATTTGAATCACCCAACCCTAGAAGAGGATTAGTTCATGCTCATTTCACGGATCAAACAATTATAATCGATAGAAATCATTATCCAATAATTCAATGGAAGAAAAAGGGAATAACAATTCTTACAATCACAATAGTTGTTGATGAATTTCTTCAATCAATAGTCTTGAATCAACCAATTGCAAAAGAATTACTTGAAATCAATCTGAGGAATAATTCACGTGGAGGAGAAAAACTCTTGAAATAAACTGACGGAAAAATAATAAAAATATGGAACTAGGGTTTTTTCGGCGTTTTAACTATATATGTAGCGCTTGAAAAACCGCGCCCAGCGCCAGACGGAGCCCAAGCGCCGGACGCGAGGCCTTCAGAACAAGGCGAGATCAAGGTCGCCCAGCGCCGGCTTGCTCGGCAGCGCCGGACGCGGGCGCGCGTGGAAAACAGAGGCCAACGCCGGACGTATGCCAGCGTCGGACGCGGGCTGTCTCTGGAAGGGTTCAACTCGGTTCCCAGCGCCGGACGTATACCAGCGCCGGACGCGGAAACTCTCTTGACTACTTCATCTCGGGAGCCAGCGCCGGACGTAAGCCAGCACCGGACGCGGCCATTCTCTGGACAACTTCAACGCAGCGCCGGACGCGGGCGATCTCTGGGCAGCTTCAGCGTGGCGCCCAGCGCCGGACACATGCCAGCGCCGGACGCGGGATGCCCTAAGGAGACACGGCACCCAGCGCCGGACGCGGATGCCTTTTCCAGCGCGACTTCACGTGTGCTTTTATGTTCAAAATGCTTAAATGCGAACATTCCCTACACAAAACAAAACGAATATGATTCCAATAAAAAGATATTCAAAACTAAACGAATAGGAATCAAATCGTCGAAAACAAACAAAGAAAAACACAACAAAAACATGCAAAACAGTGATAAAGTGCAGTTAAAAACCTTTGACTACAAAGCTGAACAAGGAATTTTCCTTGGGTATTCTTCAGTTGAATAATCCAGCAAAGCTTATAGGGAATCATGTTGTATTTGATTAAACTGCTACTGAATACAGGAATCAGGTCAACATGGAAGTTGAGTTATTTTAAAGAAACTCCACTTCCCTAAGCCTAACTGATGAAGTTCTTATTTGGGGACCTGGAGAATAGAAAACTGAAGATGCTCAAAAGATCCATGGTTAAGAACCAGTTCAGCTAGATATTTTCCTTAGATTAAAACCTGTTATATGTCAAGGGAGAACCGAACCAGTAACAACTTAGATTAATAAAGATCAGTCAACTGACAACGTAACCTGTCAGTAACATGTACTAGCATCAAAGAATCCTTCAGCATCAGCTCCAGTTGATTAGTTACCAATTAATCACCCTGCTGTTGATCCAGTTCCAGCACTAGATGAAGTTCAAAGATATCAAAGATGTGTTGAAGATCACCTAGCTGACAACATTCTTGGTGAACCAACAAACCAAGTCAGAACTCGTAGATCAGTTACTGACCAGGCCAACATTGTAGATCAACTGACCAACAAAAATTAGCTCTGTTCAATTGCTTCTATTCTCAAGTGAAACCTAAAGATGTTGTTGGGAAAATTCATAAGTATCGAGAATGTTGGGAAAATTCGTGAATATTAGGAATTAATCTATCTTAACTGTGTTTTGATTAGATTCCAAAACTTCTGATGATTCCTTGCTGAAGAAACTAATGCTACTGACTTGTTATGGAGTTAGGTGTTTCTGTTACAGGTTTCAGTAGGAGAACTATCAGCTTGGATAGACCCAAGACTAAAGAAGTTCAAGCAGTACTGAGAGTCAGTCATACAGATAGAAGTATTAGTATCAACGCAACTGATGACAGCTCAACCGAAAGATCGTATACTAATGACTGAAGGAAGTCCAACTGATGTCTAAAGATGGAAGTACAAGCAATGATGATGATCATAGCTACTGGAGTGAAGTCGAAAACTGAAGACTGACATCGAAAGACAGAAGCCTGAAGATCAAAGACTGAGACTTAGATGCACGAGAAGGAATCATGATATGACTTAGTGTCATATCAGGCAGCAGACTGCCCTTTCAAAAGTCAAAGTTGGATAACTGAAGTCAAAGCTAACTACTAGGAGTCAAAGCTGATGTCTAGGAGTCAAAGCTGCTTATCGATAGTCAAAGCTAGAGATAAATAGTCAATGTTGGTTACATCAAGTCAAAGGTGGCAGATGAAAGGTCAAAGCTGACTATCTATCTATGTCTAACTAAATGCATCATACAGACTCAAGAGTTCGAAGCTGACAAAAGATGGAGTCCAGACTGCTGAAAAAATGAGAAGAAGTCTCGACTGGTCCAGCCTGAAGTTAATGCTGACAAAACATGGAGTCAACTCAACTGAAGAAATAAGGAAGAATTTAAGCATTGAGTGTTTGAATCGCCACGTTTGGTAGCGTAGCTGCAGAAGATCTTGATATGCCACACCACATTTTTAGAGTTGCAGAGCTATTGTGTATGATGATGCGACCTTTGCCAGAAGACGTATGGGGATTCTCAACGAGAATAATTCAAACGACAAATAGAAGGATTTGAGTGGTAGTCACTCCAACGGCTATATTCTTATTCCTCTCTATATATATGTAAATAATCCAAACTTTGAAGGTTACCGAAATACTGCACAATTAAAATCTCAAAGTATTAAAGTTCAAGACAATCAAACAGCGATTTCGAAGAAGGAAGTAATCACTGTATCAGTAAATCTCAAGATATCATAGATACTTATTAGCTCGATATTTCAACAGACATCTCCTTACGTCTAGACATCTCGAGTTTATTGTTTGTGATAACTCAAATCTCTAGTTGGAAAACCCCTATACAAAACTCCCCATAATTGAGTAAAAGTTTTGGCAAGTAAGCAACAAATTGTCAGTTGTTGAAAGTTTGGTTTCTAGCACCCGCAAGCTAGAGGTTAAGTCGACTGCATCCGGAAAGCAATTAGGATTTCCTAGCACCAGCAAGCGTAGGAGGAACACCGAGTTAGGCGGGATACTATAAGATGACTTTAATATCTAGGTTTACTCTTGTACCCATAAATAAGACCAATCCGAAGTTTGTGAATTGACTAAGCAATCAGTCCGTTGATGTAGGAATTAATCTCTTCAAACCACACAAAAATAAACGTGTTATTTACTTTCAGCATTGCTTTAATATCGCATGTTATTGAACTTCCATAAGCTACACACAGCAACACTGCACTATTTTGAAATCCTCTATCAGTATCCTTTTGATTCAGAAGATATCTAAATTGAAAACTAACTAATCAATATACGACTAAGTGTTTAAAATTGAGTCTTAGTTTTCTGTAAGGCAAATACACTAACCACCATATTTTATATGCATATCAGTTATCAGTCCAACTAACTTATTGTCTTAGCAGTCAGTAGGTTTGCTAACTGATATCACGTAAATAAGACATCCCTTATCTGAAATAACCAAAGAATATTGACACCAAGATCTTTGATCGCCGGTTATCCGACTAGCCGCCAAGAATCGATCGATCTTCTCTTAAGAAAAAAAGTTTTAATTTGCTTAATTGGTGTATCCCTTTCTCACATACACCAATACGTACCTAGTGGGACCCATCAATTGGTATCAGAGTAGGTTGTTCACAAGAAAAACTAACTCCTCTAGCGGTCGTTGTTTCAGAACTAATCCTTAAAATCATATATATTTTTGCATAGTGCTACATATTTGCTATGATGGAAACTAACTATAGCAGGTCAACTTCTCTCCCCACGCTCGCGGTAGAAAACTATGAGATTTGAAAGTTTAGACTCAAGAGCTACCTCACCGCCCAACATTGCTGCATGTGGGAGGTCATCACCAATGGCCGGGTTATTATCAGAGAGAATATAATGAAAGTAAGCTCGCAACCAGGACAAGAACCTACCTATGAGTACAAGCCGAATGATCGAGCGGACTTTACCTCAAAAGAATGCAAACAAGATATAGAGGGAAAATTTTCAAGGTTATCCCCTATGCTAGTAAGACGCTGGATACAGCTCTGAACAATTACACCATTACTGAAAAAGAGCTCCTGGCAGTAGTGTTTATCTTTAACAAATTCAGATCATACCTTATTGGAGCTCATACAATTGTTTATACTGATCATTCAGCAATCACGTACTTATTCAACATGAAGGGTGCAAAGCCAAGACTGATACGATAGATCTAGCTCTTACAAGAGTTCGACATGGAGATCAGAGACAGAAAAAACTGTGTGAATGTGGTAGCTGAACACTTATCAAGACTTGAACAACTAATGGAAGGAGATGATCAAAGAGCTTGCATTAATGAGCTATTTCTAGATAAGCAAATTTTTTCAATCTCAAGATCTGACCTTTTTCCATGGTATGCTGATTTTTCAAATTATTTAGCCATTCAAGCTATACCACCCGGACTTAACCCATATCAGAGAAAGAAATTTCTGTATGATGTAAAATTTTATTACTAGGAAAACCATATCCTATACCGAAGATGCACTGATGGAATCATCAGGCCTAATGTACACGTGTCTGAATGGAACAAAAACATTGAAGGATGCCATGGTTCACCTAGCGGAGGACACTTCGCTACTGCAAGAACAGCCACAAAAGTGTTGTAGTATGGATTCTACTAGCCATCCATTTAAAAGGACTGCCATAGTTTTATAAAAACTGTGATAAATGCCACACGACAGGAAACATCAGCAAAAGGGCTAAGATGCCTCAAAATATTATATAGAACCTGGATTGTTTGATGTATGGGGCATAGATTTTATAGGACCCTTTCCTAGCTCGGGTGGATTCTCTTACACTCTATTAGCAGATGACTATGTGTCAAGATGGGTAGAAGCCATCCCAACCAGTACCAATACTCAAAAGCTATCATTAGATTCTTGCAAAAGAACACACTGGCACGCTATGGCTGCCCAAGAGCACTACTCAACAATGGAGGATCATATTTCAACAACAGATGGCTGAACAGCCTCCTTGCTAAATACGGGATCAGACACAAAACCACAACTCCATACCATCCACAAGTCAATTGCCAAGCTGAGTTGGAAAATAGGGAAATCAAGTAGATTTTGGAAAACATGATTGTGAACAGAAAAGACTAGGCCAAGCACCTTGATGACACACTCTGGGCCTACTAAACTATTTACAAAACGCCAATTGGTATGTCGCCATACCAACTTATGTTAGGAAAGTCTTTTCACCTGCTAGTCGAGCTCGAACATAAAGCGTACTAGGCCATCCAGAGAATCAACTTTAATTCACAATAGGGGGTATGCCAGACACGAGCATTTGACTGAACTGGAGGAATGGTGAAATGAATCTTACGAGAGCTCATGTACTTACAAGGAGAGAGCTAAGAAATATCATGACATCTTGATGAAAATGAGGGATTTTAAGCCAGAAGACGAAGTTCTTCTCCACAACACCAGACTTCATTTCTTCCCAGGCAAGCTATAGTCCAGATGCACAGGTCCCTGCATTATGCATAAGAGCAACTGGAATGGATCTTATCAGCTACTGAAAGCTGAATCTACATTCTGAGTTAATGTCCATCATCTCAAGCATTATTTTCAGTCGGACCTGAGCAAGAACAAAATTGTCATCAGCCTGGATGACACTGAATTTTTTAGAAGTTGTACAAGTATCGTCGAGCTGCTGACGTTTAACAAAGAACTTGTTAGGATGTAACCCAACCCTATCTTTTCTATGTTTGTTGTCATTTTTTTTCAGTTCAGCATTAACAAATTTTTCAAGTACCAGTGCGGAAAACTATCACTAGGGGGGATGATGATACTGATAAAGCTCTCCCAGCAGAGCTGATGTAAGAAACTTTTCCAGCACCCCAAGTTAGTTAGTTCTTCTCGACCACTCTTCTTTTGCAAACTTACCCACATGGGCAGTTGAGTAAGTTTGGGAGGGGGGAGTGAAGTGTCGTCTAAACAAACTGTTGAATTGTTGAAAAAACTGAAAAATAAAAAATTTGAAAAATTTGTTTCTGCTGAACTTTGTTTCTCGTATTTTCTTGTGTTCTTTTTGTTTTTGTAACATGTGCATGATAATCAAATGGCAAGACCAATGATAAGAATTTAAAAACAAAAATATATCAAGTATTTCATACGACATATACTAAGCTGATTGAGCATGTTTTGATGTATATTGATACGATAGCCTTGCAAGTTTTTAAATCAAGAATTGAGCCTATGGGAATTTAAGCTTCTAACTGCTTCTTAATATCATTATTAACAATTTATTTCTTTCTTGAATTATGGTGAAATAGCATAAGTATCTCTAGAACTTACGTTGGTATCATATTCAAGACTGCATCATGTGCGCAAAGAACTGGGAGATGATTCTAGGCCTTCTTTCATAGCCAAATCTCCATCCTAAAAACACGTGACCTTCATATTCAAATTATCCATTAACAACCCCTTTTAACTTGTTCGTTTCTTTCATTAATAAAGAAAAGGGAGTTGAAAAGTATGAAGTATGAAGAGCTGGCAGTAAACAGTGAGAAACTGAGAGTAGACTGAAGAAAAAATTAATACTGATGAGAGCAATACCGGAAAACCAGGAGTTGAAATTTGAAAATTTTAAGCAATCAATATTAATTGAACCTCAAAGAAAGAAAAATCTCATAGAAACAAGTAGTTGAGAACAAACCAGAAAAATTACTAAAGAATAGCTGGTCAAGAACTGAAAAGAAAATCAAACCCAAATCCACGGAGAAACATGAAACTAACAAATAGGTGAGAACAAACTATATGTTACGACTTAACATGAGTTTGGGGGTGTTAAGTCACTTAGCCAAAAACATCTCACCTGACCAAAGAGCCTGCATTACAACCCTTGTAAAAGTCATTTCTGATCTTAATTCTTGAGTACACATATGAACAATGGAGAAGTGAGATGACATGCAAGTCTATGATAGGTTTTATGTTTATTTCAGCATTGAGTGTATACACTATCCTTCTCACTCGAGAGTTGAGAGTTTTCATGCATATCCATGCCGAAGGCTTTAAATTTAAGCAAGGTTGGGTACTGATGTTTGTAGAAGATATGTGATTTTGATTGTGTTGTTATGTGCAATGCTCTATTTTTCAAAATATTAAATTCTGAGGTCAGTTTGTCACTAGAAAAACCATGTTGTGTTCGTGTCTTCTTATTTTTTTTATTTTTTTTGTTGCTTGGGGGAGCTGATAACACTTAGTTTTGCATTGTTTTTTCCAGTTTCTATATCAGATTTCACCTGTTTTTATACGTTGATCTCATATTTATAGTACGATTTCAGTATTTTGTGAAGATATCATGCTTGGGTATTGTTTTGGGTGTTTTGTACAGTTTTGACGTGTTTTGGAAGTAAAATAGCACGAAATTGATGTTTAGTCCCAGTGCTGATCGAAAACACGTCGAAACTGGCATCGAAAACTGGAACTGGAAAGAGTCAGTGAGATAAGATAAAGTCAAAGCTGGCGACCAAAGTCAAAGTTGGTAGCTGATATTGAAAAATAATAGTGAAACTGAAACCTTCCAATCGCGACAGTAGCATACTGAAGATTTCCCAACCAAACTGAAGTGTCATACTGATAATCAAAATGGAAGAGCTTGTTGATAAATAGTACCAGTCCAGCCTGTTGAAGACAAATGGACTCCAAAATTAAACTATGTGTTGAGCTATCAGTGTATCCAATTCAAAATGATAAATAGTACCCAAGATGTCCGACTGAGAAAACACGGAGTTAACTTTTGGATAAGTGTTTCACTTTTGAACTCCATATACTATTAAAAGCATAAAAAGCGAAGACGACAAATGTCACACATTCCTCCATGCAAAAGTACGTCCGAAATATCGACCATATACTCATTTCTCATGAGGTCGTACAGATTCGTCCTAATAAAAGATAGAATAGAGCTGTAATACCCGTATTTCTGTAGCAGAGATTAGCTCCTGATTAAGAGCTTTATAAGAAGGGCATTGCATCCTTAAGAAAGAGTTGTTTAAGTTAGAAGCTTTTACGTTAAGCTTCGAGTTGAGAAGATAGAATTGAGACAGATTTGATATAGAATATGAAAGAAGATTCTTAAGTCTTGTTTAGAATAAGAAGACTTAGATTTCAAGAGTCTTGAGATGATAGATATATGCTCAAACAAGTTTTGATTTCAAAAAATTGAGAATTTCAAAGTCTATGCTTTTGTGAGATCGGCGTTTGCCGATTAAGCTCGGATTAAGAGAAAAATATTTAAAATGATTTTTGAGGTCAAAAATATATTTTTATAATTATATTTTGATGTTTATGATATATTATGGAGTTTTAAAAGCAGAAATTCAAGCATAGATTGTTTTATCAGATAGTGAGTTTCGAATTTTTGTTATAAAATCGTTATGCATTATTTCAAAATATTTATATTTAATTTCTAAAGAAAAGTGATTATTCTTCTCTATTTTAAAAAATAAAAATTTGAAGAAAAGAAAAGAGTTTCTAGAAGTGGTGAATAAGCACCACATTAAAGAAAATCAAAAATAAAAGAAATTAATACATTAATTACATACTTAGACTTTGAGAACACTATTCATCTTCATTTTCCTCCCTCATTTTCGTCCAACACATACTCACACACATACAATTTTGAAAATTCCAAGCCAAAATTAGAAAGATCTAACCGTTGAATTTTCGATCCATCTTCAAAATGAGGTATAATTTCATCTCTAGAATACATCTACGGTTTGAAAAATTTAAAAATATGATCTTATGTACAATCAAATTTTTTGTCATATTTTGAAATTATGGAGTATGTTTTTTTTTATTATTTTATGATATTATGATAGATTCGACGTCTACGTATTGTTTAATGTTGAATTTGTGGATCATATGTTTGTTGTTTGGAATTTTGGAAATTTTTGAAAATATAGAGGGCATGGATATTGAATATATGATGTTGATATGATTGAATTGCCTTCATATATGTGTTATTGGATTGATATAAACATGTTTGGAGCAAGAAAAATGTTTGAAATCGAAACTATATTGAAAATCCCAAAATGGCCGAAAACCCTAAGCCTTATAATGTTGGAATTTTGATTTTATTTGATCATTTTGACTTCATATTTGGATTCTATGATATGAATGTTGCTTAAAATGATTTATTCGGATTTTTCGGCCGACCTATTCAAAAGTTGTAAAATTTTAGTTTGTCGGGAAAATGGGTTTTCAATGTTAAAGCTTTGATCTTTATGTTTTGATGATAGATTGATGATCTTTGATGATAGTTGAGCATGTATAGAGGTTCGTTGGTGTTAGATGATGACTCACTTGATTTTTGACATCGGACATAAGCTATGTCTTAAGGGGTTGCTAAGTTTTTGGTTAAGATTTGATGGTTTAAGCTTGTTGTTGACTTTTCTATGCCTGTTTAGTCATATGAGGCTTCGTGATGTCTTGTTATATGTTTAAGATGTTAGAGGATGCATGACCCAAGTGTTTATGGACCATAGTGTCATGATATTGAGAAGATATAGTCGTGTCGACGACTAAGATAAGTCATGTTCTTGTTTGGTTCTTGATAGACTTTTATGCCGCTTTATGTGGATTAATGACCTAAGTGGGAAGAAGAAAGAAGTGAAAGACAGAAGGTATAGTCCTGAATGACTGTTACCAGATGGGTATAAATATTTTCTAAAATGATATGTTATACTTTTATTTAAATGATATGATATGCTTTTGCATAGAAGATGATATGAGACGATATATGATATGCATTTATTTGCAAAGTTGACTGACTTGCCAAATTCTTGAGCATAAGCATAATGCACTACCTATCCACGAGAAAGAAAGAAAGAAATGACCAACGTCGGGTAGTGACCTTTTGGTCAAAGTGTTTGAGAAGGAGGCCTATTTCTCAACACGCAGAAATAATTCGTGGATATGGGAAAAAAAATAGAAGATGGCATGCAGACATGAGACATGAAACATACATATGCATATGATATATTGATCTGAGCATGTATGAACAAGTTTGAGAAGTCTTATGCAGGTAATTTCAATAAAACCCCTGAATAAGTTTATTGTTAAGGCAAGTCAAGTTTATAGCCTTAAGGGCAATGTTTTTATGTTTTCGACGTATACCCACTGAGTGCATTTTTGTACTCATGCCCTGCATGTATTTCTAAACGTGCAGGTTGAGTTCGAGAGGATGCTGGAATCGAATGCTATGCAAATGAGCTTCTCTAAATGTTGATTCATGTTGAGGTCGTTTAATTGTTATGGTCTTGTTTTGTTGCCCAAAGTTTTATGTTTTCATACATAATTCTCAGCCACACTTTCCGCTGCCAAACTTTGGCCTTTATTTGCTTATGTGCTCCAACGACGAAGTGATCATGTTTCTGATGAGAATCTTTATTCCATTGTTATGATCTCGACATTTCTATTATGATGTCGTCTTACTTCTTTGAACAAGGATTTATTGGATTGTTCATAATTGTTTTGCTGGATTAAATATCGTATTAAAATGCTTTGAAGTTATTGATGGATCATGCTTTCAACCCTAACCAACCGAAGATCTTATTTTGGTGAAAGCATGCTTAAATCCTTCTATTCTTTATCAGAATAGTTTAACTTGCTATATCAGATCAATGTCGCATTTGATATTGATTATCTCCTTATGATTATTTGTCCTCAGCCGTTGTTCTTCTTCATTCGATTCTTTATTGTGGTTTGAGGACCTAGAATTATCCTTTGTCAAACTTTATTCTACCTCTTTGGACCATAAATATTTGATTCCTTTTTTATGAAAGTTGGTATCATATCTTTCTCTTGATATATATTTAGTCACATTTGTTGATATCGATTATCAGAATTCCCTTCTTAATCCCAAGTCATGGCCTAATTACTTGATTAAGTAGTTGGGCTGTGACAAGAGCAGATTCAGCCAGGATCACCGCCCCTCTGAAGCAACAACCTCTACACAGTTGTTGGCGGTCCACACTGATATAAAAAGATGAATCTTCCCTTAGAGCTGAAGAACTGTAAAGCTGAATTGATGAAAATGCCCTTCAACCCTAATAATAAAAAGACAGTTTACCTATCCCTTGCCTCCTATAAATATTAAAGATGTTCCATTGTAATAGAGGTTTTTTTTTTTTCAGTTTTTTTAGTTTTTTGGGTTCTTCTGCTTCCTAGTTTTCTAGTTAATTTAGCTTAGTTTTAAATTCAATTTTATTGTTTTCCTTTACATTATTGTTTCTTTACTTTACAGTCAAGTTTAAATCCAGTTTTATTTTCGAGTTCAACCTTTACATTCTTCATACCTTTACTTTCCTTGTTATTTATGCTTTCATTTATGTTTTACGTATCTTTTATTTTTAGTATTAGTAGCTATATCCTAGTTGATTCTAGATTATATGTGACTTGTGATGACTATGTGATTTGTGTTTGATGTCATGATGTTTTCCATTGCATGTTTATGACTCTTGATGCTTTTATCATGCTAGATTATTGATCACCTTCGAAGCATGGGTAGTTGTTTCCTTAAATGACTGAGAGGATTTGAGGGAATCATGGAAAATAAAAGTTCTTGATATAAAAAGTGTTAGATAACCGAGAGGGCTTAGTAACTTTTGTAGGAAGCATAATCTTTTAAACTTTTGGGAGTTAGTACGATCTCTTGAAGCCTAAAGGTTATAGGGTCGTGCTAATCAACACACTCATAGGTTTTATCGAGAGAGAGGTTATGAGTATGTGAGTGATCTTCCGTATGTCTTGGATTAAAAACTTGTAATTGGATCAACACAACGTTCACATAATCAAAAGAAAATTATATATACTGCCCTAGGATTAGTGTCTTTTATTCTATTTTTCTCTTCTTGTTTATCGTATTATTTTTTTACTTGTTTATTTTATTTTATTTTTTTTTCATTGATTGAAAAGTCAACCCTATTCGTACCACCCTCTTTTATGTTATGTTTTACCTGAACAATGATAACATGTCTACGTGAGACACTTACTATTTTTCACCACACACAATCCATAAGGACACGAAAACCCCTTCATAATTACTTACCGACCACCGAAATCCGTATTAGGTATAAATGAAGCTTTATTGTGCTGAGGACGTCTATGATAGACTGGGATATATGCTTGTGCGTACTTCCTGGCTGGTAGTTTTTTCAGAATAGGTTTCCTCTGCTGAGAATTCTTGTGTTGGGAGTGCTTCAGCTGAGTAATCTGGGACTGCCTGATAGGATCAGTTCTTCCAAGTATTTTATACTTAGGCCCTTAGGTTTTCTCAGTTTGCTTTGTTTCATTTGTTCAGTCACTAGAGCTTTCAGCTTCTCAGTAGACTTGACAAACACAGGGCTTGGTGTCACTAGTGGATGAACCATTCACAATTGAACTTGGATCATACCCTAATCCGCTTAAGAACAACGAACATCTCTGAACTAGTTGAATGGAGTCTAGTTTCTTTGTTGCTCCATTCAGTGTGTTGATCTTTTCTTGTAGTGAAACCTCACTGTGTTGAAGTGTGTTGAACTTCAGGGGTATCTCAGTGAGTTCAGTTCTCAATTGACCTATCTCACTTCCCTACTAGGATTGTTCAACCTTCAGTTCCTTTATCATGCTGACTTGATCAACATATTATTCTTTAAGCTTTGTCAGCTCAACAGTGAGCTTCAATATGAGCAGCAGACTGATGACTTTTCTCAGTAAGCTGAAGCTTCTCAGTCAGCTTGTAGTTCTCAGTTATTACTCCTTCGTACATTTTCATGATTGTTTTGTAATCAGTCATGACTTGCTCCAGCTCATCCCATTTAACCGAGGTCTCTTCGGAGTATGACACTTATTCAAATAATACAATGGTATGAGAGATATTTTCAGTATAGAGTCAGGATGTTACCTCTAGTTCATCGAGACCGTTGTCAATTCCCACCATGTAGTTGTCCTCATAGTTGTTGATCTTTCTAACCATCAAACACTGATTCTCATTGTCAATACTGGAGGAGTATCTGGAAAAACTGCTTGATGAGCTTGAAGTGCTAGCCTTCTCAGTAACCATAGCCTTAAGCTCGTTCAGCTTTTTATCTCTTTGTCTCTCAATTCATGGCAGTCGTGTCTGAAGTGTCCCTTTTTTTTCAACAGTTGAAGCACTCGTTATCTTTGTATTCAGGTTGGCTAGGTTTCTCGTAAGTCCGATCCTTGTTTAATCTTTCTTTGTGGCTTCTGTTGTGACTGTTTCCTTCCTTTCGGTACTTGTTGTACCTCTTCAGTCGAGTTTTAATCTTCCCGAATCTTTCAGCCATCAACATGTATTGAGTCAGCAAGTTATCTTTGTTGCACTCACATTTTTTTGGCTATTTTCTTGGTTTCTTTGCTCTTATCAGCTTTAAGGATGATATCTTTGCTCGTGCTGACTTGAGCCTCTTCTTTAGATGCATCAGCAATGGATGAGTCTTTAGTACGCCTATTGTTGTATGCATCAGCTTTCAGTGCTAAGAAGAGTTTATCAGTAGACATTTCATTAAAGCTTGCTTTCTTTGAAGTGCTACTGTGTAGACTTTCCAATCAGTAGCTAGGAACGTCCATGGGAATTTCATATTGGTCTCGCATTGTGTGTATTTTTCCTTGCACAGCGCTGAAATCTTAGTGATGATGGTAGCGAATATGAGTTCCAAATCATCAATGGATTCTCCCTTCTTCAGATTGAAGTTATCAAACTTCTGACAAACTATCGTCAGGTTATTTTCCTTGATTTCTTATGAGCTTGCACAAAGGCTCTCTAGTGTGTCCCACATCTCTTTGGTAGTTTCATATTTCATCAGTTTCTCAATGTGATAGTTGGAAACTATTCCAGGGATGATGTTCTTGGCCAGATTATCGAGCTCATCTTAGTTACACTCTTCTGATGTGAAGTCAACTCGATCCTTTGGCATGTACTCATAGGTCAGATCTTTGCCAAGTTTGGTGCTTACTTTTGTAATCTTCTCTCTGATAATGATTGGCTCGTTGGTGATGACCTCCCACATGTGGCAATGTTATGGAGTGAGGTAGCTCTTGAGTCTGAACTTCCAGATCTCATAGTTTTCTATCGTAAACGTGAGAAGCGATGTAGATCTGCAGTAGTTAGCTTCCATCACAGCAAAGATATGCATCAATATGCAAAAACATATCAGTTAAGGATCTGTTCAGGTAGAACGTCCACTAGGGGAGTCAGTAGTTTTTAAGAACAACTTGCTCTAATACAAATTGATGGTCCCTGACGGTTCGTATTCGTGTATAGGTGGGAGACAGATACACCAATTAAGGTAAATTAAAATCTTTTCATTTAACATAAGATTGGACCTTCTATTTGATCAGTAGACGTCGATTAACTGAAGACAGTTCAGTACTAATGTCAGTACTGTTGATCAGTTTAAGTACGGGGAGTCTTGTTCAGAGTGATATTAGTTAGCAAACCTACTGAATTCTGAAGCGGCTGGTCAGTTGGACTGATAACTGATATGGGTGCATACTATGGTTGTTACGTGTTTGCATTTACTGAAAACCTAAACTGATAAAGAATTATTAGTCAAATATTGGCTTAGCAGTTTACTATTTACCTCTTCAGTATCAAACTGATACTGATAGAGTATTTCAAAATAGTTTTATATTGTGTATGCTGATTATGTTCAGTTCAATAATATGCAAAGTAAAGAGAACACTTAGTTTTTACGTGGTTCAGAGAGATCAGCTCCTACATCCACGGACTGATAATACAGTCAATCCATTACTTGAGATTTGGTCTTGTTTACGAGTACAAGAGTAAACCTAGATACAGACTTTAATCTTTTCTATATCTCGTCTAACTTAGCGTTCCTCCTATGCTTGCGGGTGCTAGAAAACCTCTTACTGCTTACGATTACAGTCGACTAAATTTGTGCAAGATAATCAAACTTTCAGCAAGTAACACTTCGTTGCTTACTTATCCAACTTCTACTTAAACTTTGAGGGTTTTGAATATAGGGTTTTTCCGACTAATGTTTGAGCTATCACGGGCGACAAACTCAATATTTCTAGGGTTGAGATATTACAAGGTAAGGACCTAAAGTATAAGGGAATATCTACTGAAATCTCGAGCTGATAAGTATATTTGAACTCTGAAGATTTTTTGATAACATTTTGGAATTTCCTTCTTCGAAATCGCTGGGTAAACGTTCTTAAGATATAAGCTCTTGGTGCTTTAGAATATTTGAATGCGCAGCGTTTAAGTAACCTTCAAAGGTTGGATTATGTGGGTATTTATAGAGTGAAAGATGAATAGTACCGTTGGAGGGACCATTAATCACAACAATTCCATTTGTCATTTGAATTATACCCATTTGAATCCTCATACATCGCTGTCGATGTCTGGATCATCATACAATATAGCTCTGCAACTCTTAACATTGGTCTTCAACCCCACTCTTGCTCGCCTAGCAATACCGTGGTCGATGTTTACAAATTGGCTGCCTAACATCGCCTCAGTTTAAGCGTGGTTGAAGGTGCATTTCTTCTCTGCGTTTCAGGTAAAATGACGAGTCGATCTGAGTGTTGGATTTCTCTCTAAATTCAGCCTTTCGAAACGTCCGTGTGAGAGAGCTATCTTGCATCTTTTATAGAGGAGTGTTTTGTGGTCTTCAAGCTTCAAATCCCACGTCCATAAACCTCCTATAACCGCTGCAATCCACTCCGTTGTAAACTGCTGCAGATGTTAGTGGAGATCATGCTCCCTAGAAAATAGGAACTAACTTCCCATGATCTTGTAACCATGATCCAACTAACCTCCACTTATTCAAACTTGTTCCAACTGCAATCCACATTTATTAGACAATAAATAAAACATAAAAACATAAATGAAGGGAAAGATTACTTATATACGCTACGCCTCGGAGAGTCGAAGTTCGGTTTGGTCGACTCCGTGAAAGTCGATTGCACTCAAGATGTTACTAACATCGAATGTTACCAACATCCCCTTCAACATTGGACTGGAGTCAACATTGACTCTAACAAATCCTATATTAAACTATTAAATACATGTCTACTCTTTACAAATCAAAGTAATAGAGGATTTATACATATATCAAATCGATCGAGTACACTGTTTTAGCTCGATAATATTTCTCATGGTTGATTTTATTCCCAAAAATCGATAATATTATCTCATACTTAATAAAATAAGACATTTGTAAACTTTACCACGAAACCAAATTTCTATGCTAGAAATTCAATCGGCAACCAACTCATACGTATACGTAGCATCCTTGCTAATCTTAATGACACCAACATGGCAAAATCAAACATTACATATTGCCATAACGACATTTTTCATGATTGTTCATTTGAAAACGTCCAAATGGTGAACTTTCTCTGTATCAAGGGGAGGTTTAGATTCAATCTTCATTATTCCTTTTTTGTACTTAAGAAAAATGAGATTTTGTATGACTTACTAGGAAAGAAAAACAAGTATTTTATATAAAATCAACAAAAAAAATAGAAACATAATTCCCAACCTAGCCTGTCGCCACTGATCGAGCTAAAAACACACTCAAATTACTCGCAATCGTACGAGGTAATCGTAGCGTGATAAGTTAACACGAGTCGTCTCTCAAGGAAAACTTAACAGGGCCATTGTTCGTGTTGCGCACATAAAGCGATTAAATCCTAAACATTCTAACATCAACGGGGGCTGAACATGCAAGAATTGAAATACGAGAAATAAACGGCGAGCCTAAGCTAGGGGTTATCAATCCCGAGCTATACTAATAAAGCAATAAATCTAAACTAGAGGTTGTCAATCCCTAGGTGAACTATGAAAGCGATAAATCAAAGCGATAAACAAAAGCATATGCAATTCTATTATTCATAGGGTTTGTCAATCCCTAATCTAAATCTAATTGCACATAAACTATAACTATCAATCATCCAACAAGAACTTGAAATAATCGAAAGCAAGAAATCATTAAGCAAATTAAATCCAACAACAATAATAAAGCAAGAAATCACCAAACAATAATGTAAATCAAAGAAGTGAAAATCCTATAACAATAATTCATAAAACCAACAGATAAATTCGGTAAACAAATGTATCAATTGAAGAAACTGAAAGCAAGAATTAGTACTCTAGTCTCTATCGGTATCGTCTGGAAGAAATCCCGGAAGATGGTTGAAGAAATCAGAACAGGCGAGAGGCGCCGCGAAAGAAAACTCAGAACAAAAATGCGGACCCTGCACTCAACCCTAAGCGCGTATATTTATATTAAATGAAAGTGAGCCGGCGTTTAAGGTGAGCGCAGGTTCAAAATATGTTCTGACTGGAACATGAACGCTGGTTTAAAGTGAACTCCGGCTGCAAAAACATTATGCCTTGGAAAAGAACGCCGGATCACAATGAACGCTCGCTGGGGAAAGGTATTGCCTCACAAATGAGCGCTGGCTCATTGTGAGCGCCGGTTGGAAAGGCGAACGCAGATGAGGGCCGCCGCCGGGTGAGGGCGCTGAGTTGTGCGCGCTTGAGCTGCAGCAGTGAGGCCGGGCGCCGGCCGAGCCGGAGAGGAGCGAAGACACGGGCGTTGGGATGCCGCGCGATGGGTCGTTGGGACACCGTGGCGCGCTGGGCGCGTGAGGCGAGTGGGTGCTGCGATCGACGGGCGGGCGACTCCGCGCCGGCCGAGACCGAGCGCATGCATAAAATTTCGTGCTGCTGGCGCTCAGCTGGCACGCGGCGGGCGGGCGACGCTGGTCTTCGACGGCGAGGCGAGGCGCGAAGCGGCGAGGCGCCGGGCGAAGCGGGCACGGAAGGTGAGCGCACGATCACTCTCGGCGCGCGAGGGAAATTGGCCACGCGCCGGAGTGAGCCGGCTGGGCGGCGCGGTGCGCGCTGGCGTGGGTGCGCGCGCGGGCATGCGATGGGGTGCCGTGCGTGACTTTGGTCGTTCGACCCGTTCTCCTTCGTCTGAACTCCGATTTACGCACGGTTTTCGCCTACGAACTCCTTTCGAAATGATCTTCAATATATTTGATTCTTGGCAGATTTAATTCATCCTATTTTCTGCCATTTTCCTACAAAACATCGAAACGAACGAAGTAAGTCCGAAACGATAAATAATAATCGAACTAACGGCATAAATGGGATAAACTAATGAAAATGATATGTAAAACAGCACCAAGAATCATCACAAAATCATACCAAACAGCCACGTCCTGTAGAGTAATATTACTAGCATAACACTGTGTGAATGTTAGTAGAGTAATGTTACTAGCAATGTTAATATCATTCCAAGTAACACGCAGCAAAAAATTAAATAACACACAGGATAATTTGTGGGTTATGAAAATAACCCGTGTTGTCTCGCGACAACTAGCTCTATTGATAACTTAGAACAGATTACAAGTGTTACACATGAAGACCTATATACGGGATGCACTACCGCCTATGATAAGTCACCTAGTCTAACACAGCAAACTGAATGTTAACAATAAGTAAAACAGCCGATACAAAGAACGGACAAACAACCTGAACAGAAAAAGACGACTCGGTCTTCAACCCTACTCTTGCTCGCCTAACAATACCGTGGTCGATGTTTACAGATTGGCTGCATAACACTGCCTCAGTTTAAGCGTTGTTGAAGGTGCGTTTCTTCTCTGCGTTCAGGTAAAATGATGAGTCGATTGGAGTGTTGGATTTCTCCCTAAATTCAGCTTTTCGAAACGTCCGTGTGAGAGAGCTATCTTGCAGCTTTTATAGAGGAGTGTTTCGTGGTCTTCAAGCTTCAAATCTCACGTCCATAAACATCCTATATCCTCTCGCAATCCACTCGTAAACCGTCATCTGAATGGGCCTGCAGATGTTAGTGGAGATCATGCTCCCTAGAAAATAGGAACTAACTTCCCATGATCTTGTAACCATGATCTAACTAACCTCCACTTATTCAAACTTGTTCCAACCGCAATCCACGCTTATTAGACAATAAATAAAACATAAAACGTAAAGGAAGGAAAGATTACTTATATACGCTACGCCCGAGAGTCGGTTCGACTTCAAGGTCGACTCTGTGAAAGTTGATCGCACCTGTGATGTTACTAACATCGAATGTTACCAACATCCCATTCAACATTGGACTGGAGTCAACATTGACTCTAACAATCTCCCCCTTAATCTTTGCCTTCCTGCAAGAATGCAAGAAAACCTTCCTGCAACAAAAACAAGAAAAACAACAAACAGAGAAAACTATTTACAGGGAAAGAATTCTATGTTACAGGTTCAGATTAAAGGAAAGTGTTAAAGCTCCTCCTCAATCAAACAAGAGGTAAAACCTCTAAACAATTAGACAAAGTGTTAGAGTAACACTCCCCCTAAAACATATAAGGAAGAGATTCAAACTCCCCCTAAATATGAGAAGGTCGGCCGAAGGCCAAGACTTTGAGAAGTACCTGCAAACAAGAATCACATTCCAACAACAATGCAACCAACATGATATCAGTGCCAACAACAAACAGAAACCAAAAACGATTGCATCATTGCAGCAAGACAAAGATGTCCATACACCCATAAATAAAAACCTCGATGTCCATGCATCACAAAACCAAAAACACATGTGTCCAGCACATAAAGAAAACAAAGTGTCTAGCACTTAAAAAACAAGAATAAATGTAAATGTAAGTAACATCATAAGCAGCGGTGGCACTCCGAGCGGTAGCAAGAATTCACCGATAAACGTGCATTTTACACGTTTATTGTTGATATTTAAAGATGAGTTTAGATCATTTAATGTGCGTTTATGTATCGATTCTTAATGTTTTATCTATTTCTAGAAGATACTGCTCTTGGGTGTTCTTTTGGTGTTGTGTAGGTCCATATGTTAAAAATCGAAGCAAGGAACGAAGCACGAACCAAAATGCACAATTGCCCTGTTTCTAGCGACCAGCCTAGCGGTCGCTAGGCTGGCCGCTAGGCAAGCCGCGCGAGAGCCAAGCGAGGCCGCGATCGCGACCTCGTGCACGCAAGCAAGCCCCAGCGTCGAGAACTCACTGTATGATTTCTCGCGATCATGGCTAGCGATCGCTAGCCAGGCCGCGAGCCAACCATGCGAGCGCAAGAGGCGACCGCGAGCGAAAAGAACGCGCGCGACACATGCCTCGAGGTCGAGCTAGCGACCGGGAGGAGCGGTCGCCAGACGGCGCGGCAGAAGAGAAATTAGGGTTTCCACCCTTATCTATAAATAGGGGAGCACACCCCTTGCGCCTCCTGGGACCCAGACATTCCCCAGAACAGATTTATTCAGTTTTTCCTTAGTTTTTGCTTTTCTTTAGCTTCCGTTTGATTCTAGATTTAATTCTTGCATTGTTCTAGTTTAGTTTATCGCTTTGCTATCGTTCGGAACGTTTTGTCCGATCGTTTTCCTTTGTTTTCCATTTATCTCTTGGGATTGGATTCAAGACCAACCATTGTTCATCCAACGCTAATATCCGGTTTTATGCATTTAATTTCGCTTTTATGTTTTATCGTATTTTTATTCCGCTTATTATGTCTCAGGTAATTTCCGCTCTAATCCAAGGGTTTGCATGATTCGATCCTATATGTTGTGATTCTGTTATCGCTATTTACCTTCCAAGCATCGATTCATGATTCTTGGTGCTTATTTATATGTATTAATTTCGATCAATCTTGATGCATATCTAGTTGCCGCTAACGACGAATCGTATTAATTGTCAATCGATCTTGAATGCATGATACTGAATAAGCCTTGAGTCGTGGCGAGATAGGATATTCGAGGAAGCATATTCTTTGTGATCTGTTTGAGTTGCTTGTTTCACCTAGAGATGTAATAGTAATAGGAAAACTAGTAATCTGTACCGCAATTGTCGTAATGAAGTTGTTGGTTATATATGTGATCTTCCATCTTATCTGGATTAAAATTGGCTAATAGGAGCAGGATAAACATACGTTGTGGATATGATTAATGTATCCCTAGGGTTAATCTTCCTTATCTGTTTTTATCATCCGTGATTTTATTGCTTTATTTTATATTTCTGCATGGTTACCTTTGCTTTGGATTAAATTCTGAAGCCCTTAAACCTCTCACCCAATTTATGTGCTTGAAGAATGATGAATTATCGTTGAGCTAGCTTCTATGTTTTCGTGATACAATCTCTGTGGATACGATACTTTGCTTACCCTATACTTGCGCGTTTCTCATGCGAGAAAATTGAGCGATCAAATTTTGGCGCCGTTGCCGGGGATTGTTAAGATTGCATAGGAATAATTTGACGATTTGGATTTATTAATTCAAGTTATATTATTATTATTATTTATTTATTTTTGCAAGAGCTGAATTCTCTCTTTTCTCAGGTGGTTTATGCGTACAAGATCTCAGGGACCTCCTGAAATATTATTAGATCCCGAGATCGAAAGCTCTCAAAGGAGAAGAGGACGAGAGAAGAGACGGGCTGCAATGGCAGCTAATCCACAGAACGGGGGCATTCCTCCCGAGCAAGCTGCACGCATGTTAGCCGATTTCGCAGAGATGCAGCGCCAGATGGCGAATATGGGACTCCTCGTCCCTACCCCGAGACGCGACCGCTGAATTTTATGTACCGACCTCCCACCGAGCAGCCCAAGGAGGCGGATGGGGCCCCACGTGGATGCAAACAATTTTGAGTCAAGCCACCGATCAAGATGGTCCAAGGAGAGCGGTTTGGGGAGGAGTCATCAAGACCGAATGCGCATCTCGAGACCTTTCTCGATATTTGTGACACCATCAAATGAATGGGATGCCATAAGATATGATCCGATGCGCATGTTCGGTTTCTCACAGCCGTGAGAAAGATTGGTTCAAAAGTTTGGACCGAATCGGCATCGACACTTGGGGAAACTTTGCGAAGTTTCTCTCGAAATATTTTCCGCCGGCGAAAGCGCGGAAGATCATTGCCGAAATCTCCCATTTTTGCCAAAACCACGACGAATCACTATTCGAGGCATGGGAGAGATTCAGAGGTCTATTGAGGCGATGTCCACAGCATGGATTCTCCAAGGAGCAGCAGATCACGCAGTTCTACAGTGGACTGACGTTTCAGATAATGAGCATAGTGGATGCATCGGTAGGGGGCTGTTTGCTGAACCGACAAGTAGATGAGGCGAGCCGAATTTTAGAGGAGATGGCTGCCAACAGCTATCAATGGCCGACGGAGATGACGCCAGTGGTTAAGGCAGCGGCCGTGGAGGTTGACTCGAGATATGACGAACTAATGAAGCAAATCACCCTCTTGAAGAGTCAGATCGAAACGGAGGACGTCAATTTCATCAATCAAAAGAACCGTCCTGGGGACAATCCGGCATACCATCCGAATAACAGAAATCATCCAAATTTCTCGTATGCCAACCCCAACAACTTCCAACAACCTCCAGCTGGCTTCACGGTGCGTAATGGTATGATCCAAGAGTCAAGAAGCCAAGTTTAGAAGATATGGTGCAATGATGGAGACTCAACAGAGTGCATTTATAAGCGAAGACCGGCAAAAATAACTCATCCGAGTCGATCGTGACGGCTATGGGTAAACACGTAAAGATGTTGGAAAATCAGATTGGTCAAGTAGCCGCATGATTGAATGCACTACAAAAGACGGGCCAATTTCCAATGAATACGGAGATGAACCCAAAAAATCAATGTTTCGCCATCCAGACGAGGAGTGGACAAGCTTACCTGAGCCCTACCGAAGAAGAAGAGGCTGAAAGTAAACTGGAGCAGAAACACGCGACTGAGCTCG
The DNA here is from genome assembly GCA_036937905.1 of Salvia rosmarinus. NCBI lineage: Eukaryota > Viridiplantae > Streptophyta > Magnoliopsida > Lamiales > Lamiaceae > Salvia > Salvia rosmarinus. The sequence goes on along the minus strand of CM072821.1, from coordinate 40,319,044 downwards.
CGACCGCGATCCCGATCGCGACGAGTCCAGAGTTTTCCCCACAGAAGTTCACGACCGAGCACGCGCCCGCGAGCCTGACCGTGAGCCATCAGATTGTGCGCTCCCCAGAATTGTTCGCGAGCGACCCAGCGCCCGAAAGTGCGACCGCGAAGTATTCTGTCGAAGAGTCAGCGCGCGAACTCGCGCCCGCTAGCTCGCACGCGAAGAAGGATTCCAGCGCCCAACAGACGCCTCGCGACCTGCCCAGCGGTCGCGAGGTCAACCGCGAAGAGCCTCCAGAATCCAATTCTCGCACGTACACTCCTCCGGTCCCATTTCCGAGTCGACTAGTAAAGTCGAAATATGACGAGGAGTTTGCACGTTTCAAAGAGATTTTTCAAAAAGTTTAGATTAATTTGCCTCTCTTTGAAGTCGCTGCGAAACATGCCGGATACATGAAATTTTTAAAAGGCGCTTGCAAGCAAGAAGAAATTGGGGAAATTTGAAAAATTACCTATCCAGAAGAATGCGATGCCATCTTGCGGAGGAAGCTCCCTCAAAGCGTATGATCCGGCGGTTTACGTTAGAATGCGAGATCGCCGAGCATACTTTTCCAAATATGTTGTGCGACTTGGGGCGAGCATCAATCGATGCCTTTGAATGTATTCAACCGGTGCACCTAGGAAAGATGAAGCCAACGAAGATATCATCGATGATGGGACGATGTGTCATCACATATCCTAAAGGTATCGTCGAAGATGTGTTGGTAAGACTTGGGACTTTGTTTTTCCCGCCGATTTTGTGATTTTAGATATTCCGAATTCAAACAACAACCGCTAATCTCGGCGCACCTTTTCTAGCAACCGGTCGTGCTTTGATTGATGTCGTGAAGGTAATCTCATGTTTCGTGTTAACGATGAGGAGCTCAAGATTTCCATATATGACGCCATCAAGCAACACGATGCTGAAAAGCCGGAAGATTGCTACTCGATCACGACTGCTGCTGCCGCACACGTCGCGCACTTAGAGGGTATTTACCCAATCGACGGGCATGATGCAAGGAAGAAGTGGACTCGGCATAAAAATCCGAGTGATTCGTTCAAGCTTTGTGGATCAAATTGTTGTGCCAATTGGTGGTCTGTTGTCAATGCCAAGTACAAGGGCAAATTGAAGTTTGGAAAGACCACAGTTGTCAAATCGCCTGATTGATAAGAGGTAACGTCGAGCTAGCGACGATAAATCCAGCACTGGTTGGGAGGTAACCCAACATTTTACGTGCTTTATATCTTTTGTTTTGTTTTTCTTGTGTCTTTTTTGTTTGTTTTTAAGTCCCAATGTATATCATCAATGGTGAGGATTCTATCGATCACCGGAGTAGCGCAACATATGAGGTACGGTCTCTCAATCACTCTCTTACGCAAACATTATCGCTTCCATCGCACACCGATTGACAATAAGTTGGGGGGGGAGTGGTCGAGTGTGATGTGATTGAGAGTCCTTGTTATGTTTTGCGTTGTTTTGTTAAGTTATTATATGTTGGGGCTTTTGTCGGGTCTTTTGTCTTTCTTTTCGTGTTGTGTCTGTCGATCAACGAGTTAAGTGAAGTGTTTTAATCCATGTGGCCAATGACGATAGAAATTTTTGTGAAATTTAATGATAGTGCACATGATATGTTAGAAAATGACGTATGAACGACTTGAGATTGCTTAAACTTGTTGTTTTTCACCATTTGCTTAACCCGTGAGACTTGAGCTTCACTGTATAAACATCTTGATACAGTTTCTTTTAATTGTGTGATATCATGCATGTGATTCTCTTCTAGAACTTGCCGTTTTTCTGTGTCGAGATTACAATATGTGTTTTCGAATTTGGAAAGGATAAAAGGCCATCTTTGTTAACCACATATTCACCCAAACACTAACCCAATGATATATACCATTAGTCGCCTTCTTTGAGCCTTTATTAGACTTATTCTTTCGATTAACCGGATGATAGGAGGTGAGGATGGATATGGGAACCAAAAGGGGATTGTGATGTAGTTATGACGAGAAAAATTATTGCAAGAGAAATACATCTGTGGTGAAGAATAATACCACTTGTTGTGAATGATAAACCCTATAAGCTCTAGAAAAGAAAAGAAAAACAATGATAAGTTCACTATGTGTTTTGAGCATAAAGGGTCTTTAATCAAGGTATAAGCATTTTATGAGGGATAAAACATCTGTAGTAGCCCGAAAATTTTATAGTAATTAATAAAGTTTAATTAAGTATTATTAAAGGCTTAAAAGCTATTTAAGCCTTAAGAATTCGTAAAATTTAATATAGTGAAATATTAATCGGTATGAATCCGATTAATTTAAGATTTGATTATATGGAATCGGAAAATGTAGAGAAATATTAGAAATGAGTTTATTTGTGATTATTAATGAATGTTTGTATAAAAAAATGCTATAAATTAGAAATTTTGCTATGAATTGCATTAATTATTTTTGTATGTTATTTTTCTTATAAAATGAGATAAAATATTATTTAAGATATTAAAGTCTTGAATAAATTTGTTTTATTAATAATTAATGATTAAAGAAATTATTTATGTAATTTTCGAAATTTAAGAAGTATTATAGTAATGAAATGAATTTTATTAAATAAAGTGATTTAAATTATGCTATATGGATCTAAATTAAATAATGAATATAAGTTGTATTAGATTTTATAATTTAATTGAAATATAATCCTATTAAATAAATTATATTAAAGTATGGAATTAGTGAAATTGGAGGTGTAATTATAAATTTTTTGAAATTTGTGTTTAATTATTTTGAAATTTGGAATAAATGTACATTAAATTAAAATTAACATTCTAGAATTATATACATAAAATATATCATCATCCTCAACCCATTTTCGACACACACACACACTTTCACACACAAAACCCGACTTTCACTTTTAATACATAGTTAAGCTTGAGAATTAAAGAGAAATTGTTCCTAGCAAGGTAAATACTTCATTTATGCAAAGTTTTCATTAATTAAATTGATGAATTTTATGTTGAATGTTTAGTAATTTTCGAAAATTTGAAGGTTAGGGTTATGCTTGATTTGTTTAATTTTTGTTACATGTATTGATTTAATTATGATTATGGAGCATGAATAACATATGCTATGGATTTAAATTCATTAAATTCATTAAATTCCAAAATTAAAGTTTGATCATGAAACCCTAAATTTTTAATATGATTCATATGTTATGAAATGATTAAATTAAGCTTAGATATATGTTTAGGAATGTTTATAAACAACATATGAATGAAGAAATTAAAAGTTAAATTATATTTGTTAAATTATTGAAAATTTCGAAAATCACATGTAATATGAACTTGATGATTTTAATTTTTATTGATGAATTTGACATGATATTCATGCTTAGGATATGAATAATGTATAAAATGAATTTATAGGAATTTAATTCAACCATATACTAATATCCCTAAATTTTAGAAAATGAAGGGTATATGTTGAACTTTGATTTCTTGATTTTATTTGATATGTTTGAATTGATATTTGAGATCTATGATAAAGATAATGCCTAAGTAGAATTTATGGAATTTTGAACATAAATATCAAAAGTTATAAAATTAAAGTTTAAACTAAAGTTATACTTATAGGTGATATATTTGATCTATGATTGAATAGATCATGAATTTATGATTATTGATGTTAATTGAGTATAATTATATGATATTTGATGTTTAATGGGTTGTAGATATTCAAATATTGATATATATATATATATATATATATATATATATATATATATATATATATATATATATATATATATATATATATATCGAGTTAAATCGCCTTTAGGCGATTAACGTTGAATCGATGATATTACTCATGTATAAGGTTCTTAAGTGTATGTTTGATGATATGATGATGATATTGAGGAGTTTGGGATAAGATTGGTGTAGTTTGGTGTGTTTGGGCTATACATATTACAGATGTTACGCTGCCGAAATTTCGGTAGAATTTGATATGCATAAGACGTTTTAGATATTACTTGATCACTAATAGTATAAATAAGTAAGAAAGATTACTAAAGTCAATAATGATCTTATGTTACAAGGATCAAGCAGAGGAAACCGGGAAGTAAAGAACGAAGAACCCAACTTGTTGGATTAAACGTCATCAGGTGGGTAATGCCTCTCAAAGTTATTTTAAGCTAACGAATCTGTGTTATGCTTGAACTTGTTCATTTTCAAATCACTTTCAATCACCACATGATGAGTATGTTGAAAATGAATGTTTTACCACAGTGTGGGTATGACGGCAATTACCTATCTGCGGTAGGAAATGTTAATTATCGGCATGTAGATGGTCGTGAGCTTGCCATGTAGGCCGGCCATGGTGCGGGAGGAGGCCTACTTCCTTTACCAAATTACGTAGATAGGGTATGACCGTAGTTGTGATCCTTGGGACCAACTCGGGTATGTTATGCCGGTATGTTTAAGAATGTAAGTGTGGTGATATGCTCTCGAAAGATTTTTATGAAGCATTTATTCAAATTGTTGGTCTAAAGTCTTATTTGAAAGAAATTTTCAAAGTTCGAAAGTTATGTTGGTTATTACCCACCGAGTACCTTCTAGTACTCACACCCAATAAGTGTTTTATGTTGCGGGTCGAGCATGGAAGGCGTGGCTCGAACCGAAGTGAATAGTTATTTTGTTTTCTTATCGCAAACTACTTTGGTCGAGTGTCATGTCTTCATACATGACATTCATTAGTCTTCATTGTTAACTTTGAAACGTGAAACCATACTTTGATAAACTTTGTAAATATTTTAAAAGTTTCACGCATGTATCGCCGAGGTTGTGTTCTCGTTTGTGATTATTCTTTGTTGTTGGATATTTTACGAGTGCGGGTTGGCTTAACCCATTTACAAATGTTATAACGTCCGCTTGTTTGAAAATCTAATTCTCTTAATCATTTTTTTTATTAAAAGATTATCGTTAATTAAACCAATCACGGCTTGATTATGTCACGACCCCACTCCGGACCAACCCGGGCTGGAGGGCAACTAATACTAGGACTAGTATTTTAGGGGTTACATGGATAAAATAAAGATAAAAATAAACTAACATGCTTGAACAGGATATGAGTTGATGTCATAATGTTTTTTTTTTAAAGGTTTTAGGCCATCGGACCCCAAAACTTGGCCTGATCCGTTGGACCTCAATAGTTTATAAACATAAAGCATAAATAAAGGAGTTCAGAGTATAGCAGCGGAAAGTGTGTGAATACATATATGACGATATACATTCAAGGTATAAACCACAAATTCTAGATAAATCGGTCAAGGACACTGGACTCCTCAACATATTCCCCATCATCACCATCGGAGCTCAACCTGCATATTTAAAAACAAACATGCAGGGCTAAGTACAAGAAATTGCACTCAGTGGACTCATGCCAAAACATTTGATAATTTCAATTACACTGCCAATATCAGAGTAAGTCACAAGGGTTTTAGTTGAAAGGCCTTGTGCTTACTAAAATCATTTCATTCATAAAAGTAGCTCGCCAAGCATTTTCTTGGTGTGTATGGTCCGTATCTCATAGTCACAATACATAATAATAATAAATAATAAGCGCCGAGAGGAGGCCTCCCATCTACGATGCCGTGACCGGCCGTAATCCCGTCACAACAAGACAATACTCTCTGCAAGCATATGTTAACACAACAGATAGTTCCAACCTTCACGCCAATCCTAGCTGGCATTTATCATCCGCACAGACCCGACATTTAAAAGGTTGGGTGCTACCACAACAAATGATATAATAGTTCCAACCATCTCCACAGCCCTACCCGGGCAAACAGATAGGATCCATACACAAAACGAAATATTTTTGGCAGGTAATGCAGTAAACATTTGTTAAACAGTTGTAGAATAAGTGCTGTAAATAAACTCATTTGGAATAACAGTAAAGTCACATTTTAGTGGGGTAAGAACAAGGCCCACATTTTGAAGATAAGAAGCCCACCTGGACTATGGTTCGTTGTAAAAGTCTGAGTTCGATCGTTCGTCACAATCCGATCGCGCGTTTGCGTCACACCTTTCTACGAAAAAGCGAGGCTTTAGACGTCGCTCAAGTCTCTCGAGACTTTCAAAAACTAAGATAAACTTCGATATTTCATATCGATGTAGACTGAATTCCTTAGTGAATTCAATACGTCTCTAACACGTATACAATTGAATTGTTCTCGTTCCTCGAGATACGTTCAACGTATAAGTATGTTTTTCGATATATGGATTTCATTTGTGAAATCTTTTCTTACTAATGAGGTATCATACTCAATTAGTATATCTTACGCGTACTGACGTATTTATAATCGTAAAATCGTACGTTTGACTTAAAAAGTCAACGAAGTCAACACTGGTCAACAAAGTCAACAATTTTGACTTTCAAATAGTAATTTCTTACTATTTCGTTTTATAAATCGAATTTGATCGATTTGAAAACGTAAAGTCCTATTTCTCGGTTTATCATGTAAATCAAGGACTTATAAATAATTTCGCATTTAATAAACCTTTTTATAAATAAAACGCGAAATTTCGGTTTTTAAAACGTTATAAAATGAACGTTTGTCTCAAACATAGAAATCTATGTTTATAAAATTTTGTAAAATTTAATTATGTCCAGAATATTAATTTAACAAATATTTTAATAATAAACTGATTTAAAAAGGATTTAAAATCCTTATTAATTATCGAAAACTCGATAATTAATTTAAAAATGTCAAATGACTTTTGAAAAATTTTCTAAATTAATATAGTTCATTATTATACACTATGGTCCAGAATATGAATTTATAAAATTCATATGATATTGTTTGCTATTTATTAATATATATACATATATATACTTACGGTAATTTCAATAATTAGGGAATAATTATCCAAAAATTTCCAAAATTGATATATACCTAGTATAATATCCCAACATCAATATAAATCACCAATATAACCTATAGTTCTCCATAACCATTCATTTGATAATATATAGCAATATTCACGGTAATTACTTGATAATTACCAAATAATTAGCAAACAATTTCTAAAAATTCCAAATAAATTCCAACATGATTAAAAATTATACTATAACATTATGACATCATAACATCAACCAAAAACATTTGAATCATCACCATATGGAGCTCAATAGCTCTCGGCTTTTTGGATTCAAAATGTTATTTGATTTTCAAAAATTCCAACAATTATATACTATGTTTATACACTATAGTATAGTAATATAACATCATAATATTTATCAAAACTAATTAAATCATCACCTTCAAGAGCATATCACCACGGTTTATTTGATTTAATTTAGTATTTGATTTCAAAATTCTAATAATTTCACACAATATATAAACAATATACTAAAGCATTAATACACCATTGCATGTTCAAAAATAAAATCATACACCAACATATACACTTATATGCTCACGGTATTTTCAAGAAAGTGTGCAATTGGTTTTCAAAAATTCTAATCAATTCATAGAACATATAATCAAGGTTCTAAAGCAATAATATGCTATTGTATGCTTGAAATAAAAATTATACATTAAGGTACATACATATATTGTTCACGGTATTCATGAGAATCAAGCTAGGGTTTTCCAAAAATTGTTAAATCCATACCATAGTCTTAAATCATAACATAGATCAATAATACATGCTTAGAACATACTAAGGAGCATTCGGTCATCTTGGTACCTTTTATAAAATTTTCGAAAATTAATATGAACATGTACTATGGTTCGAAAATCATATATTGTCAAGATGCATTCATACATTTCATATACCATATCCTATGTTCATCTAATCATATATCCTCATATTTTGTAAATAAAACCTCAAGAACATGTATATAAACAATGGCTCATGCTCAAGAACATTTAAACATATATATACATACTATGAAAATTTCGAACACACATACATATTCATCTAAAACATGTTTGATTTTCTTGAATAAAGAGGAGTAAAATCGAAACTATGGTCCATGTATTACCTTAGAAATGGTATGGGAACACAAGAATAATAGAGATATCAAGCTTTGTGTAGAAGAAATGGAGGAGAAGAAGAGATGAAGCTTTCGAAAAATGGGGGAGAGGCTCTCGATTTTCAGCAGAAAAATGGAGAGAAATGGAGAGTGAAAAATAAGTTCAAAATGGAGAGAAAATGTATAATGAGTGTGGGGTGTTGGAGTGAAGAGTCTTGCTATAATATCTCTCTCTCTCCCTCTCGATTTTCAGCAAGAAAATGGACAAAAATCTGATGTAAATGATGAGGATTATAGTGATGATTAGGCTAAGTAAAAAGGTAAGCCATGCATTGGGTAGAAAAAAGGTGGAGTGCATGCTTGTTTAATGATGATGGGCGACGGCTATGGGGGTTCCAAGGGCTGATTTAATTTTGTTTTTGTACAATAATACATTATATATATCATACATGATCATAGATATATAATACAAGCCATAAAAATAATTAAATCATCACTTAGGCACAAAATCGAAATTATCGAAAATAAATGAGAAAAATAGGATTTAAAATATAAATCACACCTATTATTGATACTCATGTAATTTTCGATCATATATATCATAATATATGATTTAGATATTAAATAATGGCATAGGATAAAATTATTACACATTTCAAGCACATAAAAACCCTAATTTCGAAAATAGGGTTTCGAAATTATATAAATAGTCATCATCGATTTCTATGGTTCAAAAACTGATTTTAATACTTAATAATATCCATATATATCATATTATATAGTTTAGATACCATATGATAATTTAATGGTATCATTACATGTGATAAAACCCTAATTTACAAGTTTAGGGTTTTCGAAAATTAATATTCGAAATTATCGAGTTTAAATGCTAAAATTCGATTTTAATAATTATTAACACTGTAATTATATAAAATAATAATAGGAAATTAATTATTATAATTTCCCGAGCATTAAACTCATTTTTCAAAACGTCTCTAGACGTTGACGTTCAAAACGTCTCAAAACGTTCAAAATCGACTCATCTTAAAATGGTCGCAGTAAGTTCACACTTACTAAATAATTATATTCCATTTAATAAAGGAATTAAGATGGAAATTAATCCCAAGCTTCACTGCTCAGAAAATTTCATGAAATGCTGACGTTCGATACGCGTTTGACGTTAAAATACATTGACGAATCATTTCGTAATATTTCAATCCTTTAATTCACAATCCTTAGTGAATTATGAAAAGGAATTCGTTATAACGATATCGTATCGAATTCACAATATTCGATGTCGTAAAATAAAAATAAAATACGGCAAAACCCTAATTACGGGTTTAATATACCGTAATCGTATATTCGTTTCTTTGGAATATTATAGATTATTTAGTTAAATAAGTAATTAAATAGTCGGGTCGTGACAAAGTGGTATCAGAGCATTGTTTCGCTTTGATCCTGTAAATTTTCTTTCTTTGAGCCAACCTCTCTTGTAAACCTTTGAGTCATTGGTAAAGGCTCAGTGTTCCAGTCCATCTCTTCAGCTCAACCGGGTAAGATAAGCTGTAAGTGATGTGTATATTTGAATGAAAGGTGATTATGTTGAACATTATTAGGTGGTATGTGTGAAAATAAATGATATGTGATTATGTTGTTTCTAATTAGTATATAAGTTATATTTGATTATAGGATGGCACGGAGGAAAGTTGCTGCTCGAAAGAATGTTGATAATAGGCCGGCTGGATTAGGCAGCGTCGATAGTTTCTTTTCCTTTAGAATAAGAGAGGAGCAGCATCTGCCATTCGCTCTCAACCAGTTTATGATGCTGTGGAGATCAGTTTTAAAGAGCGCAGTGACTGAGTTAGATGGACTTCTCGCATTGGTTAATGCTTTACCTCCTTCTTGGCGGGGATGGGCATCCGAAATGGCTTTGAATTATGTACATATTGATATGGAGTGCATCATCGGTAATCTCGATCGATTTTAGATCTTATCAAAAGCGAGATCGAAAAATAGGAGATCCCCGAGTTACCATATCGTCATTTTGATCAATTTATTCCAAAGATTCATCAAATTCTAGATGATTTTCTTCATCCAAAAATGGAAGAAATTAAACCTATGTTTCGTGAGGTTGTCATTTCTAGTCCTACTTCTGAATCTTGTTCTGATAGCGATAGTCTTTTTCCTCTTGGACCTCAGTGGACCCTAGATGACTTAGACCTGTTTGAACAGCCATTTGTACTAAAAACTCCTTCACCACCTTTATCTCCTCTTCCTGAAATATCCTTAATCATGTCTTCCACTGAGGTAGCCCAGGAATTTGAACAACCACTATCTGTTGGCACTTCTTATTTGAGACCTATAGCTGTTGGTGAAATGCCCTCTTTATCCGATCCTTCCCTTCTTTTTGCGAGAGGCCACTCACTCAGCCACTGATCATACTCATATTCGTGAAGATCAAATAGAAGAAGAAGATACAGAAGAAGACCCTGAAGAAGATGTAGATGGTTAAGGAGAAATTAGGGTAACTAGCTAAGCTCAGCCTGTACATATGAAACTAACTTGTGTGTAAAAGTAATCTATGAGGCAATTTTCTTGTAAATTATAAACTGTTTTATTATCCTTGATGTGATTAAATAGTTATGTTTTATCTGTTGTTGATGAATATATCTTGTTGATGATGCATATTAAAACTCCTTTCCTTGTTAATATTTTATTTTGTTGTGAAAATAATAAATTTCTTTTGAAGTGAAATGCCTCCTCAAGACGGCCGTAATATCAAGAAAGAACTAGTCAAACCACTCCCAAAACCTTCCCGAACAAAACCTTGATGATCGTGAACCTCTCCTCCAAATCGAAAAATAGTGAGCTTTTCCTTCGTCAAACCCCCAAATTTTATCGGGCTGGTAGTCCGCCAAGCCGAGGAATGGGTACGCGTCGTGGAAAGGATATTCAGACTTTTAGAATGTAACGACTGTGAATGTTTCTTTGTGCATAAATTTTTCGATGAAAGGACTGCAGTTTACGGTGAGGAGGCGTGAAAACTCTCACCCCGAGCAATTGGCGAACTTTACATGGAAGCAGTTCGAGGAAGAACGTTATGCTAAGTTCATTCCTCAAGCTATAGGAAGCGAAGGAAATTGAATTCATGAATCAAACAAGGTAATAGGGTGTGGCGAGTACGATCGAATTCGCACATTATCCCGATATGCACCTTACAAGTTAGAAGCAGATGAAAGAATGGCTGGAATGTTTCGCTCGATTACGACCTGAAATCCGAATTATTTTAGCCGCTCAACCACCCATGTCTTACGCAGAAACTCCTAACCGCACGTTAGACATGGAAATGGAGATTCAAGCTGAAAAGAATGCTGCTGAGACCAATGTTGGTGTACCACAAGGAATTGTACCATCAAGATCCTCCCAAATAGAACAAAGATATAAAGGAAAAAGAAAGTGGGAGACGCGAGGAAATCCAAACAAAAGGCCGTTTCAGAGGCAGGGACCTACGACGTCGAGATCATTTCGACCACCGACCACTGGACAACCACTCTTTTCTCCGAATCGATAAGACCACCCATGTGCCCTCGCAACCGCACACATTTCGGAGTATGTAGGAGTGGGAGCAACACTTGCTATTCATGTGGACAAGATGGTCACTTTGCTTCGCTGTCGTCCATACGCATGTAATGTGATCGGAGAGGAAAGAGGAAAATCTTCGCGACCCGTTCAGACTGTGAAAGCAATGACAGGATATTCACAATCACCTCGCTATCAACTTCCTCCACCACCAGTGATTGCAACCGCAGAGACTTCAGCTCAGCAGGCGTCATCTCAATCTCTACAAGTTCAACCTCAACATCAGCAGGCGTATGCTTTGAAACAGAAGCAACCAGAAAAGAGTACGGGAAATCTAACAGGTATGGCCCAGCTAAAAGGTGTACCTGTTATAGTTTTGTTTGATACGGGAGCATCACATTCTTTCATTTCTACCGCATGTGTAGATAATCTTGAACTTCCCGTAGAATCATCTGAAGTAGGTTTCAAAGTGCTTACTCCAATAGGTGGGGCGACAGTAGTTGATAAAGTATGTGCTAACTTAGAATTTGAGTTAGGATCACTTCAGTTAAAAACTGAATCATTACGTCTATTATGCATGTGGGACGTAGATATTATCTTGGGTATGGATTGGTTAACAAAGAATTTTGCAATGATTCGTTTTGAACAACGAGAAATCGCATTTCAACCACCAGGAAAAGAACCCACTCGCTTTTATGGGATCGATGAGAGAAGAAGAAGGGTGCCTGTGATATCAGCTTTGCAGGCAGAAAAGTTGATAAGATGTAACGAAAATCATGCCTATCTTGTATGCCTAAGCAAGGAAGACAAGAAGAATAGGAAGATTGATGATGTACCAGTTGTTCGAGAATATTCAGATGTATTTCCAGAAAAGTTACCCGGTGTACCACCGGATCGACAATTGGATTTCGCGATCGATCTCGAGCCAGGATCTGCGCCAATTTCCAAAGCACCGTATCGGATGGCCCCGAAGGAATTACAAGAATTAAAAGTTCAATTACAGGAACTTTTGGACATAGGATTCATTCGACCAAGCACATCACCTTGGGGAGCACCGGTGTTATTCGTCAAAAAGAAGGATGGCACCTTAAGGATGTGCATTGACTACCGAGAGTTGAACAAGGTGACGTTGAAGAACAAGTACCCTCTTCCTAGAATTGATGATTTATTCGATCAATTAAAAGGAGCTAGAGTATTTTTGAAGATTGATCTGAGATCGGGTTACCATCAAGTGAAAATTAAACCCGAGGACATACCTAAAACCGCTTTTAGGACCCGATACGGACACTACGAATTTGTAGTGATGCCGTTTGGACTAACCAATGCTCCAGCTGTGTTCATGGATCTCATGAACCGAGTATTCCATGAATATCTTGATAAATTCGTGTTAGTGTTCATCGATGATATTTTTATCTATTCAAAGAGCGAACAAGAACACGAAGCACATTTGAGAATCGTATTGGAAAAACTAAGAATGCAACGATTATATGCTAAATTTAGAAAATGTGACTTCTGGCTAAAAGAAGTCAATTTCCTGGGGCATATAGTTTCAGCTGAAGGAATTAAAGTGGATCCTGCCAAGGTCCAAGCGGTACAGGAGTGGAAATCACTTACGACTCCAAACGAGATTCGTAGTTTTCTAGGCTTAGCCGGATATTACAGAAGATTTATCGAAGGATTTTCCAAAATTGCTAAGCTAATGACGCAATTGCTGAAGAAAGGGGTAAAATTTCAATGGACCCCGGAATGAGAAGACAATTTCCAAGAACTCAAAGAAAGATTGACCAACGCTCATATCCTAACTATACCTGATCCAGAGAAAGATTATACCATATACACGGATGCGTCGAGAAATGGAATAGGATGCGTTTTAATTCAAGAAGGAAAGGTCATCGCATACGCTTCACGACAGTTGAAGATTCATGAACACAACTATCCCACTCACGATCTGGAACTCGCAGCAGTGGTTCATGCTTTAAAAATCTGGAGACATTATTTATACAAATCAAGGTGCGAGATTTTCACGGATCACAAAAGTCTGAAATATTTCTTTGAACAAAAAGATTTGAATATGCGACAACGAAGATGGCTCGAGTTGGTCAAGGATTACGACTGTGAAATTAAGTATCATCCAGGAAAAGCTAATGTCGTAGCAGACGCTCTGAGTAGGAAAAGTCAGGAGAAATTAGGAACTCTTTTAACGGACCAAGGAGAATTATTAAAAGAGTTCGAGAGAATGAAGCTGGAAACTGTGCTACCTCCTCAGAACATTCAAGGAATTGTAGCCTCATTAGTGGTACTTCCGGATTTGAGAGCTCGTATTATTGAAGCGCAAAGAAGAGATAAACAACTCAAAATTCTGCGTGCAAAGATTCGAATGGGAAATTTTCCAGAATATCATGAAGCTAGGGATAATGCGATTATGCTTGGTAATCGCATATATGTACCTAACGATGCAGAATTGAAGAATGAAATTATGAATGAAGCTCATAAAGTTCCATATGCAGCACATCCCGGAAGTACAAAGATGTATCAGGATCTCAAACAAAAGTTCGTGTGGACGGGAATGAAACAAGACATTGCCTCCTATGTCGAACGGTGTTTAGCATGCCAACAAGTAAAAGTTTGCATCAAAGACCATACGGAAAGTTACAACCTCTTGAAGTGCTTGAATGGAAATGGGATCACATCGCTATGGATTTTGTAGTTGGTTTACCCAAGTCTAGACGAGGAAATACGGCCATATGGGTAATCATTGATCGATTAACCAAGAGCGCTCATTTCATTCCAATTCCGATAATGTATGGAGCAGATAAGTTGGCATAGATATATGTTCGGGAAATTGTTCGTCTACATGGAGTGCCGATTTCAATTACCTCAGATCGTGATGCCAAATTCACCTCTCGGTTCTGGACTACTTTTCAAAAAGAATTGGGTACTCGATTAAATTTTAGTACCGCTTTTCATCCGCAGACAGACGGTCAGACCGAGAGAACAATTCAGACTCTAGAGGATATGCTCAGAACAGTGGTGCTTGATCGGGGAGACCAATGGGAACAAGTTCTACCATTGATTGAATTTGCTTACAACAACAGTTATCAAGCTACAATCGGCATGGCTCCTTACGAAGCACTTTATGGCAAGAAATGCAGATCACCTCTGTACTGGGACGAAGTGGGAGAACGAAAGATTCTTGGCCCTGAAGCAATTGAAGAAATGGTCCAAATTGTACGACAGATAAGACAAAGAATGAAAGAAGCTCAAGACCGACAAAAGTCCTACGCTGACAATCGCCGTACAGAATTGAAGTTTGAAATAGGGGACAAGGTCTTTCTTAAAGTTTCCCCAACCAAAGGAGTTCACCGTTTTGGGATAAAAGGGAAACTTAAACCCAGATTTCTTGGACCTTACGAGATATTGGAACGGATTGGACCTGTAGCTTATAGGTTAGCGTTGCCTCCAAACTTCGCTAACATACATGATGTCTTCCACATATCTCAACTTAGAAAGTATGTGTATGATCCACAACATATTCTTTATCATGATGAAATAGTTCCCGATGTTGACTTAAGTTATGAAGAAGAACCTGAAAGCATTCTGGACCGAAAAGAACAGAAGTTAAGGAATAAAATTATTCCTTTAGTGAAAGTTCAATGGAAATATCATGGTCCAGAAGAAGTCACATGGGAATTGGAAGATCAAATGAGAGAAAAGTACCCCGACTTATTTAATAAGGTATGAAAATTTCGGGGACGAAATTTCTTTAAGGGGGAGGGAATGTAGTAGCCCGAAAATTTTATAGTAATTAATAAAGTTTAATTAAGTATTATTAAAGGCTTAAAAGCTATTTAAGCCTTAAGAATTCGTAAAATTTAATATAGTGAAATATTAATCGGTATGAATCCGATTAATTTAAGATTTGATTATATGGAATCGGAAAATGTAGAGAAATATTAGAAATGAATTTATTTGTGATTATTAATGAATGTTTGTATGAAAAAAATGCTATAAATTAGAAATTTTTCTATGAATTGCATTAATTATTTTTGTATGTTATTTTTCTTATAAAATGAGATAAAATATTATTTAAGATATTAAAGTCTTGAATAAATTTGTTTTATTAATAATTAATGATTAAAGAAATTATTTATGTAATTTTCAAAATTTAAGAAGTATTATAGTAATGAAATGAATTTTATTAAATAAAGTGATTTAAATTATGCTATATGGATCTAAATTAAATAATGAATATAAGTTGTATTAGATTTTATAATTTAATTGAAATATAATCCTATTAAATAAATTATATTAAAGTATGGAATTAGTGAAATTGGAGGTGTAATTATAAAATTTTTGAAATTTGTGTTTAATTATTTTAAAATTTGGAATAAATGTACATTAAATTAAAATTAACATTCTAGAATTATATACATAAAATATATCATCATCCTCAACCCATTTTCGACACACACACACACTTTCACACACAAAACCCTACTTTCACTTTTAATACATAGTTAAGCTTGGGAATTAAAGAGAAATTGTTCCTAGCAAGGTAAATACTTCATTTATGCAAAGTTTTCATTAATTAAATTGATGAATTTTATGTATGAATGTTTAGTAATTTTCGAAAATTTGAAGGTTAGGGTTATGCTTGATTTGTTTAATTTTTATTACATGTATTGATTTAATTATGATTATGGAGCATGAATAACATATGCTATGGATTTAAATTCATTAAATTCATTAAATTCCAAAATTAAAGTTTGATCATGAAACCCTAAATTTTTAATATGATTCATATGTTATGAAATGATTAAATTAAGCTTAGATATATGTTTAGGAATGTTTATAAACAACATATGAATGAAGAAATTAAAAGTTAAATTATGTTTGTTAAATTATTGAAAATTTGAAAATCACATGTAATATGAACTTGATGATTTTAATTTTATTGATGAATTTGACATGATATTCATGCTTAGGGATATGAATAATGTATAAAATGAATTTATAGAATTTAATTCAACCATATACTAATATCCCTAAATTTTCGAAAATGAAGGGTATAAGTTGAACTTTGATTTCTTGATTTTATTTGATATGTTTGAATTGATATTTGAGATCTATGATAAAGATAATACCTAAGTAGAATTTATGGGAATTTTTGAACATAAATATCAAAAGTTATAAAATTAAAGTTTAAACTAAAGTTATACTTATAGGTGATATATTTGATCTATGATTGAATAGATCATGAATTTATGATTATTGATGTTAATTGAGTATAATTATATGATATTTGATGTTTAATGGGTTGTAGATATTCAAATATTGATATATATATATATATATATCGAGTTAAATCGCCTTAGGCGATTAACGTTGAATTGGATGATATTACTCATGTATAAGGTTCTTAAGTGTATGTTTGATGATATGATGATGATATTGAGGAGTTTGGGATAAGATTGGTGTAGTTTGGTGTGTTTGGGCTATACATATTACAGATGTTACGAAATTTGGAGAATTTGATATGCATAAGACGTTTTAGATATTACTTGATCACTAATAGTATAAATAAGTAAGAAAGATTACTAAAGTCAATAATGATCTTATGTTACAAGGATCAAGCAGAGAAAACCGGGAAGTAAAGAACGAAGAACCCAACTTGTTGGATTAAACGTCATCAGGTGGGTAATGCCTCTCAAAGTTATTTTAAGCTAACGAATCTGTGTTATGCTTGAACTTGTTCATTTTCAAATCACTTTCAATCACCACATGATGAGTATGTTGAAAATGAATGTTTTACCACAGTGTGGGTATGACGGCAATTACCTATCTGCGGTAGGAAATGTTAATTATCGTGCGGGTAGATGGTCGTGAGCTTGCCATGTGGGCGGCCATGGTGCTGGGAGGAGGCCTACTTCCCTTTACCAAATTACGTAGATAGGGTATGACCGTAGTTGTGATCCTTGGGACCAACTCGGGTATGTGATGCCGGTATGTTTAAGAATGTAAATGTGGTGATATCTCTTGAAAGATTTTTATGAAGCATTTATTCAAATTGTTGGTCTAAAGTCTTATTTGAAAGAAATTTTCAAAGTTCTGAAAGTTATGTTGGTTATTACCCACTGAGTACCTTCTAGTACTCACACCCAATAAGTGTTTTATGTTGCAGGTTGAGCATGGAAGAGGCGTGGCCCTGGAACCAAGTGAATAGTTATTTTGTTTTTCTTACTGCAAACTACTTTGGTCGAGTGTCATGTCTTCATACATGACATTCATTAGTCTTCCGCTGTTAACTTTGAAACGTGAAACCATACTTTTGATAAACTTTGTAAATATTTTAAAAGTTTCTACGCATGTATTGCCGAGGTTGTGTTCTCGTTTGTGATTATTGCTGTTGTTGGATATTTTCTGAGTGCAGGTTGGCTTAACCCATTTACAAATGTTATACTGTCCGTTTGTTTGAAAATCTAATTCTCTTAATCATTTTTTTTATTAAAAGATTATCGTTAATTAAACCAGTCACGGCTTGATTATTTAGTTAAATAAGTAATTAAATAGTCGGGTCGTGACAACATCGATTTAGCATGTTGGAAAAGAAGAGGAAAATGGACAAAGTCCATATGTTTCGAAAAAAGATAAATGGGGGTGCTTGGAGTATACTTGAGTCACTTAGCCATATATTATCCTACCTTAACCAATGTGCCTACATTATAACCTCTGAAAAGACCTCTTTGATCCTAATTTCAACACAATGACACGGTGGAGATATTAGAGAAACGGCAAGCCTATGGTAAGATGTTGCATTGCATTGATCGTTGAGTGTATACACGTCCTACATTTCTTTATGAGTTGAGTGTATCCTATATTTTACACACATGCCGTTGTGAAGGTTGAATTAAATGAGTTTTTGCCCTCAATGGTTGTTTGTGTTGAGTTGGCTAACGTCGTCATGTGCGCTAATGTTTTTGAGCGTTAATATGTTTCTGAGGCTTAGAATGGTTATCATCTTTGCTACGCTCGTTGATCTTTTCGTTGTGTCTTTCTGTTTTGGTTTTGTTTGAGGACAAACAATGTTTTAAGTTTGGGGGGTTTGATAAACGCGCATTTTACACGTTTATTGTTGATATTTAAAGATGAGTTTAGATCATTTAATGTGCGTTTATGTATCGATTCTTAATGTTTTATCTATTTCTAGAAGATACTGCTCTTGGGTGTTCTTTTGGTGTTGTGTAGGTCCATATGTTGAAAATCGAAGCAAGGAGCAAGCACGAACCAAAATGCACAATCGCTGCTTTTTAGCGACCAACCTAGCGGTCGCTAGGCTGGCCGCCAGGCAAGCCGCATGAGAGCAGCGAGGCCGCGATCGCGACCTCGTGCACGCGAGCAAGCCCGGCGCCGAGAACTCATCAGACGATTTCGCGACCATGGCTAGCGATCGCTAGCCGTGCCGCGAGCCAACCATGCGAGCGCAAGAGGCGACCGCGAGCGAAAAGAACGCGCGTGACACATGCCTCGCGGTCGAGCTAGCGACCGCAAGGAGCGGTCGCGAGACGGCGTGGCAGAAGAGAAATTAGGGTTTCCACCCTTATCTATAAATAGGGGAGCACACCCCTTGCACCTCCTGGGACCCAGACACGCCCCAGAACAGATTTATTCAGTTTTTCCTCAGTTTTTGCTTTTCTTTAGCTTCCGTTTAATTCTAGATTTAATTCTTGCATTGTTCTAGTTTAGTTTATCGCTTTGCTATCGTTCGGAACGTTTTTGTCCGATCGTTTTCCTTTGTTTTCCGTTTATCGCTTGGGATTGGATTCAAGACCAACCATTGTTCATCCAACGCTAATATCTGGGTTTTATGCATTTAATTTCTGTTTTTATGTTTTATCGTATTTTTATTCCGTTTATTATGTCTAGGTAATTTCCCGTTCTAATCCTAGGGTTTGCATGATTCGATCCTATATGTTGTGATTCCTGTTATCGCTATTTACCTTCCAAGCATTGATTCATGATTCTTGGTGCTTATTTATATGTGTTAATTTACGATCGATCTTGATGCATATCTAGTTGCCGATTAATGACGAATCGTATTAATTGTCAATCGGTCTTGAATGCATGATACTGAATAAGCCTTGAGTCGTAATGAGATAGGATATTCGTAGGAAGCATATTCTTTGTGATCTTTTGAGTTGCTTGTTTTCACCTAGAGACGAATAATGAATAGGGAAAACTAGTAATCTCTGACCGCAATTATCGTAATGAAGTTGTTGGTTATCTATGTGATCTTTCATCTTATCTGGATTAAAATTGGCTAATAGGAGCAGGATAAACATACGTTGTGGATAGGATTAATGCATCCCTAGGGTTAGTCTTCCTTATCTGTTTTTATCATCCGTGATTTTATTGCTTTATTTTATATTTCTGCATGGTTACCTTTGCTTTGGATTAAATTCTGAAGCCCTTAAACCTCTCACCCAATTTATGTGCTTGAATAATGATGAATTATCGTTGAGCTAGCTTCTATGTTTTCGTGATACAATCTCTGTGGATACGATACTTTGCTTACCCTATACTTGCGCGTTTCTCGTGCGAGAAAATTGAGCGATCATCTACTCCCATTTTTTTGTTGGAGAAAGTAAAGTGAGCTGATCATGCATAATTTTGATCGAGGCATCAATTTGGGACTTGATGATCCAGACCACCTCCTTGTTGTAGTTGTGCAGCTTCTCACTAGCTTCCAACATCAGGTGCAGATTGCCCTTCACACCACTAAATTTTTTGATATCATGCTGAAGTTCTTGGGGATCTACGGGAATATCCAGGATGTCAGTGACTTCGTCCTCATCAACATTCATGGAAGTCTTGCCTTTGGCAGCCTTCTTGGAGGTACCTGCATCAGCATGTTGGGAAGAAGGAGAAGAGGAGCCTGCTTCAGAGGTTGAATTTTCAACGTCGTGTTCCTCCACAGTCAACTTCGTCCCGTGCTCAACATCCTTCATCAGAGCCTCAAAATAGTGTCACGACCCGACTATTTAACTACTTAATTAATCAAATAATCAAGCCGTGACTGGTTGAATCAACAACAATCTTCCAACAAAGAGTGATTTAAAGAATTTGGTTTTTTTTTTGAAACAAACGGACAACATAATGTTTGAAAATGAAATAAGCCAACCTGCACTCAGAGAATATCCAACAACAATATAAACACAAACGAGGGCACAGCCTCAAAATACATACATAAGAATTTTCAAAAATATTTACAAGGTTATCAAAAGTATGGTTTCAATGTTTCTAGGTCTTAGCAGCGGAATAGTAATGAATATCATGTGTGAAGACATGATATTCAAACACATCTAATTTAAGTAAGAAAGCAAAATAATATTTCACCGGTTTTCTACCACATCTCCTTTATGCTCAACCGCATCGAGAAACATTTTGAGAGGTATGAGTACCGAGAAAGTACTCGATGGATAATGCCAACATATTTTTCAAATTTATAACTTCATTCAAAGAGATATATCCTTCAATTAACATTAAGAATAAAGTTGATAAATCATGCATAAGAATTTCCATCATAATAGAAAAGATCACCACATTTTATCTTTGAAACATCTTGGCATAACATACCCGAGTTGATCCGAAGGATCACAACTACGGTCATACCCTATCTACGCTATTTGGTAAGGAAGTAGGCCTCTCCCAATACCATGGCGGCCTACATTTGCAAGCTCACAGCCATCTACCTGTGCACAGTAATTAACATTTTCTACCGCAGATAGGTAATTGCCGTCATACCCACAATGTGGTAAAAACGTTCCTTTACATAATCATCATGTGGTGATTATATTTTCATGACAAAACAATTTCATAAAGCAACATAAGTTTTTCTCTCAAACAAACTTTGTAAAGCATTACCCACCTCGTGACGTTTAATCTAACAGTTCGCTTCTTCGTTCTTGACCTCTCGGTTTCCCTTGCTTGATCCTTAAAAAATGAAAATTATGATCAATCTTTAGTAATCTTCCTTTCTAATTTAGATATATGTTAACAACTATCAATTAACATATACTTTGTCTTACTAACGTTTAATTCTACCGAAATTTCGGCAGAGTAACGTTTAGAATAGTATAGCCCAAATATACCAAATTACTCCAGTTTTATCCCAAACTCCTCAATATCATCATCATTTCATCAAACATACACTTAAGAATATTATACAAGAGTAATATCATCTAATTCAACGTTAATCGCCTAAGGCGATTTAACTCGATATATATATGCATTTGAATATTTTGAATATCTACAACCCATTAAACATCAAATATCATATAATCATACTTAATTAACATCATTGATCATTATTTCATCATTCATTCAAGTCTTGCTTACAAATTTCCACATAAAATCATAAATTTAGTCTTCTTAAACTTTAATTTTTATAACTTTTGATATCTATATTCAAAAATTCCCATAAATTCTACTTAAGCCTTATTTTTATCATAGATCTCAAATATCAATTCAAATCCATCAAATAAAATCAAGAAATCAAAGTTCAAGAACACCCCTACATTTTCGAAAATTAGGGTTTTATTCATACACATGAATTAAATTCCCATAAATTCATTCTATGCATTATTTATATCCCTAAGCATGATTATCATGTCAAATAGATCAAAAAAAATCAAAATCATTAAGTTCCTACACCTTAAAATTTTCGAAATTTTCACCTATTAAACATGCATGGTTTAATTTTTAATTTCTTCATTTATATGATGTTTATAATCATCCCTAAACATATATTCAAGCTTAATTCAATCATATCATAACATATGAATCATATTCAAAAATTAGGGTTTAGGTTAGATTCTTTAATTTTTCAATTTCATGAATTTAAGCAAATTAAATCCATAACACATGTTAATCTAACTCCATAAACATAATTAAATCAATACATATAACAAAATTTAAACAAATCAACCATAACCATAATCTTCAAATTTTTTGAAAATTCCTTAACATTCAAACATAAAATTCATCAATTTAATTAATGAAAACTTTGCATAAATGAAGTAATTACTTTACTAGGAACAATTTCTCTTTAATTCCCAAGTCTAATTATGTATTAAAAGTGAAGTTAAAATTTTGTGTGTGAAAAGTGTGTGTGTGTCGTGTGTTTCCAAAATAAATGAGGAAGAAGATGATTTATTTCATATGCAATTATTCTAGATAGTTAATTTACATTTAATGTGAATTTATTTCAAATTTCCAAGCAATATATCACTAATTTCCATAAAATGATAAATACATCCTAATTTTTACTAAATACATACTATAGTATTAATAAATTTTATAGAATTTTATCTATATCAAATTATAAGATATAATACAACTTATATTCATAATTTAGTTTAGATCCATATAGCATAATTTAAATCACTTTATTTAATAAAATTCATTTCATTACTATAATACTTCTTAAATTTTGAAAATTACATAAATAAATTCTTTAATCATTAGTTATTAATAAAACAAATTTATTCAAGACTTTAATATCTTAAATAATATTTTATCTCATTTTATAAGAAAAATAACATAAAAAAAAATAATTAATGCAATTCATAGCATAATTTCTAATTTATAGCATTTTTCATACAAACATTCATTAATAATCACAAAATTCACATTTTATCACAAATAAACTCATTTCTAATAATTCTCTACATTTTCGATTCCATATAATCAAATCTTAAATTAATCGGATTCATACCGATTAATATTTCACTATATTAAATTTACGAATTCTTAAGGCTTAAATAGCTTTTAAGCCTTTAATAATACTTAATCAAACTTTATTAATTACTATAAAATTTTCGGGCTACTACATTCCCTCCCCCTTAAAGAAATTTTATCCCCGAAATTTTTTTTTACCTTATCAAACACGTCAGGGTACTTCTCTCTCATTCGATCCTCCAGTTCCCATGTCACTTCTTCTGGACCATGATGTTTCCATTGAACTTTCACTAAAGGAATAATTTTATTCCTTAACTTCTGTTCTTTTCGGTCCATAATGCATTCAGGTTCTTCTTTATAGCTTAAGTCAGCATCGGGAACTATTTCATCATGATGAAGAATGTGTTGTGGGTCGTACACATACTTTCTAAGTCGAGATACGTGGAAAACATCATATGCGTTAGCTAAGTTTGGAGCAACGCTAACCTATAGGCTACAGTCCGATTTGTTCCAATATCTCATAAGGTCCAAGAAATCTTGGTTTGAGTTTCTTTTATTCCAAAACGGTGAACTCCTTTAGTTGGGGAAACTTTGAGAAAACTTTGTCCCTATTTCAAACCTCAATTTGCACGACGATTATCGGTAAGACTTTTGTCATCTTGAGCTTCTTTCATTCTTTGTCTTATCTCCGCATACAATCTGGACCATTTCTTCGATCGCACGGGCAAGAATCTTTCGTTCTCCCACTTCATCCCAATATAAAGGTGATCTACATTTCTTGCCATAAAGTGCTTCGAAGGAGCCATGCCGATTGTAGCTTGATAGCTGTTGTTGTAAGCAAATTCGATTAATGGTAGAACTTGTTCCCATTGATCGCCCGATCAAGTACCACGGTTACGAGCATATCCTCTAAGGTCGAATTGTTCTCTCGGTTTGACCGTGCATGTCTGGGATGAATAGCGGTACTAAAATGTAATCGAGTACCCAATTCTTTTTGAAAAGTAGTCCAGAACCGAGAGGTGAATTTGGCATCACGATCCGAGGTGATTGAGACCGGTACTCCATACGTTATCAGCTCCAACCGAGAGGTGAATTTCTCGAACATAAATCTGTGCTAACTTATCAGCTCCATACGTTATCGGAATTGGAATGAAATGAGCGCTCTTGGTTAATCGATCAATGATTACCCATATGGCAGTATTTCCTCGTCTAGATTTGGGTAATCCAATAACAAAATCCATCGCAATGTGATCCCATTTCCATTCTGGAATTTTGAGAGGTTGTAACTTTCCGTATGGTCTTTGATGCAAGGCTTTTACTTGTTGGCACGCTAAACACCGTTCAACGTAGTAGGCAATGTCTTGTTTCATCCCCGTCCACACGAACTTTTTTTTGAGATCCTGATACATCTTCGTACTTCCGGGATGTGCCGCATATGGAACTTTATGAGCTTCATTCGTAATTTCATTCTTCAATTCTGCATCGTTAGGTACATATATGCGATTACCAAGCATAATCGCATTATCCTCAGCTTCATGATATTCCGGAAAATTTCCCATTCGAATCTTTGCATGCAGAATTTCGAGGTGTTTATCTTTTCTTTGCGCTTCGATAATACGAGCTCTCAAATTCGGAAGTACCACCAACGACGCTACAATTCCTTGAATGTTTCGGGGAGGTAACACGGTTTCCAGCTTCATTCTCTCGAACTCTTTTAATAATTCTTCTTGGTCCGTTAAAAGAGTTCCTAATCTTTCCTGAATTTTCCTACTCAAAGCGTCTGCGACGACGTTGGCTTTTCCTAGATGATACTTAATCTCACAGTCGTAATCCTTGACTAACTCGAGCCATCTTCGTTGCCGCATATTCAGATCTTTTTGTTCAAAGAAATACTTTAAACTTTTGTGATCCGTGAAAATCTTACATCTTGACCCGTATAAATAATGTCTCCAGATTTTTAAAGCATGAACCACCGCTGCGAGTTCCAGATCGTGAGTGGGATAGTTGTGTTCATGTATCTTCAACTGTCTTGAAGCGTATGCTACGACCTTTCCTTCTTGCATTAAAACGCATCCTATTCCGTTCCTTGACGCATCCGTATATATGGTATAGTTTTTTCTCGATCGTATAGTTAGGATATGGCGTTGGTCAATCTTTCTTTGAGTTCTGAAGCGTCTTCGCATTCGGTGTCCATTGAAATTTTACCTTTCTTCAACGGTTGTGTTGGCTTAGAAATTTTAGAAAACCCTTCGATAAATCTTCTATAATGTCATTGGCTTAGAAAAAATTTTAGATCTTGGCAGATCGATAAATCTTCTGATAATATCCAGAAATTGACTTCTTTAGCCTAAGTCGATTTCTTGAACCTAGAAAACTGCACTTAGTTTTTCCAAATCTCATTAGAGTCATCGGTGACTTCCATTTCATGGAATACGCGTTCATGAGGTCCATGAACAAGAGGGTATTTGTTCTTCAACGTTTCACCTTGTTCGGGTTTGAATTCTGATGATAATCAATGCATCTTGAAAATTCTTCAAGGTGAATAAATCATCAATTCTAGGAAGAGGGTATTTGTTTTGGCGTTCAATTCTCGTAACAATGCACATTCTTAAGGTGTCATCCTTCTTTGACGAATAACACCGGCTCCCAATGTGATGCGCTTGGTCGAATGAATCCTAAGTCCAAAAGTTCTTGTAATTGGATTTTCAATTCTTGTAATTCCTTAGGAGCCATCCGATACGGTGCTTTAGAAATTGGCGCAGATCCTGGCTCGAGATCGATCGCGAAATCCAATTGTCGATCCGGCGGTACACCTGGTAACTTTTCTGGAAACACATCTGGATATTCTTGAACAACTGGCACATCATCAATCTTCCTATCCTTCTTGTCTTCCTTGCTTAGGCATACAAGATAGGCACTATTTTCATTACATCTTATCAACCTTTCTACCTGTAAAGCTGATATCACAGGCACCCTTCTTTTTCTCTCATCGATCCCATAAAAGCACGTGGGTTCTTTTCCTGGTGGTTGAAACGCGATTTCTCGTTGTTCACAACGAATAGTTGCAAAATTCTCCGCTAACCAATCCATACCCAAGATAATATGTAAATCCCACATGCATAAGAGGCGTAATGATTCAGCTTTTAACTGAAGTAATCCTAACTCAAATTCTACGTTAGGACATACTTTATTAACTATTGTCGCCCCACCTATTGGAGTAAGCACTTTGAAACCTACTTCAGATGATTCTACGGGAAGTTCAAGATTATCTACACATGCGGTAGAAATGAAAGAATGTGATGCTCCGATCAAACAAAACTATAACAGTACACCTTTAACCGGGCCATACCTGTTAGATTTCCCATACTCTTTTCTGGTTGCTTCTGTTTCAAAGCATACGCCTGCTGATGCTGAGGTTGAACTTGTAGAGATTGAAATGGAGCCTGCTGAGCTGAAGTCTCTGTGATTGCAGTCATTTGTGGTGGAGGAAGTTGATAATGAGGTGGTTGTGGATATCCTGTCATTGTTTTCACATTCTGAACAGGTCGAGAAGATTTTCCTCTTTCTCCTCTCCCGGCCACATTCTGTCTGTATGGACAAGCAAAAGCAAAGTGACCATACTGTCCACACGAATAGCAAGTGTTGCTCCCACTTCTACATAAACCGAAATGTGTACGGTTGAATTGAGGGCACACGGGGGAGAAAAGAGTGGTTGTCCAGTGGTCGGCGGTCGGAATGATCTCGACGCCGTGGGTCCCTGCCTCTGAAACGGCCTTTTGTTTGGATTTCCTCGCGTCTCCCACTTTCTTTTTCCTTTATATCTTTGTTCCATTTGGGAGGATCTTGATGGTACAGTTCCTTGTGGTACACTAGTATTTGATTCAGTAGCATTCTTCTCAGTTTGTATCTCCATTTCCATGTTTAACGCGCGGTTAAGAGTTTCTGCGTAAGACATGGGCGGTTGAGCGGCTAAAATAATCCGAATTTTAGGTCTCAATCCGGAGCGAAACATCTCAGCCATTCTTTCATCTGTTTCTACCTTGTAAGGTGCATATCGGGATAATGTACAGAATTCCCGATCATACTCAGCCACACTTCTATTCCCTTGTTTCAAATTCATGAATTCAATCTCTTTCTGCTTCCTATAACTTCGAGGAATGAACTTAGCATACAGTTCTTCCTTGAACTGTTCCCAAGTAAAGTTCGCCATTTGTTCTAGAGTGAGAGTTTTCTGTCTGGCCTCCCACCAGAAGTCTGCGAGTCCTTTCCTAAGAAAGTTTATACATAGCAAGCATTCCTGATCGCTACATTTCAAGAACTTAAAAATCCTCTCCACAGTCCTTACCCATTCTTACCTTCAAGGGACTACCAAAGACCGTGAAGTTAGGTGGGTTCGACGAAGAAAAGTTCGCTATTTTTACATTGGGGAGAGGGTTCACGATCATAAAGGTTTTGTTCAGGAAGGTTTTGGGGAGTGATTTGACTTGCTCTTTCTTCCATGTTCTGGTTTCTTCTTCGAGGAGGCATTTGGCTTCAAAAAATTTTATTATTTTCACAACAGTAAATAAAATATCAACAAAAGAAAGGGATTTTAACATGCAACAAAGAACAAGATATAATCATCAACAAAAGATAGAGGCATAACTATTTATCACATCAAAGATAACAAAACAGTTTATAATTTACAAGAAAGTTGCCTCATCGAGGACTTTTACACACGATTAGTTTCATATACAGTGGTAGTTCCACCTACTATCTTAGTTAGCTAACCTAATTTCTCTTTAACCATCTACATTCTCTTGAGATTCTCTTCGGATCTTCTTCTTCGTGGTCTTCTTCTTCTTCTTCTTCTTGAGGCGGAAGTGTGATCAATGCATTTAATTAGCGGGCTCTCCGGCAAGAGAAGGGATGGATCCGACAACCAAGGCATTTCATTAGAAGATAAAGGTTGTAAGCTAGAAGTGCCAACAACCGATTCTTGATTAAACTCATTCTCTACCTCGGTGGAAGACATTATAAGTTGAATTTCGGGAAGAGGAGATAGGGGTGGTGAAGGGTTTTCGGTGCAAATGGTTGATCAAATAAATCTAGGTCATCCAAGGTCCACTGAGGTCCGAGAGGTAACAGAGTAGTATCATCATCATCACAATACTCATATTTAGGACTGGCTCTAACAAGCTCATGAGATATAGGTTTAATTCTTTTACTTTTTGGATCAAGGATATCATCTAAGATTTGATGAACTGTAGGGATAAAATAATCAAAGGGACGGTAGGGAATGAGTGGAGGATTTTCCCCCGTCTTGTATTGGTCTTTAATAATTCTTATGAACTTCTTAAGGTTACCAGTAATTCTACACTCCATGTCCGGATGCACATAATCGAAAGCTATTTCGGATGCCCATCCCCTCCAGTCAGGAGGCAAAGCTTGCACCAGTTGAAGCAACCCATCAAGTTCCGTCACTCCACACTTCAAAACTGATCGCCACATGACCTTGTAATGATGAAGGAAGAATTGCATGCCCTGTTCTGGTCTCATTCGCAGCGCATAAAATTTATTGATATCTCCTAAGCCTGGCGGTCTATACCCGACATTCTTTCGAGCGGTGGATTTTATCCTTGGCATCCTATAATCAGATATCATTTCTATACTAATTAGAATAACACATCATATATCATCTATATTCATACGTACTACATCATAAAATTCAACATAATCACATTTTGTTCACATATGCACAACATTCTCATCTCACTTTACTTGGTTGAGCTGAAGAGATGGACCGGAACACTGAGCCTTTACCAATGAATCAAAAAATTTCAAGAAAGGTTGGCTCAAAGAAATAAAAGTTTACAGGACCAAAGTGAACAAATGCTCTGATACCACTCTATCACGACCCGACTATTTAACTACTTAATTAATCAAATAATCAAGCCGTGACTGGTTGAATCCACAACAATCTTCCAACAACAAGGGATTTAAAGAATTTGGTTTTTTTTTAAACAAACGGACAACATAACGTTTGAAAATGAAATAAGCCAACCTGCACTCAGAGAATATCCAACAACAATATAAACACAAACGAGGGCACAACCTCAAAATACATACATAAGAAATTTCAAAAATATTTACAAGGTTATCAAAAGTACGGTTTCAATGTTTCTAGGTCTTAGCAGCGGAATAGTAATGAATATCATGTGTGAAGACATGATATTCAAACACATCTAATTTAAGTAAGAAAGCAAAATAATATTTCAGCTCAGTTTTCCACCACATCTCCTTTATGCTCAACCTGCATCAGAGAAACATTTTGAGAGGGTATGAGTACCAGAAAGTACTCAGTGGATAATGCCAACATATTTTTCGAAATTTATAACTTCATTGAAAGAGATATATCCTTCAATTAACATTAAGAATACAGTTGATAAATCATGCATAAGAATTTCCATCATAATAGAAAAGATCACCATATTTTATCTTTCAAAACATACCGACATAACATACCCGAGTTGGTCCCGAAGGATCACAACTACGGTCATACCCTATCTACGTCATTTGGTAAAGGGAAGTAGGCCTCCTCCCCAATACCATGGCCGGCCTACATTTGCAAGCTCACAGCCATCTACCCGTGCCTGATGAATTAACATTTCCTACCGCAGATAGGTAATTGCTGTCATACCCACAATGTGGTAAAAACG
Source organism: Salvia rosmarinus (assembly GCA_036937905.1). NCBI lineage: Eukaryota > Viridiplantae > Streptophyta > Magnoliopsida > Lamiales > Lamiaceae > Salvia > Salvia rosmarinus. Next base: position 40,288,977 of record CM072821.1, on the reverse strand, counting down.
TTCCTTTACATAATCATCATGTGCTGATTATATTTTCATGACAAAACAATTTCATAAAGCAACATAAGTTTTCTCTCAAACAAACTTTGTAAAGCATTACCCACCTCGTGACGCTTAATCTAACAGTTCGCTTCTTCGTTCTTTACCTCTCGGCTTCCTCGCTTGATCCTTAAAACATGAAAATTATGATCAATCTTTAGTAATCTTCCTTTCTAATTTAGATATATGTTAACAACTATCAATTAACATATACTTTATCTTACTAACGCTTAATTCTACCAAAATTTTACAGAGTAACGCGTTTAGAATAGTATAGCCCAAATATACCAAATTACTCCAGTTTTATCCCAAACTCCTCAATATCATCATCATTTCATCAAACATACACTTAAGAACATTATACAAGAGTAATATCATCTAATTCAACGTTAATCGCCTAAGGCGATTTAACTCGATATATATATGCATTTGAATATTTTAAATATCTACAACCCATTAAAGATCAAATATCATATAATCATACTTAATTAACATCATTGATCATTATTTCATCATTCATCCAAGTCTTTCTTACAAATTTCCACATAAAATCATAACTTTAGTCTTAAACTTTAATTTTTATAACTTTTGATATCTATATTCAAAAATTCCCATAAATTCTACTTAAGCCTTATTTTTATCATAGATCTCAAATATCAATTCAAATCCATCAAATAAAATCAAGAAGTCAAAGTTCAAGAACACCCCTTCATTTTTGAAAATTAGGTTTTATTCATACACATGAATTAAATTCCCATAAATTCATTCTATGCATTATTTATATCCCTAAGCATGATTATCATGTCAAATAGATCAAAAAATCAAAATCATTAAGTTCCTACACCTTAAAATTTTTGAAATTTTCACCTATTAAACATGCATGGTTTAATTTTTAATATCTTCATTTATATGATGCTTATAATCATCCCTAAACATATATTCAAGCTTAATTCAATCATATCATAAAATATGAATCATATTCAAAAATTAGGGTTTAGGTTAGATTCTTTAATTTTTCAGTTTCATGAATTTAAGCAAATTAAATCTTAACATTCAAACATAAAATTCATCAATTTAATTAATGAAAACTTTGCATAAATGAAGTAATTACCTTGCTAGGAACAATTTCTCTTTAATTCCCAAGTCTAATTATGTATTAAAAGTGAAGTTAAAATTTTGTGTGTGAAAAGTGTGTGTGTGTCGTGTGTTTCCAAAATAAATGAGGAAGAAGATGATTTATTTCCTATGCAATTATTCTAGATAGTAAATTTACATTTAATGTGAATTTATTTCAAATTTCCAAGCAATATATCACTAATTTCTATAAAATGATAAATACACCCTAATTTTTACTAAATACATACTATAGTATTAATAAATTTTATAGAATTTTATATATATCAAATTATAAGATATAATACAACTTATATTCATAATTTAATATAGATCCATATAGCATTATTTAAATCACTTTATTTAATAAATTCATTTCATTACTATAATACTTCTTAAATTTTCGAAAATTACATAAATAAATTCTTTAATCATTAGTTATTAATAAAAAAATTTATTCAAGACTTTAATTAAATAATATTTTATCTTATTTTATAAGAAAATAACATAAAAAAATAATTAATGCAATTCATAGCATAATTTCTAATTTATAGCATTTTTCATACAAACATTCATTAATAATCACAAAATTCACATTTTATCACAAATAAACTCATTTCTAATAATTCTCTACATTTTCCGATTCCATATAATCAAATCTTAAATTAATCGGATTCATACCGATTAATATTTCACTATATTAAATTTTACGAATTCTTAAGGCTTAAATAGCTTTTAAGCCTTTAATAATACTTAATCAAACTTTATTAATTACTATAAAATTTTCGGGCTACTACAAATAGTCAGAGCTCTCAGAGACAACAATCTTCTTTTTCTTCTTGGCCACATTGGATGTTGGAGCAACATGCTTGTCCTTCGCTGGTTTGTAAGGCAGATCCTTCACCCTATCTGATGTTTGAACGGTCTTGACAAACTCCAAGGTGTTAACTTCCTCCACCAATTCCTCTTTGGAGGTGTTCAAGCCATTGGTTGTCAGCAGATGATAGATGAGAATTGGAAATGGCAGAGTCTTGGAGCCCATCGTCTTTGATGCTGCACGAGTTATACAAGCAAAAACAAGCTTACCAAAGTTGAAGTCCAAGGACTTACCAACTTTATAAATTAGATCAGCTTGATCTCGGGTAAGGGCTGTCGTGTTCTTGCTTGGCACCCAGTTGTAAATGCAGATTTTGTGCAGTGCTGCATATAACATCGTCGGTCACGATTCTTTCTTGTCGAGCTTCCATGTAGATAACTTGTTGTCAGTAATGGTCTTCATAATACTCTTCTCCGGAAAGTTCTCATCAACATCATCAGGTAGTTTGAACATCTTGTTGATAACAGTAGGGGTGAAATCATACAGATTTCCTCTTACATACACCTTCCCGTATTTTTTAGATGTAACATCAGACACCTCCTTCAACATGTTAGCGTAGAACTCCCTCACAACATTCTCATCATAAGGATAGATATCAGTCACAGTTTTCCACAACTTTCTTTCTTTTAAAAAGACATCTAAACCATACTTAGAGAAGAAAGCATCATCAACCTTTCTTTCATTCAAAAAAGATCTTTTCATAACAAGGTTTCCATAGATGCTCTTAGCCTCACGAGAATAAAAGCGAGTGGAGTAAGCCCTTCTTACTTTATAATCATATTCGGAGTCTCTGTCTGAGTTGCTGCTCGGACTAGACGAGGAAGGAGATGGAGCTTTGGTATTTTTCCCTTTTGTCTCCTTCTTCACGAAGATTTTGAGCGGCTTTGCCTTGGATGTTGTAGTAACACCACCCTTCGGTCGTCTGGGCAGATTCAAGCTCTGTGGCAGAGTGATAAGCCTCATTTTTACATGATTTATAAGGCTATATTCGTTTCGTTTCTAAGTGATAAGTGATCTTTTGAGTTATCTTTTTATATATTTATGTTTACCTTGGAAGATATTGTGCCGTGTGTATTTCATATCATTTTAGCATAGGTTTTGATGTCAAAAAGGTGGATCACGATAAAGAGGAATCACTAGCCCAGTCGCGAGATCATGCGAAGAAGAACTGTTTGAAAACGACATTGAATATGAGATAATGGATTTGAAAAATATGGATGTGCGAAGTGTACTATGTTAAAGAGCATCTCGATAGGAGTCCGTAGGTGCAAACGGATCACAATTCGGAGTCCGGACGAGAGAGAACGGAGCGAAACGGCAAAGTCGCGCGCGCAGTGAATTACACCTCGCGAACCGAGCTCGCGACTTAGGTCGCGAGGATGAACGAAATTTCAGCATTTTGAATGCCTCTCGACATGTCTTCACGGGAAGCTTTGCTTGCATGCCTCGTGAGGCCCTAGATTACGTAAGATACATATTGGACGCACACTTTGAATTGGAGGAGGATTCGCGAAGAGAGACTCCTAATGTGCGTATGTCAGAGTCCGAGTCAGAATAGGAACGAGAGAATTAAGGAGTAAGGAGAGCTTAGGCTTTATTATAAATAGGGAGTTAGATGCGTGAGTTTAAAACACCATTCCTGAGCAGAACACAAATTCTTCTTTATTTTCTTTTGAAAGTTATTTTCCCGTTTAATTTAGTTTAGCTTTTTCTTTAAGTATTTTCATTCCAATTTCATAGTTTAGTATTAGAATTCAGAATTTCTTCCGGATTCAAGTCGCTACAATTGTTCTTCGTGGATTCTTACGGTTTTATCTATCTATCTTAATTTATGTTTTATTTAATTATTTATTGCTTTGGTAATTTAATTATGCGTAGCTAAAATTCATCTCGATCCTAGGGTTTGCATGATTCGATCCTATATGTTGTGATTTACATTATCTCTATTTACCTTCCGTGCATTGATTCATGATTCTTGGTGCTTATTTATATGTGTTGATTTTGATCAATCTTGATGCATATCTAGTTGTCGGTTAATTACGTAATTATATTAATTGTCAATCGATCTTGAATGCATGATACGAATAAGTTCTTGAGTCGTGGCGAGATAGGATATTCGTAGGAAGCATATTCTTAGTGATCCTTTTGGAGTTACTTGTTTTCACCTAGAATGGTAGGAAAACTCGTAATCTAACGCCGCAATTGTCGAATTGAAGTTGTTGGTTATATTTGTGATCTTCCATCTTGTCTGGATTAAAATTGGCTAATAGGAGCAGGATAAACATATGTTGTGGATAGGATTAATGCATCCCTAGGGTTAGTCTCTCTTATCTGTTTTATCTTCCGTGTGTTTATTGCTTTGTTTTATTTTCTGCATGGTTACGGCTGCTTTGGATTAGATTCTGAAGCCCTTAAACCTTTTACCCTTTTTCTGTGCATGAATAATGATGAATTATCGTTAAGCTAGCTTCGTGTTTCAGACACAATCCACGTGGATACGATCCTCTGCTTACCTTCTATATACGCCTTTTACGTGTGAAAAAAGGAGCGATCAAATTTTGGCGCCGTTGCCGGGGATTGTTAAGATTGCATAGGAATAATTTGACGATATGGATTTATTAATTCAAGTTATATTATATTATTTATTGTTACCAGAGCTGAATTCTCTCTTTTCTCAGGAAGTTTATGCGTACAAGATCTCAGGGACCTCCTGAAATATTACTAGATCCCGAGATCGAAAGCTCTCAAAGGAGAAGAGGACGAGAGAAGAGACGGGCTGCAATGGCGGCTAATCCACGTAAGGGCATTCCTCCCGAGCAAGCTGCACGCATGTTAGCCGATTTCGCGGAGATGCGGTGCGGATGGCGAATATGGGACTCTAGTCCCCGCTCCAGACAAGACTTGAATTATATGTACCGACCTCCCATTGAACAATTCCAAGGAGGCGGATGGGGCCCTAAGTCAATGCAAACAACTCGAGTTAAAGCCGCCCTAATCAAGATGGTACAAGAAGAAGCGGTTTGGGGAGGAGTCACAGAGGACCCGAATGCGCATCTTGAGACATTCTCGACATTTGTGACACCATCAAATGAATGGGGTGCCACAAGACACGATTCGGATGCGCATGTTCGGATTCTCTCTGCAATCGAGCGAAGGAGTGGTTCAAGAGTTTGGACCGCACGGCATAAACAGTTTGGGGATCTTTGAAAAGTTCCTCTCAAAGTATTTTCCGCCACCAAAGCCCGAAAATCATCGCCGAGATCTCCCACTTCTCCCGGCTAGGAGATGAGTCATTGTTCGAGTCGTGGGAGCGATTCAGGGGCCTATTGAGAAAGTGCCCACAACACGGATTCTCCAAAGAACAGCAGATCACGCAGCTTCTACGGTGGGTGACATGGCATACAAGGAGCATAGTGGATGCGTCGGCGGTGGATGTTTATTCAATCGTCGTAGAGGAGGCGGTCGCATCATAGAAGAGATGGCGGCAAAAGTTATCAATGGCCAACGAGAGAACGCCAATGGTTAAAGCAAAGATTGTCGAGGCGATTCAAATACGACGAGCTAATGAATCAATTCACTCTTTTGAAGAGTCGATCGAGGCGTAAGAGGTCAACCACATTAATCGGAGGAATCATGGGGAAATCCGCTTACAATGCAAATAATGTAAATCATCCAAATTTCTCGACGCCAATCCCAATAATTTTCAACACCTCCGCCAGTTTCTCGATTCGAATGGGTGATTCAAGGCGAAGAAGCCGAGTCTAGAGGACATGATGCAGCAGTTGGTTGTAAGCAACCAACAATTGACGACGAACCAGAACTCATTTATAAGCAACATCGGGCAGAAGATTAATCATTTGGAGTCCACTGTGACGGCTATGGGAAAGCATATGAAGATTTTGGAAAATCAGATTGGTCAAGTAGCCGTATAGTTGAATGCACTACAAAAGATGGGCCAATTTCCGAGTAATACGGAGGTGAACCCGAAAAATCAATGTTTCGCCATCCAGACGAGAAGTGGACAAGCTTACCCGAGCCATACGGAGCAAGAAAGTAAACTGGAGCAGAAACTCGCGACCGAGCTCGCGATCGTGAGCCCGATCACGAGGAGTCCCGAAATTTTCCCACAGAAGCTCGCGATCGAGCACGCGCACGCGGGCCTGACCGCGAGCCATCATATTGTGCGCGCTCCAGATTTGTTAGCGAGCGACCCAGCGCCCGCAAGTTCGAACGCGAAGGAGGATTGCAGCGCAGAGCAGACACCTCGCGACCTGCCCAGCGGTCGCGAGGTCAACCGCGAAGGGCCTCCAGAATTCAATTCTCGCACGTACACTCCTCCGGTTCCATTTTCGAGTCGACTAGTCAAGACGAAATATGACGAGGAGTTTACCCGATTCAAAGAGATGTTCCAGAAAGTAAACATCACCATACATCTCTTTGAAGCGCTTCGGAATATGCCCGGATACGTCAAATTTCTCAAAGATGCAGTGGCGAATAAGAAGAAGTTTGGGAAATTTGACAAGATCAACCTCTCTGAAGAATGCAGTGCTATCTTGCAGAGAAAATTGCCTTGAAATGCAAAGATCCGGGAGCTTCACGCCTGAGTGCGAGATTGCGAGCACACGTTCCCCAACGTGTTGTGTGATTTAGGAGCGAGCATAAACGATGCCGTTAAATGTGTTCAATCGCTTGGGCTGGGCAAACCAAGAAGACCTCCATTTCGTTAATGATGGCCGACATGTCGATCGATACCCTAAGGGATAGTTGAGGATGTGTTGGTAAGAGTTCGATTTTGTCTTTCCAGCAGATTTTGTTATTTTAGACATTCCTGAATTTAAAAATCAACCACTAATCTTGGGTAGGCCTTTTCTAGCAACGGTGGTGCTTTAATTGACGTGCAGGAAGGTGATATAACTTTTCATGTTAACGATGAGAAGCTGAAAATCTAAATCTATGACGCCATCCCGCGACACGATAGTGCGAGCATGAAGAGTGTCATTCAATCACCTGCTTGTGCAACTAGCGAATCTCGAGCTTGGATGTCAACCGACTAGTTGACAAGGGTGCTACAAAGAAAAATGGACTCGGCATGGAACTCCGGTGACTTGTTCAAGTTTGGGGAGGCCACTTCCACACTCGGTGGTGGTCTGCAGTCAACGCAAAATATGGAGGCAAGCAAAGATTTGGTAAGAAGAGGCACGCCAAATCGCCGATTGATCGAGGTTAGTATTGGTCTAGCAAAAGACATTTAAATTTAGCACTTGTTGGGAGGTAACCCAATGTTTTTCTTTGTTTTGGTTTGTTTTTGTGTTTGGGTTTTGTGTCTGTTTTGTGGGTTGAGTTGAATGACGAGCAGCCGATGATGAGAATTGTTTTTATTAGAAAATCTATTGTAATTGATTTTGTGAGACGAAGCATGTTATGATTGTTGTGAGTATTAAGCCTTTGAGAACTTGATCGCATTTTTGAAACCTGTGAGACTTGAGCTTTTGACTGTCATATCTTTTCAGTCTTGTTTTTTTTCCTGTGTGAATAGTTTGAAATAGCATGTGTTTCTCTAGAACTTGCTCTGGTTCTTTTTCGAGGTTGCATTGATGTGCTTAAGAATTTTGAAATGATATTAGGCATTCTTTTCTTAGCCTATACACTATCCAAACACTAACCTGTTATTATCCTTTGATGAGCCCGTTTGAGCCTACCTTATTCATTCATATAGCCGTGGGTTGGGTTATGTTGTTAGTGTGATTTTTGGTTGCTTGAATGAAAGGTTGAGAAAAAGAAAGGAAAGAGAATAATTGTTGAGGAAGTGATAATAATAAAAATAGTTGCTTACCCATATAAGTTCAAAAAAAAATAAAAATAAATAAATGACACAAGTGTGTGAAAAGAACATAAATGGGTAAGTAGCTAGTGCTTTGAGATGAGTATATCACTTATATGAAAATTGTGGAATTCTTAGAAAAAATGACTTTTTGGTGTAGAGTTTTGAAATGAATTGTGAAAGTTTGGGAATTATGTCTTGTGATACTTATGATGTTTTTCATTATGGGATTATGAGTCACTTAGCCTAAATATATCCTACCCTACCAAAGAGCCTACATTATAACCTTATATAAAGACCTTCTTGATCTTAGTTCTTGAGCACATATTTGAGCAATGGAGAATTAGACGATTTGCAAGCCTATGGTAGATGCCATGTGTTTTTAAACTTTGAGAGTATACACATCCTCCTTGTTACACTTGAGTGTTTGAGCTTTCTTATATATATATATCCATGTCGTGAGGATTCAAGTTTGAGAAGGCTTGTGCTTATGGTTATTATGACGTGTCGAGTTTAACGAATGAGGTTGTGATTTGATTCATTTGTTTGAATCTTTATTGCTCATTGCTCTGAGGCTTATTGCTTTTGACGTTCGTCTCTTTGCCTATCATTGGTCGTCTCTCCGTTGTTCTGATTTGTTTGAGGACAAACAAAAGGACAAGTTTGGGGGAGTTGATAAGCCTCATTTTTACATGATTTATAAGGCTATATTCGTTTCGTTTCTAAGTGATAAGTGATCTTTTGAGTTATCTTTTTATATATTTATGTTTACCTTGGAAGATATTATGCCGTGTGTATTTCATGTCATTTTAGCATAGGTTTTGATGTCAAAAAGGTGGATCACGATAAAGAGGAATCACTAGCCCAGTCGCGAGATCATGCGAAGAAGAACTGTTTGAAAACGACATTGAATATGAGATAATGGATTTGAAAAATATGGATGTTCAAAGTATACTATGTTAAAGAGCATCTCGATAGGAGTCCGTAGGCACAAACGGATCGCAATTCGGAGTCCGGACGAGAGAGAACGGAGCGAAACGGCAAAGTCGCGCGCGCAGTGAATTACACCTCGCGAACCGAGCTCGCGATGCTAGGTCGCGAGGATGAGCCATTTTGAATGCCTCTCGATATGTATTCGCGGAAGCTTTGCTTGCACGCGCGAGGCCCTAGATTGCGTAAGATACATATTGACGACACTTTGAATTGGAGGAGGATTCGCACAAGAGACTCCTAATGTGCGATGTCGAGTCCGAGTGATTAATAGGGAACGAGAATTAAGGAGTAAGGAGAGCTTAGGCTTTATTATAAATAGGAGTTAGATGATCGTGAGTTTAAAACATCATTCCCGAGCGTAACACAAATTCTTCTTTATTTTCTCGGGTGAGCGGCGTTCGATGTCTTGAAGGAAGGGCGCTGGGCGCAGGCGTGCAGGCGTCTTGTGAGCGGGCGTGCGTGCGGATGCTCGGCCGTGCGGCGGGGTCGTCTTGGCGACTTCAACAATTCGTTTCGTTCTCCTTCGTCCGAACTCCGAAATAGGATCGCTTTCGCCTATAAACTCCTATTGGAAGATAGCTTTCATCCTATTTAATGCCGATTTTCTGCAAAACATTGAAACGAACCAAGTAAGTCGAAGCGATAAATAATAATTGTTATTTTCCGCCCATTTCTCAATTCTGAGAAGAGGCAGAATCCATCCTCCATTTCAACAATCTCACATAAAATATAGTTTTGTTTTTTTTTTTTTTTTTTGTTTTTTATAAAGAAACAAGTATATAGGTAACCATTGTTAACACTCCCCTAACATTAGTCGGACAAATCACATCAATAACCCTTGATTTAAGATCAATTCTCACAACCCGTCGATTCACATTGCTCTTGGCATGTAACAACAAGATAAGCGGGAACACGTGAGGTTAGACCAATACCACGAGTTGGTGCACAAATCCAATCTAACTTATTAGTATAGACAAAACTTGAGCTCGAGAAACCAAAGTAAGCATAGATCCATGGGGTCGATCATGCACATATCCAGGAACACAACATATACAACATATCATCAACAACTCACGCATAGATGAGCTTGTCCCGGAGCTCAAAACATGAACAACAAAATAAAGCGAAAGAGCGAGACTTCCACGATAGCGGTGAGAGAAAGGAGGTCGGGCGGACATCGAGTTCAAAGATAGTCTGCGACAAACACACACAAAGGAAAACAACGAACCACAGAATAAGGGCGAGCAAAAGAAATAAGGAAATATATACATACTCTCCAAGGTGAAGCTTTGTTGGTCGTGATAGTGGTGGTGGTGGAGAGGTTTGTGTGGGATAGGGACGAGCGTCCCAGGCTTGAAGGTCGACGAATCTTTGCTCATGGGTGTCTGGCAGCGGTAAACATCTTGTGGAAATCCCCAAGCGCTGCTTTGTGAAGATTGGTGAAGGCGTTGGTGGCGATTTTAGGCGTCAAGACAACGATATACCTCGATGCAGAACTCTCAGAAACCACAGGTGAAGATTGGTGAACTCGTGAATTCTTGACCGTCTGCTGCCGATACCTCTCAAGTTCGATTCGGGAGGAGCTAAAGTCCCCAAGCTGGCATGAAGTGGCTGCTTTGGCCCAGCGGAATCAAAATGAGCCTAAGACCCTTGAAAGCGTCGCCGTGGGATTGATGGGAGTAGGGGTAAGCGAGGAGGGGTGTGACATTGGGTGCCGCTTGTCGCTTGGTGGCTTTGATCGTGAAATCTTCATCCATTGGGGTAGCTGTCCGACAATGAGCCGGATGGTCGGTTACGCTTGAATGTGATATACTCTTGAGCGATGCATGCGTGCTTCATAAGGAAGCAATGTTCTCGGGTCGAAGCAATCGGCAGAAATCAGCGAAAGTGATGGGGAGATCTTCGATAAGGTGGGCCGAAAAAGTATATCATCTCTAGTCACTCCCATGAAGTATTTGGCAGTATAAAAGGGTATTGGCTCGAGGAGAGTTTGGCCTTACGGTTCCGCCTCGTATACTCAAATCGCCGCCATAAGAGCGGTCTTTGGGACTTCTTATTATTCACCTACGCCTGAAGAAAAGCTCTATAGCACTCAACTTTATTGGCTTGCTCTTTCCTGTAAGGTTGAATGCTAGGAACTTATGACGATAACGAAGCGGGGTCTTGAATAAAACACTAGAAGTGCTGTTGATGACAATTGTCAAAACCGGTTAAAATTTTCCATGTCGTACATAGGAAATCCCTTGGTACATCAGAAAAACCACTACTATGAAAACCAAGACCTCGCGTAACCTTAGGTGTAAAGGCAAATCTATTCTCACAACCCGAGAGCGGACTTGAAATCTTATTTGGTCTCGTGACACACAAAATTCCCTAAGCGAGGCTTAAAACCATCTTGGGTTCCCTAGTTGCCAAACTAAGCGGACCCGCAATTTCAAATATCTTTCGGATCCATCAACACCAATGAAGCTAAAATATTCCAATCAAATGAGCGTGGGTGGTGATATCTTTCAAGCGAATAACGGGTAAAAGATACCTTCTTGGGCGTAAAAATCGCGAATGGGGCATTGTAGTTCGCCGTAGATCTTCGGGTTATTCGCGATCAGCTTACTGCCGTCGATTCTTGCTCGTTTCGCGAAAGGCGAGAGGTTTTAATGCGAACCATGCTTGGAAAATTGCCGGAAGGAGCTCGGAGCTAGGTGAGCTGCTTTGTTCGGAGAAAGCGTCTTGGCAATAAACCTGCGGGTGGCCAGCGCGCTCGAGAGAGGCGCGAGAGGTGGCTTCGGCGGGTGAGCGGTGGCAGGAATGGCGCCGGTGAAGGGCGGATGGGTTGGAGCGGCCTTGCGCTGTGGTGAAGCGAAGCGACAGGCGAGTAGCTCAGCAGGTGGCCGTGGCCCAGGAATCTTTTGAGAAACAGACGGTGGGCGAGTTGTTGGGCGTGGAGCAGGAGCCAGCCACGTTGGGCAAAGCGGGCGGGCAGACGCGGATGCAGGCGGCGCGGTTGTGCTCCTGAGGCTGGCGGGCGGGCGGCGAGATGCGCCCGGCTGAAAATGGTTTCATGTTCTTCTGACGAGCTGGTTCAGTTGGCGCCATTGTGAGCAACCACGTATTACTCTTGAGCGGACAACTTTGAGCGCGCTTAATTTAGTTTAGCTTAAGGAGATGGCATAAAGGTTGGCTAATCTTAGAAGTCTTTAATAAACCTACGGTAAAAACCATGTCCTAAAAACTTCTAATCCCTTAACATCAGCGGGTGGAGTAATTTCTCAATTCGTCCACCTTAGTATGTCGACCTCAATCCGTTCTTAGACACAATATGTCCCAATACAATCCACTCTTAACCATAAAGTGACTCTTTTCCCAACTAAGAGTGAGATTGCTCTCCTAGCGTTTGACACACGATCAATCTTATCTAGGCAATCATGAAAGAAGATCCAAAATCGAAAAGTCGTCCATGAATACCTCGAAATCTCAATCATCTCGGAGAAAATTGACATCATGCACGCGAAAGGTGCGGTGCATTGCAGGCCAAAGGCGTCCATGGTAAGCATATGTCCCAAAGGGACTTAGCGCCGTCTTGGCTTGATCCTCTGGAGCAATTGCAACGATAATAGCGGATAATCCGTGAAAAGCAGAAATATTCATGTCCATTAATCTATCAAGCATTTGATCTATAAAAGGAGAGGAAATGGTCCTTTTCGTGTGACATTCAACTTGCGGTAGTCGATGCACATCGCCTTGACTATAGTAGCCCTTGTAGGTACCATCTCCCTTCTCGTTCTCCACCTTTGTGATGCCTCACTTCTTGGGCACCACATGTCTTGGACTAACCACTCATTTGTCGAGATAGGGTAGATTAGCCCTCCATCAAAAGCTTCAAACCTCCTTCTTCACCACTGCGAGGATCGGGTTCATTCGCCTCGGGCATCAATCCTTGGTTTAACTCCATCCTCAAGCGTGATCGATGCATGCATGTTCTTTGGGTGATCCTTAATGTCGGTGAGACTCACCGAATACCGGCTTATTCCTCTTGAGCCGAAAGCAGTTCTTCCCATCGTGAGCTCGGAGGAGATTGTGCGGCTTTCATTTCCTCCTCTCGGAAGACATACTTGAGTGTGCTTGGTTCCTTCGTTTCTAGAGTGGGCTTGGGCATACTAGCAACTTCACTTGCCCGCTCTTCCTCGTCGACCGATCTGCAAAAACTTCCTCGAGGCTATGTTCACTGCAACAACACATTCTCGGCGAGGATCGATAGCATCAATGAAAGCACAATCATCAATTGAATTAACGAAGGAAACATCACCTTGTCACTAACGAGAAAAAGACCTTTGTTCACCAAACACGAGTCATTTTAAAGTGCCACTCTTAACATCGATTAGTGTATTGGTTGTGGCCATGAATGGCCTCCACGATATGATGTGTGCTCGCTTTCCATCTTCTCTAACCTCACCAATTTCTAACACAACAAAATCAGCGGAACTATCGACCCACCCTACCTTAACTAAAATATCCTCAATAATACCCGCCGGATGTCGGCGGACCTATCGCTAGTTGTAGACACATGCGAGTGGATTTAAGTTCGCTAATTCTAATTGTTTAAAAATCGAATAAGGCATCAAATTTATCCGACCCCCAAATCAAGCATGCGAAGCCTCCTTACCATTACTAGAGCAATTTTAATTATAAAACTACACGGGTCCGGAGTTTGGGAGGTGGCGATCTTGCGGGATGGAATTGGCCGCCTCGGAGACCACGACCTTCTCATATTCTCCAAACTTCCTTTTCTTTGAAGCCCGCTCCTTGAAAAAATTTGGCGTGGTGGCACGTTTCGATTACGTCCAAAAGAGGCAAATTGACATTCGCGGGCGGGAGTTTGTAGAACTCGTTAAGCTAGCGATCTTGTTTCTCATTTCTTAGCGGTCGGAAAGGTATCGGAGGAGTGTAAGGCTTTCTTTGCCTTATGCGATCGGACCTCGATATCCTTCTTAGTTTCTACATCTTGAGAATTCATTTGCTTATCGGATTTCTCCCCACCTCATTCTCAATCACCGACCTTTCTCTCAGCTGCTGCTTGCACTGGGCTTGATGGGGTTGGCTAGGAGCTTGCCCTTTGTTCTTTCTTTGCGGTAGCTGGATTACGTGTCTTTGGCAATCAGGCATTGCGTCTCAAGCGTTTGTTTGTGGATTCTTGGGCATCCATTCTTTGGTAAGCATCCATTCTTTGGACCATCGCGTCCTCAAATCTTTGGTCTACGAGGTGGCGGAGGTGCCGGCAATCATCTTCTTCTGCTGCGGGTATTAACGATCACGAGCTAGCTGCGGTGGGGGAACATTCTTCTTGCTGGTGTGCCTCTTCTTTGAAATTCTTTGTGGGCTGGAGGTCTTACGAGATGGGGCTCGATTAGAACTTTGCCCTTGACTCGATTTCTCCGTCCCGTTAGGTTGATTCCTCCACCCCGAGCAAGCTGATTCTGCGATTAGACTCGAGCTAGCATCGGGGTTGGAATCCTTACATAAGCATAAACCTGCTTCGCCCTCGAGAGTCGGCTCCCCGTCAGGGCACGCGTATCAGCGTTATGCCGGTTTCATTACAAATTCCACATGGCTCTAAGAAATCCTCATCTTTGGTTTGGTTGATCGGGCTTTCTCAATTTCAACTCTTGTACCTCCATCATCAACTCGACCAACTTTTTAGTCGTATCGTGTGAAGGGTTCACGGCATGAGCCTTTCTCTCCACCTCATTGGACTTACATTGTGAAGTAGCGACCATGGCTTCAAAATATCGACGATATCCATCGCGTCCTAGAACCGATGTCTCCTCCCGCGCGTTGTCCACCATGTATTGGAAACTATGGGTCGATCCATCATAGAAGAATTGATACAAAATTTCGTCGAGCACGGCGTGATGAGGACACTTTTGCAACAAGTCCTGAACAGTTCCCAAGCTTCATGGAATGGCTCGTCGGTGTCGATTGAAAGTCGTGATCGAGACCTCAACTCTTGACTCTTCTTGTTGGGTAGTACGTCGTGAACTTATACCCACAGCGTTCGATTCTGAGAGAGAGTTGGCGGGGAGGCGAAGCAAGACTTTGCTCTATCTTTCGGGGTGTCACGGAAACACCGCATCTTGGTGATCTTCATTTAGTCCTCCCGGTAGGAAGGAGGCAAAACCGACAAAACTCTCTTATAAAACCAAAGAATCCTCACTAGCAAGCCCATGGAAAGTAGGCATGAGTGAGAAATGGTTCGGTTTCAACTCGTAATCTCGGCTGCCGTCCGAGAACAATTGGGGCGTAGCGCCCGGCGAGATTATCTTCAACAATAGGTTGATACGTGATAAAGCTGCTCGATTGCTCACCACTCTCGAAGTGGTACCAAACTCCTCCAGTTCGGGAAGCGACCTTTTAGTTCTTGAATGTGGTCAGCGGGGTATGGCGGTCTATTTGAAATTGCGGCGACCTAACATACTAAAACACTCAAACAAGAAAAGATCACACGCATGGCGGAGAATAACAAAATAAAAGCGAAAGAAACACGGAAAACAATCAACACAAACAATACGCTAAAGTTTTCCCGACAGCGGCGCGAAATTTGTTCGACCAAAGTATACTTCAATTGACTTCGCAATAAATGCGAGGTGTTATAGTAGGGAAAGCTAACCTGAGTAGTCTCAAGGAAAACTTAGAGGGCCTAATGTTGGTGTTGCTCCTGAGCGATTAAATCCTAAACACTCTAATACCGATAAGGGATTTTGAAACATCGAGAATCGAAACACAAGAATTAAGCAACAATCTGGCCGGGTTGTCAATCGAAACTAAATTACGAAAACAAAGATCTAAACTAGAAACGTCAGACCCTAGATGATTAACTACCAAACACGAGGAGGAAATAAATCAAAAACAATTAAATTAGATCTTGAAACAAGGATCAATGAAATTGACAAAACGATTAAACATGAATTTAAGTTCAACACCACTTGCACGAAATTGATTATTAAACCCGGAAACAGAACTAATCAAGAACCTAATCAAGGCGGGGAATAATCGAAATCGAGCGAATCGACATATAAGCAGTGATCAAGAACAATTGGAACAAAAAGCGATCAATTACTTTCAATCCAAATCCAAATTACACAATGTATTGCGAGAATCCGTAAATAAAATTACTGACGTTGCTAGAATACATAAACAAATAGAATACCAATGTAAAGTAATGTCTGAATTGGAAAAGTCGAAGAACAGCTCCGCGGCGCAATGGCGAATGAAAAACTGAAAAATACGTAAAGTCTCACTCTTGAAAATAACCTAAAATAGGCTATATATAGAAGGCAACCAATAATTTGGAAAAACGAAGAAGGCGAAAGCGTCTGTGAAGTCTGGCGGGCGGGCGAGCGGGCGGCGGCAGGCGAGGCGGCGGCAGGCGGCGGCGCTCACTCGGCGCCGCGCGTAAAAGTGAGAAAGCGCTCGGGTGAGCGGCGTTCGAGATGTGCGGGTTGGCGGCGCGTGGGCGGGCGGCGGCGTGTGTGGTGAGCAGCGTTCACTCCAGCGCGAAAAAGTGAGCGCGCAGCTCGGGTGAGCCGGCGTTCGGTGTCTTGTAGCGGAAGGAGGCGGCTGAGGCAGCGGGCGTCTTGAGCGTCTTGTGAGGCGTCTTGTGCGCAGGCGGGCGGGCGTCGGATGCTCGGCCATGCGGCGGGTCGTCGCGACTTCAACAATTCGTTCGTTCTCCTTCGTCCGAACTCCGAAATAGGATCCGCTTTCGCCTATAAACTCCTATCGCGATGCTCTTCATTATACCTGATCCTTGGAAGATAGCTTTCATCCTATTTAATGCCGATTTTCTGCAAAACATTGAAGCGAACCAAGTAAGTGCGAAGCGATAAATAATAATTGAACTAACGGCATAAATGTGATAAACTAATGAAGACAACATGCAAAACAATACCAAGAATCGAGTCTGATTCATACCAAACAACATATTGGACGCACACTTTGAATTGGAGGAGGATTAGCGAAGAGACTCCTAATGTGCGTATGTCAGTCAGTCGAGAATAGGAGCAGAGAATTAAGAAGTAAGGAGAGCTTAGGCTTTATTATAAATAGGGAGTTAGATGCGTGAGTTTAAAACATCATTCTGAGCGAACACAAATTCTTCTTTATTTTCTTTTGCCGTTTAATTTAGTTTAGCTTTTCTTTAAGTATTTTCATTCCAATTTCATAGTTTAGTATTAGAATTGAAATTTCTTCCGGATTCAAGTCGCTACAATTGTTCTTCGTGGATTCTTACGGTTTTATCTATCTATCTTAATTTATGTTTTATTTAATTATTTATTGCTTTGGTAATTTTATTATGCGTAGCTAAAATTCGTGATCGATCCTAGGGTTTGCATGATTCGATCCTATATGTTGTGATTTACTATATCTATTTACCTTCCGGGCATTGATTCATGATTCTTGGTGCTTATTTATATGTGTTGATTTACGATCAATCTTGATGCATATCTAGTTGTCGGTTAATTACGTAATTATATTAATTGTCAATCGATCTTGAATGCATGATACTGAATAAGCGCTCGAGTCGTAGGCGAGATAGGATATTCGTAGGAAGCATATTCTTAGTGATCCTTTTGGAGTTACTTGTTTTCACCTAGAATGGTAGGAAAACTCGTAATCTCTCGCCGCAATTGTCGTAATTGAAGTTGTTGGTTATATTTGTGATCTTCCATCTTGTGCGGATTAAAATTGGCTAATAGGAACAGGATAAACATACGTTGTGGATAGGATTAATGCATCCCTAGGGTTAGTCTCTCTTATCTGTTTTATCTTCCGTGTGTTTATTGCTTTGTTTTATTTTCTGCATGGTTACGCCTGCTTTGGATTAAATTCCGAAGCCCTTAAACCCTTTACCCTTTTTCTGTGCTTGAATAATGATGAATTATCGTTGAGCTAGCTTCGTGTTTTCAGACACAATCCCTCGGATACGATACTCGCTTACCTTCTATATACGCCTTTTACGTGTGAAAAAGGGAGCGATCACAGAGGTTGGAAGGACTTTGATCTGGTGCGACGAGGACCCACCGGTGTCATGGGGAGCATCTTTTCCTTGCCCTTTCGAGTAGATTTGGTCTCCTTTATCATTTGCACATCATCCTCCGATCCATCAAGGGTTTCTGCAACAACATCCTCTGTTGGTTCAACATTTTCTTCTGTAAGCTTTTCCTCAGCAACATTCCCTGTTGGTTCAACAGCTTCCTCTGTAACCTTTTCCCCAGCAACATTCTGGGCAACGACATTTTCCTCCATCTCTATCGTTGAGGATGGCTTACTTCCACGATCAGGAGCATCATCACCACCAGACCCCTGTTGGGCTTTGGGAGGAGATTTTGTGGATTCCTCGCTTGTTGGATCAGCATGAAGGACAAGTTGTAGTTTCTCCAATGCATCATCCTTGGAAGTTTTCGTCTTCTTTGTCACCGGATCTTCCGTCTCCTTCTCCGGTGAGGCTGATTTCTCCCGAGCCCTTTTCTCGTCTGCCTTTGCTGAGTACAGGACGTTGATGGCACATCATCTTGATTTTTCTCGATGTCCTCCGGCAAGATCATCGCTATACGATCACATTCAAGCCTACTTCCTGGGTTTCAGCAACATCGGGTTGTGTGCCATCAGCCATTTTTACAGACGGAGAGATGAGAAAAGGTTGAGGAAGAGAGGATTGAGCATAAAGAAACTGAGGATTTTGAGAGGGGGTTTGAGATGTTTCAGATTTTTGGAGTGAAAGGAGGTGTTTGGCGGCAGCTTCAGGTGTTCCAAAGTC
The DNA here is from genome assembly GCA_036937905.1 of Salvia rosmarinus. Taxonomy (NCBI): domain Eukaryota; kingdom Viridiplantae; phylum Streptophyta; class Magnoliopsida; order Lamiales; family Lamiaceae; genus Salvia; species Salvia rosmarinus. The sequence goes on along the minus strand of CM072821.1, from coordinate 40,270,323 downwards.
TTTGACTAATGATGAGAGCAAGTTGGCCCAGTTTGGATCCATGTTGCTTCGATTTTGCATAGAAAACGAGGAACACAAAGAAACTAGAGAGGCAAAGGGGTTAGTTGACGTTAGTGATTACAAATGAAAAATATATAACCCTAGAAAACAAACACACAACCAAACTCAGAAAACCCTAAAAAGATCTCCAAATCCCATAGAATAAGCATGACTAAGCAATAGGATAAACATCACACAATCATCAAGAGATAGGATAATCTTCAAGATAAGAATCAAATAAGTTCCCAGAAATTTTGAATCACCTTCAGATTAACCAAAGATCCGGAAAATAAGGGAAAGAGAGAGAGAGAAGGGGTCATGAAGATGCCTAGACGCGAAACAACATCTAATGGTGGTAGTCAATGTTAGGTCAAAGCTGTCAACATTCTCACCCAACATCTCTGTTCGCCTTACACAGAAACCTTTGTTCTTTAGAATAGTTTTGTGGGATTATTTTTGCTAACACCCTTTTTCCCTGAGAAAATCGTCTCCGCGAACACCGTGCCCGAGTACTTAGATGAGAGCTTTTGAATAACATCCCTTTTTGTGAAGTTTTCTGACCATTAAACCTCACTCTTGTGCTACAGGTCTTATAACATCACATGTTATTTTGATCAACATCTGTTTATAGCACTTAACACAAATAAGTTGAGGTGGAAATGTAACTACTTTCTCCCTGCGAAAGACAGCAACATTAGAAAAACACATGCATATGCCTAAATAAAGAGAAAAACAAACACAAGCAACAAAACAGAATGTTGGGGGCCAAACAAAATCCTAAGTCCCAACATTCAAACCACACACACCTAAACTAGATGCAACAAAGGCTAAGAGACTTCCTAAGGTGAAAAAATCTCTCGTAATCCAAGGCTTTGGTGAATATGTCAGCAATCTGGTTCTCTGTAGGAACGAATTTAATGCATATCAAGTTCTTTTCAACTAGATCTCTGATGAAATGGTGTCTGATGTCAATGTGTTTAGTGCGAGAATGTTTTACGAGATTTTGGATATGTTAATAGCACTCATATTATCACACAACACAAGAAGGATGTCACTTTTCATACCATAATCTTCTAACATCTGTCTCACCATAGCAGTTGAGCTGTGACTTGCAAGAGATGTATTCGACTTCCGTGGAGAGTGATACACAATTTTGCTTCTTGCGACCATGACACCATATTGTTGCCCAAGATGTAACATCCACCACTGGTGCTCTTCCTGTTATCCGCATCACCTGCCCAATCAGCATCACTAAAACCAACAATGTTAGAGTTAGTGTCTTTAGAATACCACATTCCAAACTCAGTTGTTCCAGCAACATAGCGGATGATCCTCTTGACAGCCTTCAGATGTGACTCTTTCGGTATGGACTGATAGCGAGCACACACACAGTTTAGTATGAATTTGTGCTGATTTTTGGTATTGTTTTGTGTGTCATTTTCAGTGGTTTATCCTGTTTATGCCGTTGGTTTGATTAATATTTATTGATTCGAACTTACTTCGCTCGTTTTGATGTTTTGTAGAAAAACGGCACAAAATAGGATGAATTAAATCTACCAAAGATCAAGTATAATGAAGAGCATCTCGACAGAGTTCGAGGCTAAAACCGTGCATAAATCGGAGTTCGAGCGAAGGAGAACGGGCCAAACAACGGTCACACACGTGAGTACGCGTCGCCCCGTCGCACGACTCCACGCCAGACGCACACGCGCCGCCCGCCTGCCAGCCCCTTGCGCCTCGGCCACCCGTGCGTGCGCTCCGAGCACGTGCCCACATATTTTCCTCGCGTGCATTGGCATCGGCGCTCAAGAAGCGCCCAGCGCCCGTCGCCGCCGCCGCTCTCCGTCCGACGCTGAAACCCGCCGCTCGGCGCCCACGCCCGTCCGGCGTTGGAAGCGGCGCCAGCCAGCGCCTTGCCAGCGCTACGCCGCACATCTCACCCACATCATCCAGTCGCCGGTTGCCCCTAAACCGCGCCGCGCCTTCGTCGGTGAACTCACTGCGTCCGCGCTCGCGCCCGGCGGTGGCTGGAGTGTTACTTTTATTTCAGAGGCACCCCGCGTCCGATGCTTCATCGCGTCCGTATTTGGGTGCCGAGGTGTTCGATCGAGAATCACCCGCGTCCGCAGCTCCGTCCGACGCTGGGCGTGAATTTTTGCCTGATATAAATGCTGAAACGCACGCGAAAAACCCTAGTTCTAAATTATTTGACATTCCGTCTGTTTATTTGAGAGCTGTGTTCCACGCGAATTATTGTTCATCTCTATTTTCCAAGCAATTCCTGTACACATTGTTGATTCAAGAGCTTGATTGAAGAGATTCATCACGACTATTACGATTGTAAGGATTATTATTCTATTTTTCTTCCATCAATTATTGGATAATGATTTCAATTGATTGTAATTGTTTGATCCGTGGAATGAGCATGAACTAATCTTCCTCTAGGGTTGGGTGATTCAAATTGATTAATTGTTTATTTGTTTTGATTGAGTATACCAATTAAATTCTAGGTTTTTCGTTAAGTGATTGATCATCATTTAATTGTTTGTGTGTCGTGTATTATCGAGAGATAGATACGTTGCATCATAGATTTAATTCGATTAGAGGCTAGGAAACGGGTACTCTAATGGTTTAGGTATTTATGAAATTTGATAACCTAGGTTTAATCCACGAACGAAAGTCGAGTGTTTGGATTGAGGTTTGAGGATTGCATGAATATGTAGATTTCTTAATCAAGCATAATTCAATTAATCGCGAAGAACCCTAATACCCTAGTTATTCTCACAATCTTGAATTACTCATGTTGCTTTCGAACTGCTTGAATATTGGTTTGAATCGTTTGCATGATTTAATTTCCTGTCAATCTTAGTTAATCATCACCCCCAATCAAGTTTAGGATTTAGATTTATCGTTTTCATCGTAACACATCATAAGCCTTGTTAAGTCTTCCTCGAGAGATTCGACTTGGGTCGACCTTACCACGCTATAGGGACCTCGTGCTATTGAGAGCGACTAAGTAGAACAATTTGGTCGGAACAAATTTGGCGCCGTTGCTGGGGAAGGCTTTAGGCATTTTTTATTGTGTTATTTTTTCCTTCCTTATCTTCTATTTTTCTTTATTTTATTTTTGTTTGGTTATTTTCTTCCCACAGGTGCGCGTAATCCGTTTTCTTGTCTTGTGTTTTTGTATGCTAGGTCGTCTAAGTCTTAAAAGGAAGTTGGCACCAATATTCGATAACATTCACAGGGCGAGAGATTTTTATCTATCGAACTCAGAAGAAGAAAGTTCGTCTGAAAGTGAGACGAGTTCAGCGGCTGTTGAGCACGAGGATTTGGAGAGTAGATCTCTAAGTGAGGAAGTTGAGCCAGAAGAGATGGCCGCAAATGGAGGAGTCAACGATGAAGGAAACCCGTGGATGCATGATTTTGCTCGACCCGTCATTGGGGTGACAACGTCATGCATAGTCCTTGGGGATCCGGCCCGAAACTACGAGTTGAAGCCCATCCACTTCAACCTTCTTCCGTCGTTCTATGGGATGCCAAGTGAGGATGCTTTGAACTTCATCTGGGAGTTATATGCAGTGGTCCACACTTTTTCGTTGAACGGACTTTCAGAAGATACGCTGAGAATGAGGTGTTTTCCTTACACCTTGAAGGATAGAGCCAAGACATGGTTGATATCTCTACAGCCTGGTTCGTTGACGAGTTGGCAAGCTGTATATGATAAGTTCATGGGAAAATACTACTCAAACCAGAAAACACAAGAGCTGAGGGCTAAGATAGCGACCTTCAAGCAAATAGTTGGAGAACCTCTGCATGAGGCATGTGATCGGTTCAAGTCGTTACAGCAGTAGTGTCCGCATCACCATTACCCAGCTGAGCTTCTCAATCGGTTTTCTATGATGGATTGACGATGGACTATCAATACATGATAGATAATGCGGTGGAGGAGACATTGGAAACTACTGCTGCGATGATGTTAGCGAGATTCGAGACGCTTAGCGCAAACTCGCAAAGGAGAAGTGCAGGACGAAGACCTGCTGCAGCAGCAAAAGAGTTGACACCCAACTATGAAATGACACAGCAACTGGCGGATCTCACTCGCCAAGTTCAATTATTGAGAACAACCGAGCCTCAGACATCACCTCAATTCCAACAGCAACAAGCGATGTCGATGGAAACTTGTGGAATTTGTGGAGAAGCGGGGCATGGAGCCAACGTGTGCCAAAGAACCAAGGAGATGGCATATGAAGAAGTGCAAGTTAATGCTATGCAAGGGTTCCAACAAGGGTACCAAAGAGGAAATCAATCGGGCTATCAGTCGAGGCCCAGACATGACCCCTACTCAAATTCTTACAATCCCGGTTGGAGAGATCACCCTAATTTCTCCTGGAGTCAGAATCAAGGGGGATCAAGTCAGGGTACCCACTTCAGACAACAAGCTCAGCAAAATCAGCAACAACTTGATGCCCCCAATAAACCATCACTTGAGGATTCTCTAAATACTTTTGTCCAAGCAAGTACTTTGAGATTTGAATCTTGGAGGCATCTATCAAAAGAGTGGAAACTCAAGTGGGACATTGGCAACTCAAGTGGGATGATGGTCGGGCTGTTGAGCAAATAGTACGATGAGACCAAAAGGGGAAGTTTCCTAACCAATTGGAGCATGCCAAGGTCAGAATCGCTATGGAAGTGAGAATGAGAAGTGCGAGGGTGATGAAGAGACCAGATGGAAGAAGAACGACCTCGCAGAGTTTATGAGCCACCCGCTCCATTTCCAAGCCGTCGATATTCGATAGTCGAAAGAAAGGAGACGGGAACATGAAGAAGAAGAAGAAGAAGAGAAGAAGAAGAAGAAGAAGAAGAAGAAGAAGAAGAAGAAGCCCATTCGCACCAACCCAAACCAAGGCAAAGCGATCCAGGTAGCTTTACTCTTAATGTTGCTTTTGGTAATGGGAAATCTGCATCGGGATTCTTGATTTGGGTGCCGGGATTAATTTAATGTCCTTTTCTCTGTTTAACTCATTAAAACTTTAAAACAAACCAGCATGCGATTAGATTAGCTGAGGGAACTATTAGGTACCCGAAAGGTGTGATAGAAGATGTTTTAATAAGAATGGGTAACCTTTTAGTCTCAGTTGATTTTGTTGTCATTGATATGGGAGAAGAGACTGGAAAACATGAGAGTGGGCATCCGTTGTTGTTAGGTAGGCCATTTATGGCTACAACAAATACCCAAATTGATTTCACTAAAGGATTGATAAGCTTGACGGTTTTGGGAACGACGGAGACATTCCATGCTAGTAGTACGAGTGATAATTCTACTGTTTCTACTACTGCGTCATGTTTTTCTATCATTGCACTTGATACTTCGGACGAGTATAAGGTCTTGCAGGTACAGATGCCTAAGGAAGAAGTTGACAGTAAGACTGATCCCACACTCCAGGCTAAGTGTAAGAAAGATCGGGGTGAAGTACAAGTCGAGGATAAGTGGAAAGAGCCGCCACCTTACTCTCCTGAATATGGTTATCGCCAGCAGGCGCGCTGATAACGAGAGTCGGAGCGAAGCTTCTCGCCGATAAAATTCAACAAAATGAGAAATCAATGGTCGGTCGGGCGACGTTAAAACTAGCGCTTCACGGGAGGCAACCACGTTTATTTCCGCTTTGTTCTTGTTTTATCTTGGTTTTGCTTGTGTTTGTGTTTCGTCTTTGTTTTGGTTTTCGTGGTGTAGGTTTGGTGTTTATCATTCTTGAGTTCGGGACATTTTAATCCGTGTGGTGAAGCCTTGATGCTCCAACTCTACACAGCACACTGCTCATTGTCGTGAAGTATCATCCTCTATGGTCATTTTGTATTATTAATGTTTGAGCACTTTGGGGACGATGCTCGGATTAAAATGTGGGGATGATTATTCGGTTTGTGTGCGTACCTTATCTATTTGTATGCTTGGTGTGCATCTATGCTTATTTTGATTTCTTGGAATCAAGTATTGTATATGCGAGTAAGTTAGGATTTTGATTTGTGCAACTAAGCTCTGTGGTATTGGTCAAACTATTTTTAAATTCTGAAACTTTTGGTGATATATGATTCGAGTGTAATGTGAATTGACGAGATGGTGATTAATAGAAAATGAATAGAGGGAAATTGATGTGAGTTGTCCGGCTGATGTTAGGGGTAGTGTTAACATTGTGGTTACCTATATACTTGTTCCATCTGTTGATTAAAAAAAAATATGTGAAAAAGAGTAGAAAATGAGGAGAATGAAAACTCCAGTTATATGTTGAGATTGTTGAAATGGAGGATGGGATTCTGTCACTCTTTCTCGTAAATTGAGAAATGGACATGGGAAACCACGATAGGAAACTCGAGTTCATTGAGAGTTCACTTTTCGAACATTGTTCCGAAATCTGTTAAAACATTCTTTCTGCTTAAAAAAAAGAAACTTGTTGCTAAATGTGACAACATTAGTTAGTTCACCCCTAACGGAGAGTTGGGTCTGAGCAGAGGTTACCCTTTTATTTATTGGAAATCAATTGTCGTCCTAGATTTATTTCACATTGTCTTTAAATGCGTAAACACCAAGTGTGGGGGAAAGCAATAGGGTTTGATTGATTAGACTAAGAGTGAAGTTGCATGAATTATCCTTCTTATTCTTACTAGTATAGACTTTGCTTGAGGACAAGCAAATAGATAAGTGTGGGGGAGTTGTTTAGTATGAATTTGTGCTGATTTTTGGTAATGTTTTGTGTGTCATTTTCAGTGGTTTATCCTGTTTATGCCGTTGGTTTGATTAATATTTATTGATTCGGACTTACATCGCTCGTTTCGATGTTTTGTAGAAAAATGGCATAAAATAGGATGAATTGAATCTGCCAAAGATCAAGTATAATGAAGAGCATCTCGACAGGAGTTCGTAGGCGAAAACCGTGCGTAAATCGGAGTTCAGACGAAGGAGAACGGGCCAAAACAACGAAGTCGCGCACGTGCGTGCGCCCGGCCCTGTCAAGACGACTGCGCGGCCACGACACGCGCCGCCCAGCGCCCGCCAGCCCCGCACACCTCGGCCACCCCACGCGCGCGCGCCCGAGCGCGCGCCACATATTTTCCTCGCGCGCATTGGCGGCCGGCCTCGGCCAGCGCCCGGCTCCCAGCTCGCCTCTCCGTCCGCCAGCTGAAACCCGGCGCCCGCTCGGCCGCCGCTCGCCGCGCCCGTCGGTGCTGGAAGCCGGTGCCCGGCCACCGCCAACAAGACGCCACACATCTCGCCCACATCATCCAGCGCCCGCTGGCCCCCAAACCGGCGCTGCGCCTATTGGATTTGTATACTGAAAGTAGTTTTGGTTGAGCTTGTATACAATATATGGTGAATTAAACATCCTAGATAGATCCTCGGGAGAGGGTTAAAATCAGATTTCCCTACAGCACCTTCGTCCAGTGAACTCCTGTGTCCGGCGCGGAGTGTTGCGACTTTTCATTCCAGAGGCACCCCCCGTCCGACGCTTCGTCGCGTCCGGCGCTGGGGTGCTGAGGTTGTTCTGTCCAGAATCACCCTGCGTCCGGCGCTGCGCTCCATCCGGCGCTGGGCGTGAATTTTTGCCTGATATAAATGCTGAAACGCACGCGAAAAACCCTAGTTCTAAATTATTTGACATTCCGTTTGTTTATTTGAGAGCTGTGTTCCATGCGAATTATTGTTCATCTCTATTTTCCAAGCAATTCCTGTACACTTTGTTGATTCAAGAGTTTGATTGAAGAGATTCATCACGACTATTACGATTGTAAGGATTATTATTCTATTTTTCTTCCATTGAATTATTGGATAATGATTTCAATTGATTGTAATTGTTTGATCCGTGGAATGAACATGAACTAATCTTCCTCTAGGGTTGGGTGATTCAAATTGATTAATTGTTTATTTGTTTTGATTGAGTATACCAATTGAATTCTAGGGTTTTCTGTTAAGTGATTGATCATCATTTAATTGTTTGTGTGTCGTGTATTATCGAGAGATAGATACGTTGCATCATAGGATTCAATTGGATTAGAGGCTACCGGAAACGGGTACTCTAATGGTTTAGGTATTTATGAAATTTGATAACCTAGGTTTAATCCACGGAACGAAAGTCGAGTGTTTGGATTGAGGTTTGAGGATTGCATGAATAGGTAGATTTCTTAATCAAACATAATTCAATTAATCAAGGCGAAGAACCCTAATACCCTAGTTATTCTCACAATCTTGAATTACTCATGTTGCTTTCGAACTACATGAATATTGGTTTGAATCGTTTGCGTGATTTAATTTCCTATCAATCTTAGTTAATCATCACCCCCAATCAAGTTTAGGATTTAGATTTATCGTTTTCATCGTAACACATCATAAGCCCTGTTAAGTCTTCCTCGAGAGATTCGACTTGGGTCGACCTTACCAAGCTATAGGGACCTCGTGCTATTGCGAGCGACTAAGTAGAACAATTTGGTCGGAACACACACCAACACTATACATAATGTCAGGTCTGCTTGCAGTAAGGTAACAACAGACTTCCTATCATTCCTCGGTACGATGTTGGATCGACATCCACGCCAACATCATCTCTGCCCAGTTTATCACTGGAGCCCATGGGAGTTCTTATATGTTTGGCACTTTCCAATCCGAATCTTTTGACCAGTCCATTTGCATACTTGCTTTGTGAGAAGAAGATTCCTTCTGGTGTTTGCTTTACTTGTAGACCAAGGAAGTAGTTGAGCTCACCTACCATACTCATTTCAAAAGTTGTTGACATGGATTTCACAAAATCTTCTACAAGAGCAGTGTTAGTAGCACCAAACACAATATCATTAACATATATCTGAGCAGTGATAATGTTACCACCACGTTTCTTAATGAATAAAGTCTTGTTAACTTGACCCCTAGTGAATCCAAACTCAATGAGAAACACAGTAAGACGCTCATACCAAGCACGAGGGGCTTGTTTTAATCCATATAAGGCTTTTTTCAGTTTATAAACTTGCTCAGGTTTGTTGGGATCCTCAAAACCTTTAGGTTGTTCAACATATGCCTCCTCAGACAACATCCCATTTAGGAAAGCACTCTTAACATCCATTTGCAACAAAGAAATTCTAAGTTGACAAGCAATGACAAACAAGAGTCTAATGGATTCAATCCTAGCAACATGAGCAAATGTTTCATCAAAATCTATCCCTTCAACTTGAGTATACCCTTGAGCAACAAGTCTAGCCTTATTCCTAACGACAGTCCCGTTGTCATCTGATTTGTTTTTGAAAATCCACTTGGTACCTATCACATTTTTATCACGTGGTCTAGGAACAAGATCCCACACATCATTGCGAACAAACTGGTTGAGTTCATCATGCATAGCATTCACCCAGTCAACATCTAGTAAAGCCTCCTTAATATTCTTAGGTTCAACAGAAGACATGTAACAAGCAAACTCAACTTCTTCACACACAACAGACATGCATGAAATTCTTACCATATCACGGTAGTTCACTTATCCTTTCTTCCTCGTTTGCATATGTCCCGAGGCTTCACTAATGATTTGATCTTTGGGATGGTTCTTCCTAATTCTTCCTGGAGGGTCACGCTTGACTGGATCATGAAGAAAATCTCCATCATTATCTCCACCACTGTCAGAACCACTTTCTTTGTCTTCATTCGATATTGTGTGACCACTGGATGTTCGACCAACATCAGGTTGAACATGTTGTTCATGAGTTTGCTCGGGTATAGCTTGATCCTCCAGTAAGTCAGAAACATCTTCTTCATTAGACCTGTCTGCAAGACTCACCATATCATCAAAAACCACATTCACCGTTTCTTGAATGGTCTTAGTCCGAAGGTTGTACACCCTATAGGCATGACTGTTGGCAGAGTAGCCAAGGAACATTCCTTTGTCACTTTTAGAGTCAAGTTTGGTCAAATGATCCCTATCATTCAGGATATAACAAACACAACCAAAAATATGAAAATATTTGAGGTTAGGTTTTTTACCCTTCAAGATCTCATACGGTGTCAACATTGTACCAGGTCTCAAATAGAGTCTATTGATGATGTGACATGCAGTGTTAACTGTTTTAGCCCACAGCCTTTTGGAGAGGTTTTTGGTATGCAACATTGCTCTTACCATCTCCTGGAGAGTGCGATTCTTCCTCTCAGCAACACCATTCTGTTGTGGTGTGTTGGGAGCAGAAAACTCATGAAAGATGCCATTGTTAGTACAAAAATCAGAGAATACAGAATTCTCAAATTCCCTCCCATGATCAGTTCTAATCCGGATAACATTCTGACCATATTGAGCAAGAAATCTTTTATAAAGTTTTTTGAAAAGAAAGAAGGTCTCAGATTTTTCACGCATGAACTCAACCCAAGTATACCGAGAGTAGTCATCAGCACACACAAGGACATACCTCTTGCCTCCAAGGCTCTCAACTTCAATGGGACCCATCAAGTCCATGTGAAGGATTTCAAAACATCTTGTGGTGCTGCATGTTGATAACATTGGATGTGAGGTTCTGACCTGCTTCCCCTTTTGACATGGTCCACACACAACATCATTTTTGATCACCAGCTTTGGGAGTCCACGAACAACATCATTTGTTATGAGCTTCTGGAGATTCTTCAGGTTAACATGCCCCAGCCGTTGGTGCCACAGATCCACTTCACACATTTTGGCAGAATGACAGATGTTGTCAATGTCAGTCTTATAGCAGTTGTCAGAGGACCTGCTACCTACCATCACACATTAGTTGGTTGAATCAAACACTTCACAAATGTTCTTGTCAAACTTGACAAACATCCCGTCGTCACATAATTGGCTGATACTGATCAGATTAGCCTTCAAGCCTTCAACATGGTGAACCTTCTTGAGTTTTGGGAAGTCTTTAACATTCAAAGTTCTCTTGCCAACAATATTGTCTTTGGCACCTCCTCCGAAGGTAACATGCCCACCATTTGTTGGAACATAATCAGTCAGAAATTCCTTGTTTCCTGTCATATGCCTGGAACAACCACTATCAAAGTACCAATTGCAGGAAAGGTTAGCATGAATAGAAGTGAAAACAACATTGCATTTGTTGTAGAAAATGTTGTCAGTCATGACAAAGATATTTTTCAAGGAACTCCCAACATCAGACTGATATTTGTCAAACATCTGACTTGCAGATGTTACAGCAACATCATTCAAGTACTTCTCACAGTAAGGTTTGATATGTCCTGGTGCTTGACAGTAATGGCACACATAGGGTTTCCCTTTTAAATTGTTCCTCTTCTTAGTCTTTTGGAATTTTCCTCCATTTGATCTCACAAACACATTAGCATCTCCTTCTCTGACAAACACAGGAGCACTGCAGTTCTCATTCAACATGTTAGTGTTACCAAAATCAAAACCAATACCTTGAATCCCGGCAGATTTCTGAGATAACACCTCATCAAAACAAGCAGTGCCTTTGTTAAACCTATCAAAGGTTTTCTCAGCTTTGTAAACTTTACATTTCAAGACAAAAAGCTCAACATCCTTTTTGGTAAGGAGAACTTCCAACCTCATGACACGATCCTTCAAAGTTTGATTTTCATCCAACAGTGCAAGAATGTCCTTTCGTTGTTCCTCACATTGAGCATCGATGTCATTACAGAGAACTCGAAGATCACTAATGGCTTTAAGAGGATCAAACTCAGTTTCCTCAGGGACTGCAACACAACAAACATTCTCTGGGGTAACATTAGTTTCATCAAGAAGAGTCATTTCATACCAGTTTGTTGTTGATGTTGAAAAGATGTGTCCATCAATGTTAACCATGGTGTTCGCTCGACCAACGCCGTCTTCTCATCTTCATTACATCATCCTTGTCAGAGAGCTCTTCCTCATAACATTCGTCTGTGTCAACTATGGCTTCAATCATTTCAGCCTCTGACTCATCAACATCATCGATCATTGCAGTGAGAATAACTTTCTCTTCTTCTGTGTCTGAGTCATCACTCAAAGAAGCAACATGACTGGCCTGAGCAATATTACTAGATTTTCCACTCTGTCGAAAAGATGTTTGCTTCTTTCTTTCAACTGTAGAGCATTCATTAGCATAATGTCTCATCCCTAAACATCCCCTACACTGCACATTGTCAGTAACGTTATTCTCAAAGATAGGATTGTTAAATGTTCGTGGAACATTGGGAATGTTAGTAGGACTTGGAGGTTTCTAATGACGTTCCGGATATCCTTCTTGGATTTGAGCTTTGTTTCCCATTTTCAAGGATTTAACCAGATTGTTGAATTTTTTGGTCAACATGGCAATGTTGAGATCAACCTCATCGAGCTCATGTTCATGATCTGAATACTCAACATCATCAAACACATCGTAGACAACTTTGGAGTTTTCAAAGACGAAAAGCAACTTATGCGGACTTATTATAGCTAACCTTTGTTGGTCAAGATTCATTTCAAAAGTAATCAATCTACTCACAAGATCACCTATCCTCATGGTGGTAACATCAAACGAATCTTCAATAGAGGAAATTTTCATGTTATACCTTTCCCAGAGACCTCATCATCTTGCTTACCAACCTCTCATTTGCAATGGGCTCTCCAAGTCCAATGACCTCGTTAGCAATTTCACTCGACTTTTCATAGTATCTTGATATGGTCTCATCTTCTTGCATCCTCAACATCTCAAATCACGTAGTCAACATCCTTCGGCGTGTGGCTTTAACACTTGCTGATCCCTCACATTGTTCCTATAGAATAGCCAAGCATCTCGAGCCTCTATGCAGTTAGAGATCAGGCGAAAACACGGGACATCAACACAGATAAAAATAGCATTTAAAGCTCTCGCATTGAGATTAGAGATGAGTCTTTCTTCAGCAGTCCACTGGTTCTCATGTTTGTTGGTGACAACATCATTCACCGTCTCACGTGGAGGAGTCAACCATTCAACACTACAAGCCACGCACGTTCATCTATGGATCGGATGTACATTGTCATGCTCGACTTCCACAAGGCGTAGTTCTTCCCACTACTATGAAGTGTTGGAGGTCGAACGGAAGCATTGGTGGCGTCCATCAGTAGTAATATAGCAAACATGAACAATCTTAGTTCGTCAAGATCCTGCTCTGATACCAATTGAAAGAATTCAGTGCCTGAATTACTACTTAATAATACTGTGTGAATGTTAATAGAGTAATGTTACTAGCAATGTTAATATCATTCCAAGTAACACGCAGCGGAAAAAATTAAATAACACACAAGATAATTTGTGGGTTATGAAAATAACCCATGTTATCTCGCGACAACTAGCTCTATTGATAACTTAGAACAGATTACAAGTGTTACACACGAAGACCTATCTACGGGATGCACTACCGCCTATGATAAGTCATCTAGTCTAACACAGCAAACTGAATGTTAACAACAAGCAAAACAGCCGATACAAAGAACGGACAAACAACCTGAACAGAAAAAGACGACTCGGTCTTCAACCCCACTCTTGCTCACCTAGCAATACCGTGGTCGATGTTTACAGATTGGCTGCCTAACACCGCCTCAGTTTAAGTGTGATTGAAGGTGCGTTTCTTCTCTGCGTTTAGGTAAAATGACGAGTCGATTGGAGTGTTGGATTTCTCTCTAAATTCAGCCTTTCGAAACGTCCTTGTGAGAGAGCTATCTTGCAGCTTTTATAGAGGAGTGTTTCGTGGTCTTCAAGCTTCAAATCTCACATCCATAAACCTCCTATAACCGCTGCAATCCACTCGTTGTAAGCCGTCATTGAATCATTGCGAGATGTTAGTGGAGATCATGCTCCCTAGAAAATAGGAACTAACTTCCCATGATCTTGTAACCATGATCTAACTAACCTCCACTTATTCAAACTTGTTCCAACTGCAATCCACGTTTATTAGACAATAAATAAAACATAAAAACGTAAAGGAAGGGAAAGATAAATATATACGATTACGTGCGGAGAGTCAAGTTCGACCTTCAAGGTCGACTCGGGAAAGTCGATTGCACTGTGATGTTACTAACATCGAATGTTACCAACATCCCCTTCAACATTGGACTGGAGTCAACATTAACTCTAACAAATCCTATATTAAACTATTAGATACATGTCTACTCTTTACAAATCAAAGTAATAGAGGATTTATACATATATCAAATCGATCGAGTACACTGTTTTAGCTCGATAATATTTCTCATGGTTGATTTTATTCCCAAAAACGATAATATTATCTCATACTTTATAAAATAAGACATTTGTAAACTTTACCACGAAACTAAATTTCTGTGCTAGAAATTCAATTAGCAACCAACTCATACGTATACGTAGCATCCTTGCTAATCTAAATGACACCAACATGGCAAAATCAAACATTACATATTGCCATAACGACATTTTTCATGATTGTTCATTTGAAAACGTCCAAATGGTGAACTTTCTCTGTATCAAGGGGGAGGTTTAGATTCAATCTTCTTTATTCCTTTTTTGTACTTAAGAAAAATGATATTTTGTATGACTTACTAGGAAAGAAAAACAAGTATATTATATAAAATCAACAATAAAAATAGAAACATAATTCCCAACCTAGCCTGTCGCCACCTCCTTCCCCCTTCCCTTCCGTTCGGCCCACCACGCCTGGCGGCGCCGTCAGTAGAATTTCTATAATTTCAGGTTCTCTACTTCACTTCTACACAACACATCAGCACGACACTTACCAAAATTTTCTTAATTTACAGAAATAAAAATAGAATAAGGAATTGGGATATTTCTTGTTTGCTGTTGTTAATGGTTCATACGATGGAGAGATGGATGAGGCATGGTGGTTACGTGTGACAGAGATGGCTGCTGCAGGATTTGAAGGAGAGGGCGGGAATGACGGTGACGCTACAGAAATCAGAAATATCTGGGGCAGCGGTGTGTCACTAGGAATGACAATGGGCCGGATATGGATCGGATCTGACTAGGTCCAGATTCAGATCCGATTTTTTTTTACTTGGGTCCGGATCCGTTCCAGATCCATTGGATCCAAAAAAAATTAAATCAGGATCAGATCCAAGGTCTAGACTCGGATCCATATGTTTTCGCTTCTTAAATAAATTCTAAATCAATTATAATTCATAGTAACACCATAATAATCTAAATACACAATAATACCATAACAATTATTTAGAATTTCAGCAATTATCATTATATTGAAAAACGTTAGTTACAAATTTACTATAGAGTAAGAAAAAACAAAAAACTCGATCGCCGGTGGTGTAAGTGACGCGACCCGCCGTGAATGCCGACCAATACATAATTGAGAGAATTTTAAATGAAATTGTAAGTATATTTGTTTTGGAAGAATTTGAAAAAGGAAATTAAAGAGTTTTAAATTGGGGTTAAATGTTTAATTATAATAAAAATAATATATATATATATAGGGTTGGGTTCCCGTAGTACCCGGTCCGAAATAGTATGTAGTACTCAATCTAGACCACACATTTTGAACACGTGGCCACACCACAAGCTGACACGTGGCAGCTCATTTTTTTTTCTTTTTTAGTTTTCGCAAGGGGCAAAATGGGAACAAACAAATAAGCCTTCTTCTCCTCCTTGACGGCAGCGGACGACGTCGACGACGCCGGAGACGGACGATGCCGGCAGTGACGACGGCAACACCGGCGAACAGCAATAACAGGATACACAAACAACTACAAACAACAGATTTTAAAAGAAAGAAAAAGATGAAAAAAATTTAAGTAACAAAATTGATGGATTTTGAGAAAAAATAGAAGATGAATTTGATAGATGATTGAAGAATCGAGAAAGATGGTGGTTATGACGGTGGTTCGCGGTCAATTCGCCGATAATCAGTGAAAGAGACGACGGAATTGTTGGAGAATGATGGATGAGAGATTTGGTGTCGAAAACCATAAAAATGCATTGAACAAAACATGAAACTGCATTGAACAAAACATAAAAATGCATGTTCTCACGAAACAAAAACATGCATTTAACTTAGTACGTTCATGCATTGATCAAAACATGTCCATGCATTTAACAAAACATGTTCAAGCATTTAACAAAACGTAAAAATGCAAGCCAACGGGCGAGCGAACGAGCGCCGGAGCGACGCGCAAGCATGAGCGCAGGTTGGGCAAGCTCGCGTGCTAGGCGCGAGCTTCAATCACATGCATTATTCTCTTCAACTGCATGCATTTTTTTTTCATTTGAATGCATTATCTAGTTCAACTAAATGCATTGTTTGTTTTTCGCAATCACATAACAAATCAAATTACAAATTGATAAACGCGCATTTTCACGTTTATTGTTGATATTTAAAGATGATTTTAGATCTATAAAGTGTGTTTATGTCTTGGATCTCAATGCTTTTACATATTTTTGGAAGATACTGCTCTTGGGTTCCGTTTTGGTGTTTTGTAGGCTTATAAGTTGAAAACCGAAGCATGGAACGAAGAACGAGCAGACGAGGGCAAAAACCTGGGCCTAGCGACCGCCCCAGCGGCCGCCAGCCCGGGCACGAGGAACTACCAACGAGCGCGAGCCGCATGCGCGCGAGACAGATGTCTAGCGACCGGCCTAGCGACCGCTAGGTCGGCCGCGAGGAAACACCAGCACACGCGAGAGGACGCCAGAGCACTCGAGAACTCCCAACGGCGCGAGACGTGCCCGCAACGATTTTATGTGTGACGCGACCACACCTAGCGACCGCGAGGTGTGGCCGCGAGGCGAGTCCAGACGCGCGTACCTGCTGAGAAACTGAAGATGGCCGAGATGAGGAGGATCCCTCGCGACCGAGCTCGCGATCGTGAGCCAGGCCGCGAGGCATGATGGCAGACTCCAAAATTAGGGTTTCGGCCCTAATTCTATAAATAGGACATTACCCCATCGCGCCCCCAACTTTCCCCATCGCGATTTTACACGTTTTTCCTCAGTTTTTCTCTATTTTTCACATATTTTCACTTTAGTTTTGATTTAGATTAATTCTAGCTATAGTATTCCATCGTTCTAGCATTAGTTCTACGCATTGTTAACGTTTTGGAACGGTTTCGTCCGAACGTATTACATTCTTTTCCGTTTTCCGCCAAGGTTGGGATTTGAATCCAACGATTGTTCTTCAGACGTCACCCTACGGGTTTTATCTATTTAATTCTTGCTTGTATGATTATTTCGTATTTAATTTCGTTATTTATGTCTAGCTAAATTTCTGTTCTAATCCTAGGGTTTGTATGATTCTATCATATATGTTGTGATTCTGCTATTGTTATTTACCTTCCGTGCATCGATTCATGATTCTTGGTGCTTAATTATATGTTTTGATTTCGATCAATCTTGATGCATATCATAGTTGTCATTTAATTACGTAACAATTTTAATTGTCAATCGATCTTGAATGCATGATACGGATAAGCCTTCGAGTAAATGAATCGAGATAGGAACATTCGAGGAAGCATATTCTTTGTGATCCTTTTCGAGTTGCTTATTTTCTCTAGAGATGTAATGATGAATAGGAAAATTAGTAATCAATCGTCACAATTGTCGAATCAAGTTGTTGGCTACATATGTGATCTTCCATCTTGTGCGGATTAAAACGTTAATAATAAGCGGGATAAACATCGTAGTGGATATGATTAGTGCATCCCTAGGGTTAGTCTTTCTTCATAGTTATCTCTTTGAATTTTTATTGCTTTAGTTTATTTTCTTGTTGTCACATTTGCTTTGGATTTAATTATCTGAAGCCATAAACCTTCACAACCCAAATCTGTTCTTGGATAATGATGAAGTTTCGTTGAATTAGCTTCTGTGTTTTAGGATTGCAATCCCTGTGGATACGATACTCGACTTACCTTATACTTGCACGTTTTTCGTGCGATCAAATTAGGTCGATCAAATTTTGGCGCCGTTGTCGGGGATTGTTAAGATCACATAGGAATAATTTGACCATTTGGATTTATTAATTCAAGTTATATATATTATATTATTTATTTATTCTTGTCAGAGTTAAGCTCTCTCTTTTTCTCCAGGTAGTTTATGATCACAAGGTCCCAGGGACCTCCTGAGCAAAATCTTGACCCAGAGATCGAAAATTCCCAAAGGAGAAGGAGACGAGAGAGAAGAAGGGCTGCAATGGCAGCTAATCCACAGAACGGGGGTGTTCCTCCTAATGGGGGTATACCTCCCGAGCAGCCGCACGCCTTGAGCGAGTTCTGAGATCTGCGCCGGATGGCGAATATGGGACTCCTTGTCCCTACCCCAGAGACGAGGCCTTTGAATTACATGTACCGACCTCTCACTGAACAATTCCAAGGAGGAGGATGGGGCCCGCAAGTGGATGCGAACAATTTTGAATTAAAGCCGGCCCTGATCAGTATGGTGCAAGGAGAGCAGTTTTGAGGCGGAGTCACGGAGGATCCGAATGCCCATCTCGAGACTTATCTCGACATTTGTGACACCATCAAGCAGAATTGGGTGCACAAGACACAATCCGGATGCGCATGTTTGGATTCTCTCTGCGCAGCCAGGCCAAAGATTGGTTCAAGAGCCTGGACCGAACCGGGATAGACAGCTTGGGGAAACTTTGCAGAAGTTCCTTTCAAAATACTTTCCGCCAGCCAAAGCACAGAAGATCATAACTGAGATCTCCCACTTTTGCCAACAAGGAGACGAGTCATTGTTCGAAGCATGGGAAAGATTTAGGGGCTTATTGAGAAAGTGCCCACAACATGGTTTCTCCAGAGAGCAACAGATCACGCAGTTCTATAGTGGGTTGAAGTTGCATACGAGGAGCATTATAGATGCATCGGGAGGGGGATGCCTGTTGAACTGTCGAGTAGAGGAGGCCAGCTGCATCATAGAAGAGATGGCAGCCAATAGTTATCAATGGCTGATGGAGAGAACGCCTGTGGCGAAAGCAGCTGCTGTAGAGAGTGACTCGAAATACGACGATCTAATGAAGAAGTTTACTCTTTTGAAGAGTCAGATCGAGACGGAGGATGTGAGTTATATAAATCAAAAGAACTGTCATGGGGAAAATCTGGTATACCATCCTAACAATAGGAATCACCCGAACTTGTCGTATGCCAACCCCAACAACTTCCAAAGAACCTCCAAAGCAGCTTCATCGCGTAATGGTATGATTCAAGAACCGAAGAAGCAGAGCCTAGAAGATATGATGCAGCAGTTGGTTGTGAGCAACCAACAACTGGCGACTCAACAGACTTCATTCATCAGTACTACTGGCCAGAGGATAACACAGTTGGAATCGACCGTGGAAGCCATGGGCAAGCACATGAAGATGATGGAGAATCAAATCGGTCAGATAGCTGCACAACAAAATGCACAGCCAAAGACGGGTCAATTTTCGAGTAATACGGAAGTAAATCCAAAGAATCAGTGCTTCGCTATCCAGTTGAGAAGTGAAACGGCATATCAGAACCACCCGGACGAAGACGGAGCAATGGAAGAGCACCTCGCGACCAAGCTCGCGACCGCGAGCCCAGTCGTGAGACATCACACAGCCCGTATTCCAGAACAGCTCGTGAGCCCGTCCGCGGTCGCAAGGAAGAAAGATGAGCACCTCGCGATCGAGATCGCGATCGCGCGTCCGGCCGCGAAAGACCAGGCAGAGAGCTCGGGGGGAAAGTCTACGATCGAGCCCACGACCGCGTGCCCAGTCGCTAAGAAGATAGCCGAAGCAGCGCAGGTCCCTAGCGACCGTCCTCGCGATCGCGAGGATGGCCGCGAGTGACGCCCAGAGTCAAAATTTCTAACGTACACTCCTCCGATTCCGTTTCCAAGTCGACTAGCTAAGTCGAAATATGACGAGGAGTTCACCCGATTCAAAGAGATATTTTAGAAAGTGAATATCAATCTACCTCTCTTTGAAGCGCTCCGAAACATGCCGGGATATGTGATGTTTCGAAGATGCATTAGCAAGCAAAAGAAATTGGGTAAATTTGAAAAATTAATCTATCGAAGAATGCGGTGCCATCTTACAACGGAAGTTGCCTCTGAAGCAGAAAGATCCGGGGAGCTTCACACTCGAGTGCGAGATTGCTGAGCACACATTCCCCAATGTGTTGTGCGATTTGGGAGCAAGCATCAATCTGATGCCACTGAATGTATTCAACCGCTGGAGCTAGGAAAGATGAAGCCGACAAAGATATCATTGATGATGGTCGACGGTCGACCACATACCCTAAGGGAATTGTTGAAGATGTGTTGGTAAGAATTCGGGACTTTGTTTTTCCTGCTGATTTTGTTATATTAGACATACCTGAATTCAAGCATCAATCACTAATCTTGGGTAGACCTTTTCTAGTAACTGGTCGTGCTTTGATTGATGTGAAGGAAGGTGACCTCACGTTCCGTGTCAATGATGATGAGCTAAAGATTTCAATATATGACGCCATCACGCAACACGATAGTTTAGAGCCTGAAAATTGCTATTCGATCACTACTGCTACTGCTAGTCAAGTCTCGCACTTTAAGGGCAACGACCAGTCGATGAAGATGCTAGAAATAAGAAGTGGACTCGGTATAAAAATCCGAGTGATTCGTTCAAGCTCAGTGGAAGCCATTCTTATGCCAATTGGTGGGCTGTTGTAAATGCTAAGTACAAAGGTAAATCGAGGTTTGGAAAGCTGTCAGTTGTCAAATCGCCTGATTGATGAGAGGTACCGTCGAGCTAGCGACGGAAAATCTAGCACTGGTTGGGAGGTAACCCAAAGTTTTTTTTTACATGTTTTTTGTTTTCGTTTTGTTTTTCTTGTTTGTCGTTGTTTTGTCGTGTCGTGTTTCGTCATTTTCGAGTCCCAAGGTATAATTGCTTTCTTTTTAAAACATAAAAAAAAACACACACACACAAACCTCGCGACCACCCTCGCGTCCACGAGGTGTGGCCGCGAATAGCCATTAAGTCGAGAAAACGAGTTTTCCGTGCATGGACGCACCTCGCGACCGAGCTCGCGACCGCGAGCCTGGCCGCGAGGCGTGCCCCGACCCGCGCCCAGACGCGACCCGTGATCTTTTCACCTTTTAACCCCTTCCCCCATTTTACACACACACACACATTTTCAGCAGCAAAATACTCTCTCTCAAGCACCTTACACCTAAGTTCGTCATTTTGATTGTAATTTTCACCACTAATCCGCTCAAGGTACGCTACATTTACTTAATTCCTCTTGAATTTACGCTTTTTAGCATGATTTGGAGGATTTTTGTCCATTATATCTCCTTGTGGTGGGTTTTTGATTTTTTGAGGAATTAGGGCTCATATTGCAAAATTACTTGGTGTTTTGAGCATGATTGTTACAATGTTAGGGCTATAGATGTTTATAGATGTGTATTGATGCTTATTATTGGTCAATTTTGCCTACATTGTTGATTTGGGATGCAAAATGTTCGAAAAACCCTAGTTTGATCTTTGTCAGTGCGTCGCTCGTGACCGAGCTCGTGACCGCGAGCCCGGCCGTGAGGGTCCACACGCATGTCCATGCTCCTTCGCATTTGTCTTCGCAAGACGCGTCTACGCCCGCACGAAGTTTTGAATTAGCGATCGCGAGCGTGCGTGCCATGACGTTGATCTTGGGCGGGCATTCTCGCGTGCGGATACTCCAAGCGCCGAGTGGTTCCTCGCGACCTCCCTCGCGACCGCGAGGTTGGCCGCGAGGCAGCCCAGAATGTTTTTTTTTATGTATTTTTTTGCGTGTGTGCGATTCCTCCCCCTTATTTCACTTTGTTTGACCATATGTTAGTATAGGGGGCGATATTTTGCTCAATTCAAGTTTGGGGAGGTCTATATTTTGCTATGGGTTGTCATTTGCTTTTATATACCTCTTTAATAAGTACATGAACTAACTTTGCTTTTATCTTTAGGTACAATATGTCACACCACTCCGGCCATAAGCGAAAGGGTAAGGAGGGTGCTTCATCATCCCGGGATGAGCCACATGATGAGTTTCACCCCTCCACTGTTGGGGTGCGACTACCGACTCCTCATCACGGGAAAGGTGGAGGAAACTGGTGCAGCAAAAGCACCGACATTCCCGGTTTATGTGCATTGAGACCTGCCAGGCTATGGGGATAGCCAATGACGTCTCATGGCTTGCGGAGAGGGCCGGACTGTATTCAGTTGTAACAGCTAATCATCTATCATACCGGACCCTCACGCTGGAATTCCTATCGACCTTATATGTTCATAAGACGCATGGATCGCCGGATTACTTAATGTTCCAGCTCGATAACGAGCCCAGACAACTCTCAGTGAACGAGTTGAACTCCATCATTGAGGGCCATCTTGAGGGCAGATACATCGGGGACTTAGAGCATTCGCCTCATGATCTGTGGCCATTGATCACAGACACATCCTTGGAGCAGAGTCCATATTATGATGCCTCCAGGGCCAAGGCGAGCTCCATTCGGAATCCGGTAGTCCGCTACTTCCACCGCCTACTCACGTTCACCATACATGGCCGTTCGAATGCCGGCACTGTTCTATCTCAGGACATGAGTCTCCTGATGGCTGCGACGATGAGACAGAAAGTGCACACCGGGATGTTCCTAGCCCAACACTTCCAGATGCAAGCCGAGGTGTCGGGGAATGCTCGGATATGCATAGGGGGATTTGTTATCCCTATTGCGATTTTACGGATATCACGATTCGAGAGAGCCCATCTCTCAAGATATTTTCCTGGATAAGAAATATCTATATGTCCAGACGTTCTTGAAGAGGCACCGAGACCGCTACCTATGAATGCTATATGACAAGCATGGCCAGTCGATAGTCCGCCTGCCCAACCCTGAGCTCACCAGCATAAGCAGAGTTGGCGCGCCGGAGCATAATTAGAGCATGAGCTCCGACCAGCACTATGCATGGACTCAGTGCTTAAATGCGCAAGGCGAGGTCGAGGAAGAGCAACCGGGTGAGGAGGACGAGCAGCAGGAGGCACCCGAGTCCGGTGGCGCGATGCAACCACGGCACGCTCGGGGATATTCTGGGATTTATGAGCGACTAGATCGCATAGACGGTCGTCTAGACCGCATGGACGAATATGACCTCCATGATGACACAATGCAGACCTTCACGGCCCAAAGAAGAAGCGCATCAAGAGCGAAGAACGTCGGATGATGCGGTTGATGCGACAATGGAACCAATGGAGAGGTTTCACCACCGCCAGAGTAGAGTGGCACATGAGGTAAGTTCTCTCCCAATCACTCTCTTCTCGCAAACCTTATCGCCTCCATTTCACACTGTTTACAATAAGTTTGGGGGAAGTGGACGAGTTTGGTTGGTTGAGAGTCCTTTTTTATGTTTTGCGTTGTTTTGTTAAGTTATTATATGTTGGGGCTTTTGTCGTGTCTTTTGTCTTTTAGTTGTGTCGGTTGATCAACGAGTTGAAGTGAAATGTGTTAATCCATGTAGCCAATGATGATAGAAATTTTCTGTTAAATATGTGATAGTGCACATGATATGTTAGAAAATGACGCATGGATAACTTGAGATTGCTTAGCTTGTTGTTTTTAACCATTTGCTAAAACCGTGAGACTTGAGCTTCACTGTATACACATCTGGATACAGTTTCTTTTAAATTGTGAGATATCGTGCATGTAATTATCTTTTAGAACTTACCGTTTTTCTGTGTCTAGGCTGCAATATGTGTTTTGAATATGGAAAGGATAAAAGGCCATCTTTGTTAAACCACATATTTACCCAAACACTAGCCCAATGATATATACCATTTGTCGCCTTCATTGAGCCTTTATTAGACCTTATTCTTTTGTTAACCGGATGATATGAGGTAAGGATGGATATGGGAATCAAATGGGAGAAAAATTTGTTTTGATATGCAAAGTGGGGATAAAAGATAAAGTATGGTACACGTGTGAAAAAGAATAGACCCTATAAGCTCTATTACAAAGCTAAGAAAAGAAAAAAAAAATTGTGAATAGTATGAGCATACATGAAGTCAATTATCATAGTATATGGTACCTTGAGTGAATAAATGTCAAAATAGCATGTTGGAAAGGAAAAGGAAATGGACAAAGTCCATATGAGCTGATTATAGAGATGGAAGTACTTGGAATATATTTGAGTCACTTAGCCATATATTATCCTACCTTAACCAATGTGCCTACAATACAACCTATGAAAAGTCCTTTTTGATCCTAATTTGAATGCATTTGACGTGGTGGAGATATTAGAGAAATGGCAAGCTTATGGTGAGATTTTTTGCATTGCATTGATTATTGAGTGCATACACGTCCTTTATTTCTTTATGAGTTGAGTGTACTCTATATATTACGCACATGCCATTGTAAGGGTTGAATTGAATGAGATTTTTGCTTTCAATGGTTGTACATTGTCAATTTGACTAATATCGTCGTGTGCACTAATGATTTTGAGCTTTGAGATATTTCTGAGGCTTTATTGGCTAATCACCTTTGCTGATGCTCGTTGATCCTGTTTTGTGTCTCTCTTTCTTTTTGGTCTTGTTTTTGTTTGAGGACAAACAATGATTTAAGTTTGGGGGGTTGATAAACGCGCATTTTACACGTTTATTGTTGATATTTAAAGATGATTTTAGATCTATAAAGTACGTTTATGTCTTGGATCTCAATGCTTTTACATATTTTTGGAAGCTACCGCTCTTGGGTTCCGTTTTGGTGTTTTGTAGGCTTATAAGTTGAAAACCGAAGCATGGAACGAAGAACGAGCAGACGACGGCAAAAACCTGGGCCTAGCGGTCGCCCCAGCGGCCGCCAGCCCGGGAGCAAGGAACTACCAACGAGCGCGAGCCGCATGCGCGCGAGACAGATGACTAGCGACCGCCCTAGCGACCGCTAGGTCGGCCGCGAGGAATCACCAGCACACGCGAGAGGACGCCAGAGCACGCGAGCACTCCCAGCGGGCGCGAGACGTGCCCGCGACGATTTTATGTGCGACGCGACCACACCTAGCGACCGCGAGGTGTGGCCGCGAGGCTAGTCCGGACGCGTACCGCCGGCGAAGATGGCGAGACGAGGAGGATCCTCGCGATCGCGAGCTGCGACGCGAGCGAGCGCGAGGCATGGCGGCAGACTTCGTAAGTGGGGTTTCACCTAATTCTATAAATAGGCATTACCGCGCGCTCAACTTTCCCAAAGGCGATTTTACACGTTTTTCTCGGTTTTCTCTATTTTCACATATTTTCACTTTAGTTTTGATTTAGATTAATTCTAGCTATAGTATTCCATCGTTCTAGCCTTAGTTCTACGCAGTGTTAACGTTTTGGAACGGTTTCGTCCGAACGTATTACATTCTTTTCTCGTTTTCCGCCGAGGTTGGGATTTGAACCCAACGATTGTTCTTCAGACGTCACCTTACGGGTTTTATCTATTTAATTCTTGCTTTTATTATTATTTCGTATTTAATTTCGTTATTTATGTCTAGCTAAATTTCTGTTCTAATCCTAGGGTTTGCATGATTCTATCCTATATGTTGTTATTCCTGCTATTGTTATTTACCTTCCAGGCATTGATTCATGATTCTTGGTGCTTAATTATATGTGTTAATTTCTGATCAATGTTGATGCATATCATAGTTGCCAGTTAATTACGTAACAGTTTTAATTGTCAATCGATCTTGAATGCATGATACGGATAAGCCTTGACTCGTAACTAAGATAGGAACATTCGTATGAATCATATTCTTTGTGATCCTTTTGGAGTTGCTTATTTTTCTCTAGAGACGTAACAGTAATAGGGAAAATTAGTAATCAACTGTCACAATTGTCGTAACTGAAGTTGTTGGCTAAATATGTGATCTTCCATCTTGTCTGGATTAAAACGGTTAATAATAAGCAGGATAAACATCGTAGTGGATAGGATTAGTGCATCCCTAGAGTTAGTCTTTCTTTATAGTTATCTCTTTGAGTTTTTATTTGCTTTAGTTTATTTTCTTGTTGTCACATATGCTTTGGATTTAATTATCTGAAGCCATAAACCTTCACAACCCAAATCTGTTCTTGGATAATGATGAAGTTTCGTTGAATTAGCTTCTGTGTTTTCAGATTGCAATCCATGTGGATACGATACTCGACTTACCTTATACTTGCGCGTTTTTCGTGCAATCAAATTAGGTCGATGACTAATCTACCCTTAATGTAGCGGAAATCAGCGAAATTAAACTAAAAAAAGTCCGAAAAAATCTGAACCATAGGATCTATGAGATGAGTGGATGAGATTGAGTACTACATACTATCTCAGGCCCGGGTACTATTTGATCCCTCCTCTATATGTATATATATAACGGATCCGCAGGTCGGATCCGGATCGGATCTGGGTCTCAAAAACTAAATCCCATATCCAGATCCGAAATATGGAACTAGGATGCAGATCCATCGTGTCAAAAAATTTGAGGATCCAAATCCTGAAAAATGAATCTGAATCCACAGATTTGGACCGGATCCGGGATCCATTGCCATCTCTATGTGTCACGCCGCAGGGCAGCCGCCAAGCGTGGTAGCCCAGATTTTCTTTTTCTTTTTTTTTAAAATTTTCTTTGATTTTGATTTGTTTAATAAATTATGTAAAACGAAATCATTTTGACAACGCATAATTCTTTTTGAAGTTATTGGAATATAAATATATAAACTTTGCACACATTTTGGTTTTGTACATGAACTTTAAAAATAGTATATAAATAAACGAACTTATAAGTTGTAGCAATTTTACCATGATTTCTATTTTTTTTAAATTGAAATAGACATGGCAAGTCAGAATATTAATATGGACAAATAGAACGTTTTAAAATATGATGTCGTATATATCATCTTCAAATATCGTTGTTTTATATCACCTTATATTTTATAAAGGTTGAGAAATGGTTACTTGCGACACACTATATTCGAAACTAACATCACATATTCAATGCAATTTGTAACAATTAATATTTTTTCAACTATTTCTAGAGTTCTCATTTTTAATGATAAAGTATATATATATATATATATATATATATATATATATATATATATAGGGTTGGGTTCCCGTAGTACCCGATTCCTAGATAGTATGTAGTACCCAATCTAGACCACACATTTTGAACACACGTAACCACACCACAAGCTGACACGTGACAATCCATTTTCATTTATTTATTTTTTTAATTTTCGCAAGGGTATATTGGGCAAAAATAAAAACTTAGCATTCTTCTTCTTCTTCTTCTTCTTCTTCTTCTTCTTCTTCTCCTCCTCCTCCTCCTCCTCCTCCTCCTCCTCCTCCTTCTTCTTCTTCTTCTTCTTCTTCTTCTTCTTCTCGATTTTCTTCATATTCTTCGAATTTTTTTACGGCGACGGCCACGACGTCGGGCAACGGCGGTTGCGGTGCGACAGCAACGACGGTGGCGACGTGACAATAGCGGTGTGAAGCATAAAACAACAGCTTTCAAAAGAAAAAAGAGAGGAAAAATTAGATTTTGAGAAGAAATTTGATAGATTTTGTGAAAAAAAAAATGTGGATTTTGAAGGATCGAAAGAAATGGTGGTTATGACAGTAGTTTACGGTGAAGTTCGTTGGTAATCGGAGAAAGAAGCGACAAAACGATGGAGAAATATAATGAAGAGTTTTGCTGTCGAAAATGAAACATGCATACTGCAAAACATAAAAATGTATACCACAAAACGTCAACATGCATTCTATAAAACATAAACATACATACTAAAAATTATAAACCTATATATTTTCTAACAAAATATGCATATTACAAAACAATAACATGCATAGGATTAAATACAAACATGTATGCTACGAAACACAAACCTGCATGCTTTAAAAAACAAAATCATAGGTTCCTTATTCACAATATCTCTCTTTATATCTTCTCCAATATACACAAACACTTATCTTGTTGATCTTTTATTTTCTTTATTGTTGATCATTTGTTTTCTTTCGAATTATGAAGTTAGAAATAATCAATCTAAACGTGAGAATAAACTTTGGATAAATTAATCTCATATGCATTTTGTGTTCAACATTATGCAGTTTTATGTTCAATCGTATGCAGTTTTTAGTATAACAATATGGATGTAGTTTCTTGAGAAATAAATCTCATGCATTTTTTTGTTAACATGTATGCAGTTTTATGTTCAAACATATACAGTTTTTTGTTTTAAAACATGCATGATTTTTTTTTATTATTACATAAAAAATCAAATTACTAATCTATCTTTACCGTAGCGAAATCAGCACCAAATGGCTTAAAAATCCAAAAAAATCTCCATCATAGGATCTATGAGATGAATGGATGAGATTGAGTACTACATACTACCTCAGGTTTGAGTACTATTTGATCCCTCCCCTCTCTATATATATATAATATTCCAATAATCATTTTTTTCACCATTGATGTCATTTAGGCCAGCAAGATGCCGGGCGTCTGAATCTGCTAGCCAACTTTGAAGTCGGTCATGGGACTAATTAAAAGTGTTTGGTATTGGCTGTATAATCACCACTATTAATTTATTGAGATAAAACAGATATATCCTGTAAATATTGAAAGAGGCACATTCTTGTGCATGTAGATGTACAGTGCACTCACCTTAACAAATCTAAAGTAATCGAGATTAATAAATTTTAATTAAAATTTGGAATTAGTGTATCTCGTGCATCCAAAAGAACATGATTTTTTGCCATGTTGAAATGTATTGAATAATTTATCGCGCACAATAAATTTTCAGAGCCCACAAAATTATCCTTATAATCAGCTGAAATGTATATTTCTCGAAGTTGCTAGATTGTGATTTCTTGAAGAATTCAACACAAGAAAAGGGACTAAAAATTCTCAAATTTCTTATAAAATATGCAACCGTAAAATACAATTTGTAGATGTATACATATTGATTCATCAGAAATAGGTAACAAAATTGGGGAAAAGTAATGATTTGATTAGGGTAAAGTTGGGAATGATGGCTATGGAAGATAAGTGACTGGTCTAAAATGTCAATTTGGTTGGTCATCAACAACTTTTCTTACAGCTTCTCGGAAACCAGACTCGTCAAATCCATCTCCCTGCGGACAACACAAATTCAAATTCAATCAACACTCCAAATCTCTCTCTCTCTCTCTCTCTCTCTCTCTCTCTCTCTCTCTCTCTCACACACACACACATATATGTATATAGTATAGTGTTCAATACGTCATCAAATTCATTAACTTATGTGCATGCATGTGACAGAATAAGATTCATTTCCGGGTAACTTCGTAAAGTATATCTTTTAACTAGAGTGGAATTTTCTCGTTGCACTAATGCAATATGATGATCCATCTTACATCGAAAAGCAAGAAAATTAATTCCACTATTTCATTTAAAATGTTTCACTTTTTTTTTTGTTATCCCATTACAAATATTCAATTTCATTTTAGAAAATAATTATCCCTTTAAAAATTGTGGACCCTATCCATTTTTTAACACTTTAACTACTTTATACATTTCTCCTAAATCACTGTACCCAAAAGAAATTGGACACCTTAGATGGGACGGAGGGAATATATCCTCAAAGAAGGATAAGGGGCACATAAAAAAGTCATGTGACATATATAACATTTCAGAGAAGATAAATTTTATACTCTTACATGCATGTTGAGTTACTATGAGAGTGTTTGGATTAAGCTTATAAGCTGTTTAGGAACTTATATGCTTAACAAAATGTTTAGTAAAATAATCTCATAAACAGTTTATAAGCTATGAAAATAAGCTCCAACAATTTATAAACTCCCTAAAAATAAGTAACTCAACCCAATTTATTTTTTCAGAAGCTTAAAAGTAACAGCCAATCTATCAAAATAATCTTATTATGGTTCGTTATTTTCTACATATAAACTTATCGTTTTCATCTCTAGTCAATTTTCTCTCTCTAACTCACGATTATTTCTCTAGTTTATAAACTCAATTATCCAAATACTTTGATAACTTATAAGCTCTTGAAACATCATATCTTATAAATTCTTGAAACATCTTATAAGCTCTTTAAAATAAACTTAACCAAACAGCCTCTAAATATATTTTGAGTGTATTATATACAAACGATTACATGGAATCAAATAAGACGTATATAAGATGAAATAATGAGTGAGAAAGCATTGCTAAAGCATGCTGGCACGAATGATCGAGAATATATACATGCAGAATCCGTACCTCAAGTCTGAGTCTCATCATCACCACATGAAGTGCAAGTGATCCCGGCATCCTCGTATGTGATTCCACCGAGGTCAAACTCACACTGCTTTCCCCTCTCAAGAACTCAATCAGCCTACCTACCAAATCCAACAAGCTACACTCCCCTCTCACCGTCACTCTCAACTCCACAAGTCTCGCTTCCGACGAAACCTGCGCAATCTCCACACCAATCCTTTCCCCCGACGAACTACTCCCCGCTTCCTCTGCGCCACTTTCTGATTTCTTAACCGAATTCATCTGTGATTCGAGAATCATATTCCTCTTCGTCAGCTCCGCCACCTGGGATCTCAACGAGCTCAGATAGTCGGTGGTGCTGCTCAGCACCGACGCTTTATCCTTCTGCACCAAGATATATACTCTCTAGTTTCTTCAAATCTCAAAACGAAAATGGAAGAATTCTATATTGGGAGAAAATGTCAATTACCTTGGTTCCGGGAGGGAGGAATGATCTCAAGATTTGAAAGCTCTCGTTCAGCTTCTCACGGCGCTTTCTCTCAGAGATCATGTGGTGGAGCTGCGTAGCTGTGGGGTGGTTTCCTTGAGCCTGAAATTCTTGTCTGCTTCTGAGGCTGAGGTTTCTGAAGAACAAAACGGCTCTTTTGAACCTGCTGCGGTTCTGAATGGCGGCGGGGAACCGCGGTGCCGAGTTCGCTTGGTACCTTCTGAATGCGGTCGGAATGTTTCGGGCCCGCGGCTGCTGAGAGGAAGAGGAAGTTGAAGGAGAAGAGAGCACGGCTAGAATAGCCTTTGTCATTGCAGCGTCTTCGCTCTGGATGGAGTGGAACTGAGAGTTTCGGAATTGGCTCAGGATTTGTATGGCTTGCTCGTGGGGGGTGGCGGTGGTGATTGGTGATGGAATTGATGAGGATGGTCTTAAGGCGTCCTGCAAGAGGGGTGGCGGCCCGGTGGTGGGGGGCATGTTGAAGAGTAGAGGCGGGTACTCGGGGCTGTCGACTGAGAGTGATAACAGCGATGATGAAGAAGATGAAGGTGGTTGATTAGGGAAATGGATTCTGATTAAGTTTTTCATCTCCGTTTCCACGTCTACCTGAAAATCATGTATTCATAATGTAATGCACTAATGTTTGTGAAAACATCAATTTTATTTGATCTTATTGATTAAAGCTCGAAATTAATTAATATTAATGTGGCGTGCGTGTGTATATACAATGGAAATTTAATTTACCTGAGGATTATCTGACATTCCAATCTCTATTTCTCCGGTGGCGCATCCCATGAGCACAACCGTCTATTCATAATATGTATAAATATTCAAAATGGTTTCTTTGTAAACAAGGCAACCGGTCTATGATGTGAGAAAAAAAGAAGAACAAACCTTGATTCCTGCTTCCTGAATCAAGCAAAAGACAGTAACATTAGCACAGAATTAATTGTTGAAAAGGGTATTAATTCTTTTATGAAGAAATTAAATACTAACTTGGTAGAACTGAAGCTGGAAATCACTGGAAACTAGGCTCTGAAAGTCATGCAATTCTATCTTCATGTAGGGATTATTGCTAGCAAAAGCGATCCCCGGAATTAGCCTGCATCAACCAAACTCAATAAATTAAAAACTGTCATACATATACAAAATGAAATTTTTTACTATTGATAAATATTGATATATACATACCCGTTATCAGGATAGGTGGAAGATTCTCGATATACATCAAAAAGGCGCCTAACAAGCGATGGGGTTTCTTGGTTTGTTCTTTCATGGAAGATTCCATCCAAGCCCCTCAAACAGCTGCAGATAGATATATGTTTATGCATGAGAGAGAGAAGGAGAGAGAGAGAGATGATTCCTGATCACTCACTTGTATGGTGGAGGTACAAAACACCTAAGGCAGATGTAGACACAACCAAGAGCTTGCATCATTTGCTCGAGAAAGGCGGCGCGATCGCCATCTTCAAGGTGAAAAATGGAGTCCATCGGAATCTGGAAGCTGCTTGAGAGCACCTGGCCAGGCCGATGATCCTATCCTAGATACATGTAGAACATGGTTTATATATATCCATCCATCGAAAGATAGAAGAAAAGTACTAGTGGTGATGGAGGATGGGATTAATGGAGGGAAGATTTGAAAAGTATGTTATGGTTGGTGGTGAGGATGGTTTTAATGTTGTTCAATCAAATTTAAAATTGGAAGGGACCCTAGCTAGCTGAATTAATCTAATCAACCTAGGTGTGAAGATGAATCATTAAAAAAAAGTAATGAGAAATGTTTGTGATTATATTATTCAGCAATGAAAAGGAAGCAGAGCATGAAAAGTATTCTAAGGTGGGGATAGATTTGGAATAAACCAAATAAAGGGGGAGAAAAGTATTGGTCAAAGTCCATTTTTTGAATTGTTTCAAGGTAGGAAGCCACTGTGGTCCTATTCTTTTTTCCGGTAATATAAAATTTGCAAGTTATTCAAAATTGCTTATATTGTAGGGTTTAAAGGTTTTTTTTTTATTTCTTTAAATGGAATTAAAGAGTTACAAAGTTAATGTGTGGTTTTCCAGATGTTGATAGCCCTTACCATTAGAGGTGTTTCCGATGAAGCTGATTATCTCCCATTCATGAGGTTGACCACCACAATACCATCTAAGAGGGTGTTTCGCTAAACTTATTTTAGAGAGTTTATAAGTTAAAGAGCTTATAAGATATTTTAACAGCTTATAAGATATAATATCTCAAGAGCTTATAAATTATCAAAGTGTTTGGATAATTGAACTTATAAGCTAAAGAAAGAATCGTCACTTAAAAATAAAAATTGACGATAGATATAACTGATAGTGTATATATAGGAACTAACAAACCATATTAAAGTTATTTTGATGAATCCATTGTTGTTTATAAGCTTATGAAAAAATAAGTTGGAGTTGAGCAACTTATTTTTAAGGGAACTATTAGATGTTGTAACTTATTTTCAAAGCTTATAAATTGTTTAAAAGTTTATTTTGTCAAACACTCTGTAGGAACTTATAAGCTTTTAAACAACTTATAAACTATTGTAAAGAGCTTATAAGCTCAACCAAACACTCTCTAAGTGATTCTATTAGAGCATATTTATTTGTGTTTTGAGATTATAGTTGTTTATTGATTATTTGTTATGGATTAGCAGATATTGGGTTCCAATATTTGGTTATAAACAGATTTAAACTGTAAATCACTGACTTCGAAGGGACCGACCACTTTGATTAACTCGAGATTGGGTTTGGATGAAAAGTAATTGATGAATAAAATGGTTAAACTTAACAAAATTTTGTGTTTACAAAGTTTTCTTATTTATGTATTCAATTATATACATTTTGAACGATTTAGATATAAGCTGAATAAAAACTAGATAATTTCGACTTATACCAATGATAGGATACGGCCCAACTATCAGGCCCAAGCATCAGGCCCAATACAAGTAACCCTGACATCAAGTTCGGCCTGGACAAGTTCGGCCCATGAAGACTCCTAAAATCGGTGGGAACGCAGAAAGCTCACCATATCTAAAAGAATCCTAATTCAAGAGGGATAGGATCTCGAATCCCAGTGAGAGAAGACTTTGATTCAAGATCTAGGTCAATACATTCGTGTATAAATAGAGGCTAGATTAGGCGAAATAGATTCATTCACACTCTTTGTAATCGCTTCTACACTCTCAATACACATACTCTCTCTCGCCCGTGGACGAGATCTTATTCACGATCGAACCACGAAATCTTTGGTGTTCTTGCGCATTTATTTCCCTTACGAAATTAAGATCGATCATCGGCGCCGTCGTGGAAACGAAATTTTGTGTTTTCGATCAACCACCGCTTGTGGAAATAATCATGACCGTGTACACCGAAGCCACGCATCCGGGACCGTCGCCGGCAACAACAACGCTGACGGCGAAAGGGAACGCCGAGCTCAGCTCGGGAAGAGCCCAATCAGAGAAGAAACCCCCGAAGGACATATCCAAAGTCTCGACGAGCACGGACACCCCGCCTGCGGAGGCGCAAAGTTACCATAGCGAAGGAAATCGCAGCAATAATCCGGGAACATCCGGCTCCATAAGTAAACCTCGACGACGCCGTCGAGGTTTCTCGAGAAAATAAGGAGAGCTTTCTCCAAGTACCTCGGTGAAGCGTGGTCGGCCACGCCCGAAGAACGGAATGCGAAGCCTCATCTAGATACGAGGCATCACAACGGAGGTCGGGGCCCAAACCGACCAGCAGCGAACGAGCAACGCGGGAGAGACGTCGTGATCGCCGCGAAGCCGGCCTCGATCGCCGAATGAATCCATCCAGCGAACTCCGCCCGATCTCCGCGGACGAGCAGCAGCAGGAAAGGCATCGTGGCCGCCGTGAAGTCGGTCCGAGTCACCTAAACGAAGTTCGATCGTCGAACTCCGTCCCAATCTCCGGAGGACGGCTTCGATGGATACGGAAGATAGTCACCCGTTCTCAAATAGGATACTCAACACTTTCTCCGGATAAATACGGGTACCAAGCATCGCCCCTATGACGGGTCGAGGGATCCATGTAACTTCCTCTCGCAGCCCAATACAACATGATCAACCAACGTCCTCGCCGGTTCATATGTGTAAACTCTTCCGGAGTTACTCGTCGACAACGCCCGTAGGTGGTTCGACAGTCTACCCACGGAAGCATCGGCCCTATCGCGACGATGGCGCCTTCCATCGAAGGTTCTTCCAAAAGGCGAGTCAAAACATCGTCGACACCTCCTCACCATAAGGCAAAGCCGTAACGAGTCCATCGGTGACTTCATGACGAGGTTTAACAAGGAGTGTTTGAAGGTCGAAGACATGAACGACTGTTAGTCATCTCGGCCTTCCAAACGGCATCTTGCGGGGGCCTTATACCGAGAGATCGCTGGCACGAACCCCGATCTGCGACAGAGTGTGGCGATAGCCAACCGGTTCGCCAAAGCGGACGAGGTCGACAAGAGAAAGCGCAAGCGACAAGGCGGGACCCTCAAAAAAGGAAGAAGGCGAAGAAAGGAAGATCGGAACCAAGGCGTGCGCCTTGGAAAGATTACATCGCCCGATAAGGTCCAGGCTCGGTCCCGTGGCGCCTCGAGCGACCTCAATATACCCCGTTAACGGCCGAGGGCGAAATCACGACTCCATATGAACTCGTTCGGAAGCCTCGACCGATGATGGAGAGGAAGAGGTGCCACCCATGGATAACACCGCTCATTCCATGAGGATTACAGGCACGACATCAAGAGTGCAAAGAGCTCATGGGTGAAATAGAGATCTTGGTTCGTGACGGATCCACGAAGAAATACCGAGGGCGGGGTTGCCAAGTCGACCAGTCAAAAGAAGAAAAAGCGAGAGGAAGAGGGAAATTGCGCCCCTACAAAAAAACGAAGCGCAACAAGCGAGGAAGGAGACGACGAGCCCCAATATGACGAGGTGATCTCCACTATTACGGGGCTCCCCCATGGAGTCACGAAGTCCTCCCTCAAGGACGATGCCCGAAGTCCTAAAACCGACGAACCTACCAATAAGAGATTCAGAAAGGACGAGGCGATCACCTTCTCCGAGGACGACCCGCACTACGACAAGATTACCCACCGGGATCGTTGGTGATCCAGGCAGTGGTCGCAAATAAGTTGGTAAAACGCGTTTACATTGACAGCGGCGCGTCGGTGAGCATCCTTTTCAAGGAATGCTTTGAAAAGCTAGGAGTAGAAGAAGCGCACCTCGCACAGCATCACCGCCACTCAAGCTTCGTCCGGGAAGACGCGCCGGAGGGATAATCGAGCTACCGTCACGGTGGGAAAGCACCAACGACCTCGACCAAGGTGGTGCAGTTCAGAAGTGAAGGCCCACTCGCCGTATAACATCATACTAGGGCGAGATTGGCTGAACGCTGTAAGGGCGGTATGCTCAACGTACCACCTGACGATAAAGATACCCACCACGGGGAACGGCCGTGATCCGAGGTGATCAAGCAAGCCGAGGAATGTATGCAAGTTGCCTTACGAGGTGCCGGATCTCGGTCCAGCACCCACATGCATAGCAATTAAAGAAACCCGAGGAGTTGGAGTCAGGAAGTACAACGCCACTCCCTGACAGTCAGGTGGAAGAAGTCGCATTGTACAAAGATGAGCCATTAAAGGTCGTCA
Source organism: Salvia rosmarinus (assembly GCA_036937905.1). NCBI lineage: Eukaryota > Viridiplantae > Streptophyta > Magnoliopsida > Lamiales > Lamiaceae > Salvia > Salvia rosmarinus. Next base: position 40,233,942 of record CM072821.1, on the reverse strand, counting down.
AGGTTGGTTTCACCAAGGCACTGAAGTGAAGGATCGATCATCCAACTCTAAGGGAATTCCGTGACGTGTTTGCTTGGTCTCCCTCGACATGACCGGAGTCTCGCCGAGTATCATCACTCACCGGCTCAACATCGACCCGAACATAAAGCCAGTTCGACTGAAGCAAAGAATTTTCGCAGCCGAACGGAACCAAGTCATTCATGACGAGGTGAATCAGCTGTTAAAAGCACGACATCTTGCTCGAGGTCAAATATCCGACCGGATAGCCAACCCGTGATGGTGAAGAAAGGAGGAGGGGGATGGCGAATGTGTATTGACTACACCGACCTCAATAAACATTGCCCAAAGGATTGCTATCCTCCCCAACATTGACAAGAAGGTCGACGCGCTGGTCGGATACGAAGTCTTCACTGACAAAAAACACGCGACAATGACGGAAAAATCCGTCGTAAAACCGGATCATGACGGATGGTTATGCAGTCTCTAAAAGCCCTCGTTACGCCAGACAACGACGGTAAAAATTCGTCGCAAAATTTTGAAGCGGACTAGCGACGGACTTATCCGTCTTTGATAGATTAGTCGTTTGACTCGATCGTTTGTTACGTTGAATTAACGACGAAAAAGTCCGTCGTAACTAGCGGCGGAATTGTTTCGCCGCTAAATTATTTGGGCAATTCGTCGTAGATCCGTCGAAATAACGACGGACTTTTTAAATCGCTATATAATTCGTCGTAATTGAGTCTCGGATCCGCCGCAACATCAATTCGCTATTCCGTTAGAACTGTCGCAGACACGACGGATTGTTTCGTCGCTATCTGATCCGAGTCATAGATCCGTCATTTGTTACACGACAAATTAGATTACTGTTCCGTAAGAACCGTCATGAGCTCCGGCTTAATTCCGTCTCTATTCCGCCGCTATACTTAAAATATTTCCACGGGTTTGATTATGTTTTACCCGTGTTTTTTATTCAATACATCCAAAATCATAAAAATTCATCAATCATCACAAATTCATCATCAATCAAATCCAAATCCAACAACATCCACATCACAATCCATCCACAATCATCCAAATCACAATCCAAATCATCAATCCAAATCATCAACATCCACAATCCAAATCATAAATCCACAATCATCCACAATCCATCCACAATTATTCAATACATCCACAATCGATAATCTCAACAACTATCACGGAGTTATAAATCCAAATCTAAATCAATTCAACAATTCAACAATTCAATCCAACAACAACAATTCAAAATATCCAATAGATAGGAATCAATATGGTGGAGGGTGGTCGAGGTCCGATCGCTACTCGAGTCCATAGGAATCGCCGAATCCGAGCTTGAATGAAGCATCTGTGCATGCTCACCACTTCAAATCTCTTTCCAAATATTCCACAATCATCCACAATCCATCCACAATTATTCAATACATCCACAATCGATAATTCAACAACTATTCGATACGGGTTATAAATCGAATCTAAATCGATTCAACAATTCGACAATTCGAATCAACAACAACAATTGAAAATATCCGTAAATGAAGTAAAAGCGTATAGATAGGAATCAATATGGTGGAGGGTGGTGGGGTCGATCCGCTACTCGAGCCGATAGGAATCGCCTGAAGCATCTGCATGCTCGCTCTGTTGTCTTGAATCCTCGCCTCGGCTTTCACGCCTCTTTCTCCGGCCGACTCTCTCTAACTTCAAGTCAATACGCTCGATATCCGGAGACTCCATCGAGAAGTCATTGCGAGCCGGAACTAGAGTCGCTTCTCCATGAATATCGTGAGAGAGAACCGGCGCAAACAATCTCTTTTTCTTGATGCGGCGCCTCAGGGATACCTTGAGGATCCGAGTCCTATCTATACAGGCTCTCATCTCGGCGGCTTGAGTCAAAATCTGAACTTGGTCCTCCACCGCCCTGTATTTGCGATAAAATCGTTTAACTTTCCAAATAGAAGTTATTTTACATCATTACCATATTTAATATTTAATCTACTTACCGCGATGCTACGAGCCTTCCCATGTATAACTTCCATCGGGAGCGACATGATATTCGAAAAACATCCCACGGACCTCGGAAATATCGACTCACGTTCTCCGCCTATTCATTCATTCAAACATTATTAATGCACACGTAGGTAAATGATAATAAGTATTTGTGTGCATATAATAGAAGTGCGATTCTACTTAAAATAAGAAAATTAAACAAGCTTCGTTAATGATGTTTTAATCCAATTAGTTTGTGGCGTCTAATAACTTAGCAATTAACAGATTATGATATATGTGGTAGGCGAGAACAACATTAAAACCTAAATTGAATTCCGAAAAACTAAATACTTACAATCTTTGGTAGCATAATCTAAAGCACATCCTGAGCCACCCATGCTTAACGATCCTCGCCCCTCACCATCATCGGCTCTGTCATCTACTCCTCCACTAGCTTTTTACGCCTTAGTCGCACCTCAGTGATTCGATAATCTCGCCTTGCAGCCAATCCGATTTGGGAATGAATGGAGGTGGTGCGTCGTCGACTCATGCCTCTTGATCTTATGAATAAGATCCTTATATCTCATTGCCGCTTTGGCACCATGCACGATAGACTACTTGAGAGACAAATCGGCGCATCGGCGAAATAATTAAAGCATAAATTTGAAAATGATACATTTGAAATGCACATTCATATATATTTTGAATTACAAAACATCACATATATCGATACTTGATACATGAAAGACAAGTTGCACTAAAAATTTCATTTAATGAACTTGACTTAGAAAGCACCTCACTCATGGCTAAACCCCCAAGATCCTCTTTACCTCCATGTTAAAAGCTTTTCAATTTTTACAAGTCTTCTAAAGGTAAAATACATATACATATATCTTATATAATGTTGTGTCACAATTGTTTCCTTAGGGATCACATTTGATAAATATTATTTGAACCTTAAACATCATTTTCAACAAAAGGATATAAATATTATCAAATTAACTATCACTTAGTGCGAAATAAACCAATATACTTGAATGTAAATCAATAATACCGGAAGTCTTGAAAATACACCGCCCGATCCTCGTGGACCAATTTCAAGCTGAAACCCGATGGTTCATGACCTTCTCGAGCGACTCGGTGATCACATATGCAACATCATGCGATGGACATAAAATCCTACAATTGAGTTAAAAATAATATACATTATATTCAAATAAGTATAATTGAGTTAAAATAATCTAATTAAACTATAGGTACCCATTCACAATAGTCGAGGTCTTTTCCACATCGTCCCGTCTGCGCACCCACCGCCGACCCTCTCCTCCACCTATGGTAAATCTTCCTACCGAGGCGCCAACCTTCATCGAGGAGGTAGATGAGAAATATTCCTACGATCACTAGACTGGACTCCTCTACCTCGTCCTCGACTTGCCATCCGAAAATAGATTTTATGCGTTACTTTAATAATTTTTATTCTTCAAAAGTTATCAATTGTCTTGAATTTGGTTTACATAGCTATTTGTTTAAACACTTGTCATTGGAAAAGTTACATCTACAATATCTTTCAGGTAATTCTTGTTTCTTTTCCTATAAAGCTTTTGACAATATGATTCATTGAAATGTGTTGTCTCACAGAGAAAACTTACTTTCTTATGCTTCGAATGGTTGTTCGGTTGTATTTTAGGCTTATACTTCTAAATTTGCGGTTTGATGTTGTATTCGTTGATGTGTCCTATTGCATGATAATATTTGAATATTTTGCTTATCCGATGTGTACATTCATTATCTAATTGTTATATCTAGGTCGAGTATCAGTCCTTGACCATGATTCGAGGCATCCAAATCAAATCTTGAGTAAAGAATTGTTATGTTTTGACTTGTAATGCATTAGTAAAGTGGGAGAAGAGGTAATGGTTCGTGAATTGTTGTGCTATCTTGTTATACTCGATAACCGAATAGAGAGAAGCAATGGTTGTAGTAAAAAGATGATGCATTAGGATGGCAACAAAAAGAGAGAAAGAGAGAGAGAGAGGTCCGAGGTATTGATTATACATGAAAAGTCAAGTGCGGAGGTTCATCACCGCAGCAAGACATAATCGACCTATTCATCTCCATCATAATCATCATCATTCAATGTATTATCATTTTCGATTCCGATAATTCATATGAATCGATTCGAACAATTCAACATCTTCGATTGATTAGTCATCCGCTTCTTCTATGTCTATCAAAGTGCCGTCGGGATGAACTCGTGTCATGTCATCATCAACCACTACACTTGTAATTAAAGGCATTTCATCCTCTTGAAAATGGAGGTACTATCGAACTAGATGATTCATCCGAGACTTCCACATTAGCTCTCGCTTTAATTTTGCATACATCCCACCAATCCTTTGTAGATTGTTTTAAACTCGGATAAGGATAATAGTATACTTGAGCGGCTTGTGGCAAGGACAAACGGTTCATACTTATTATACCTTCGTACATAATTCATGAAACCAATTTGTATTCGGGATGCCGATGTCCCCAATCGTGATGGATCAAACCACTCGCGTCTAAACATTATTACGGTCTTCATAGGTAGCCCATGGTATTCCAACTCACAAACCTCCAAGAATCGCCCATAAAATCGAGTTCATTCTTGTTCGCACCATAAGTTTCACCTTTAATGCACACACCATCGCTCATGGTGGCTCTTTGTGTCCCATGCTCTAACGTGTGAAATTTATACCCATTTATGTAGTACCACGGATACATCTTAATCCTTTGGAGAAGCCCTTTTGCTAAATCGATATGAATGGATTGGCGACATTGTTGGTATGGTCTTTGACCTAAATCCGACAAATCAATAAACATCTATCAATCGACCGATTAAATATTACAAAAGGAGGTTACGGTTAATGGGATTATATACTCACATATGTATCAAACCAATGTGAGAAGTTTACATCGATTTCCTTTTGAATCTCGGAGGAGGAGATGCGTGGATGTAATCTTTTCAAGAAATCGATAAACAAACTTCAAAAACAAATAGTTATAATTAGTATTTAAATAGTTATACTAATTGAAAGTTATACAACGTGAAATTATAAATACTTACTTTAAATAGTTCTTGAAACTTCAACGCAATTCAATAGCACATATAATCGAAAAGATCATACTTACTCGAATCTAGATATCTCTTGACATTTTTCCAAAAGGGGCCACCTTGCTTGAATATTGAAAGCATATAAGGGGAAGTCTTCATGCCTAATATCTCCCCAACATTATAATTGCGAGGCACATTCTTATGTTTCGTTCTTCGTGACCTCAAAATAATAAGAGCAGAATGTTGATGCTTCTTCTACTAAGCACGCATTGCAAATAGAACCTCCACTCGAGCTTTATTTTTCACGTTGTTTTTCAACTTACGTAGTATCTATCAATGTATATAAAAAGATTAATAGTTATATGTGTATATTTATACATATGGAAAACAATTGTTAAAGTGAGCGTTTTACCTTCGAATGGATACATCCATCGGTATTGAGCGGTCAATACTGAGCTTCATCTCGCTAGATGGGTGGTAGATGTTCCATTGAATCAAGAAACTAGGAGGAATATACGCTCGAGCTTGCATAAAATAGTGGAATATTTTCTTGAAGTTTGCACATGTCCTCAAGTTTGATGTTTCGAGAGGTCGAATCTTTGAAAAATAAACTTAATTCCGTTATCGCTTTCCAAACAATAGGTGGGAGAAGTTCTAAATGCGATCGGAGTATCTGTTTGCATAAAAACATGGCGGTCGTGACTCTTCATCCCAAACATCTTCAATTTGGTCATGTCCACACATACGCCCATATTTGAGACATACCCGTCTGGAAATCTAAGACCTTTCACCCATTCGCACAAGACTTTTTTCATGTTTGTCAAGTGTGTAAGAAGCTTTTGGATACTTGCTCGTCGACTCATTCATCTTCAACTACGGTCTATTGCAAGACAAATTAAGTTCTTCTCTTGATTTGCTCGTATCTTCGTCTTACGGAATATTCATCACGATGTTGAACACATTATCAAATACATTCTTCTCTATGTGCATGACATCCAAATTATGTCGAATCAAAAGAGAACTCGACGGTAAATCCGAGAATATACTCCGCTCCTCCAACCACTACCAAAATATTTGGAAACACTACTATTTATTGCATCACTACCCATTTGAGTCACCTTCACTAGTCCCATTCCTTCAATCCTAGATAATAGTTCTTCTCCGATAAGCGCTTGGTGGACTACTAGTAATCACCGTATTCTTTCGAATCCTCTTCTATCCCTACGAATTGGTGATCGGGATTTAAAACTTTCGATAATTATCAAACCATGATTTGTTTACCACTTTTGGTAAAGTAAACGCTCAATATCCTCCATGCAATGTGGACAAGCTAACCTTCGGCTGTATCCATCCGGACAACATAGAGTGCGGAAAGTCACTAATTGTCCAAAGCAATGCAGCACGATCTGAAAATTTTGTTTCAATGAGACATCATAGGTAAGGACACCCGCTTCCCACAAATCTACTAACTCGAAATTAATGGTTGCAAGAACACATCAATCTTTTCTTTTTGGATTACGTGGCCACAGCACTAGAATTGTGAGAAACATATATTGTTCCTTCATACACATCCATGGAGGAAGATTATAAGGAGTAACTATAACGAGGCCATGAAGAATATTGTTGTCTGATTGACCAAAAGGTTGAAACCATCAATCGAAAGACCCAATCTAACATTACTGAATCTCGATTCAAACAAAGGAAACTTCATGTTCAAATGCTTCCATGCAGTGTGTTCGCGGATGGCGCATGACCCCATCATCATCGACGATGCATGCCAGCGCATATTCTCATTGTAGCCTCGGATGCATACAACCTCGGTAGTCGAGGAGTAAGAGGAAAATAATACATCTTCTTACATGGAATTTGTGATTTCTTTCGAGTTTCAGATGCTCGATTATTGCTCTCAAACGTGGATGCTCACAAACTTTACATCTCGTCAATTCGAATCTTGTGTGAAGAAATCATGCAATTATGTGGACAACAATCTATCTTGTGCACAGCAATCCCATGCCACGCAACAATTTCTTCGTCTTTGAAGTCATCAGTACAAGATTACCATACGGATTTGTCTCTTTCATGAGTTACATTATTTGATCAAACCTTTCTCGGATATATTATTCTCGACTTTCCAACTCGGAAGTCGAGCCACAATGGACAATTGTGAATGGTTTGAGCAACACAGCCAACGGTTTATCGACGGCGTCAACATGTCGTAAAATTTTCGTGCTCAAGCATTTGGTTCCTCTTGTGCTCGGCAAAGTTAAAGCGAGGACCAGCGGATCCATTACCATAAATACGTCGTGCTTGATTGAGGTTCGGGGTGATCTTGCATTGTCGGATCTATACTCACATTTGTGTCCCTCGAAGATCCAAGTGTTATAATTTGGAACAATCCAATTTTGAAACGTGATATCGCACGGTATCTTGTACTTGATAAGGTATATTATTGCACTTCTTACAAGGACACTTGATCTTTTCCCCGTCCATGAATGATAGTTGATTACTAGCAAACTCAATGAAGTTTTCAAGTCATGAAGAAAATCATGATTTAATCCACCACGAGTACTAAAACGCTTATACATCCATTCACGATTCGACTCATCACGAGGAAGTGGAAATGGGATTCGGAAGTGAGAGGCAAATGTTCTGTCATGGGAAATGGGATTACGGAAGTGAGAAGCAAATCTTGGGAGATGAATGTTCGCAAATGTTGGGAGATGAGTGAGAGGCAAATATTCGAGTACCAACTACTAAGCCCGACTTTAATTTGGTTAATGATTTGGAAGTACATTTGGTTAATGATTTGGAAGTACATTTGTAAGAGGAGATAATTTAGGTGAAGAGATGTGCATAACTCTATTTATTGGTAAATAGAGGTATACGGCATAATTTTCTAATGTTTGGTTATGTTAGGATAATATTTAGATGCAAAAGACAAGATACTCATATTGGATCCAAGTCTATTTCACGTTTCATAACAAAAAGGTTCTCACGTTATAGAAATAGAAATGCACTAGACATATACTATATAAAAAGTAACACGGATGCATGTTAACATGAAACTAATTTGTAGAGGTATAAAATCGATGCATAATATAAATCACCAAATAGAAAAAGTTCACACATGATTAGTCTTATTTCTCTTTGATAAAGGTAGCAATCACAAAATTCGCCTCCCAAACCCTTCACGTGTGGGACATGTGATGTAAATGATCACAACATTAATATATATAGCAATACATATAAATATTAATGGTGTGACCACTTACATCACATGTGAAAAAAGTTAGGAGAGGAATTTTGTGATTGCTACTCTTTATCAAAGAGAAATAAGACTAATCATGTGTGAACTTTTTCTATTGAAATACGCAAAAGTAATTCATTTGTTGTTGACATCAAATCATGCAACATTTCTTATTTGGGTCGACACCGGTGTCGAGTGGGTAAGGACGATCCCTACCGAGGAATCCTCGTTAGTTATTTTATTTTATTGCGTATATATCGTACATAAAAAAAAGCAATATGGATTTACTTAAATATTTTTATTTTTAATCATTACAAAAAAATAGTATGTCTATTCGTAAGGACTTCATGATGTAAATTAAAAGGGCTTAAACGAAAGACAAAAGTATAGAGATTTAATAATGTGTTTTGCCAAATATCTTAAAGTAACAATGATATAATTTAATCTAATATGTCGGTAAAGTTCCTCTTGAGAAGAATATATATAATACATCTGCATAACAAATTTAAACAATTTCATTAATTGTCTAATATTCTCACTTTGAAATTATTGGTGATATTCATTTTCTCTTAAAAAATAATCAAGTTCTTTGTAAGTTTAATTTAATTAATTTTGTATGTAACGTGGTTTGTTATACGACTTTAATATCGAGGTCTTGCATAATAGGATCAACACCGTAAAAATACCCGTCAAACTATTTGATATATTAGCTAATTCAAACATGATACTCAATAAACTGAGATGTTTCCTTTAGCAATCTATCTGGACTCAAACCTAGGTTTTTTTAAAGAATTCTAGTAGTCATATAAAGTATTCGATCAAATCGATCGAACACTTTACTAACACTACCTTTATTTAATCTATTATCTTATCAAATTGTCGACAAGATTATTATATTTTCACTTCTATCTAAAACGATATGAGTTGCCTCTCTAAAAAAAAGGAGATATTAGGCAGGAGCTATATAGGGGTTTGGGGGTCCATGGGTCTCTCAATTTTTTGAAAAAATAGTTATATATTTAATATGTAAAGCCATGTTAAAAGATTGGTTGTAGTTGATAGATAATATACTTCTTTATTTGAATGAGCTGAGTCCGATCATCTATGGCATCGTGTCTTCTCTTTTTTCTTTCTTTTCTTTTTTTCTTTTCTTTTTCTTTTCTTTTCTCAGCGTTTCTTCCCCTTTTTTTCCTCTCTTCATTTTTTCCTTTTTTTTCCTCCTCCGTTTCTTGTTTTTGGTCTATGCTTCCCACCCTCTCTATTCTATTTCTTCTCTTTATTTTGTGATTTTTTTTTCTTTTTTTCTTTCTTATATAATTTGTTATATGTTGATAAAATAAAATATGTATGCAAATAATAACATTATATATGTGAATTAACTCTTAGTTAAACATGTGTATTCTCTTGATAGATATTTATCATTTAATAGCTCGACATAGAAAGAATCGACAAGATTCTAACTCAAGACAACTCACCATCTGAATCGTCTAGCCCATTCGATGGACAATTATTGCAATTTGAAAATTCATAATCTATGGTGAGGATTGATTATTGATAGAGTAGCAATTTGAAAATTCATGTCCAATTCTTAAGGGCACCTAAAATCCAACATACTCATTAAATAACCAAGTAAATCCAACATATATACCAATATATCGATACATACCAATATATACCAATACATATATACCAATATATCAATACATACCAATATACTAATACTTACATATATACCAATATATCAATATATACCAATATCGACTAATTCTTACATATATACCAATATATGCATATATATATACCAATACATACATAAACATACATATCAATAATGTACCAATACATACATAATGTAACAATAATGTACCAATACATACATAAACATAATGTACCAATATATACATATATACATATATACAAATACATACATAAATATAAATTTTAAATAGATATATATATATATATACGGAGGCGGTCTTGGCGGCAAGTGTGTGTGGTCGGGCCTGGAGTGCGGTGCGACGGCGGTAGCGTGGCGCGGAGTAGAGGTGGAGGGCAAGGTCAGGCTGGGCGGGGCGGCGGGCGGCAGGCGGCGACGGAGGCGGAGGCGGGCGGGGTAATTAGGGCTTGGTGGGATTGGGTGTGGAGCAGAAATGAAATGAAATTGGAAGAATACGCGTCGTAATATTATTACTTAGCGGCGGATTAGCGACGGAAAATATCCGTCGTTAAATTTAAAACCCTATAGCGACGCACTAACGACGGAAAACTTTAACGACGGACAAAATCCGTCGTTGAAATATGTGAAAAATTGAAAATGGAAAAATCCGTTTTTATAACGACGTAATAAACCGTCGTTAAATTTCTGACGTACTAACGACTATATAATCCGTCGTTGAATTTCTTGGCATTAAAAATTAAAAAATTAATAATAACGACGGAAAAAATTCGTCGTAAATATTATTTAGAATAAATAAAACTAAAAATAAAATTAACGACGGAAAGTATCCGTCGTAATATTAATTAAAAATAAATATTAAAACATCGTTATTTTACGACGGATCGTCGACGTTTTTTTAAATTGTACATTAAAAAATAAAAATCCATAATTTAACGACGGATTATGTCCATCGTTAACTTCAACGACGGATTAACGGCGAATATGGCGCCGTTATATATTCGCTGTGAAATAGGCCCGCCAAATTCCGTCTTAATAACGCCTCAAACCGTCGTTAATTTAGTCCGTCGTTATTCCGCCGTTATTCGCCTCTACGAATGGCGACCCCAATTTTAAGCTGCTGCTAATCCGTCATTTGTTCGCGCGTTTTTTGTAGTGTCGGTTTCTTGGACTTATACAAAGGATATCACCAAGTCCCGATGGACGACGAAGACGCTGCCAAGACAAGCCTTCATTACCGACTTTGAGTCTTTACGTATAAAAGATGCCATTCGGCCTTAAAAATGCAGGGCTACCTATCAAAGGATGGTGGACAAAATATTTCGACCTACATAGGTCGAATGTGGAGGTATACGAGACGACATCGTCGTCGAGAGCAAGGAAGAAGCGCATGTGTTGCCGACCTCCGGATCGCCCTCGGCCTTCTTTGGAAAATCAACCTAAAGTGAATCCCCGTAAATGCACGTTTGCGGTCCGTCCGGAAAGTTCTTAGGGTGTTGGGTTTCACAAGAAGGGCTAAAAGCAAACCCGCCCAAGGTCCAAACCATTTTAGAAATGAAGATGCCAAAGACCATCCATGACGCGTACACAAGCTAACAGTGCGATAGCCAAGACCGAGCCTTTCTTTCAAAAGTCATGATAAGCAGCTACCCTTCTTCAAGATACTCAAAAGCCCCGAAATTCTCATGGGATGATGTACACAAGTCCGCTTTGAAGATCTCAAGAGCTACTCGCCAAACTCCCCACTCTATCCGTCCCGAAAGAGGAAAGGTCCTTTTTCTACCTCGCCGCCTCGGACGAGTCTATAAGTCTGTCTTGACGAAGAAGGACGCCAACTCCGGTATATTTTATCACCGAGCACTAAAAGGCCCTAAACGAGGTATCACCGGAGAAGCTTGCTTTAGCATTGGTAATGCCGCGGCGAGACTACGTCCATACTTCCATGCACATCCCATACAAGTCCTCACCGACTACCCACTTTGGCAAGTATTGACGAAACCCAAGCCTCGTGGAGAATCGCGAAATGGGCAATCGAATCGGGCGAGCACGATATATCCTTCGCCCGCCAGCCATCAAGGGTCAAGCCCTCAGCGGATTTCCTTGCCGAGGCAAACTTCGCCGAGAAACCGCCCACCGAGTCCGTGTCGACAATGCCAAGCCGAACCAATGGATGAAATACCAAATGAGTCTGGCAACTCTACGTTGACGGGCTTGGGAAAACGGGTAGCGGAGCAGAATCTTACTCCTAGGCCGGACGGCCAAGAGATCACCTCACTCACCGGTTCACATTCAAAATACGAACAACGAAGTGGAGTATGAAGCATCGATCGCAGGACTTCGCTCGCTCAAAGTCTCGAGATACGAGCCGTGCAAGTTCACAACTCTCAAGTCGTCGTGAGCCAAATGTTGGGAAAATACGAGGCAAAAAGCAGCGTAATGAAGAAGTATCTTGAAAAGCAAAAAGCACAACGGACTTTCTCACACTTCCGGATAGTTCGCATCCCGAGGGAGCAAAATAGCCGGTGACATCTTAGTAAATTGGCCTCGCCATCAACGAGCCCGCCAAGAGAGGAAGTCCGGCGAAGCATAGACGATGCCGATAACGGGCCGAGGTCAACGTAGTCTCGGATGAAGAACCCAATTGGACGACTCCCATTCGAGAGTACGGAGAAGGCGAGCCGCCCCATGACAAGTCGGAAGCTAGGAGGATCTGAAAAAATCTGCGATATACAATTGAGCGGGGGTCCTATACTGAAAGTCATATCTCCACCTCTCTTAAGGTGCTTGGGTCCGAACCGAGCTAATTACGTTCTATGAGAAATACACGAAGGATCGTGCGGAAGCCACATCGGACCCCGAGCCTTGTCAAAGAAAGTCATGCGATGGGATACTATTCACAACAATGTTCCAAGACTCAATGGACCTCGTAAAAAGTGTCCAAGTGTCAAATCCATGGGAACGCACCAAGGCTACCATGCACCGACCTCACCTCCATACAGAGCCCTCGCCATTTATGTAATGGGGATCGACATTGTGGGCCCTTTGTAAAGCACCGTGACAGCTCCAATTCTTAATTGTTGCGATCGACTACTTCACGAAGTGGGTGGAAGCCGAGCCTCGCGAAAATCACAAGCAAGAACGCCTCAACTTCGTGCGGAAGAACATAGTGTGTCGCTCGGCATCCCTCATATCCTCCTTTCGGATAACGAAACACAATTCACCGATAAGACATTCAAAGATTGGTGTCAAGAGCTTGGATCCAACAAAGTTCACCTCGGTGGCCCATCCTCCAAGCAAATGGTCGACCGAAGTTACCAACAGACCATCGTAAAAGGTCTAAAACTCGCCTCGACCGAGCTAAGGGCCTTGGGTGGAAAATTTACCATGTGTCTTATGGTCGCATCAACAACACCAAGGACCTCGAACGGAGAAACGCCTACAGTTTGGTGTATGGAACCAAGCAATGATCCCGCAGTAAATTGGAGTATCGAGTCCCCGCACCATCGACTTCTCCGTCAAGCAAATGGGGAAAATCTACGAGCTGATCTAGACCTACTCGAGAAAAAGAGACCTCGCCACATCAGGAAGCTCGGTACAAGCAACAAGTAGCTCGGTATTACAACCAGCGTGTCAAACCCGACAATCCCAAGTGGGCGACCTGCATCTCGAAATAATGAAGTCAGCAAAGCCGCGCAGCTCGGCAAGCTGGAAGCCACATGGGAAGGACCTTACCGGGTCGACAAAGTCCTCGGCAAAGGGGCCTATAAGCTCGCTCAATTGTCCGGTGAGCAATTACCCAACGCATGGCACATCATTCATCTGAAGAGATATTATGTATGAGTGCAAGAGTCGGGTCTTGTTCGGTCGTGTCTTTAAAGTCCTGTTTAGAGTCTGAGTCTTATTTGGTGGTCGCGTCGTCTTTTATCAATAAATATTATTTTTGCAAGTTCTACTTGTCACTAATGCATAATTAATCTTCACATTATCCTCTACGGAGGACGAATTCCCTCGACGGAGGTCAGATTACCTTCGTTTCATACGAAGGTAAATTTAAACGCGCGCATGCCTACATATGAGATCAGATTTCCTTCGTTTATATCGAAGACAAGACTCTATGTAGATGATAAGGGACCACCCTCCCAATGGCCTCGGCAAAAAAGGAACCATTCCTACATACGAGATCGATTACTCCGCTTATTTCAAGACGGTTCTCTATGTAGACGAATAAGGGACCACCCTCCCGATGACCTCGGCAAAAAACAGGAACCATTCCTACATACGAGATCAGATTACCTCCGTTTATTTCGAAGACGGTTCTCTCTATGTAGACGAATAAGGGGACCACCCCTCCCGATGACCTCGGCAAAAAACAGGAACCATTCCTACATACGAGATCAGATTACCTTCGTTTATTTCGAAGACGGTTCTCTCTATGTAGACGAATAAGGGGACCACCCCTCCCGATAACCTCGGAAAAAAAAAACAGGAACCCCTACCTTCGTACGGGAATGGATTCCTTCGTTTATTTCGAAGCGAAACTCTCTACGAGGACAAACTACCTTCGCATATTACTCTTGTTCAATACAAAGTCAATACGAAGCAAAGAAATCATTCTTATTAACCAAGAGAAGTACAGGTTACATATTACGAGGACGATCGGGAAAAGCTGAGCCAATCCCTAGAAAAATCGGGATTCAGCAGCTCATCTATACTAATCCTACCTCTACCTCGTCCTCGGTCTACACTACGGGTCCTGCCAGCACGACCTCGGTCACTTGAAAATGCCGCTCTGCGAGCTCGACCTCGGCCACTCGATGACGCCTGGTTTCGACCCCTTGAGGATCCACGTCGTTCAAGGGCAATAGCACGCCTCTCTTGAGCGCGCCACTCCGGATCGTCATAATTCGGTTCATTTATTCTAGACCGAGAAGCTCCGGCAGAAGAAGAGGCCTCTGCATCCCGTCGAAGCATTTCGTCGAGCTGTGGTTGTCGAGCGATGACAGTTTTGTATATGCTCCCGAGCCTTTTTAATTCAGCGTACTGCCCCGTGAATTGCCAGGAGGTCCGACCATATTCACGCCGGTACCTCGCACAACGGGCGGCAGCCTCGACAACCTTGGCTTCAACTTCCGGGATCGTCATCCCACCATTTCGGTGGATAACCTCCTCGTACTCGGCATGCTCCTCAGCTATCACCTTGGTCTTCTCCTTGGCGACCTCGAACACCTCCTCCAATTCCAAAAGGCGAGCCTGGAGCTCGTCAAAGCTCTCCTGAGCGGCTCTATGCTTGACATCGACCACTGCATATGACCAAGCTACCCCTTTATATGGAGGAGTTCGACCTCTTTCAACTCAAGAGCCCGCGACAGGTCTTCGATTCGGTTCAACCAAGGAGAAGCATCAAGCATTTCCAGAGATAACTGAATAAAAAGATAAGTGTTTTCATATAAACTTGTAATTCTATTAATATGCCCTTAGGCAGAAAACAAGTGTACATTTACATTCAAAAAAAAAATAAAAAAATAGGGATCAACCGACCTCCGTAAGCTTCGCCATGTCCACTTCACCGCCTCCAAGCTCGATAGCCTCGCCTCCTCCGCCTTCTTGGCTCGCTGGGTTCGGCCTCTTCAGAACTTCCGAGCCTCGATGCCCTTCAAGCCTCGGTGACTCCCACCCCTTTGCATGATCAGCCATAAAAGCGTCGGTCAGGGGGTCCCGATCCACGGGACAGGCGCGAACAGACTCCGCGGACAGAAGAACCGAGGAAGAGACAAGGCTCGCAAAGACGGGAAGCTCCTTCAGCCGCGGACAAGCACATCAAAATAGCCCGCCCAGACATCATCCTCGTCTCCTCGTACCCATACTTGGCTTTATCCAGGTCTGGGTAGTCCTCGGCGACCTCTTCAATTGCATCCGAGACGGCGCGCTTATTAAGGACCTCGGCCGTGTCAGAAACCATCCCGGAGAAGCTCACCGACATGAACAGCCTCTCCGCAAAGGCACGGCGTTTTTCCTGCGAAGCTCGCCATGTCCGCCTCGACGGCGAACTTGTTCCATCTCAACCTTCATCAAGGCAACCTCGGCCTCCGCCGCCTAGCCCTTGCCTCTCGCCGCCTCGGCCGCCTCCGACCGCCCTTGCCGCTGCCGCCTCAATGGCCGTCGCGATCCGCCGCCTCGCTTGACGAGGTCCCGGATCTTAGCCTCGGCCTCGAAAGTTCTTGAACGAGGAGGGTCTTCCTCCTCCACTTCCCGAGCATACGGCCACCCCATCAACTGCGTAACGGCGCTTTTCAAGTAATCCGATATAAGATCGGATACTTTAGACACCTCACCGCCACATCCTCGATTTCTATACAATATATACATCAGTCGAAGAACACAATTTTTATACTACTACACAAAGTATAAAGACAAGTACAAAACCTCGGGAAAGAGACGAGGCGCTAACTTGGTACCAATGATTCGACTCACCTCGGCAACCGAGGACTCGGGGATTACATGCTTCACCTCTTCAAGCGCTTGAGTGGCTGCGGTGAAGGGATCTCAAGCCTCCGCTCATTTTGGGCATATCCTCGACATCCTTCAAAGTCGAGACTACCGCCGTCAGCAGAGATCGGCTCCTTCCTTTTCTTCTTTTCTCTTATAAGGTTCACTACCAGAAATACAATAGGTCAAGATCAACACATATAAACATGGAATAAAGAGAAAAGAAGAAGGGCCTCACCTTCACCGACTCCACCCCGGAGGCAGGATCATAAGGCTAAGCCCCCCGCCGCAAGGTCGGCCTCGGAGAAGACCTCGTCAACAAGGCCAATTTTGTCCAACGCCTCCTCCAGTCACCGTAGTCTGTATCAACGATCACATCGGCGATCTTATCGATCGCTGCATCTAACTCATCGAGCCCCTCGAACCGATGGAAGAAAACTTCTTCCGCCAGCTCGAGATCTTAGATTTTGTCCTCACTTGAAATTTCTACGGGTGACAGATAATACCACCCCAAGTGGCCTTCAATTGCAAAATCGGAGAACCAGCCCCAAGGTCAAAGGAAAATTATGCCTATAGGCATAGACCCTAGTTCGTCAAATGCCGAATGAATTGGCGTGAGTTGGCAAGAGATATGCCAAACATCTCTTGGAACTCGACGACACGTAGGAAAGGAAGACGCATCACCCTTGAGGCCGCCTTCATACACGGAATAAACCCTCCGGAGGGCACAAGCCCTGTCCTCCTGGACGGGGCAACGAGATCAACATCAGAAGAAATAAAATATTGATGACAAATATTCCTTATATCAGAAATGTTCAAAGTCGAAGAAAAAGAAGACACTTTGCCACAATCCCCAATAGTGGGGAATCGCAGCGTACATACAGAAGGAGGAACCTTAACGCGGGTGAAAACATGCATATTCACTAACGAATCAGACGGGGGAACAGACACAATTTGACGCTCAGGCGACTCGCTATAAGAAGAAGTAGCCATTACTTACTTTTGTTTATCGATGAAGAAGGCAAGAAGCTTCAGGACGTCAATGGCGAAGAATAACCGTCTTTCGCAGAAAGCAAGGAGTTTTTGAAAATTGGAGAAATGTGGAAGGCAAAGTGATAGGAGATATTGCGTATCAAGGAAGACATTCCCCCAATATGCACTTTATCGGGAATCCAACCGCTGCCACATTTAATGCGCATTAAGTGCGATCCGCGCCCCAAGACTCAAGAACGGCAGAAAATCCGTCTTCGACCTCGGCCGAACGCCTCGTCAGCGGTTGGCCAAGACCTCGGCATAACGCCTCGACAGACGAAGCCAGCCAAAGACCTCGGCATAACGCCTCGTCAGGCAAAGCTAGTCAGAAGACTTCGGCTTAACACCTCGGCGGTGAAGCGGGCCAAGACCTCGCTTAACGCCTCGTCGGGTGAAAGCGGCCAGAGACCTCGCTTAACGCCGCCAAGTGAAGTCATTCAAAAGACTTGGCTTAACGCCTCGACAGTGAAGCGGCCAAGACCTCGCTTAACGCCTACAAGACCTCGGCTTAACACCTCGACAGTGAAGCTGGGCCAAGACCTCGGCATAACGCCCGTCGCGGTAGCCGTGACACCTCGCCGAGATACAAACAACAAACATGACCTCGGCCGACACCTCTGCGAGCACAAAGATACGATATACGACGTCGGGAGCATCGACACGCACAAAGTCGACAAAGAAAAGAATGTCAAAGATCGCCCAAACCCCGTCGTTATAAACAACCCCAATCCAAGAAGACCTCGTTTCGTCTTTTTGGGGGGTTGTGATAGGATACGCCCAACTACTGTGCCCAAGCATCGTGCCCAATACAAGTAACCCCGACATCAAGCTCGGCCTCGACAAGTTCGCCCATGAAGACTCCTAAAATCGGTGGGAACGCAGAAGCTCACCATATCTAAAAGAATCCTAATTCAAGAATGGATAGGATCTCGAATCCTAGCGAGAGAAGACTTGATTCAAGATCTAGGTCAATACATTCGTATAAATAGAGGCTAGATTAGATTAAATAGATTCATTCACACTCTTTGTAATCGCTTACACTCTCAATACACATACTCTCTCTCGCCTGTGGACGAGATCTTATTCATAGATCGAACCACGAAATCTTTGGTGTTCTTAAGCATTTATTTCCTTACGAAATTAAGATCGATCAACCAAAGTCTTAGTGAGCTATGTGGTCCACATGATTTTTACATGATAGTAGTGTCGCAAGAGACCACCAAAAGTATAATGACCGAAAATTATGGATTCCTAGGCGCAAGGCAAGCATATAATTTTGTATCTGACATATAATGTTGAAAAAATATTTGAAAAGGAAAGCAAATTCTTTAATACATCTATATAGAGTTTTCGTCGTAATCGCCGTCCTATTTTTTTTAGTGAGATGGAAAGGGCAAAAACACTTGTAGTTGAACTCTCTTTCTCACTAATACGTATTACTGTTTTTAAGTGTCCTCCAATGGACTATTACATATCCACCTTGCAAATTTATTAAGAATTGTAATCGCACGAAACTTGATGTTCCACATGCTTCTTCTTACCACTTGGTCTAATAGTTATGGGGTCACTCTTCGAAAGAGTTACACCCGGCGCACCAATTAGATTGATCGTTTTTATTTTTTAATGAATCTGTAAATTCAATCTTATTGGAATTTATATTAATAAAGACATTTATTTATCTATTATATTTGTTATTAATAATTTATGTACTTTAGATAAAGTCCTTAGACCATGATAAGTTATAAGATATGGTCACACATATGATGGTGATTATGAAATATATCTTTGAAGCTTTGGTCTTAAAATTAGTTCCGAGTGAAATGACTATTCAAGATAGGCATTGAATTATTGGAAATAACTCGCATGTATGATACACACTCATAAGATGAGAATATTGCATTTCATCAATATTAATGTAGTTGACGTAAGTGTATATACGTGGGTGCTTGTTAGAGAACAAGTACACTGAACTGACCCACTAGAAATTCTTATATGGAATTTATTTTATCGAAATAAGAATTTCTAATATATGATAGTACATGATTAGTCCTTTGACTTGAGACATCATAGTTATCTTGTATGAGTTCTATTTCATTTTGATATATTCTCTGATTGCTAGACAATCATTAAAGAATTTATGTTGGATGAGATATGAATAAATATGGAGATTAATGCGTGGTCGATAAAGAATCTATAACTTGTTTAAGACGAGATAATCTCCTACAGTTTTCATTGTTCATAACTCGAAGACCTTGGCCAAGGCACGATGAATAATGATTCATTAAAGAGTTATTGAATTTGAATAAAAGTAACTATTGGATTGTTTTGAGTTTTCGATTTAATTTCATACTCAATATCCAATTTGGAGATTAGATAATAGAAGGACCGTACGTGTATGATGGTTCATATTTAAAATAGGTTTACTCGCTATTTCACCTAGTACTAGATGGCCATGTTACTTGCTAGATGTTCCCATGGTTTATAGGTTCTTGAAATTAAAGAGTTAATTTCAAGTAAATTAATTTATTGGATGAATTAATTGAATAAATGTTATTTGTTTAAGTTGTAATTTGTTACAAGCATATTACTAGTGCTAGTCGTGAACCTAAGAGGGTCACACACAAATAACTAAAACATGTCAATTGAATTGATTCAATAGTTGAATCCGATTAATTAATGGTGATTAATTAATTGAGACTTGTCCTAATTTAATATGTTAAATTAGATATTCAATTAAATTTATTTAGTTGAATATAATTGGATCAACAATTTTGATTCTATATTAAATTAATTAGATTAATTTAAATAGACATAAAATTAATTTGATTAATTTTGTATCTAGAAAAATTTGATAATATATATATATATATATATATATATATATAACTGTATCCGGATAAAAGTAATCCGGATACAATCCGGATAGAAGAGAAGAATACAAAAGATTTACTATGAGTAAATCATGTAAATTCAATAAGGAATTAATTCCTTAATTATGTACATTAATTATGATTAATGATGGTAACGGTTTTCTCTTAAATGAAGAGATTGATTCATTTCTTTATGTAATGAATAAAACGCCATTCTTCTTTTCTCTTCACGGTTTGTTGAAAATGAGTGTTTGGTTTTGCTAGCGAAAGACCATTCACTTGATACTTTGTATAGAGTGTGGACTTGATAGATGAAAGACGTTTGGATCCCTGCGAGTTTGGAAGACGAGCAATTGATTGCTTCTCATCCATTCATTAATCGGAGTGCGAAAATGTATGCAATGATTCAATCATTCTTACCTTACATTAAGTTAACGCAAAGTCGTTAAAATCGTTGGAATGAAATAATCGTTATTTCATGTATTCTTTCAAAATTTTTTAATTTTCACTGCGTTTTTCGACCCGATCCCAACACTGCTATCAGAGCCCGGGTTCACGTTAACATGATATTTATGGTTGTGTGTTGGCATGGATAAATCGTTGATTGCATTGGAGTTTATTTTGTTATTGAAATCATAGTTAAAATCTAGAAATTTTCCCATTAATTTTTATGAAAATTTCTCAATGAAAGGCTAATGGACGAATACTGCTTGTAATATCCCGAAGATTTAAAGCCTAATTATGATAATTAAAATTCGTAAATTAGGGTTTCACCGTGATAATTGAATTAGTAATTTATCGAATATTGAATTCGACTAATTATGAGATAATGAATTCATATATCATATTCACTAATGATTGTGAATTAAGGAATATAGTTTATATAAAGTCTTTCGGTAGTAATATTTTAACGTCGATTGAATATCGATAGTTAAAATTTTGTTAATTTTTCTAAGTGACGAAGCTTAGAATTAAATTCCCTTATTAATGGAATGAATTAATAAAGTGATTACGACTTTATTACGACCATTTTGAGATGGGTCGATTATGAACGTTTTGAGACGTTTCAAACGTCAACGTTTAGAGACGATTAGAAAATAAGTCTAATGATCAAGGATTTATAATATTTAAATTCCTATGATTATTTTATGTAATTAGAGTATTAATTAGCATTAAAACAATGCTAGAGAATTAAGGAATAATTATGGAATAAATTGTACTATTTTCGAAAACCCTAATTTCGAAAATTAGGGTTTTCACACATGTACCATTCTAATTATCTTCCCATGATATAATTTATCATCTAAGACATATATTATGATATATATCTATAATTTGCAAGAAAAATCAAATGTTAGCAATTAAAGGAGCAAAGTGTCGTGTGTGTATATGTATTAAGCTCCAAAGATGTGAATTTTTGCTATCTTCCAATATGTGACATATTAGTATGATATAATTACACACTTACCAAGATCATTAACTAAGAGAATCAAGTGGATGTGTGTTGGCAAGTGAAATAGCCGTGTAGTTTGATATAGTGAGGTGAGAAGAATTTTTAAAACTCTTCTTTGACTTTAATGGCTTGTATTAGTTAATGCTTAAGGTCTTTATGTAGTACAAGACTTGAATTAATAAAAAGCTCCTCCTTTGTATTGAGAGAGAGAACCGACGGTGGTTGTGTATCCAAGGTAGGATTCATTTTGTTTTGTTCAAAATTGTGTAAGTGTATTTACTTATGTGTAAGAGATGACATACTATATGTGATGAGTCATAAAGCAAAATATCTTGCTTGTTATATTTGTGTTTGATCGAGAGTGTGTAGGAATAGGTGTAGTATCATTTGTGTTTTAATACTTAAGTGTTGGTAAGGCAAAACAAAATCATTTCTCTTTCCCAAAACCAAAAGTACCGTGAGCATTCTTGAGGAAAAGCTTGAGTGTTCATCCTTTTTATTCACCAAAACCTTGAGCTAAATCCTTTGCACAATAAATCCAAGCCGGTAAAGAGGTTAGAAATCGAACAAGCTTCGATTATACGTTAAAATTTTCAATTTCCAACCGTTCGATTTTAATTTATAAGCATACTCAGCCCTGCATGTTTGTTTTAAATAAATGTGCAGGTTGAGCGGATGGTAGATGGAGGCGTGTTGAGTAGTCAGGCTCTTTTTGATGATAATATGTTAAAAACCTTGAATACACATCGTCAAATGTGTATTCACATGCTTCTCCGCTGCGATAGAACATTATGTTTATGATTTGATATTGACAGTTGAATCCCTCCAGATCAGTGGATCTTTTTGTTAAGACTTACAGGCCCCTTTTTATATGTAAATTATGTGTGTCTCATACTTGATGGTCAATATTTCTTAATTTACTTGATGTATGTTCCACATGTCTTCGATAAACTCTCTTTCATGTTCTTTGATTACTGTTCCAAGTATTAGTCCTCGTTAATCCGTCCTTAGGATTAGAGGGCTGTTACAAAGTGGTATCAGAGCAGTTCGCTCTTTGAATCCCAAAACCTTCTTTTAAAAGTCAAGTCTAGATTGAGTCACTAGACTTCTAGAAATCAGCTGACTATGCTCAACACTCCATCACATCAAGCTCAACGGGATGAGGTAAGTGATTTCTTCTCAAGTTTTGAAATGAAAAGTTCAATGTGAAAAAGATTGAAATCATGTTTTGGAAAGTAAAAATGAAAATATGTTATGAAGTTTTATCAAAATGAAAGTTACGAGAAAGAATTGAAAGGAAATTCCAAAACTTTATTTTGAAATCAGTGAAAGGTTATGACAAATGATGTGAAATGAAGGTTATGGAAAAAGTGTGGGGAATGGAAGTGATCAAAGTTAGAAATGAATGTCTATGTTTGATAATGGGCATAATGTGCCAATGATGAAATGTTGAATTTTCAAAATTCAAGTAAAGTATGCTTACGAGCAAGCTATGTTATGAAATTGAATAAAACATTCAAGTTTTAAGTTCTTTATAATGATAGGATATGTTATATCAAAAAGAACATAGACAAGATAAGAAGCATGCTCATTTATTGCGAAAGAACATAGAAGTACGACCTTCCTTCCATTACGAGAACAAAGGAAAAGAAACGACATGAAAAACGAAAGTAAAGTTAGACTCGAGCTCGGAAAGCAAAAGTTTGATACGAAAAGGAATGACCTCGACTTCATCACTTCGACTTCGACTTCGACTTCGACTTTGATTTCGGCACTTTGACATCGATTTCAGCATCTTCGACCTTGGCAGCCTGCACGACCTCGGCGTTGGCATCGGCATGCACGACTTCGGCGTCGACATCACCTACGACTTTGGCGCGGGCGCGCGGATTTTTCTGCACTGTGCAGTGATTTTGTTTTGGCTCGTTCTCCTCCGTTTGAACTCCGATTTACGCACGGTTTTCGCCTACGTACTCCTAACGCACTGTAATTTAATTGTTATGAAGGACCGAACCCCTGTTTCCTTCTCCAGAATTCACGAGAGTCAGTGGAAGTTAGTTTATGGTTTACTTAGAACGAGAACTTTATAGTATGATAAGAATTTCAGAATGCTACTAGATAGCAAGCTTCCCAGTGATGTAAAGAAAGCTATAACGTATGTTGTATATGAGGACCTTTCCTGATAACATTTATCTGCTATTCAGATGTGTTTGGATTGTTTTAATTGCCTTATAGATATGTCCAATTTATCCTATCTACTTAACAGATGTGTTTAAGTTTATCTTATCTGTTTATCAGATATATTTAGATTGACTTAAGCTAGTTTTGTTTGTGGCAGATGGCGAGGACGCGTCACATAGCTAGGAGGAGGTTAGGGCCGAGAGCTACGCCAGAGGAGGTAATTCACGCATACCGTACTTACAGCATGTGCTGGGGTGATAGCCTCGGAGAGTTTCTGATGCATTACCTCCGACACTGGATGGATGCACATGAGCATGGTGTGACAGACTTTGACGGTGTTAAGCGCCTTTTGACCCGATTACCATGTGACTGGGAGGACTATGCCAGGGAAGTGTCGGGCGACTATATTTACCGCGTTAACGGTAATTATGATTTGATCGGAGACCTACCGAGGTTCATCAGTCATCTGACCTATGTTTACAGCGTGTATGGGGTTGCACCGAGAGGACCTTATCTCCCCCCGAGAGAGTATACTTGGCGCGATGACTCGCCAGAGTGGCTGTATACGGAGGTTCCTCGAGTGGTCGATCCCGTAATTCCGAGATGTTTGGAAGCAGGAGACCGACCTGCACATGTGACTAGGGCATCACGATCGAGAGCCTTGGGGACGCTAGTCTTCCCGCCGCTGTCAGTGGGACATCCATCACGACCACCACTCCCAGTCCTACCACCGATGATGGCGCCACCGCCTCCAGCAGAGCCATATCGTCAGACGACGCGGATGAGGGTGTCTGACACTCGCGATGACTATAGTCCGATACGCGATATACATGCCATTGGAGATGACGGAGTGGGACCATCTAGGGTACGCGCACGTGAGGATGATTCAGATGAGGATTCTGATGAGGAGGAGGATCTGGAGGAGGATCCTGAAGAGGATGAAGACCCGAACGAGGACGAGTGAGACTTCAGACGATGAGAGTGGATGGATCTGTGTAGATATGTATAGTGTAGTATGTGTGTAGCATGTTTGGTTATGTAAGGTAGTAGGAATAGAAGCTTAGTATTTTTGTACTGGTATGTAATTAAGTATGATAGTTGATAATGGTTAAGCTAGAAGAAGTGCCACAATATGTATGTAACTTCTTTTCTTGGCTGCTTGTACATAACAGTCCTCCTTGAGGCACAATTTTCTGATATATATGATGACCCTGAAATGGGCTTTTGCGGCAAGAATGAGTATGACAAAGATGAATGGTTTTATTTAAAGCCGTTTTATGATAAGATTATATGATGACATTATATATGTTTAAATTGTGATAATGATATGCGATGTTAACTATATGTTTTAAATAACAGAATGTCGCCTAGACGTGAACCCGAGCAAGGGGTTAGAGGAAAAGGTAGGAGAAGGGGTAGAGTTCCCCAACCCGAAGCAGAAGAAGCAATACCACAACCACCCTCACCTCCACCTGATCATAGAATAGAGGAACTGTTTCTTAGACAGAACCCTCCTGCCTTTAATAGAAAAGGATGTCCGGACGATGCAGAGCAGTGGATAAGAACCATGGAAAGAATTTTCGACTTCCTATGATGCAGCGCAAAGAGCGATCGTCTCAGACATTTTCAACTCATTGGACTGCCGACACGGTGGGAAGCTAGGAGGAAAATTTTGGCACCGGAGCAAATGGATGAGTTTACCTAGGAAGATTTCAAAAGGGAGATGTATGAGAAATACATCCCAAGGAGTTATAGGAAGAAAAAGGAGCATGAATTCTTCAATTTGAAACAGGAAAAGATGTCTGTGACAGATTATGATCGCACTTTTTGCGATATGTCAAGAAATGCCCCAGATCAAGTAAGCACGGATATGAAGATGTCGGAAAAGTTTAGATCTGGTCTAAGGTCAGAGATAAGGATGTCTCTCGCCAGTCATGAGATTTGACCTACACTGAAGCTCTTGGACGGGCTTTAGATATTGAAGCAGCTATGCCAGAGGTGTGACGACCCGACTTTCCAATGAAGTACGGATCATATGGATCGTCACCGGTATGATAAAGCAATGAAATAAACATAACTAATCAAGGCAATCAACCAATCAACTACTTAATAACGCATAGGTTAAAAGGGATAAACAATCGATATCACCAAGTCCTAGAAGGACTTGTCAAAAGGGTTCAAGGTTCAACATAACCCAATCGTAAGGAATTTAAAGTACGAGGTACGACCTCCAATTCGATCGCGAAATAAGCGAGCTATAATCAAAATATTAATAATATCAGAGTTAGGCAGCAAATAAGCACGTGGACATGCATATGACGATGCATGCCCAAGGTTCTAGAAACCTTTCTAATTAAGCATCAAAAATAGCTGCTACTCTGCACCACCTCGCACCCATCATCGATCCTTGCTCAACCTGCACATCAAAAACGAGATGTAGGGCCGAGTACAAAAGTACTCAATGGACTCGTTGCCGAAAACATTTTCTTTGTCAAAAGTTATTAACTGCCCACAATAGCGCATGAGGATTTTAGTTAAAAGACTCATGCCTATCAAATATTTTATCGTTTTCCAAAAGCGTCAGGCCTGACTATTTCATTCACGTTGTTTCCATATCTGATCATTCATTCATTCATTCCATTCGCGCACTATGGAGGTGGCCACCTACACATAGTCGCCGTGACCGGTCGAGGTAGCTAACCTTAACACACAGTCACACGTGTACACAATCCGAGTTAGTCCTTAACTAAGTCGGATCCGATCGTTACCCTTTTTTTACGTTGGTGGACCAACTCATTCACATACCACATTGATACATCAATCTCAGATAGGATAACAACAAAACATAAACATTTGGCAGTCAATAACATTTCATGTGATAATATTTCATAATGCTTTGTAAAACATGCTTTGAGATATGCATAACATTTTCGTTTCAAGAAAGCCCACCTGCTAATCCAAAGCTTAGTGGTTCTAAATGAGCGGGGGTGAGTATTCATCCTCAAAGAATCACGCCCGATCGAACCCTTCATAAGAAAATAGCCGTTTTAGGTTCTTTCTATCGATCGATGGTCGCTTATAAATTACGACTTTAAAGTTCCCAATTAGGGTTTCTTTATGATTTTATGTGATTGTTTTAAGATAATTTCTATTATCTTACATTCCCAATTCTCGTGCTATATTACCTCATCGTCCATAGGTGAACTTCAATTATGAATTACATAATCCGAGTCTATCCGTGACTCTTAACCTTAGTTTTATTATCGTTATTACGTTATAGGTTATCGGTAATCAAATTATGATTG
The DNA here is from genome assembly GCA_036937905.1 of Salvia rosmarinus. Classification (NCBI taxonomy): domain Eukaryota; kingdom Viridiplantae; phylum Streptophyta; class Magnoliopsida; order Lamiales; family Lamiaceae; genus Salvia; species Salvia rosmarinus. The sequence continues at coordinate 40,206,598 of CM072821.1, read as the reverse complement.
GTAGATTAGGATATTCTCAAGCCACTAACTAGACTTAACAATTATAGTTACGCCCTAGTAGGTTATGTCGACGACTTGTCGTATTAGCACGATAATTAAAAGAGGAATATCGACTTACAAATCGAGTGGACATATGCCATCATGTAAGTAATTAGTACTTTAAGAATAAATGGAGTACTTGGGAATATCAACTCGGCTTTTGAGACATAAGGATCGACATCATGTGTTCGAATCGTTGCTTACACATTACGACATTGTCTATTTAACTTAACTCACGGAGGTTACATATGTCGATAATCGTTATTCATTATCGAGTTGTGTACGCCCGACTAATATCGTATTGAGTTATCGTTATTCAATATTAACGTTGTAGCTCGACTCTTGGTTTTTCTAACGTAGGAACTCACGTTTGGGTATCCTTTCATTAATAAAACCCTAATTCGTGTCTAACTTCGATTCTTGTTTATTCCATCTTAAGTTATCGAAATTGGTCGATTTCTTTTCGATTCTCGCTCATATAGTATTATGTTGTTTTGCTCGGGGTTTTGGTTGCTCGGTTCAACATAAACATAAACATTCAACATTAACAAAACCATACACAACATAAACTATGCTAAGCATTAGAAAACTCTAATTTCTAATGCAATACACAATCATTGTGTAAGTGTGCATAAGTGTTTCATTCATCCACCCTAATCACAACCACTCATTCTAAGTTTATAATTAACTATCATAGCATCATTTAACATTAGAAACGAACTCATACTTAGCCATTTTGTTACGTTTTCGATAATTAGCAACAATTAGCATACGTATCCAATAATTTCCAATAAAATCATGTTGTACTCCTATCATACTATAGAATTTAATTATCAACTCAATATCATCATATAAAATTTTAAACCATAGGTTAAAATTTTTATAATTTTCGGCAATTTCAAATCAACAAGCTTTGGTGTTCAATAAATTCCACAAAAATTATTTCATGCTTATACTATATACTAAACATGAAATATCACTTCATATCATGCATTAAAAATTTAAACCCATGCTTTTCATCCTTATTTATTTTCGGTATTCACATGTATATATATATACATATTCAAAATTTCCAATCTTTCACAATATGGTTGTATATGTAATAGCATGTAATATTAACACCAAATATTTACCAATATTCATAATATTACACATCCTATTATTTTCAACAATAAAAATCAAATAAATGACTACATATATATATATAAGCCACGGTTCTAAAAAAAAATAGGAGAGGTGTTTGAATAAATTCAAGGTTAATGTATGATGTTCATATCATACCCTAAACACCATATCTCAACTATTTTCCTCAACCAAAAATCAAACAACAAATATATATATATATATATAATATTCGCCATTTAATAATAAATAGGAGATGTGTTTCAAAATCCTTAAGATTTATATATGATGTTCACATCATATATTAAACACCATATCTCAACTATTTTCCACAAAAAAAATTAAAATCAAAGCTTAAAATAAGCCAATAACTCTCGGCCCTTTTAAAAACAAAATCCAAAAATTACAGAAAAATTATGATATTTATTATACATGCTTATAACACATTAGCAAGTAACAATATCAAATAACATTTACAAAATCATGCTTTAACATATTTAAAAATAATTAAAGCATAAATCGAAAAAAATAAACATGCTCCAAAAATTATGAAATTTTTACAGTAGCCTTAGAACATCATTCTAAGCATTTTTCATTCATGACTCAAGAGCATTTGGAGGCTCTAAAGTCACGAAAATAAATGGGGAGCAAACTAGGGTTTTTAAACCCAAAAATTCAAAATAAATATTCCACTCCATTAGGATGGAAGAGGATGATGAATAATACCTTCCTATGGTCTTAGAAGGATTATTTGAGTGTGGGAGAGGTTGGAAAGGAGGATTTAGAGTTGGGGTTTGAAAAGTGTAGAGAAATTTGAAAATGAGAGCAAAATGTGAAAGGGTGAAATGGGCTGTTCTTGGACGTTTTTCCCTTGTTATTGCAGACCTAATGGCTGTCATTTCCCATTTTGGGGTGGTCTTGGTGGTAGTTGGGAGGTGGATTGGTCAAATTACTGCTTTGGTATGTTAATACCGACTCTTTAAGTTTTAACGCACTTTCGATCGATCTCGGAATCTTAAGGTTCTATCTTATTAAATAGCCTTTAAAAGACTTATTTTAATGTTCATAAAAATTTCACGACGTTCGGACGTCGCTCGATAAGTCAATTCGAGTTATCGCGAAAAAGCGGCGTCCGCGATTAAAATATGTCCATTCAAAATTCTCTTGAATTTTGAGCTTTATAAATAATTTGAGTCTTATAAAGCATATTTTATTGATTTAGACCCTCGGTTCGAGTTTCGGTCGCTCGATCAAATTAGGGTTTTCGGTATATTTTACCCGGCGTTCGGTTAAGTTCTTCAGAATTCTCTTGTAAATTGATTCTTATAATTTCTAAATTCATAATAAATTATTCCTTCATGAGTTTGGTTGTTATCACTATTTATTATGATTAGCACGGACTGGAAGTTGTTCCGCTCAGTAAATAGTGTTTTAAGATCGACCGCAAGTATGCCCGAAAATTCTCATCCTTTGCATTCTCACATGTTTTCGTGTGAGGATTCTAAAATGAAACCGTTAAGTCGAGATTCATTCTCGATCTTTCATTCTATGTTCAGCTACTCGAAAACCCTAATCCCAGAGGACTAGTTATCGATTTTTGATTTCTTTAGTATTCGATCTCGAATCGATTCTAATTCATTTCATTGGTTTCCTTAAACATAATTAAGGTCTAAGAACCACAACTAAGTGATTCAAACATCACTAATAAAAGTTTTAAATTTTTGGGTTATTACATACCATCCCCTTAAAAGAAATTTCATCCCGAAATTTGCTAGCCTTGGAAAAGATCCGATATTTCTCCTTCATAGCTGATTCCAGCTCCTGTGTTGCTTCTTCTCGACCATGGTGTCTCCATAGAACTCTCACTAGCGGTATTTCTTTGTTCCTTAGCCTTTGGACACGTCGGTCCAAGATTTCGTGAGTAGTTCTCACGTAACTCATATTGTCATCGAGGACAATATCGGTCGGTGGTATCACATGGCTGGGGTCATGTATGTACTTCCGTAGTTGTGAAACATGGAACACATTGTGCACGTTTCCAAAACTTGGCGGCAATGCAAGTCTGTAAGCCGCTGGTCCTATTCTCTCCAGAATTTCATAGGGTCCTATGAAACGTGGTCGCAACTTCCCTTTGATTCCGAATCTCACGATCCCTTTAGATGGAGAAATTTTCAAGAAGACCATATCTCCTCTTGAAATGTAGCTCGTGCGACGCTTGTCGGCGACGACTTTGTCTGCCCCGGCCTCCTTGATCCGTTGGCGGATCTGTCGCACGATCTCAATCATTTCTCCCACAGAGTCAGGTCCTAACACTCTTCTTTCTCCCACTTCATCCCAGTAAAGTGGTGACCGACATTTCCTTCCATAAAGCGCTTCGTACGGGGCCATTCCAATAGTCGCTTGGTAGCTGTTATTGTAGGCGAATTCCACAAGTGGTAACACTTGTTCCCAACTTTCTCCTCTATCGAGGACAACGGTCCTCAGCATGTCTTCCAACGTTTGAATGGTCCTCTCGGACTGTCCGTCCGTCTGCGGATGGAACGCGGTACTGAAATGTAGTCGTGTCCCCAGTTCCTTTTGTAAACTCATCCAGAATCTGGACGTAAATTTTGAATCTCTATCAGACGTGATAGTCTTTGGAACCCATGTAGACGGATAACTTCGGACGCATAACCGTGCTAGTCTCGTTCGATCCATGTGTTATTGGAATGGGTAGGAAATGCGCGCTCTTGGTCAGTCGATCGATGATGACCCAAATAGCGGTATTCCCCCTTTGTGATTTGGGTAGCCCGGTAACAAAGTCCATGGCTATATCATCCCATTTCCATTTCGGTATATCTAGCGGTTGTAAGGTCCCATACGGTCGTTGGTGGAGTGCTTTCACTTGTTGGCACGTCAAACAACGTTCCACAAATGAAGCCACATCTCGCTCATTCCATCCCACCAAAATTTCTCCTTGAGGTCTTGGTACATTTGGTCTTTGCCGGGTGTGCGGTATAAGAAGTCTCATGGGCTTCCTTCAAGATTTCGCTCTGAAGTTCTTCATCTTCTGGAACGCACACTCTCCCGTCATACAACAAAACATTATCGGTTGCTTCTGTAAAATTCTTGTGTTTATCGTCCTTGATCTTAGCTCGCATTTCCTCTAGCTTTTTGCTCTTCCTCTGAGCTTCTAAGATTCAGACTCTTAAGTCGGGGATTGCAATCAATGTTGCAATACAGCCCTCTATCGTCAGAGATGGGCCTACGACTTCGATGTTCATCCTCTGAAATTCTTTTATAAGTATTTCCTCATGACTGAGGAGACATCCCAAACTGGGATAGGATTTGCGACTCAAGGCATCGGCTACAACATTAGCCTTGCCTGGGTGGTAATTGATACCACAGTCGTAATCTTTCACTAGCTCTAACCATCTCTGACGCCTCATGTTAAGATCTTTCTGCTCAAAGAAATATTCCGTGCTCTTATGGTCAAGATAGATCTCACATCTAACTCCATAAAGGTGATGCCTCCATATCTTTAAGGCATGTCGACCATCGCTAATTCCAGGTCGTGAGTAGGATAGTTCAACTCATGTGGGCGTAATTGCCTTGAAGCGTAAGCAATAACCTTACCTTCTTGCATTAGTACACAACCTAGTCCATGCTTTGAAGCATCCGTGTAGATTGTGTACTCTTTATCCGCCTCAGCATCGCTAGTACAGTCTTGTCGTCAAGAACTCCTTTAGCCTCGGAAACTAGCCTCACACTCGGCGGTCCGGTGTACTTGATTCCTTTCTCAACAGTTGGGTCATGGGTCGGCTATCGTTGAGAATCCTTCGATAAACCTTCGATAGTAGCCGGCGGTCTAAGAAACTCAATTTCATTCGGGTTCTTGATGACTCCCATTCTCGAATCAGATCGATCTTGAGGGTCTACTTTGATTCCTCGGCGGACACAATGTGACCCAAAATGTTACCGCCTAACAAAACTCACACTTGCTAAACTTGGCAAGAGCTGCTCTTGCCTCAATGTTTGTAGTACAGTTCTCAAGTGCTCTTTGTGTTCTTGGTTATTCCTAGAGTATATTAGGATATCGTCTATGAACACTAAGACTAATTTGTCTCAGGTATGGGTGGAACACCCGCTCATAATATCCATAAACCGCCGGGCATTTGTAAGTCCAAAGGGCATCACGATGAATTGAAATGACCATACCTTGTATGGAAAGCCGCTTTAGGTACATCCTCCGGTCTAATCCTCAATTGGTGTACCGGGCATGTGTCTTTGCCCCACCGACGTGTGAAGTGTGCTAGAAACTCGCCAAGGTCATCTCCGGCACATCTGGTAGGAAGCAAGACGATCGTATAACCTCCTCGGGGTGGCCCTAGAGGATGAGGCGTCTGAGTCGTGAACACGGTCCGAGCCATCTTTAGTTGAAACGATTACCTTCTTCCCGCCGTTGAGCGGGGCGGCGATGGAGTGCGGTGCGAGCGATCCAAACCTAAACAATTTCTAGACTCAACTTTCAACTCGTGATTCAAGGAAAGGGTTTCTAGGGTTCGAGCGAACAAGTGCTCGATACCACTTTGTGACGACCCGACTTTCCAATGAAGTACGGATCATATGGATCGTCACGGTATGATAAAGTAGCGAAATAAACATAACTAATCAAGGCAATCAACCAATCAACTACTTAATAACGCATAGGTTAAAAGGATAAACAATCCATACCACTCAAGTCTAGAAGGACTTGTCAAAAGGGTTCAAGGTTCAACATAACCCAATCGAGGTAGAATTTAAAGCACGAGGTACGACCTCCAATTCGATGCGAAATAAGCGGTTATAATCAAAATATTAATAATATCGAGTTAGGCGGCAAATAAGCACGTGGACATGCATATGACGATGCATGCCCAGGTTCTAGAAACCTTTCTAATTAAGCATCAAAAATAGTCGCTACTCGCACCACCGCACCCATCATCGATCCTTGCTCAACTCGCACATCAAAAACGAGATGTAGGGCGAGTACAAAAGTACTCAATGGACTCGCTGCGAAAACATTTTCTTTGTCAAAGTTATTAGCGCCCACAATAGCGCATGAGGATTTTAGTTAAAGACTCATGCCTATCAAATATTTTATCGTTTTCCAAAAGCGTCGGGCGACTATTTCATTCACGTTGTTTCCATATCGATCATTCATTCATTCATTCCATTCACGCACTATGGGTGGCCACCTACACATAGTCGCCGTGACCGATCGAGGTAGCTAACCTTAACACACAATCCATCGTGTACACAATCCGAGTTAGTCCTTAACTAAGTCGGATCCGATCGTTATTCTTTTTACGTTGGTGGACCAACTCATTCACATACCACATTGATACATCAATCTCGGATAGGATAACAACAAAACATAAACATTTGGCGATCAATAACATTTCATGTGATAATATTTCATAATGCTTTGTAAAACATGCTTTGAGATATGCATAACATTTCGTTTCAAGAAAGCCCACCGCTAATCCAAAGCTTAGTGGTTCTAAATGAGCGGTAGTATCCTTCCTCAAGAACTTCACGCCCGATCGAACCCTTCATAAGAAAATAGCCGTTCTTAGGTTCTTTCTATCGATCGATGGTCGCTTATAAATTACGACTTTAAAGTTCCCAATTAGGGTTTCTTTATGATTTTATGTGATTGTTTTAAGATAATTTCTATTATCTTACATTCCCAATTCTCGTGCTATATTACCTCATCGTCCATAGGTGAACTTCAATTATGAATTACATAATCCGAGTCTATCCGTGACTCTTAACCTTAGTTTTATTATCGTTATTACGTTATAGGTTATCGGTAATCAAATTATGATTGGTAGATTAGGATATTCTCAAGCCACTAACTAGACTTAACAATTATAGTTACGTCCTAGTAGGTTATGCTTGACGACTTGTCGTATTAGTACGATAATTAAAGAGGAATATTGACTTACAAATCGGTGGACATATGCCATCATGTAAGTAATTAGTACTTTAAGAATAAATGGAGTACTTCGGGAATATCAACTCGGCTTTTGAGACATAAGGATCGACATCATGTGTTCGAATCGTTGCTTACACATTACGACATTGTCTATTTAACTTAACTCACGGAGGTTACATATGTCGATAATCGTTATTCATTATCGAGTTGTGTATGCGCCCGACTAATATCGTATTGAGTTGTCGTTATCAATATTAACGTTGTAGCTCGACTCTTGGTTTTTCTAACGTAGGAACTCACGTTTGGGTATCCTTTCATTAATAAAACCCTAATTCGTGTCTAACTTCGATTCTTGTTTATTCCATCTTAAGTTATCGAAATTGGTCGATTTCTTTTGGATTCTCGTTCATATAGTATTATGTTGTTTGCGTTCGGGGTTTTGGTTCGTCGGTTCAACATAAACATAAACATTCAACATTAACAAAACCATGGACAACATAAACTATGCTAAGCATTAGAAAACTTTAATTTCTAATGCAATACACAATCATTGTGTAAGTGTGCATAAGTGTTTCATTCATCCACCCTAATCACAACCACTCATTCTAAGTTTATAATTAACTATCATAGCATCATTTAACATTAGAAACGAACTCTTACTTAGCCATTTTGTTACGTTTTCGATAATTAGCAACAATTAGCATACGTATCCAATAATTTCCAATAAAATCATGTTGTACTCCTATCATACTATAGAATTTAATTATCAACTCAATATCATCATATAAAATTTTAAACCATAGGTTAAAATTTTTATAATTTTCGGCAATTTCAAATCAACAAGCTTTGGTGTTCAATAAATTCCACAAAATTATTTCATGCTTATACTATATACTAAACATGAAATATCACTTCATATCATGCATTAAAAATTTAAACCCATGCTTTTCATCCTTATTTATTTTCGGTATTCACATGTATATATATATACATATTCAAAATTTCCAATCTTTCACAATATGGTTGTATATGTAATAAGATGTAATATTAACACCAAATATTTACCAATATTCATAATATTACACATCCTATTATTTTCAACAATAAAATCAAATAAATGACTACATATATATATAAGCCACTGTTCTAAAAAAAATAGGAGAGGTGTTTGAATAAATTCAAGGTTAATGTATGATGTTCATATCATACCTAAACACCATATCTCAACTATTTTCCTCAACCAAAATCAAACAACAAATATATATATATATATAATATTCGCCCATTTAATAATAAATAGGAGATGTTTTAATAATAAATAGAGATGTGTTTCAAAACGACCCATTCGGACCAACCCGGATGGAGGCGACTAATACTAGGAGTAGTATTTTAGGGGATTACGGGTAAAATAAAGATGCATAAACATAAACTAACATGCTTGAGTAGAATATGAAGTGATGTTATAATGTTTTTGAAAAGGTTTGAGCCATCGGACCCCAAAACTTGGCACGATCCGATGGACCTCGATAGTTCATAACATAAAGCATAAATAAAGGAGTTGAGTATAGCGGAAAGTGTGTGAATACATATATGACGATATGCATTCAAGGTATAACCAAAAAATTCAAGTAAATCGGTCGAGGACACTAGACTCCTCAACACATCCCCATCATCACCATCGAGCTCAACTGCACATTTAAAACAAACATGCGGGGCTAAGTACAAGAAATTGCACTCGGTGGACTTATGCGAAAACATTTGATAATATTTGGATTACTGTTGCCAATATCGAGTAAGTCGCGAGGGTTTTAGTTAAAATGCCTTGTCTTACCAAATCATTCGGTTAAGTAAACATAGCTGGCGAGGCATTTTCTTGGTGTGTATGGTCCGTATCTCATAGTCACAATACATAATAATAAATAAATAAATAAGCGTCGAGAGGAGGCCTCCCGTCTGACGCCGTGACGGCCGTAATCCGTCTGAGACATAGTCACTCTCTGCAAGCATATGTTAACACGGTATAGTTCCAACCTTCACGCCAATCTAGCGGGCATTTATCATCCGGCACGGGACCCGACATTAAAAGGTTGGGCGCTACCACAACAAATGATATAATAGTTCCAACCATCTCCACGCCCTACCGGGCATAACGAGATAGGATCCATACACAAAGCGAAATATTTTGGCGGTGTAATGCGGTAAAACATTTGTTAAGCGGTTGTAGGATAAGTCTTTGTAAATAAACTCATTTGAAATAACGATAAAGTCACGTTTTAGTGGGGTGAAAAGGCCCACGTTTTGAAGATAAAGCCCACATTAGTGAGGTAAGAAAAGGAGCCCACGGACTACGGTTCGTTGTAAAAGTCCCAGGTTCGATCGTTCGTCCAAAATCCGTCATTGCGTTTGCGTCACACCTTTTCTGGCGAGGCTTTAGTCGTCGCTCAAGTCTATCGAGACTTTCGAAAACTAAGATAACTTTGATATTTCATATCGATGTGAGGCTGAATTCCTTAGTGAATTGATACGTCTCTAATCGTCTGACATTGAATTGTTCTCGTTCATCGAGATCGTTCGGCGTATTGATGCGTTTCTCGATATATGGGTTTCATTTGTGAAGTCTTTTCTTACTAATGAGGTATCATACTCAATTAGTATATCTTACAGCGTCTTGGCGTATTTATAAGCGTATAATCGTGCGTTTGACTTGAAAAGTCAGCGAAGTCGACAACTGATCACAAAGTCGATGATTTTGACTTTTAAATAGTAATTTCTTACTATTTTGCTTTATAAATCGAATTTGATCGATTTGAAAGCGTAAAGTCCTATTTCTCGATTTATCTTGTAAATCGAGGACTTATAAATATTTTCGCATTTTAATAACTCTTTTATAATTAAAAGCGTATTTTGGTTTTAAAGCGTTACAAAATGAGCGTTCGTCTCAAACATAGCAATCTATGTTTATAAAATTTTGTAACATTTAAAAACTGTCCAGAATATTATTTTAGCAAAATTTCATTAATAAACAGTTTTAAAAGGATTTAAAATCCTTATTAATTATCGAAATTTTCGATAATTGTCTTAAAAATAACAAATGACCCTTGAAAAATTTTCTAAATTAATATAGTGCATTATTATACACTATGGTCCAGAATATGAATTTATCAAATTCATATAGTACCGTTGCTATTTATTTATATATATATATATATATATTTACGGTAATTCAATAAATAGGAATAATCATCCAAAATTCCCAAAATTGATATATACCTATTATAATATCCCAACATCAGTATATAATATTTACATAACCCATAGTTCATCATAACTATTTATTTCAATATATAACAATATTTCACGGTAATTATAAGATAATTACCAAATAAATAACAAACAATTTCTAAAAATTCCAAATAAATTCCAACATCATTAAACATTATATTATAACATTGTAACATCATAACATCAACCAAACTAATTTAAATCGTCACCATATGAGCTTGTGATGCTCTCGGCTTTTCGATTTATTTAGTATTTGGTTTTCAAAATTCAACAATTATATACTATGTTTATACACTATAGTATAGTAATATAACATCATAATATTTATCAAAACTAATTAAATCATCACCTTCAAGAGCAATAAGCTCACGGCTTATTTGATTTAAAATAGCATTTGATTTCTAAAATTCTAATTAATTCACACAATGTATAAATAATATACTAAAGCATTAATACACCATTGCATGTTCTAAAATAAAATCATACACCAACCTATATATTTATAAAGCTCTCGGCCCTTTTTAATTAAATAGCAATTGATTTTCAAAAATTCTAATTAAATCATAGAACATATAATCAAGGTTCTAAAGCACTAATATGTCATTACATGCTTGAAATAAAAATTATACACCAAGGTATCAAGTCATACATGTCTCGGTCATTTTAAAAAATAGCTAGGGTGTTCAAAATTTCTAAATGATACATATGCACTCTAAACATGATGTAGAACAATAATCAATCCTTAAAACATCTTCACAAGTGTTCGGTTATCACTAGCCATTTTATAGCATTTTGAAAACTATATAAACATGCATTATGGTTGAAAATCATATATATGCAAGATACATTCATGCATTTCATATACCATAACCTATGTTCATCTAAGCATATTCACATGTATTTTTGTAAATAAAATCCTCAAGAACATGTATATAAACAATAGCTCATGCTCAAGAACATTTAAACACATATATACATATATATACAAGATTCGAACACATATAAACATATATAACGAGTTTTCGATTTTTCTTGAATAAGGAAGGATGAGAATCGAAGCTTGGGGTCTCGTTTACCTTTGAAATAGCTATGGAGTCAAGATTAGTGCTAGGGGTGTGATGGATTTGAATGGGAGAAGGAGAAAGGAAGAAAAATCTGAAAATGGGGAGGTTTGGCTCTCGGTTTTCAGCTGAAGTTGGAGAGAAATGGAGAGTGAAATGAGGTTCCAAAGTGTTTGAAATGGAGGAAGAGATATATCAACAAAGGGTGAAGAGGAAGAGTCTCTCCCATCATATCCTTCTCTCTCTCTCGATTTTAGCCCAAAATGGGATAAAATCTGCAGCACATTGGGAGTGAGAGATGATTATTAGGCTAGAGCAAAAGCTAAGCCATGCATTGGTCCAAATTAAAAAGGCTCCCATGCCTTGTTGGGTGATGATGGCGTCGCATAGGAGAGGTTTAGGGGGCTGATTTTATTTCAATTTTGTACATAATACATGTATTAATCATAGTATAGTTCATAGATATATAATACATGCCATAAAATAATTAAATCATCACATATGTATAAATTTGAAATTACAGATCAAAATTGGAAAAATAGGATTAAAATATAAATTACACCTATTATTGATACTCATGTAATTTTAGTCCCAATATACACATATATATCATAATATATGATTTAGATATTAAATAATAGCATAGGATAAAATTATTACACATTTAATGAATTAAAACCCTAATTTGAAAGTTTGGGTTTCAATTTTATAAAAACTGAATCCTCGATTTTATGGCTGAAACTCTGATTTAATGCTTAATATTATTCATATATATCATATTATATAGTTTAGATACCATAGGATAATTTAATGGTATCATTTCATGTGATAAAACCACTTATTTATAAGATTAGGGTTTTGAAATTTAATTCGAAATTATCGAGTTTAATAACTCAAATATTGATTTTATTAATCATTAATACTGTAATTATATAAAATAATAATAGAAATTAATTATTATAATTTCCGAGCATTAAACTCATTTTCAAAGCGTCTCAGGCGTTAACGTTAACGTCTCAAAGCGTTGAAATCGACTCATCTCAAAATGGTGTGATAAGTTCATACTTACTAAATAAATATATTCCATTTAATAAAGGAATTAAGATGGAAATTAATTCCAAGCTTCCTTGCTCGAGAAAATTTCATGAAAAGGCGGCGTTCGATCTGCGTTTGGCGTTAAAAATATTGACGAATCATTTCGTAATATTTCAATCCTTTAATTCACAATCCTTAGTGAATTATGAAAAGGAATTCGTTATAACGATATCGTATCGAAATCACAAGGTTCGATGTCGTAAAAAGATAATATCTGGCAAAACCACAATTACGGGTTTAGAATACCGTGTCGTATATTCGTTTCTTTGGAATATTACATTCCACCCCTTACGAAAAATTTAGTCCGAAATTTGTATACCTTTAGAAAAATAAGTGGGTATTTTTCCTCATTGCTTCTTCAAGCTCCCGTGGCTTCTTACCGTCAAGTGGTGTCTCCACAACACTTTAACTAACGGAATCGACTTGCTCGTAGTTCTTTGAACTTTGTGGTCAAGTATGGCTGCGGGTTCTTCCTTATAGCTCATATCGGCTCGAGGATCACGTCGTCTTGATGAATCACGTGCTTTGGGTCGTGAGCGTATTTTCGTAATTGTGAGGCGTGAAAAACATTATGGACATTTCCTAGGTTTGGCGGAAGAGCCAACCTATAAGCTCTGGACCTATCCTTTCTAGGATCTCATAAGGTCTATGAAGCGGGGTCTAAGCTTTCCTTCGGGCCCAAACGACAATCCCTTTTGATGGAGAGACCTTAAGAAATACTTTGTCTCCATCCTCAAGCTGTAGCTTTCGGATCTCTGGCGTATCGGTAAGATTTTCTGTCATCTGAGCCTCTTTTATCCTCGTCTAATTTGTCGAGCGATTTGATCATTTCACTCACGCATCAGGCCTATGACTTTTCTCTCACCGACTTCATCCCGATAAAGTGGTGATCTACACTTTTGCCATACAAGGCTTCGTATGGGGCCATGCCGATCGTCGACGATAGCTGTTGTTGTAAGCAAATTCAATCGAGGTAAAATATCTTCCCATTTTGTACCGCGATCCAAAATTACAGTTCTAAGCATATCTTCTAGCGTTTGGATCGTTCTCTCCATTGTCCATCGGTTTGTGGGTGGAATCTTTGTCTTGAAGTTTAATCTCGTACCAGTTCTCTCGTAAGCTAATCAAAATCTGGATGTGAACTTGGAGTCTCGATCGGAGGTAATAGATTTTGGCACTCCATGTAGTCGTACAATTTCCTTAACGTCTGGTGGGCGACTTATCGGATCCATAAGTGCTTTGAATAGGTAAAAGTGAGCACTTTTGGTAAGTCTATCCACAATTACCCATATGGTGTGTTTCCTCTTCTCGATTTGGGTAAGCATGTGAAATCCATCGTTATATCGTCCCACTTCCATTCGGGGATTTCCAACGGTTGTAACTTCCCATAGGGACGTTGGTGTAGTGCCTTCACTTGTTGACAAACAAGGCGTTCTCTGAAAAGCTATGTCTCGTTTCATGCCTTCCCACCAAAATTTTTCCTTGGTCTGGTACGTCTTAGTACTACACGGGTGGGCGGTGTAGGGCGTGTCGTGAGCCTCGCTCATGATTTCGTTACGAAGCTCTGCGTCGTCGAGGAGCATATCCTACCTTCAAACAATAAGGCGTTATCGGCGCCTCTTGAAAGTCTTGAATCCTTGGACCTTAGTCTTTCTCGGATCTTTTCAACTTTTCCTCAATCCTTTGTCTCTCGACAATTCTTTTCCTTAGATCGGATGTCGGTGTGAGTGTAGCGATCTGACTCACGATTGTCTGGGTGGTTCAACTAGTTCAATCTTCATCTGCCAAACTCTTCACGAGTTTTCCTCTTGTACAAAGAGACATCCTAACTTGGTATGGCTCTTACGACTCAAGGCGTCAGCTACTACATTCGCCTTGCCCGGGTGATAGTTAATACCACAGTCGTAATCTTTTACTAATTCTAGCCATCTTCTTTGTCTCATATTCAGATCTCTTTGTTGAAGAAATACTTCAAACTTTTATGATCCGTGAAGATCTCATCTCACACCATAGAGATGGTGTCTCCAAATTTTTAGGGCATGAACTACAGCTGCTAATTCCAAATCGTGGGTTGGGTAGTTCAGCTCGTGGGGTCTGAGTTGTCGAGATGCGTAAGCTATCACTTTTCCTTCTTGCATCAAAACACAACCCAGCCCGGTCTTAGATCGTCGGTATAGACCACATACCCTTGTGCTTACGGGATTGCTAGAAGCTGGTGCCTTGGTCGATTTCTCTTTGAGTATTTGGAAACTCATCTCGCACTCATCGGTCAATTGAACTTGATTCCCTTAGAAGTAGGCGGGTTATTGGCCTTGCAATTTTGGAGAATCCTTGATGAATCTCCTATAGTAACCGACTAATCTAGAAACTTCTAATTTCGTCTTTGTGTTCTTGGTGATTTCCATTCTTGCTGCCTCTACTTTGGTGGATCTACTTTTATACCTTGGTGAGACACGATGTGTCAAGGAACATAACTTCCTTGACCAAAACTCACACTTGCTAAACTTAGCAAAGAGTCTTTCATTTCTCAAGGTTTGCAAAACCGTTCGTAGATGTTCATATGATCCTCTCCATTCTTTGAATAGATAAGGATGTCATCTATGAAGACCAAAACAAATTTATCCAAAATGGATGAAATACTACTGTTCATGAGGTCCATGAACACGGTGGTGCATTGGTTAATCCGAATGGCATAACTATGAATTCATAGTGGCCATATCACGGTTCGAATCGGTCTTGATACATCTTGAGGCCGTATTTTCAGCTGGTGGTATCGACTTAAGATCAATTTTGAGAATACACCCGCTCTCGCAATTGATCAAACGGTCATCAATTGCGGGTAAAGGGTATTTGTTCTTTAGTGTCATCTTATTTAGTTCTCTATAATCGATGCACATCCTCAAAGAACCATCCTTCTTCTTAACAAACAAAGCAGCTCCCAAGGTGAAACACTCGGCTAATGAATCCCGGATCCAAAAGCTCTTGGATTTGGATTTTGACTCTTCTAGCTCCTTTGGGGCCATCCTATAGGGCGCGCCGACCTTTGGGGCTGATCACGGCTCCAAGTCGATGGTAAACTCGATTGTCTATCGGGAGGTAGTCTGGCGATTTTTGGAAATACATCAGGAAATTCTCGGACAACTTCAATGTCTTCTACCAGCGCGGGTTTATCCTCATCGTTTAAATAAACAAGGAATGCATGGCATCCCTTACGGTTCATCATCCTCCTAGCTTGTAGTCTTGATACTATCGGGATCCTCCTTCCCATGCGATCCCGTGAAAATCGTAGCTTCTTGTCGAGGAAAGTGAAGCGAAATTTTCCTTTCCTTACGAGAGAATCGTGGAGTGATTCTTAGCTAACTTGATCCATTCAGAGGATTATGTCTACATCATCCATGGGTATTATGTTTAGATTGTTAGCGAACCTTAAGTGATCTAATGTCGACTCTAGGTTCGAGCAAAAGTGGGTATGGTCATAATCCCTCCTATAGGCGATGAGATTCTCATATCACGGCTTGATTTTTCAGACCTAAGGCTCGGCATTTCTCGCATGATTTTGCAATAAAAGAATGCGAAGCACCGTGTCGAACAATACTATAACGGTGGGTTGAGGAGAACTCCCATACACGCCGAGTTTCCTTGGTTTTGTTAGATTCTGCCTCTATCTGGGCGTAGGCTCGCTTTGCCGGTGAGGGTGACGAGGCGCGGTCCTTGTTGATTTGGCGGTTCTTTGCTGGCTTTATTCTTGCCATTCTTGGCGTTAGCCGCGGTGGTTGCCGCCCTCTTTGTTGTTAGGCGGTGGCGCCACTATGATTCGCGAATTCTTATTCTTGTTGCTTGCCATTGTGGTGGTGTTGGGTTGTTGTTGATCTTGGGGTTGTTGCCATTGGAGTTGCGGGGTTGGGGTTGGAATTGTGCGGTGGTGGGGTTGGTTGTATAGCCCTTAGTGGTGAGCATTGCCGGTTGGTTCGGCCTAATATCGAGCGTGACATTGGGCAATTGTTGGCGTAATGCCCGTTTGCCCGCGCTTGTAACGACTTACCACGTTTGCCGTGCACACACCCTTGTGTGCTCTATGGCATCTAGGGCATTGAGGTGCCCTTGACTGCATTCTGTGGTCCCTTCTTTGGTGGAGCATAAATTGCTCTCTTCGATTACGTCCTTGTTGCGCCGTGTTTCCTTGCCACGGGCGCTTGTGACTTCTTCTCCATAGTTTCGCGGTTGTTATTCCGCGGTTGGGGTCGATTCCCTTTTCCTTGTCCAATTACCGTGTGTGCTGTGGCGACACCATCTTATTCTCGGTCATGGCGCCTCGATATCAAAGCTCGTGCGAGAGCTTGATTGTAGATAGGTCTCCGTGGTGGCAAGAGACATCGTATCTCCGTTCTAGTACGACACGAACTTTTCCGACATTTTCAAGTCGGTGTCCACAGATCTGGCGCATATCTCGACATCTCGCGAGAAAGTGCGATCATAGTCGATTCGGATAATTTTCTTGTTTTAGCGGAAAAACTCTTGCCTCTTTCCCCTATAGCTTTTGGGGATATACTTTTCGTCTGACTCTCTCTTGAAATCCTCCACGAGAATTCTTCTAGCTGTTAATTTGTAAAGTCTTCTTCTGGCCTCCCACGGAAGTCGGGTGGTCCGATGGTGGAAAGTAACACACGACATCCTTTCTGTGCCGTGCACCTTAAGAAAGTGAAAATCCGTTCAATGGCCCTAACCCGTTGTTCGAACTTCTTCGAACTCCCTTTTCGTTAAAAGCAGGAGGTTTGCCTCGAGAATAGTTCTTGATCCTGCGATCGGGTTGAGGTGGGGCGGTGGTTGGGGATTATCTTACGGTTCTTGTTCGGGGATTCTACCCCTTCCTCTAGGTCTTCCTCGACCTCTGGGTTCTCTTTCTGGGTTTCTTCTCGGAGGCATTCTGCTATATAAAACATACCATCGTTAATTATTAACGCTTACAACTTAACAAAATAAGGTTTTCATAGCTTCTTCTTAAAGCGATATAAAGTAAAACAATTCATCCATAGCATAGACAATTGTCACCAAAAGGCCCCTTGGGTCAAAATATATGTGGATAGATAACGAGGTTTGTCAAAACAAGATGTCTAACATCGAGAATCATAGAAAATAGAAATAACAAGGTTTCGGGCCCACACGCCAAAAGAAAATCGAGTCCTAGAACCATGGTATTGAAATAAAAGGAAAAAGCTAGCACACATGCTAGTCATAAGAAAGCAATTCTAATTAAAACATCGCCTAAGGTCTTCACGAGTTTCCTTCCTACTCGCGTCTTCCTCGGGGTCTTCCTCCTCTTGGTCGTCTTCCTCATCCGAACCGTCCTCACGAGGTCGTACTACTGGATGGTCTGCACGCTAGCTTCCATCATCGGTATGTCACGCGAGGGTCCGAAGTTATCCGCGCCGTATAAGTCGTAGTTGTGGCGGATCGGATGTAGCATACTCGGGTCGGGTCATATCGGGAAGGTATCTAATACTCTCATCGCTGTTGTCGTGGAAGGGCTCTTCGTCTTGGTGGTGGTGGATCGGATGCGGTGGTAGGGGCGGTAGTGGCGGACGTCTTGGGTGTCAGCTGCTGGTGGCAACACGGGCTCTCCCAGGCTCTGGGCGTCTTGCCCTATCCACCTCGTACATCACCCTCGTCCACCGATGCAGGGGTATCCTTTGGATCAACTTTGTCTCGGAACCTCAAAGTACAGACCACTCTGGCGACTCGTCACGCCAGTGTACTCCCGTGGAGGAGATAGGGTCCCATCGGTGCGGCTCCATAGATCTTGTACACGTAAGTCGGTGACTCACGAACACAGGCGGATCCCAATCAAATCATAACCTCGGGAATCGATAGATGTAGTCTCCCGATACCTCTCGGGCATAACCATCCAGTACAAGGGAGTATAGCTAGGAGTCTCTTGATGCCATCGTGGTCGGTTGCGCCATAGGCTCGGGCGTTCCTCCACAACAGAAGGTAGTGCGCGCGAAACTCGCCTAGGTCTTCCCGGCGCATCCAACATTCCCTATAGGTGCGCATCAGCTCCTCGGGTGGGGCATGAGGTCTACCCTTCTCCTAGCGATATAGCGCATCTCCTCCATACGCCGCGGTAAAAGAAAAAGAAAACTAACGTAAGTCGACTATCGTTATCTCAAAGCGACAAGGATAGCATAACGAGAAGCAACTAGGCTAGAACTAACAATTCTATAAGGTAGGCAACATCATAATGTACAATACATACCACAACTTACCTTCTTAGTCTTACCCAAACATATACATATAGCTAATGATATCTTAATATCGCTACGAGATCCTTGTCTTATATCAAACACTTAAGCTAGAGTTTAACAGACTCTATCGTATTCTGGAGACAGAATTAGGGATTCTGTTCTTCATAACAAATGAAGATCAGTGCGTTAGGAGTACGTAGGTGAAAACCATGCGTAAATCGGAGTCTAACGAGGAGATCTAGCTAAAACAAATCTACTGCGCAGTGCAGGAAATTTGCGCGATCGTGCAAAAATGTCAATCGAGGCGTGCGTCGACGTAATATGTCTACCATATTCGGGTTCTTAAGTCGAGGCTGAACATCCTGAAGCCGTAAGTGGCGTCCATGTCGTGATTCGTGTTGCTGGTCACTCGTGTCGAGTGATGATGGAGTCCGGCGTCATTCGACTTAAAGGTTGGGGTCGTCCTCGTTAGTCCTTCTCGCTCGTCTTTCGTCGTCCGTGCTCAAGGGTATCATCACTTTCATTCTTCCTATCGTTCTTTTGTTCGCATAAGGGAAAAGTTCGTACTTCTATGTTCTTTCACGATCGTGAGCATGCTCCTTAGAGTCTAAGTTAGTCTCGTGATAACACATCATTCATCATAAATAAAATTTTGAAAGTCGGAAAGTAAGGTTTTATTTGCAAATTTGGAAGTATGATTTCAAAAGGCGGTCATGATCAACCCATATACATATTAAAATGAATTAGTTCGTTTCATGTTGATCATTCAACTTGATACTACCATACACTTCCATCTCGATACTTGAGCAATTGTATTGGCTCGATTGAAAAAATTTGGAAAAATTTTCTTCCTCAACTTCAAAATTTTCATAATAATAATATTTCTCAAAGTTCCTCTAACTTGCTCATCATGCGAAGTTTTCCATTTCATGAGTTTGAGAAAGAAATGCGATTACCTTTTTCGGTTGAGCTCGATGTGATGGAGTGTTGAGAGGTCGGTGGGTTTCTAGAAGTCGGTGACTCGATCTAGACTTAGAATAAAGGTCTTGGGTTTACAAAGAGCAAAAGCGCTCGATACCATACATCACGACCCATTCCGGACCAACCCGGTTGGAGGCGACTAATACTAGGAGTAGTATTTTAGGGATTACGGGTAAAATAAAGATGCATAAGAATAAACTAACATGCTTGAGTAGAATATGAAGTGATGTTATAATGTTTTTGAAAAGGTTTAGGCCATCGGACCCAAAACTTGGCACGATCCGATGGACCTCGATAGTTCATAACATAAAGCATAAATAAAGGAGTTGAGTATAGCGGCGGAAAGTGTGTGAATACATATATGACGATATGCATTAAGTATAACCAAAAAATTCAAGTAAATCGGTCGAGGACACTAGACTCCTCAACACATCCCCATCATCACCATCGAGCTCAACTGCACATTTAAAACAAACATGCGGGGCTAAGTACAAGAAATTGCACTCGGTGGACTTATGCGAAAACATTTGATAATATTTGGATTCTGTTGCCAATATCGAGTAAGTCGCGAGGGTTTTAGTTAAAATGCCTTGTCTTACCAAATCATTCGGTTCGTAAACATAGCTTTGGCGGGCATTTTCTTGGTGTGTATGGTCCGTATCTCATAGTCACAATACATAATAATAAATAAATAAATAAGCGTCGAGAGGAGGCCTCCCGTCTCTGACGCCGTGACCGGCCGTAATCCGTCTGACCACGGTCCTCTCTGCAAGCATATGTTAACACGGTATAGTTCCGACCTTCACGCCAATCTAGCGGGCATTTATCATCCGACACGGGACCCGACATTAAAGGTTGGGCGCTACCACAACAAATGATATAATAGTTCCAACCATCTCCACGCCCTACCGGGCATAGCGAGATAGGATCCGTACACAAAGCGAAATATTTTTGGCGGTGTAATGCGGTAAAACATTTGTTAAGCGGTTGTAGGATAAGTCTTTGTAAATAAACTCATTTGAAATAACGATAAAGTCACGTTTTAGTGGGGTAAGAAAAGGCCCGTTTTGAAGATAAAGCCCACATTAGTGAGGTAAGAAAAGCCCCCACGGACTACGGTTCGTTGTAAAAGTCACAGGTTCGATCGTTCGTCCAAAATCCGTCATTGCGTTTGCGTCCGCTTTCTGGCGAGGCTTTAGTCGTCGCTCAAGTCTATCGAGACTTTCGAAAACTAAGATAACTTTGATATTTCATATCGATGTGAGGTGAATTCCTTAGTGAATTGATACGTCTCTGTCGTCTGACATTGAATTGTTCTCGTTCGCCGAGATCGTTCGGCGTGTTGATGCGTTTCTCGATATATGGGTTTCATTTGTGAAGTCTTTTCTTACTAATGAGGTATCATACTCAATTAGTATATCTTACAGCGTCTTGACGTATTTATAAGCGTATAATCGTGCGTTTGACTTGAAAAGTCAGCGAAGTCGACAACTGATCTACAAAGTCGATGATTTTGACTTTTAAATAGTAATTTCTTACTATTTTGCTTTATAAATCGAATTTGATCGATTTGAAAGCGTAAAGTCCTATTTCTCGATTTATCTTGTAAATCGAGGACTTATAAATATTTTCGCATTTTAATAACTCTTTTATAATTAAAAAGCGTATTTTGGTTTTTAAAACGTTACAAAATGAACGTTCGTCTCAAACATAGCAATCTATGTTTATAAAATTTTGTAACATTTAAAAACTGTCCAGAATATTATTTTAGCAAAAATTTCATTAATAAACAGTTTTAAAAAGGATTTAAAATCCTTATTAATTATCGAAATTTTCGATAATTGTCTTAAAAATAGCAAATGACCCTTGAAAAATTTTCTAAATTAATATAGTGCATTATTATACACTATGGTCCAGAATATGAATTTATCAAATTCATATAGTCGTTGCTATTTATTTATATATACATATATATATATTACGGTAATTCAATAAATAGGAATAATCATCAAAAATTCCCAAAATTGATATATACCTATTATAATATCCCAACATCAGTATATAATATTTACATAACCCATAGTTCATCATAACTATTTATTTCAATATATAACAATATTTCACGGTAATTATAAGATAATTACCAAATAAATAGCAAACAATTTCTAAAAATTCCAAATAAATTCCAACATCATTAAACATTATATTATAACATTGTAACATCATAACATCAACCAAACTAATTTAAATCGTCACCATATGAGCTTGTGATGCTCTCGGCTTTTTCGATTTATTTAGTATTTGGTTTTCAAAAATTTCAACAATTATATACTATGTTTATACACTATAGTATAGTAATATAACATCATAATATTTATCAAAACTAATTAAATCATCACCTTCAAGAGCAATAAGCTCACGGCTTATTTGATTTAAAATAGCATTTGATTTCTAAAAATTCTAATTAATTCACACAATGTATAAATAATATACTAAAGCATTAATACACCATTGCATGTTCTAAAATAAAATCATACACCAACCTATATATTTATAAAGCTCTCGGCCCTTTTTAATTAAATAGCAATTGATTTTCAAAAATTCTAATTAAATCATAGAACATATAATCAAGGTTCTAAAGCACTAATATGTCATTGCATGCTTGAAATAAAAATTATACACCAAGGTATCAAGTCATACATGTCTCGGTCATTTTAAAAAAAATAGCCTAGGGTGTTCAAAAATTTCTAAATGATACATATGCACTCTAAACATGATGTAGAACAATAATCAATCCTTAAAACATCTTCACAAGTGTTCGGTTATCACTAGCCATTTTATAGCATTTTCGAAAACTATATAAACATGCATTATGGTTCGAAAATCATATATATGCAAGATACATTCATGCATTTCATATACCATAACCTATGTTCATCTAAGCATATTCACATGTATTTTTGTAAATAAAATCCTCAAGAACATGTATATAAACAATAGCTCATGCTCAAGAACATTTAAACACATATATACATATATATACAAGATTCGAACACATATAAACATATATAACAGTTTTCGATTTTTCTTGAATAAGGAAGGATGAGAATCGAAGCTTGGGGTCTCATTTACCTTTGAAATAGCTATGGAGTCCAAGATTAGTGCTAGGGGTGTGATGGATTTCGAATGGGAGAAGGAGAAAGGGAAGAAAAATCTGAAAATGGGGGAGGTTTGGCTCTCGGTTTTCAGCTGAAGTTGGAGAGAAATGGAGAGTGAAATGAGGTTCCAAAAGTGTTTGAAATGGAGGGGGAAGAGATATATCAACAAAGGGGTGAAGAGGAAGAGTCTCTCCCCATCATATCCCTTCTCTCTCTCGATTTTAGCCCAAAATGGGATAAAATCTGCAGCACATTGGGAGTGAGAGATGATTATTAGGCTAGAGCAAAAGCTAAGCCATGCATTGGTCCAAATTAAAAAGGCTCCCATGCCTTGTTGGGTGATGATGGCGTCGCATAGGAGAGGTTTAGGGGGCTGATTTTATTTCAATTTTGTACATAATACATGTATTAATCATAGTATAGTTCATAGATATATAATACATGCCATAAAAATAATTAAATCATCACATAGCTTAATTTGAAATTACCGATCAAAATTGGAAAAATAGGATTAAAAATATAAATTACACCTATTATTGATACTCATGTAATTTTTAGTCCCAAATATACACATATATATCATAATATATGATTTAGATATTAAATAATAGCATAGGATAAAATTATTACACATTTAATGAATTAAAAACCCTAATTTGAAAGTTTGGGTTTCAATTTTATAAAAACTGAATCCTTCGATTTTATGGCTGAAACTCTGATTTAATGCTTAATATTATTCATATATATCATATTATATAGTTTAGATACCATAGGATAATTTAATGGTATCATTTCATGTGATAAAACCACTTATTTATAAGATTAGGGTTTTGAAATTTAATTCGAAATTATCGAGTTTAATAACTCAAATATTGATTTTATTAATCATTAATACTGTAATTATATAAAATAATAATGGAAATTAATTATTATAATTTCCGAGCATTAAACTCATTTTCAAAGCGTCTCAGGCGTTAACGTTAACGTCTCAAAGCGTTGAAATCGACTCATCTCAAAATGGTGCATGATAAGTTCATACTTACTAAATAAATATATTCCATTTAATAAAGGAATTAAGATGGAAATTAATTCCAAGCTTCCTTTGCTCGAGAAAATTTCATGAAAAGGCGGCGTTCGATCGAAAACGCGTTTGGCGTTAAAAATATTGACGAATCATTTCGTAATATTTCAATCCTTTAATTCACAATCCTTAGTGAATTATGAAAGGAATTCGTTATAACGATATCGTATCGAAATCACAAGATTCGATGTCGTAAAAAGATAATATCTGCAAAACCACAATTACGGGTTTAGAATACCGTGTCGTATATTCGTTTCTTTGGAATATTACAGTTCGGATCAAATTAGGTTTTCGGTATATTTTACCGGCGTTCGGTTAAGTTCTTGAGAATTCCTTCGTAAATTGATTCTTATAATTTCTAAATTCATAATAAATTATTCCTTCATGAGTTTGGTTGTTATCACTATTTATTATGATTAGCACGGATGGAAGTTGTTAGGCTCGTAAATAGTGTTTTAAGGCCGAGGGCAAGTATGCCGAAAATTCTCATCCTTTGCATTCTCACATGTTTCGTGTGAGGATTCTAAAATGAAATCCGTTAGTCGAGATTCATTCTCGATCTTTCATTCTATGTTCAAGCTACTCGAAAAACCCTAATCCGGTGGGACTAGTTATCGATTTTGATTTCTTTAGTATTCGATCTCGAATCGATTCTAATTCATTTCATTGGTTTCCTTAAACATAATTAAGGTCTAAGAACCACAACTAAGTGATTCAAACATCACTAATAAAAGTTTTAAATTTTTGGGTTATTACATACCATCCCCTTAAAAGAAATTTCATCCGAAATTTGCTAGCCTTGGAAAAGATCTGGATATTTCTCCTTCATAGCTGATTCCAGTTCCCAGGTTGCTTCTTCTTGACCATGGTGTCTCCATAGAACTCTCACTAGCGGTATTTCTTTGTTCCTTAGCCTTTGGACACGTCGGTCCAAGATTTCCGTAGGTAGTTCTACGTAACTCATATTGTCATCGAGGACAATATCGGTCGGTGGTATCACATGGCTGGGGTCATGTATGTACTTCCGTAGTTGTGAAACATGGAACACATTGTGCACGTTTCCAAAACTTGGCGGCAATGCAAGTCTGTAAGCCGCTGGTCCTATTCTCTCCAGAATTTCATAGGGTCCTATGAAACGTGGTCGCAACTTCCCTTTGATTCCGAATCTCACGATCCCTTTAGATGGAGAAATTTTCAAGAAGACCATATCTCCCTCTTCGAAATGTAGCTCTGTGCGACGCTTGTCGGCGTACGACTTCTGTCGGTCCTGGGCCTCCTTGATCCGTTGGCGGATCATGCCGCGATCTCAATCATTTCTCCCACAGAGTCAGGTCCTAACACTCTTCTTTCTCCCACTTCATCCCAGTAAAGTGGTGACCGACATTTCCTTCCATAAAGCGCTTCGTACGGGGCCATTCCAATAGTCGCTTGGTAGCTGTTATTGTAGGCGAATTCCACAGTGGTAACACTTGTTCCCAAATTCTCTCTATCGAGGACAACGGTCCTCAGCATGTCTTCCAACGTTTGAATGGTCCTCTCGGACTGTCCGTCCGTCTGCGGATGGAACGCGGTACTGAAATGTAGTCGTGTCCCCAGTTCCTTTTGTAAACTCATCCAGAATCTGGACGTAAATTTTGAATCTCTATCGACGTGATAGTCTTTGGAACTCCATGTAGACGGATAACTTCTGACGTATAACCGTGCTCCGTCATCGATCCATGTGTTATTGGAATGGGTAGGAAATGCGCTCTTGGTCGATCGATCGATGATGACCCAAATAGCGGTATTCCCCTTTGTGATTTGGGTAGCCGGTAACAAAGTCCATGGCTATATCATCCCATTTCCATTTCGGTATATCTAGCGGTTGTAAGGTCCCATACGGTCGTTGGTGGAGTGCTTTCACTTGTTGGCACGTCAAACAACGCTCCACAAATGAAGCCACATCTCGCTCATTCCATCCCACCAAAATTTCTCCTTGAGGTCTTGGTACATTTGGTCTTTGCCGGGTGTCTTGGTATAAGAAGTCTCATGGGCTTCCTTCAAGATTTCGCTCGAAGTTCTTCATCTTCGAACGCACACTCTCCGTCATACAACAAAACATTATCGGTTGCTTCGTAAATTTCTTGTGTTTATCGTCCTTGATCTTAGCTCGCATTTCCTCTAGCTTTTGCTCTTCCTCCGAGCTTCTAAGATTCGAGACTCTTAAGTCGGGATTGCAATCAATGTTGCAATACAGCCTCTATCGTCGAGAGATGGGCCTACGACTTGATGTTCATCCTCTGAAATTCTTTTATAAGTATTTCCTCATGGTCGAGAGACATCCCAAATCGGGATAGGATTTGCGACTCAAGGCATCGGCTACAACATTAGCCTTGCTCGGTGGTAATTGATACCACAATCGTAATCTTTCACTAGCTCTAACCATCTCTACGCCTCATGTTAAGATCTTTACATTCAAAGAAATATTCCGGGCTCTTATGGTCGTGTATAGATCTCACATCTAACTCCATAAAGGTGATGCCTCCATATCTTTAAGGCATGTCGACCATTGCTAATTCCGTGTCGTGAGTAGGATAGTTCAACTCATGTGGGCGTAATTGCCTTGAGCGTAAGCAATAACCTTACCTTCTTGCATTAGTACACAACCTAGTCCATGCTTTGAAGCATCCGTAGATTGTGTACTCTTTATCGCCTCGTGCATCGCTAGTACAGTCTTGTCGTCAAGAACTCCTTTAGCCTCTGGAAACTAGCCTCACACTCGGCGGTCCAGGTGTACTTGATTCCTTTCCTCAACAGTTGGGTCATGGGTCGGGCTATCGTTGAGAATCCTTCGATAAACCTTCGATAGTAGCCGGCCAGTCCTAAGAAACTCCGAATTTCATTCGGGTTCTTCGGTGACTCCCATTCTCGAACTGTATCGATCTTCGAGGGGTCTACTTTGATTCCCTCGGCGGACACAATGTGACCCAAAAATGTTACTTCGCCTAACCAAAACTCACACTTGCTAAACTTGGCGAAGAGCTGCTCTTGCCTCAATGTTTGTAGTACAGTTCTCAAGTGCTCTTTGTGTTCTTGGTTATTCCTAGAGTATATTAGGATATCGTCTATGAACACTAAGACGAATTTGTCTAGGTATGGGTGGAACACCCTGTTCATAATATCCATAAATCACCGCGGGGCATTTGTAAGTCCAAAGGCATCACGATGAATTCAAATGACCATACCTTGTATGGAAAGCCGTTTTAGGTACATCCTCTGGTCTAATCCTCAATTGGTGTACCCCGGGCATGTGCTGCAGCCCACTGACGTGTGAAGTGTGCTAGAAACTCGCCAAGGTCATCTCCGTGGCACATCTGGTAGGAGCAGTACGATCGTATAACCTCCTCGGGGGTGGCCCTAGAGGACAGAGGGCGTCTAGTCGTGAACACAGTCCGAGCCATGTTTAGTTGAAACAGTTACCTTCTTCCTCGTTGAGCAGGACGACGATGGAGTGCAGTGCAGTAGCAGTCAAACCTAAACAATTTCTAGACTCAACTTTCAACTCAGGATTCAAGGAAAGGGTTTCTAGGGTTCAGAGCGAACAAGTGCTCTGATACCACTTTGTGACGACCCGACTTTCCAATGAAGTACGGATCATATGGATCGTCACCGGTATGATAAAGTAGCGGAAATAAACATAACTAATCAAGGCAATCAACCAATCAACTACTTAATAACGCATAGGTTAAAGGGATAAACAATCGATACCATTTCAAGTCCTAGAAGGACTTGTCGAAAAGGGTTCAAGGTTCAACATAACCCAATCGAGGTATGAATTTAAAGTCACAGTACGACCTCCAATTCGATGCGGAAATAGCGGTTATAATCAAAATATTAATAATATCGAGTTAGGCGGCAAATAAGCACGTGGACATGCATATGACGATGCATGCCCAGGTTCTAGAAACCTTTCTAATTAAGCATCAAAAATAGTCGCTACTCGCACCACCTCGCACCCATCATCGATCCTTGCTCAACCCGCACATCAAAAGCGAGATGTAGGGCCGGTACAAAAGTACTCAATGGACTCGTTGTCGAAAACATTTTCTTTGTCAAAAGTTATTAGCGCCCACAATAGCGCATGAGGATTTTAGTTAAAGACTCATGCACTATCAAATATTTTATCGTTTTCCAAAAGCGTCGGGCCTGACTATTTCATTCACGTTGTTTCCATATCTGATCATTCATTCATTCATTCCATTCGCGCACTATGGAGGTGGCCACCTACACATAGTCGTCGTGACCGGTCGAGGTAGCTAACCTTAACACACGATCCTGCGTGTACACAATCCGAGTTAGTCCTTAACTAAGTCGGATCCGATCGTTACCTTTTTTACGTTGGTGGACCAACTCATTCACATACCACATTGATACATCAATCTCAGATAGGATAACAACAAAACATAAACATTTGGCAGTCAATAACATTTCATGTGATAATATTTCATAATGCTTTGTAAAACATGCTTTGAGATATGCATAACATTTTCGTTTCAAGAAAGCCCACCTGCTAATCCAAAGCTTAGTGGTTCTAAATGAAGCGGGGTGAGTATCCTTCCTCAAAGACTTCACGCCCGATCGAACCCTTCATAAGAAAATAGCCGTTCTTAGGTTCTTTCTATCGATCGATGGTCGTTTATAAATTACGACTTTAAAGTTCCCAATTAGGGTTTCTTTATGATTTTATGTGATTGTTTTAAGATAATTTCTATTATCTTACATTCCCAATTCTCAGGCTATATTACCTCATCGTCCATAGGTGAACTTCAATTATGAATTACATAATCCGAGTCTATCCGTGACTCTTAACCTTAGTTTTATTATCGTTATTACGTTATAGGTTATCGGTAATCAAATTATGATTGGTAGATTAGGATATTCTCAAGCCACTAACTAGACTTAACAATTATAGTTACGTCCTAGTAGGTTATGCTTGACGACTTGTCGTATTAGCACGATAATTAAAAGAGGAATATTGACTTACAAATCGAGTGGACATATGCCATCATGTAAGTAATTAGTACTTTAAGAATAAATGGAGTACTTCGGGAATATCAACTCGGCTTTTGAGACATAAGGATCGACATCATGTGTTCGAATCGTTGCTTACACATTACGACATTGTCTATTTAACTTAACTCGCCGGAGGTTACATATGTCGTATAATCGTTATTCATTATCGAGTTGTGTGTACGCCCGACTAATATCGTATTGAGTTGTCGTTATTGAATATTAACGTTGTAGCTCGACTCTTGGTTTTTCTAACGTAGGAACTCACGTTTGGGTATCCTTTCATTAATAAAAACCCTAATTCGTGTCTAACTTCGATTCTTGTTT
This sequence comes from Salvia rosmarinus, assembly GCA_036937905.1. Taxonomy (NCBI): domain Eukaryota; kingdom Viridiplantae; phylum Streptophyta; class Magnoliopsida; order Lamiales; family Lamiaceae; genus Salvia; species Salvia rosmarinus. Next base: position 40,177,202 of record CM072821.1, on the reverse strand, counting down.
ATTCCATCTTAAGTTATCGAAATTGGTCGATTTCTTTTGGATTCTCGTTCATATAGTATTATGTTGTTTGCGTTCGGGGTTTTGGTTCGTCGGTTCAACATAAACATAAACATTCAACATTAACAAAACCATGGACAACATAAACTATGCTAAGCATTAGAAAACTTTAATTTCTAATGCAATACACAATCATTGTGTAAGTGTGCATAAGTGTTTCATTCATCCACCCTAATCACAACCACTCATTCTAAGTTTATAATTAACTATCATAGCATCATTTAACATTAGAAACGAACTCATACTTAGCCATTTTGTTACGTTTTCGATAATTAGCAACAATTAGCATACGTATCCAATAATTTCCAATAAAATCATGTTGTACTCTATCATACTATAGAATTTAATTATCAACTCAATATCATCATATAAAATTTTAAACCATAGGTTAAAATTTTTATAATTTTCGCAATTTCAAATCAACAAGCTTTGGTGTTCAATAAATTCCACAAAATTATTTCATGCTTATACTATATACTAAACATGAAATATCACTTCATATCATGCATTAAAATTTAAACCCATGCTTTTCATCCTTATTTATTTTCGGTATTCACATGTATATATATACATATTCAAAATTTCAATCTTTCACAATATGGTTGTATATGTAATAGCATGTAATATTAACACCAAATATTTACCAATATTCATAATATTACACATCCTATTATTTTCAACAATAAAATCAAATAAATGACTATATATATATATAAGCCACGGTTCTAAAAAAAAAAATAGGAGAGGTGTTTGAATAAATTCAAGGTTAATGTATGATGTTCATATCATACCCTAAACACCATATCTCAACTATTTTCCTCAACCAAAAATCAAACAACAAATATATATATATATATATAATATTCGGCCATTTTAATAATAAATAGGAGATGTGTTTCAAAAATCCCAAGATTTATATATGATGTTCACATCATATATTAAACACCATATCTGTCACGACCCCATTCCGGACCAACCCGGACTGGAGGGCGACTAATACTAGGAGTAGTATTTTAGGGGATTACACGGGTAAAATAAAGATGCATAAACATAAACTAACATGCTTGAGTAGATTATGAAGTGATGTTATAATGTTTTTGAAAAAGGTTTAGGCCATCGGACCCCAAAACTTGGCCTGATCCGATGGACCTCGATAGTTCATAACATAAAGCATAAATAAAGGAGTTCAGAGTATAGCAGCGGAAAGTGTGTGAATACATATATGACGATATGCATTCAAGGTATAACCCAAAAAAAATTCAAGTAAATCGGTCAAGGACACAAGACTCCTCAACACATCCCCCATCATCACCATCAGAGCTCAACCTGCACATTTAAAAACAAACATGCAGGGCTAAGTACAAGAAATTGCACTCAGTGGACTTATGCCGAAAACATTTGATAATATTTGGATTACGCTGCCAATATCGAGTAAGTCACAAGGGTTTTAGTTAAAATGCCTTGGCTTACCAAATCATTCGGTTCGTAAACATACGCCAGCATTTTCTTAGTGTGTATGGTCCGTATCTCATAGTCGCTGATACATAATAATAAAATAAATAAGCGTCGAGAGGAGGCCTCCCATCTACGACGCCGTGACCGCCGTAATCCCGTAAAGACATAGTCACTCTGCAAGCATATGTTAACACAACAGTATAGTTCCAACCTTCACGCCAATCCTAGCCGGGCATTTATCATCCGCACGGGACCCGACATTAAAAGGTTCACGCTACCACAACAAATGATATAATAGTTCCAACCATCTCCACTGACCCTACCGGGCATAACAGATAGGATCCATACACAAAACGAAATATTTTTGGCAGGTAATGCAGTAAAACATTTGTTAAACAGTTGTAGGATAAGTGCTGTAAATAAACTCGTTTGAAATAACAGTAAAGTCACGTTTTAGTGGGGTAAGAAAAGGCCCACGTTTTGAAGATAAGAAGCCCACATTAGTGAGGTAAGAAAAGGAGCCCACCTGGACTACGGTTCGTTGTAAAAGTCCTAGGTTCGATCGTTCGTCCAAAATCCCGTCGCTGCGTTTGCGTCCACACCTTTACGAAAAAGCGAGGCTTTAGTACGTCGCTCAAGTCTATCGAGACTTTCGAAAACTAAGATAACTTTGATATTTCATATCGATGTGAGACTGAATTCCTTAGTGAATTCAATACGTCTCTAATCGTCTGACATTGAATTGTTCTCGTTATCGAGATCGTTCAACGCATCTTGATGCGTTTTCGATATATGGGTTTCATTTGTGAAGTCTTTTCTTACTAATGAGGTATCATACTCAATTAGTATATCTTACGCGTACTGACGTATTTATAAACGTATAATCGTACGTTTGACTTGAAAAGTCAACGAAGTCAACACTGGTCTACAAAGTCAATGATTTTGACTTTTAAATAGTAATTTCTTACTATTTTGCTTTATAAATCGAATTTGATCGATTTGAAAACGTAAAGTCCTATTTCTCGATTTATCTTGTAAATCAAGGACTTATAAATATTTTCGCATTTTTAATAACTCTTTTTATAATTAAAAAGCGTATTTTGGTTTTTAAAACGTTACAAAATGAACGTTCGTCTCAAACATAGCAATCTATGTTTATAAAATTTTGTAACATTTAAAAACTGTCCAGAATATTATTTTAGCAAAAATTTCATTAATAAATGTTTTAAAAGGATTTAAAATCCTTATTAATTATCGAAATTTTCGATAATTGTCTTAAAAATAGCAAATGACCCTTGAAAATTTTTCTAAATTAATATAGTGCATTATTATACACTATGGTCCAGAATATGAATTTATCAAATTCATATAGTACCGTTTGCTATTTATTTACATATATACATATATATATTTACGGTAATTCCAATAAATAGGGAATAATCATCCAAAAATTCCCAAAATTGATATATACCTATTATAATATCCCAACATCAGTATATAATATTTACATGACCCATAGTTCATCATAACTATTTATTTCAATATATAACAATATTTCACGGTAATTATAAGATAATTACCAAATAAATAGTAAACAATTTCTAAAAATTCCAAATAAATTCCAACATCATTAAACATTATATTATAACATTGTAACATCATAACATCAACCAAACTAATTTAAATCGTCACCATATGAGCTTGTGATGCTCTCGGCTTTTTCGATTTATTTAGTATTTGGTTTTCAAAAATTCCAAAAATTATATACTATGTTTATACACTATAGTATAGTAATATAACATCATAATATTTATCAAAACTAATTAAATCATCACCTTCAAGAGCAATAAGCTCACGGCTTATTTGATTTAAAATAGCATTTGATTTCTAAAAATTCTAATTAATTCACACAATGTATAAATAATATACTAAAGCATTAATACACCATTGCATGTTCTAAAATAAAATCATACACCAACCTATATATTTATAAGGCTCTCGGCCCTTTATAATTAAATAGCAATTGATTTTCAAAAATTCTAATTAAATCATAGAACATATAATCAAGGTTCTAAAGCACTAATATGTCATTGCATGCTTGAAATAAAAATTATACACCAAGGTATCAAGTCATACATGTCTCGGTCATTTTAAAAAAATAGCCTAGGGTGTTCAAAAATTTCTAAATGATACATATGCACTCTAAACATGATGTAGAACAATAATCAATCCTTAAAACATCTTCACAAGTGTTCGGTTATCACTAGCCATTTTATAGCATTTTCGAAAACTATATAAACATGCATTATGGTTCGAAAATCATATATATGCAAGATACATTCATGCATTTCATATACCATAACCTATGTTCATCTAAGCATATTCACATGTATTTTTGTAAATAAAATCCTCAAGAACATGTATATAAACAATAGCTCATGCTCAAGAACATTTAAACACATATATACATATATATACAAGATTCGAACACATATAAACATATATAACAGTTTTCGATTTTTCTTGAATAAGGAAGGATGAGAATCGAAGCTTGGGGTCTCATTTACCTTTGAAATAGCTATGGAGTCCAAGATTAGTGCTAGGGGTGTGATGGATTTCGAATGGGAGAAGGAGAAAGGGAAGAAAAATCTGAAAATGGGGGAGGTTTGGCTCTCGGTTTCAGCTGAAGTTGAGAGAAATGGAGAGTGAAATGAGGTTCCAAAAGTGTTTGAAATGGAGGAAGAGATATATCAACAAAGGGGTGAAGAGGAAGAGTCTCTCCCCATCATATCCCTTCTCTCTCTCTCGATTTTTAGCCCAAAAATGGGATAAAATCTGCAGCACATTGGGGAGTGAGAGATGATTATTAGGCTAGAGCAAAAGCTAAGCCATGCATTGGTCCAAATTAAAAAGGCTCCCATGCCTTGTTGGGTGATGATGGCGTCGCATAGGAGAGGTTTAGGGGGCTGATTTTATTTCAATTTTGTACATAATACATGTATTAATCATATAATAGGTCATAGATATATAATACATGTCATAGAATAATTAAATCATCACTTATGTATAAATTCGAAATTACCGATCCAAAATTGGAAAAATAGGATTAAAAATATAAATTACACCTATTATTGATACTCATGTAATTTTCGTCCCAAATATACACATATATATCATAATATATAATTTAGATATTAAATAATAGCATAGGATAAAATTATTACACATTTCATGAATTAAAAACCCTAATTTCGAAAATAGGGTTTCAATTTTATAAAAACTGAATCGTTCGATTTTTATGGCTGAAACTCTGATTTAATGCTTAATATTATTCATATATATCATATTATATAGTTTAGATACCATAGGATAATTTAATGGTATCGTTTCATGTGATAAAACCCTTATTTATAAGATTAGGGTTTTCGAAATTTAATTTCGAAATTATCGAGTTTAATAACTCAAATATTGATTTTATTAATCATTAATACTGTAATTATATAAAATAATAATTAGAAATTAATTATTATAATTTCCCGAGCATTAAACTCATTTTTCAAATCGTCTCTAGACGTTAACGTTCAAAACGTCTCAAAACGTTCGAAATCGACTCATCTCAAAATGGTCGCAGTAAGTTCATACTTACTAAATAAATATATTCCATTTAATAAAGGAATTAAGATGGAAATCAATTTCAAGCTCCACTGCTCAGAAAATTTTATGAAAAGCTAACGTTCGATACGCGTTTGACGTTAAAAAGATTGACGAATCATTTCGTAATATTTCAATCCTTTAATTCACAATCCTTAGTGAATTATGGAAAGGAATTCGTTATAACGATATCGTATCGAAAACACAAGGTTCGATGTCGTAAAAAGATAATATACGGCAAAAACCCTAATTACGGGTTCAGAATACCGTAATCGTATATTCGTTTCTTTGGAATATTACATTCCACCCCTTACGAAAAATTTCGTCCGAAATTTGTATACCTTAGAAAAATAAGTCGGGTATTTTTCCTCATTCTTCTTCAAGCTCCCACGTGGTTTCTTCTTGTCGTGGTATTTCCACAACACTTTGACTAACGGAATCGACTTGCTCGTGGTTCTTTGAACTTTGTGGTCAAGTATGGCTGCGGGTTCTTCCTTATAGCTCATGTCCGCTCGAGGATCACGTCGTCTTGATGAATCACGTGGTTTGGGTCGTGAGCGATTTTCGTGGTGTGAGACGTGAAAAACATTATGGACATTTCCTAGGTTTGGCGGAAGAGCCAACCTATAAGCTCTTGGACCTATCCTTTCTAGGATCTCATAAGGTCTTATGAAACGGGTCTCACGTTTTCCTTTCGTGCCAAACCTCGATAATCCTTTTGATGGAGAGACCTTAAGAAATACTTTGTCTCCATCCTCAAATCAGTAGTTCGGATCTACGCGTATCGTCAGTAAGATTTCTGTCGTCCGAGCCTCTTTTATCCTCATCCTAATTTGTTGAACGATTTCGATCATTTCACTCACCGCATCGAGCCCTATAACTTTTCTCTCACCGACCTCATCCCAATAAAGTGGTGATCTACACTTTTGCCATACAAGGCTTCGTATGGGGCCATGCCGATCGTCGCTTGATAGCGTTGTTGTAAGCAAATTCAATCGAGGTAAAATATCTTCCCATTTTGTACCTCGATCCAAAGTTACGATTCTAAGCATATCTTCTAGCGTTTGGATCGTTCTCTCCGATCATCCATCGGTTTGTGGGTGGAATCTTTGTCTTGAAGTTTAATCTAGTACCCAGCCTTCTCTCTGTAAGCTAATCCAAAATCTGGATGTGAACTTGGAGTCTCGATCAGAGGTAATAGATTTTGGCACTCCATGTAGTCGTACAATTTCCTTAACGTACAGCTGGGCCAACTTATCGGATCCATAAGTGCTTTGAATAGGTAAAAAGTGAGCACTTTTGGTAAGTCTATCCACAATTACCCATATGGCTGTGTTTCCTCTTCTCGATTTGGGTAAGCTTGTAACGAAATCCATCGTTATATCGTCCCACTTCCATTCGGGGATTTCCAACGGTTGTAACTTCCCATAGGGACGTTGGTGTAGTGCCTTCACTTGTTGACAAACAAGACAGCGTTCTACGAAAGAAGCTATGTCTCGTTTCATGCCTTCCCACCAAAATTTTTCCTTCAGGTCCTGGTACATCTTAGTACTACCTGGGTGGGCGGTGTAGGGCGTATCGTGGGCCTCACTCATGATTTCGTTCTGAAGCTCCGCGTCGTCAGGAACGCATATCCTACCTTCAAACAATAAGGCGTTATCAGGCGCCTCTTGGAAATTCTTGAATCCTTCAGACCTTAGTCTTTCTCGGATCTTTTCCAACTTTTCCTCAATCCTTTGTCTCTCGACAATTCTTTTCCTTAGATCAGATGTCAGTGTGAGTGTAGCGATACAGCTCACGATTGTCCTGGGTGGTTCAACTAGTTCAATCTTCATCCTGCCAAACTCTTCAACGAGTTTTCCTCTCGCATAAAGAGACATCCTAACTTGGTATGGCTCTTCACGACTCAAGGCGCCACTACATTTGCCTTGCCCGGGTGATAGTTAATACCACGATCGTAATCTTTACTAATTCTAGCCATCTTCTTTGTCTCATATTCAGATCTCTTTGTTCGAAGAAATACTTCAAACTTTTATGATCCGTGAAGATCTCACATCTCACACCATAGAGATGGTGTCTCCAAATTTTAGGGCATGAACTACATTTGCTAATTCCAAATCGTGGGTTGGGTAGTTCACTCGTGGGTCTGAGTTGTCGAGACGCGTAGCTATCACTTTTCCTTCTTGCATCAAAACACAACCCACCCCGTCTTAGATGCGTCGGTATAGACCACATACCCTTATGCCGCGGGACCGCTAGGCTGGTGCCTTGGTCAATTTCTCTTTGAGTATTTGGAAACCGCTCGCACTCATCATCCAATTGAACTTGATTCCTTCCAAGTAGGCGGGTTATTGGCCTTACAATTTTGGAGAATCCTTGATGAATCTCCTATAGTAACCAGCTAATCCTAGGAAACTTCTAATTTCGTCGTTGTGTTCTAGGTGATTTCCATTCACCGCACGGCCTCTACTTTGGTCGGATCTACTTTTATACCTTGGCGAGACACAATGTGTCCAAGGAACATAACTTCCTTCACCAAAACTCACACTTGCTAAACTTAGCAAAGAGTCTTTCATTTCTCAAGGTTTGCAAAACCGTTCAGATGTTCATATGATCCTCTCCATTCTTTGAATAGATAAGGATGTCATCTATGAAGACCAAAACAAATTTATCCAAAATGGATGAAATACTGCTCATGAGGTCCATGAACACGGTGGTGCATTGGTTAATCCGAATGGCATAACTATGAATTCATAGTGGCCATATCTGGTTCGAATGCGTCTTGATACATCTTGGGCCGTATTTTCATTTGGTGGTATCGACTTAAGATCAATTTTCGAGAATACACCCGCCTCGCAATTGATCAAACAGTCATCAATTGCGGGTAAAGGGTATTTGTTCTTTAGTGTCATGTTATTTAGTTCTCTATAATCGATGCACATCCTCAAAGAACCATCCTTCTTCTTAACAAACAAAACAGCGCCTCCCAAGGTGAAACACTCGGCCTAATGAATCCCGGATCCAAAAGCTCTTGGATTTGGATTTTCACTCTTCTAGCTCCTTTGGGGCCATCCTATAGGCGCCCGACCTTTGGGGCTGATCACGGCTCCAAGTCGATGGTAAACTCGATTGTCTATCGGGAGGTAGTCTGGCGATTTTCGGAAATACCTCCGAGAAATTCCCGGACAACTTCAATGTCTTCTACCAAGGCTCGGGTTTATCCTCATCGTTTAAATAAACAAGGAATGCATGGCATCCCTTCTGGTTCATCATCCTCCTAGCTTGTAGTGCTGATACTATCGGGATTCTCCTTCCCATGCTGATCCCGTGAAAATGCGTAGCTTCTTGTCCAGGAAAGTGAAACGAAATTTTCCTTTCCTTACAGAGAATCGTGGAGTGATTCTTAGCTAACCAGTCCATTCCGAGGATTATGTCTACATCATCCATGGGTATTATGTTTAGATTGTTAGCCAGAACCTTAAGTGATCCTAATGTCAACTCTAGGTTCGAGCAAAAGTGGGTAACGGTCATAATCCCTCCTATAGGCGATGAGATTCTCATATCCTGGCTTGATTTTTCAGACCTAAGGCTCAGCATTTCTACGCATGATTTTGCAATAAAAGAATGCGAAGCACCCGTATCGAACAATACTATAACAGGTAGGTTGAGGAGAACTCCCATACCTGCCAAGTTTCCTTGGTTTTGTTCGTTCTGCCTCCTATGCAGAGCGTAGGCTCTGGCCTGAGCCGGCTGAGGCTGACGGGGCGCCGGTCCTTGTTGATTTGGCGGTGCTGCTGGCTTTATTCTTTGCCATTCTTTGGCGTTGGCGCGGTGGTTGCCGCCTCTGCTGTTGTTGGGGCGGTGGCTGCCACTGCGGTTGCGGAATTTGCTGTTGCGGCTGCTGCCATTGTGGTGGCTGTTGGAGTTGTTGTTGATGCTGGGGTTGTTGCCATTGGAGTTGCGGGGGTTGGGGTTGGAATTGCTGCGGCCGGGTTGGTCAGATAGCCCTTAGTGGTGAGCATTGCCGGTTGGTTCGCCTAATATCCAAGCGTGACATTGGGCAATTGTTGGCGTAATGCCCGTTGCCCGCACATTGACTTACCACGTTTGCCGTGCACACACCCTTGTGTGCTCTATGGCATCTAGGGCATTGAGGTGCCTTCGACATTCTGTGGTCCCTTTTTGGTGGAGCATAAGTCGCTCTCTTCGATTCTGTCCTTGTTGCGCAGGTGTTTCCTTGCCGCGGCGACTTGCTTCTCCATAGTTTCGCGGTTGTTATTCCGCGGTTGGGGTCCATTCCCTTTTCCTTGTCCAAATTACCGTGTGTGCGTGGCGACACCATCTTATTCTCGGTCATGGTCGCCTCAATATCAGCTCGTGCGAGAGCTTGATTGTAAGATAGGTCTCCGTGGTGGCAAGAGACATGCGATCTCCATTCTTAGCCTCGACCGAACTTTTCCGACATTTTCAAGTCGGTGTCCACCAGATCTGGCGATATCTCGACATCTCGCGAGAAATACGATCATAGTCGGTTACGGATAATTTTTCTTGTTTTAGCGGGAAAAACTCCCGCCTCTTTTTCCCCTATAGCTTTTGGGGATATACTTTTCGACAGACTCTCTTGAAATCCTCCCACGAGAATTCTTCTAGCTGTTCGTCAGTAAAGTCTTCTTCCGGCCTCCCACCGTAAGTCGGTGGTCCGATAAGTGGAAAGTAACACACGACATCCTTTCCTGTGCCGTGCACCTTAAGAAAGTGAAAATCCGTTCAATGGCGAATAACTTGAACATAATACCTATGGGCGATGTAGATATAATCCTAGGAATGGATTGGTTAGCTGAAAACCATTCCACGATTCTGTGCAACGAGAGGAAAATTTCATTCCATTTTCCTGGACAAGAAGCTACAAGCTTTCATGGAATCAACAAGGGAAGAAGATCCCGATTATATCAGCACTGAAGGCAAGGAGAATGATAAACAAGAAAGAATGTCGCGCATTTCTTGTTTACCTAAATGGGGATGATAAAACAGAGATAAAAACTGAAGATGTTGAGATTGTTCGAGAATTTCCAGATGTTTTTCCTGAAAATCTACCAAGGTTACCCCTTGATAGACAGTTGGAATTCACCATCGACCTGGAACCCGGATCAGCTCCAGTGTCGAAGGCACCTTACAGAATGGCTCCGAAGGAATTGGAAGAATTGAAAATCCAAATTCAACAACTGTTGGACCTAGGTTTTATCAGACCTAGTGTATCACCTTGGGGAGCACCTGTCTTATTTGTCAAAAAGAAAGATGGTTCCTTGAGAATGTGCATAGACTATCGGGAATTGAATAAAATGACGCTGAAGAACAAATATCCACTGCCAAGGATAGATGACTTGTTTGATCAGTTACGAGGAGCAAGTGTGTTCTCAAAGATTGATCTCAAGTCAGGTTATCACCAACTCATGGTACGGCCAGAAGATGTATCTAAAACTGCATTCCGAACGAGATATGGCCACTATGAATTTATAGTTGTGCCGTTCGGATTAACAAATGCACCAGCTGTATTCATGGATCTCATGAATAGAGTGTTCCATCCATACTTAGACAAATTTGTCTTAGTCTTCATAGATGATATTCTCATCTATTCGAAGAATGAAGAAGAACATAAGGAACAATTGAGGACGGTTTTACAAATCTTAAGATCTGAACAACTTTTTGCTAAGTTTAGCAAATGTGAATTTTGGCTAAAGGAAGTAATGTTCCTTGGACACATTGTGTCGGCCGAAGGAATTAAAGTGGATCCAGCTAAGGTAGAAGCGGTACAAGAATGAAAATCGCCAAGAACCCAAAACGAGATCAGAAGTTTCTTGGGATTAGCTGGTTACTATCGGAGATTCATTGAAGGATTCTCAAAGATAGCAAGGCCAATAACCCAGCTGCTCCGAAAGGGAATCAAATTTACTTGGACTGAAGAATGTGAGACGAATTTCCAAAAGCTCAAGGAAAAGTTAACAAGTGTGCCAGTACTAGCAGTTCCAGAAGCAGACAAAGAATATGTAGTCTATACTGATGCTTCTAAGAATGGACTGGGTTGTATGTTGATGCAGGAAGGAAAAGTGATAGCTTATGCATCCCGACAACTTAGACCACATGAACTGAACTATCGACTCATCACAGGAACTAGCGGCGAGAGTACATGCACTAAAATTTGGAGACACCATCTCTATGGGTGAGATGTGAGATCTTCTGCACCATAAGAGTTTGAAATACTTTTTGAGCAAAGAGATCTAAATATGAGGCAAAGAAGATGACTCGAATTGGTAAAGGATTACGACTGTGGTATAAATTATCACCTGGGCAAGGCAAATGTGGTAGCTGATGCCTTGAGTCGTAAGAATCAAACCAAACTGGGATGTCTCTTTACAAAGGAAGAAAAACTCATTGAAGAGTTTGAGAGAATGAAAATAGAAATGGTTGAACAACCAGAGACGATCATGCGTCGTATTGCTACACTCACTTTGACGTCTGACTTAAGAAAAAGGTTAATAGACGAGCAAAGGAAGGATGAGAAGTTGGAGAGAACAAGAGTCAAGGTAAGAACTGAAGGGCTGAAGAATTTTCGAGAAGCATCAGACAATGCCTTATTGTTTGAGGAAAGATTGTGTATTCCAAACAATGACGAGCTTCAAAATAAAATCATGAGTGAAGCTCATGAGAATCCTTATACCGCCCATCCAGGCAGTACTAAGATGTACCAAGATTTAAAAGAAAAGTTTTGGTGGGAAGGCATGAAACGAGACGTAGCCTCTTTTGTAGAGCGTTGTCTTGTTTGTCAGCAAGTAAAAGCATTGCACCAAAGACCCTACGGAATGTTACAGCATTTGGGAATACCCGAATGGAAATGGGAGGATATAGCGATGGATTTTGTTACGGGTTTACCAGAGTCAAAAAGAGGAAACACTGCTATATGGGTAGTAGTGGATAGACTCACAAAGTGTGCGCATTTTCTGCCAATTCAGATTACTCATGGATCGATAAGTTAGCCAGTTATGCGTAAAAGAAATTATGCGCTTTGCATGGGGTACCAAAATCTATCACGTCTGATAGAGATTCCAAATTTACTTCGAGATTTTGGGTTAGCTTACAAAAAGAATTGGGCACGAAGTTGAACTTTAGCACGGCGTTTCACCCATAGACCGATGGACAATCGGAAAGGACGATTCAAACACTAGAAGATATGCTAAGAACAGTAGTGTTGGATCGAGGTGCAAAGTGGGAAGATGTTTTGCCCCTCATTGAGTTTGCCTACAATAATAGTTATCAAGCGACGATTAATATGGCCCCATACGAAGCTCTATATGGAAAGAAATGTCGATCACCGCTTTATTGGAATGAAGTAGGTGAGAGAAGAGTTTTAGGGCCTGACGCAATAAGTGAGATGATTGAGATCGTCCGTCAAATTAGGCGGCGAATAAAAGAAGCTCAAGATGAGAAGTAAGTCTTACCGATACGCGTGAGATCGAGCTACATTTTTAAGGAGGAGATAAAGTATTTCTTAAAGTCTCTCCATCGAAAGGAATTATAAGGTTTGGAGTGAAAGGAAAATTGAGACCCCATTTTATAGGACCTTATGAGATCCTAGAAAGAGTAGGCCCAGTTGCCTATAGATTGGCTCTTCCGCCAAGTTTGGGGAATGTACACAATGTTTTTCACGTGTCACAACTCAGAAAGTACGTATATGATCCGAAACACGTGATCCATCAAGAAGACGTGATCCTCAACCCAGATATGAGTTATGAAGAAGAACCTACGGCTATTCTAGACTGCAAAGTTCAACAGTTGAGAAATAAGTCCATTTCTCTAGTCAAAGTGCTGTGGAGACATCATGGACAAGAGGAGGCCACGTGGGAGCTTGAAGATGCCATGAAAGAAAGATACCCCGAACTTTTCTAAGGTATGCAAATTTCGGGACGATATTTCTTTAAGGGGGGTGGAATGAAATATCCCGAAGATTTAATGCCTAATTACGATAATTAAAATTTATAAATTAGGGTTTCGCCGTGATAATTGAATTAGTAATTTATCGAATATTGAATTCGACTAATTATGAGATAATGAATTCCTATATCATATTCACTAATGATTGTGAATTAAGGAATAGAGTTTATATAAAGTCTTTCGGCAGTAATATTTTAACGTCGATTGAATATCGATAGTTAAAATTTCGTTAATTTTCTAAGTGTGAAGCTTAGAATTAAATTCCTTATTCATGGAATGAATTAATAAAGTGATTACGACTTTATTACGCCATTTTGAGATGGGTCGATTATGAGCGTTTTGAGGCGTTTCAAACGTCAACGCGTTTAGAGCGATTAGAAAATAAGTCTAATGATCAAGGATTTATAATATTTAAATTCCTATGATTATTTTATGTAATTCGAGTATTAATTAGCATTAAAACAATGCTAGAGAATTAAGAAATAATTATGGAATAAATTGTACTATTTTCGAAAACCCTAATTTTGAAAATTAGGGTTTTCACACATGAACCATTCTAATTATCTTCCTATGATATAATTTATCATCTAAGACATATATTATGATATATATCTATAATTTGCAAGAAAAATCAAAAGTTAGAAATTAAAGGAGCAAAGTGTCGTGTGTGTATATGTATTAAGCTCCAAAGATGTGAATTTTTGCTATCTTCCAATATGTGACATATTAGTATGATATAATTACACACTTACCAAGATCATTAACTAAGAGAATCAAGTGGATGTGTGTTGGCAAGTGAAATAGCCGTGTAGTTTGATATAGTGAGGTGAGAAGAATTTTTAAAACTCTTCTTTGACTTTAATGGCTTGTATTAGTTAATGCTTAGGGTCTTTATGTAGTACAAGACTTGAATTAATAAAAAGCTCCTCCTTTGTATTGAGAGAGAGAACCGACGGTGGTTGTATATCCAAGGTAGGATTCATTTTATTTTGTTCAAAATTATGTAAGTGTATTTACTTATGTGTAAGAGATGACATACTATATGTGATGAGTCATAAAGAAAAATTATGTAGTCTTGCTTGTTATATTTGTGTTTGACCGAGAGTGTGTAGGAATAGGTGTAGTATCATTTGTGTTTTAATTCTTAAGTGTTGGTAAGGCAAAACAAAATCATTTCTCTTTCCCAAAACCAAAAGTACCATGAGCATTCTTGAGGAAAAGCTTGAGTGTTCATCCTTTTCATTCACCAAAACCTTGAGCTAAATCCTTTGCACAATAAATCCAAGTCGGTAAAGAGGTTAGAAATCGAACAAGCTTCGATTATACGTTAAAATTTTTAATTTCCAACCGTTCGATTTTAATTTATAAGCATATGTTCTTAATGAGAAAAATAAAAATAATTATGCTAGCATGTTTGTTGTTCATTAATTATGTTAAACATGAAATATATGTTTCATATTAGTGATTAAATTGAAGTCTAATCATGTTATAAATTATTTTATTATGACCAAAAATTTTCTTGTTTAATTTAATGATGGATTAATGTTATATGTTAGTAATAGAACTCATTGTGATTATTTGGAAATTTTTAGAAATCATATGCTATTTGTTTTGTAATTACCGAAAATATTTAAGAATTTTAAGTTAGTGTACAAATTATATTTAAGTGATATCTTAGCATATTAATGATCTAGGACCTTAATTATGTACCATGTGAATTTACTAGAATTTTTAGAAAATATATGTACATGTTTTAAAAAATTTCGAGAAGCCTAATGTTGGGTATATTGATATGTGAGTTATAGATGTTGAATATTATGATGTATTATTGTTATATGATAATGTTTAGGCATTGTGTGAATTTTATAAGAATTTTAGAAAAATGTTTGGGTATGTTTTGGTAATAACCGTGAGCTATAGTATAGGATAGGTGATGTCCAAATTTTTCTATCGATAATGTTAATACATATAAATGATCCTATGATAATATAGTGTGCTATATGAATTTAGAGGAATTTTTGGAAAAAGTTTGAGAATTTTAGTTGAGAAGGCCGAGAATTAGATAAGGGATTAAGGATTTTAAATCCTTTTTATCAAGAAAAATAATACATTATGTGCTTAGAATATATTTTAGATTAATTAAGAATTTATGGGATTTTATAAACATAGTATACTATGTTTACGGTGAAACGTCATATTAAATAACGTTAAATATGAAAAATAATGTATAATGTATACGATAATTCATATTAAAGTAAAATATTGATAAAGTTTATTGATTTACGTGAAAAATCGAGAATTAGAGTCTTATCAAAAGAAATCGATTGAAAACCGATTTATATGGAAATTGGTTTTAAAATATGTGAATAATTGAAAAATATGTTAAGAAAAGTCAAAAACGTTGACTTAAGTCTAAACGTATGAAATAAGTTGAATAAATACACTAATACGTGTGAAACGTATTAAAATTATAAGAATATCTCATTGGTGAGAAACGATTTCATAATTGAAATCATTTTATCAAAAGACGTTAGTATACGTTCAACGTTTAACCTAAATGGTTAATATGGGACCGTAAATCATATTACGTCTCTATCGAAGTATGAAAAATATTTAGTTAAGATACGCGATGAAAAGACGTATTAAATTAGTTAAGAGATTCGAATTATAATATTATAAAGTTATCAAAGTTTATTAAACTTTGAAAATCTTGAAAAACGTGACCAACGTACTAAAGTAGTTTTTACGTAAAGTCGGGGACGCGGACGTGGCAAGCAGCGAGGAAGCGAACTAGGAAACACTACGGTCCGGTGGTCTGTACTGCTACTCAAAAGATCAAATGTTTACCAAATGATTTATTTACGATGCTTTATTCGCGAAATGATGATGAAATGATTTATTTAATTACACCCAAAATGTTTATGTTTTATGTATGTATCCTATCCATGCTCGAATTGTGAATCTTTGTTGGGTAGCTCCCAATTTATGAAATGATTGAATTCAGTATCCTTATTAGTACCCGCAAGGATGATTGGGAATTCGTATCTGTCTTGGGAGTGACAAGGATTTTGTGCACTATTTTGTGACTGTGTGCTGAAAGGGTGCTCGGCCGGTCACGGCGTCCGTGGGAGGAGGCCTCCTCTACGGCGCAAGATGAATTTATGAGATGAGTTGATGGAATTGTTGTGATGAATGGAAAGAGATATGGATCATACATACAAGGAAAATATGTCTGGCCAGATGAATATTTATGGAAAATGACAGAATATGTTTAGTAAGCACGAGTATTTCAAACAAAAACCTCGTGTGTTGCTGTGATGGGGCAGTGTAATTTAAATTTGATAAAATGTTTTGGCATGAGTTCACTGAGTGTAATTTAAATTTGATAAAATCCCTTCAGATCAGTGGATCTTTTATTAAGGACTTGCAGGCCCCTTTTTATATGTAAATTATGTGTGTCTCATACTTGATGGTCAATATTTCTTAATTTACTTGATGTATGTTCCACATGTCTTCGATAAACTCTCTTCCATGTTCTTTGATTACTGTTCCAAGTATTAGTCCTCGTTAATCCGTCCTTAGGATTAGAGGGCTGTTACACTGCTGCTCGACATGCATGTTTGCATCCGAGCAATGCCTCTGATAGAGCAAAAAACACACTCAAAATTACTCGCAATCGTACGAGGTAATTGTAGCGTGATAAGTTAACCCAAGTCGTCTCTCAAGGAAAACTTAACAGGCTATTGTTAGGTGTCGCATACGTAAAGCAATTAAATCTAAACATTCTAACAACAATGGTGGTTTTGGAATAAATAGAAATTAAAATACGGAAAATAAACGGCAATCTAAGCTGGGGTTGTCGATCCCGAGCTAAACTAATAAAGCATTAAATCTAAACCAGGGGTTGTCAATCCCTAGTTGAACTACGAAAGCAGTAAAACGAAAGCAATAAACAAAAGCAATAGCAATCCTATTCTTAGGGTTCGTCAAGCCCTAATCTAAATCTAATTGCAAATGAACCATAATTATCAATCAACCAACAAGAACAGGAATTAATCGAAAGCAGGAAATCATTTATCAAATTAAATCAAGAAAAATATAAATAATTTAAACCTAAGTCCATAAATCCCAAATTCATATGTTGAAGGAACGAGAAACGGAAATGAGAAATTGTACAGATAAAATAGAAGCAATAATCCATGAGCAGTAATCCAAGAAAAATTGTTTAATTCGGATGAACAACAATTAAATCTAAATCTAAACTAATATTGAACGACTAAAGCGAAGCGAAAATCAAGGAGAAAATTACATCTAGGTGCGTGTTGTGGATTGAGAGCTCCCAGAATTTGGTGAAGAAACAGCGGCCGCGGCTGTGTGAAATGAGAACTGAAGAAAAGCGCCGCTGAAGCCAAGAACGTTCAAAAAATGACCTAAGCGCGTATATATATATATATATATATATATATCAAGTGAGTGAGCGCCGATTCACACTGAGCGCAGGTTGAACGGGCATTCTGACTAATGGGTGAGTGCCGGTTTGGAGGGAGCTCCGGTTGTGGAGACGTTCTGTATTGAGAGTGAATGCCGGCTCAAGGTGAGCGGGCGCGTGAAGCAGGTGAGCGAGCGTGCGAGGCAAGCGGGCACACAATCAGAGTTAATGTGAAACAAATCTAAGATGGTGAGAATGTCAAATAAACAAGTAAGTTATTTGTGCTCAGACCCAACTCTCCGCTAGGGATGAATTAACTAAAGTGGTCATCTTTAGCAACAAGTTTCCTTTGATAACATAGAAAGTATTAACAGATTTTGGAACAATGTTCAAAAGGTGAACTCTCGATGAACTCGAGTCTCCTATCGTGGTTTCCCATGTCCATTTCTCAATTTACGAGAAAGAGGGACAGAATCTCATCCTCCATTTCAACAATCTCACCAATTAACTGGGTTTTCATTCTCCTCATTTTCTACTTTTTTCTAGAGATATAAAATGAAACAAGTATATAGGTAACCACAATGTTAAAAGTCCCCCTAGCATTAGCCAGACAAATCACGTCAATGACCTCCGATTTAAAATCAATCCACACAATCTCGTCAATCCACATTGCATTTTAATTACATATCAACAAGAGAAATGGAATTACATCAAGGTCCGATCAATACCACAGAGTTTAGTTGCACAAATAAAATCAACTTACTCGCATAGACAAAAAGTTAATTCCAAGAGATCAAAATAAGAACAAAGGCACATCACCAAGCATACAAATAGATAAGATACGCACACAATACCACATAATCTTCCCCCACACTAAATTCTAGCACTATCCCCAGTGCTCAAAACATTAATAACACAAAAAATGGCCAATAGAGGAGGAGACTTCCCTGATAATAGATGGCAGTGGCAGGGTTGGAATATGAGCGCACGCGACAGAACCAGAGTATCACAGTTTCACCTCACTGCTGATGACGTCCCAAATCTGAAAAAAACTAACACATAGACAACAAATAGATCAAAGAGAACAACGAAACAAACAAAAAAGAAAGAAAGAAAAAGAACAGAAAAATCTGTGGGTAAGCTCCCACGTAGTACTCAATTTAACGTCGTGAGCACGACGTAATCCAATCAACAACGGACTATCCATAGTCCTTTACCTGCAGGAATACCATCTCAGCCAAAGCATCAGTAGTAACCATATAAGCACAACGGACAGTAAAGGAAACCAATAATAAATCATTTAAGCTCAAATCGACATCTGATTCTCCAAAGTAAAATAGATAACTTCAACTCCTACAACACAATACTTTGGTGAATTAGGATGTTGACATATTATAGAAGCTACCTCAACCTTTGTCCTCTCTTCATCCTCCTCTAAGAACACGTACTACAAGAGTTGAGGTAGTTCCTTCGCTTCCAGTGTGGGCTTTGGCATGCTAGCAACTTCACGTACCCATTCTTCCACATCAGCCGACCCTGTAACAACTTCCTCGAGACTGTGCTCCTGCTTCTCATTCTTCAGTCGGTGTGGGAAAGGTATGACTTCAGTCTCTTTCTCATTTTCCACCTCCTGTGACTGCAGCAGCTCGTCTGATGTCTCTCCCATCCCATTCTCAACAATTGGGTCACTTTCTAGAATGGTGACCGCCTGGGCCTGATTGGATTGGTTTGGAAGTTCCCTCGCTGCACATTGCTGCAATAGCTCATCAAGCATGCTATTAACCTGTTCCATTTGCATCTCTAAACGCTGAAGTGAGGCGTCTTTAGCATCCAATCTTTGGGCGAAAGCATCCATTCTTTGGGCGAACATATCCTCAAAAGCTGGTCTCTGAGGTGGTGGTGGAGGTGCTTGCTGATACTGCTTTTGTTGGAAGAACGACTGCTGAATAGGAGGTTGCTGGAAAAAGAGGTCCTCACTACTTGAAGATGTTGGAAGATGCTCCCAGTAGGGGTCATAGGCTTGATGCTCATAGTAGGGATCATAGGCTTGATGCTCATAGCCTGACGGACATCCCTCAAAATAGTCGAACTGGGCTCCTTCTTCGTAAGAAGAATTTGCCCAATACGATGAGCTTTCCTCCCCCATCTGTTTGACCATATTCGTATTGCTGGTAACCCTGCATTAATAGACACCAACTACAAAAGCAGGATCATACGCATCGGGGGGAGAAAATAACAAAAAGAACAAAAAAGAAACACATAAAATAAATAACACAAACAATACGCCTAAAGTTTTCCCCGACAACGGCGCCAAAATTGATTGAGCTAAAAACACACTCAAATTTACTCGCAATCGTATGAGGTAATTGTAGCGTGATAAGTTAACCCAAGTCATCTCTCAAGGAAAACTTAACAGGGCTATTGTTCGTGTCGTACACAGAAAGCAATTAAATCCTAAACATTCTAACAACAATGGTGTTTTGGAATAAATAGGAATTAAAATATAGAAAATAAACAGCAATCCTAAGCTAAGGGTTGTCAATCCCGAGCTAAACTAATAAAGCATTAAATCTAAACCAGGGATTATCAATCCCTAGTTGAACTACGAAAGCAGTAAAACGGAAGCAATAAACAAAAGCAATAGCAATCATATTCTTAGGGTTCGTCAAGCCCTAATCTAAATCAAATTGCAAATGAACCATAATTATCAATCAACCAACAAGAATAAGAATTAATCGAAAGCAGGAAATCATTTATCAAATTAAATCAAGAAAAATCTAAATAATTTAACCTTAAGTTCATAAATCCTAAATTCATATGTTGAAGGAACGAGAAACGGAAATGAGAAATTGTACTGATAAAATAAAAGCAATAATCCATGAGCAGTAATCCAAGAACAATTGTTTAATTCCAGATGAACAACAATTAAATCTAAATCTAAACTAATATTCGAACGAACGAAAACGAAAAGAAAAGCACGAAGAAAATTATGTCTAGGGTCTGTGATGTGGACTGAGAGCTCCCAGAATTTGGTAAAGAAACAGCGGCCGCGGTTGTGTGAAATGGAACTGGGAAAAGCGCCGCTGAAGCCAAGAGCGTTCAAAAAATGACCTAAACGCGTATATATATATATATATATATATATATATATATATATATCAAGTGAGTGAGCGTCGGTTCACATTGAGAGCAGGTGGAACGGGCGTTCTGACTAATGGGTGAGCGTCGGTTTGGAGGGAGTGCCGGTTGTGGAGACGTTCTGTATTGAGAGTGAACGTCGGCTCAAGGTGAGCGGGCGGGCGAAGCAGGTGAGCGAGCGTGCGAGGCGAGCGGGCACACGGAGATGGGCTCTGGGTGCATGCTCAGTGCCGGATGGCGTGCCAGTGCCGGTTGGGCATGCGGGCTGGACGCGGGGAGCGCACGCGGTGCGGATGTCGAGCGCTGGCTGAGGTAGCAACGCGCGCTGAAAAATGGTGAACGCACGCGGGGGCGTGGTGAGCGCCCATGTGAGCGCTAGAGTGGGGTTGAGCGCGCGCTGGAGAAGTGGGAGGGAGCTCAAGAGTGAGATGGCGCTGTGGCACGCTGCTGAACCGGCGTTCGGCGTGCTGAACGCGCGAATGCGCCATCGCCGGCCCGTGGACGACACTGCTTTGCACATTGTTTTTGTTTTGGCCCGTTCTACTTCGTCTGAACTCCGATTTGCGCACGGTTTTCGCCTACGGAATCCTATCGCAACTTACTTTACTTCTTATGAAGGAAAAATCCTTTATTCCTTCTCCACTATTTATGAGAATCATTGAAAGTGTCGGCTCTCTGCACCAAGTTTCACGCCGTAGAGTTTCTTGTCCGAATAATGCCCAAATAATGAGCTATTTCCTACATCAATCCTAGAATTAGAATTCAATCTTTATAACATAATAACATAATAAATTATGCTAAAAGTAAAACTAAAGATTGACAATTTAAATCCAAAAGCATAGGAAAATACGACCAAATTCGAACTGAACAGCCTCTCCGACCCGTTTTGAACTGGATATCGATTTTTGACGAACGTCGTCATATAAGTCATAATTTTCAGATTTAAATTTGATTTTGGCACTTTTGAATTAATTGTTAATTCTAAAGATGTGATAAAAATTGTTTTTATACAAAATTAAATTCTATGTTTTGAATAACGAAATAAATTGTTAAATCAACTTGATAAATTTATTATGCTTTATTCCATGTGATGGATGTTAGCATGATTTATTTAGGGATGATCATGAGCCGAGACCAATGTGATAGTGCATTATTTTATTTATTTTATTTAATGCTTTGGGTTTTTAAAATGGGGACTGCGAGCCTCTTATTTCTTTCAATGTAATCGTTTTTACTTTATGCTATGAGTGTAGAATAGAAAGTGAGGTTTTCCTTTTTATTGTAATTTGGAGGACGTTCTTTGTGAAGAAATAAGAGAAGCTCAAGACCCATATATGTATGGGGTTACATATGATGTAATAGATAGGTCTCTCATTTTAAAATCCCTTAGATTGACCTTGACCCGTTTTTGGCTTGAAACGGGTCACATAGGAATGGCCATGATCATCCCATTGCTTTATGTATAGGATGTATGCTAGAATTTACTTTATGCTTATTTGCGCGAATCATGTGATGATATTTGCATTAATTAAACTCACCTAGTTAATAGGTTTGATGAGGTCTTGAAAAATAAATCCCTAAATTTTTCAAACTTTATAAAGAATTTTTAAAATTCGATTTCAAGTTAAATTGGACAAATTGAATAGGATTCATCGTTCCAAGTCTACCATCAAAAGTATTAACATGAGATGCTACCACACTACATTACTTGTCATGAGTCATGGAGTGATTTGGTGATGGAAAGCTGTGTATCATTACTAAGTATAAAGATGCTCATGACATAGATTTACCAATATGTTGTCCATGAGTCGTGGGACATATTGGCGCTCTATTTACATGGATGTTTGATGGGAACAACTTGACACTTAGTACTATATGGGCTCATAAAATTGGGGCATATAGAAAAGGTGGGGTAAAATAAAATTGATGGTTATATAGAGATATAATCGTCAAAGAGTTGACCACCGATAAAAATATTTCATATCTTCATAATATTGAATTATGGAATATTTTTTTGGACCTCAATTCCTACTAGGAAATTTGATTTCTCGAATTCTATTTAGGGTTATGAAATTTGAATATCATAGTGGGAGCCAATTAATTATTAAAGACCTTATATTAATTGAATATATTTTTCCATAGTCTGCTATTTTTCTGCATCTTATTTGTAGTTTGTCTGTAAAATGACGAAAAATCCATTATCCTCGATTCTTGACCAAAATAAACTTACTGGTCCGAACTATGTTGATTGGGTTCGAAATTTGAGAATTGTTCTAAATTCCGAAAAGAAGGCTAATGTCTTGGATTCTCCAATGCCTGAAAAACCTGCTGACGATGCTGCAAATGATGTACTTACGAAGTACCAAAGTCATGTTGATGACGATTTATAGGTTCGTTGCTACAAGCTAGCATCGATGTCAAATGAACTTCAAAGGCAAAATGAAGGTGTGGCTTCGGCTTATGAGGTCCTTATCCGTTTACAAAGGTTGTACGGTGAAAGTATTAGACAACAAAGATATACGATATCTAAGGAGCTTTTCCAGTGTCGTATGACTGGGGGCTCTTCAGTCCAAACTCATGGGCTGAAGATGATAGCTCTTATGGAAAGGTTGAGATCTTTAGGAGTCGAGATTGAAGCTGAATTGCAAACTGATCTCATGTTGCAATATTTGCCACCATCATTTGACACTTTTGTCGTCAACTTCCCTATGCATAGCATGATAAATGTCTTCTCGAACTTGTCAATATGCTAGTGACAGCTAAATCCACTATGAAAAAGGACAAGCCTATTTTTCTTGTTGGTTCCTCCTCCTCGTCGAAAGCTCCAAAGGCTAATACATATAAGGGGAAGGGGAAAGGGATAATGAAAGGTTCATCTAAACCAAACAAGTTGAAGGCACATGATGGAGTTGGGAAGAAAAAGAAAAATACTCACTCCAATGACACTTGCCATTTCTGCAACAAGCCGGGGCATTGGAAGAGGAATTGCAATGAGTATCTTGCAAGCCTGAAGGGTTCAAGTATATACTATGTTGAAGTTAACTTGTCTGTTAGCGATACTTCATGGGTATTGGATATCGGTTGTTTCTCGCATCTTTGTAATGATTTACAGGTGATGGTGGGAACTAAGAAGTTGAGCAAAGGCGAGACAGTTCTACGTATGGGCAATGGATCAAGAGGTGCTGCCTTAGATGTAGGAATTGTTTACTTAACTCTTGATAGTGGTTTTAAGATTGTTTTGAATAATTGTTTTTACGTACCTAGTTTGATTAAGAACATTATCTCTATTCCAGTTTTGGATATAGAAAGTTATGAATTTTCAATAAAAGGTGGAATATGTTCCATCTTGAAGGTTGCTTCTTTAATTTATTCTACTGTATTGGTTAATGGTCTTTATACTATTATGCCACAAAACCCTATTTTGCATATTCAACAAAGTCAAAGAAAGTTAGATGATCGTAGTTCCATAGAGTTGTGGCACTCGAGATCTGGTCATGTTTCTGAGAAAAGAATGAATCAATTGTCTAATTTGCTTTTGCTTGGTCTTTCAAATGAGCAAAAGTTAGCAACTTATGAATCTTGTCTCAAAGGAAAAATGACTAAATCACCATTTGTTGGACCGAGCTCAACATTTATTGGATTTGATCCATACATATATTTGTGGATGTAGCGCCCTGATCCCTTAACCAGTAAATAGTTAAGCAATTAGGCTGCGACGAGGGAAAAATGAAAAAAAAGAAAGGAATAACGACAAACATCAATATTCTGATACCACAGGTTAAACAAACCTGACAAGGAATATACATATTCAAGCATGATTTAACCACAATAAAATTTTTGCAATGGTTTGAAAGCATGATTCATCAATAACTTCGAAGCATTTTACACAATATTGGATCCAACAAAACAATTCTGGACGTTCAAAATAAATCCTTGTTCATACAAGCATTTCAATACATCATGGTTCACAAAAGCAAGTCGACATCATGACAACAATGTCGAGATCACAACAACACAATGAAACTGTCATCAGGGCTATGATAAATTCAACATAGCAAAACACAAAACAAGCAAAAGGCCAAAGTTCAGCAACAAGAAGTGCGGCTGAGAATTATGTATGGTGACATAAGACTCTGGGCAAACAAAACATGACAACAACAATTTAACAACATCATCACGAGACAAAATATCTAGAGAAGCTCTTTTGCACAACACTCGATTCCAGCATCCTCTCGAGCTCATCTTGCACATTTAGAAATATATGCAGGGCGTGAGTACAAAGATGCACTCAGTGGGTATATGCCGAAAACATTTGAAACATTGCTCTTAGAGCTATAAGATTGACTTACCATAACATTTGCAACACACATGATGTTTCAGTTAAATAACTTGTGCATGCTTCTGAAATAAACTTACTTTATGCTCATATATCTATGATGCAACATTTAACATGCGTCTGCAGACATTATCACA
Organism: Salvia rosmarinus; assembly: GCA_036937905.1. Lineage (NCBI taxonomy): Eukaryota > Viridiplantae > Streptophyta > Magnoliopsida > Lamiales > Lamiaceae > Salvia > Salvia rosmarinus. The sequence goes on along the minus strand of CM072821.1, from coordinate 40,152,013 downwards.
TTCGTTAACCATATTTACGCACTCTTATGTTGAGAAGTAAGCCTCCTTCTCAAACACCGTGATCGGCCATTTTACGCACGATCATATCTCTGTACACATACCCTTACTAGTAGCTCGTCCAGCATAGTGTTGATATCGTCCATCTCTCGTGGATAAGCAACATGCATCATGCATCATGCATCATGCTCAAAATCTTGGCAAGTCAGTCAACTTTTCATATAAATGCATATCATATCATTTTGTATGCAAAAGCATATCAATTCACATTTTAGAAAAGATTTTTACCCACCTGGCAACAATCACTCAGGTGGACTGTAAGTTCTGTCCTTCACTTCTTTCTTCTTTGAAATTGTTCCTTCATTCAACATAGAATAGCATATAAGCATACCAAGAACCAATCAAGAAGATAAACTCTTAATCTTATCTAAGTCGTCAACACGACTATAACTTCTTGATATTCAAGACTCTATAGTCTATGAACACTTGGGTCATTGCATACTCTATCATCTAAACATATATCAAACCTTAACTAAGCCTCATATGACTAAACAAGCCTAGGACTCAACAACAAGCTTAAAGCATCTAATCTTAATAAAAAACCAACAACTCTTTACAAACATAACTTATGACCAACGTGAAAAATCATGTGAGACGTCATCTAACATAAACGAACCTCGATACATGCTCAACTATCATCAAAGATCAACAATTAACCATCAAAATCCAAAGATGAAAGCTTTAGCATTGAAAACACAATTTGACGTCAAACTAATTTTTTTTTAACTTTTTTATACGTCGGCCGAAAAATCTAAATAAATCATTTTAAGCTTTATTCATATCATAGAATCCAAATATGAAGTCAAAATGATAAAATAAAAAATCCAACCTTATATGAGACATAGGGATCGACCACTTTAGGGTTTTTGCATAGGTTCGATTTCAATCGTTTTTCTTGCTCAAAACATGTTTATATCTACCCAACAACACATATATGAAGACATATCAACAACATAAGTTCAAGATCAAGGCCTCCATATTTTAAAAAATTCCAAGAATTCCAAAGAATGAACTCATGCTTGAAAATTCAACATTAAACAACTCATAGGCAATAGATTTAACATAATATCATGATATAATTGAACAAAAAATGCTCCTTCAAAAAGCTCAAGAGGACTGAAAATATGAGGCTTCCAAAATTTCATATTTTTCGATTTTTCAAGCCATGAATACGTTCAAAAGGTGAAGATCTACCTTTATACGAAGACAGATCCTTATTTCAATGGTTAGATCTTCCTAGAAATGAACTTGAATGATAAAAAATGGAGGTGTGTGTATATGTGTGAGTTCTCGGCTGAATGGAGAGAAAGAGAGAAAGAATGAATAGTGAATAGTGCAGTGCACTCATTCTTAAATAGTAAAAATGTCCGGTACACTGTTATCACACTTTTTCTTCAATTCTTTTGCTCAAACTACTCAAAAATACTGGGAAATGGCTCATAATTCTTTAAATAAAATTTAAACACATATTTATAAATTATTGGAGCCATAATTCACAGATAAATATATGTGGTTCAAAAATTCAAGCTGTTCTGATTTAAAAACTCCCAACTTGCTATTCTACTTTTAAAACTCAATACTGGATTATAAACATCATATTTTGACTATTAAAAGCATTTTTAGCTCTTGATCCGGGTTTATTCAGCAAACACATATATAAAAAAGAGCAAAGACACTGAAAATCTATGACTCTGAACTCAAGACTTCTTATGAACACATATCTATCATCTCAAGACTCTTTAAATCTAAATCTTTTTATGCTAATCAAGACTTAAGAATCTTATCTCAGATTTTATCTCGAATCTATCTCAGATTCTATCTTCTCGACTCAAAGCTTAACATCAAAGCTTTTAGCTTAAATAGCTATTTCTTAAGGATGCAATCCCCTTCTTATAAGCTCTTAGCCAAGAGCTAAAATTTTCTACAGGAGTATGGGTTATTACATTCCCTCCCCTTAAAAGAAATTTTGTCCCAAAATTTTTGTACCTTTGCAAAAAGCTCAGGGTACTTCTTTCTCAACTGATCTTCTAGCTCCCATGTCGCTTTTTCCAAACCATGATGCTTCCATTGGTCTTTAACTAAAGGAATTGATTTATTCCTTAGTTTTTGTTCTTTTCGATTTAAGATGCATTCTGGCTTCTCTTCGTTGCTTAGAACTGGTTCAGGAACAATGTTCTCTTGATGTATGATGTGTTTTAGATCAAACACATATCTTCGTAACTAGGATACATGGAACACATTATGGATATAGCCAAAACATGGAGGCAATGCTAATCTGTAGGCGACTGGCCCAATCTTCTCCAGGATGTCGTACGGTCCAATGAATCATGGTTTGAGCTTTCCTTCGATTCCAAAGCGATGTATTCCTTTGGAAGGAGATACTTTCAAGAATACTTTGTCTCCAATCTTGAAGCTTAGCTCCGTACGTCTTTTATCTGCATAGGACTTTTGACGATCTTGAGCTTCTTAGATTCTTTTCTTTATTTGTAGTACGATTACGACCATTTCTTCAATTGCTTCTGGTCCAAGCACTTTTCTTTCTCCAACTTCTTCCCAACAATGCGGCGATCTATACTTTCTGCCATAGAGGGCTTCATAGGGCGCCATAAAATTGTTGCTTGGTAACTGTTGTTGTATGCGAATTCAATCAACGGTAGAACTCGCTTACATTGATCTCCTTGATCTAAAATCACTATTCTGATCATATCTTCTAGCGTCTGAATGGTCCTTTCAGATTGATCATCTGTTCGCGGATGAAACGTTGTACTGAAATGCAATCTTGTACCCATCTTTTGTTGGAAACTTATCCAAAAACGAGATGTAAACTTGGAGAATCTGTCTGAGATAATTAAGACGGGCACTCCATGAAAACGTACTACCTCTCGAATGTATATCTGAGCTAACTTGTCAGCTCCATAGATGATAGAGATCGGGATAAAATGAGCACATTTCGTGAGTCGATCGACTATGACCCAAATAGCTGTATTACCACACTTTTATTTGGGTAAACCAGTCACGAAATCCAAGGCTATGTGATCCCATTTCCACTGAGGAATCTCCTGTTGTTTTTGTATACTGGAAGCAGTTTTGGTTGAGCTTGTATACAATGATTCTGTTATCACTATTACAATCTCCTATCTGAATTGTTTACTTGATTGCATATGTATGTCCCTTTATCTCTTATATAAGTTAGATCATACAGTGTGTAGAAGATCATAAGTCTGTATGATTGGTCAAGCTTAATGAGATATAAAAAGGATCACAGCTGAGACAACTTTAGGACGAGTTATCGGTATAGGCTGTGGTATAGATAAGAAGTGACTTGACTTGGTTGCTTGTCTATATTGGAACGTCCCAGACGTATTGATGGATCACAGTGAGATGAGTTCCTCTATCTGATCGTCGTGAAGAACCTAGATCTCAGTGACTTTACGTTGTTCTAAACCTCGATAAGGTATTACGTGAGTATGAGTTACTGACCATCACTTTGACTTGTCATGGGTGAGGGTTACATAAGATAACCCAATATTCTCCGCATCTTGGGTGGTGGCAATGATTGTATGTCATGCTAGTTACCTGTATCGAGTCACCGTGTCCGTTTAGGATGATGACGTCCCCTTAAGGAGCTCAAAAAGTTTATTGTACTAAACCCTGCAGGTTGAGTTATCTCAAGTACAATGATAAGGTTGAGTGCTATACTTAAGGAATTAAAGAGATTAATTTATTTTAAGCAGTCAGAACACTATAAATAATCAAAGGACATGCGATATCTTAAATACGAGGTTCATGAAGTCTAATTGCATGCCCGACTCAACTTCGAAAATAAAGGGGTAAGTCAGCATTTATTCTCTAGTGGCATGAATAAATGTTTATGAATTAATTTATGTTATGGGCTGAACATAAGATAATTAATTTATTTGAGGCCCATCTTTATTCCTTGAATTTGATCCCTGGGCTGGCCCATCAAGACCTAGAGCTGCCAAGAAAATCGTCCCCTTCTATGTGAGTCCCACTAGGGCTCTATTCTGATCCTCTCTATCTGAAAAGATATTATTATATTTATTAGATATGCAGAGATCCTATCCTAATAGGATCTAGGGTTGCATTATAAATATAAGGTGAGAGAAAATCAAAAAGGCTAATCCTAAGTGAGAAACTTTCGAAAATTATACTATTCATAGTTGGGATTTTCGAAGCTTTTCAAAGAGATGAAGAAGGCGAATTTCTGCAGTACTCTCCATATATTGCTCTCACTCGGCATTGGAGTTTTGGCAAACGGGATACAGTCCAGAAGATCAAAGCACGAGTCTTGATATTTTCCTTGTCCGACAAATTCGCAGGTGAACACGAGAAAACACCTATGTGTTGCAATTAATTATATAGATGTATGCTAGGTAAATAATCAATGTACGGTGAATTAAACATCCAAGATAGATCCTCGGGAGAGGGTTAAAATCAGATTTCCCTACAATTAGTATCAGAGCCTCGGATTAGTATCGTAGCTCGTTTTATTTTTTTTGTCCGATTTCATTTTTCACCACGAGAAAATCAGTGGTTAGATTAGGATTTTTCTTGTAAATCTAATATGTAAAACAGGAACGAAGATGAAGATCACGAAGAACGAGACAACGGAGTCCCGTCGTGCCTACATACACCGATAACACATCGCACGATAAAGCGCACGATCGTCTTTGGACGACTGGTGGATGTGCCCAACAAGACGAGTCGCGCGGCAAGATCTCGGCGGCGGGCGGGCTTCCTCGGTGAGCATCGACGGCCGGGCATCCGGAGGTGCGATTTCCATGCGGATGCCTCGGTATGCCTCGACGCTGAGTGTGTGTGCGTGAGATTCTTAACAGACGTCGGTAGCGCTCGGCGGGCTCGGCACCTTACGGGCGAGCAGCGCCCGGGCACCCTCGATAGTTTCAGCCAGGCACGACATCAGCGCCCTCGCACGCGGGTGCCAATCTCGCGAAGCACGCGGGCAGGCCTGGCGTGCGAGGCGCGCGATGCTTGCGGCGCCCTCGGCGGCAAGAACTCGTAGGGCGGGCGACAGTGCACGACCTTAGCGTGCGGGTGTCCGTCGCGCGAAGCGCGCATGTGCTCGTCACGCGGAGCGTACGGGCAGGCCCAGCGTGCTAGTCGTGCACAAATATCTCCCGACAGGTCTCGGCAGAGGCGGGCGACTGTGCACGTAGGGCCTCTCGGCCAGGCTGTGCGACGCTGCTCGGCACGCCTCAGCAGCCCCAAGTGGGAGACTGGGTGACGGCGCAGACGAGTTTGGCAAGGCGGCGGAGTGTGGCTGGGCGTGCGCATGAGCTATGCCCTAGCGCGCGCGCGGCCCAGTCCACTTGGGCAGACCCGGCTCAATTTCGACCCAAACCAAGATTTTGGCACATACCCATTTTTTCGACCCAGTTCTAGATTTCTGACCTGACCCGGCCCATTCCACTGTTCCGACCCGTTTTTAGATTTTTCATCCCAAATCCAGTTTTGACGAGTCCTATCCGTGCCCGTGCACGCGAGGTCCGTTCAAGATTTTTTTTAAGATCTGTACTTTGCAAATTTATGTAATACATTAGGCAGGGAAGTACAAGATCCACGAGTGGGCCGCGATGAACGAATTTATTTTATTTTTATCCTTCAAAGCATGTCGTGGGTGTTTAAATGTATGTAGAAGCATGCTATGTATGTTTAATTAGGTAGATAAACATTTAATATGTTTTCGTGATTGGATGCGTATAGCAAGCATGCTAGGTTTATCGCGTTTTGAAGCATGTTTTAGAATTCTGCGAGCATGTTTTACGTGTTGAGTTCTATAAAAAGCATGCTAGGATTATGTGATCTACATGGACAAACTTTTTGAAATAAAAGACTAAGCAAGAAACCCGACATATTAATTTTAAAATTAAAGATGTCAAGACCTCCACTTTTGGATCTCTAAACAAAGTGGTACGCATTGTGAGTAAATGTCCACTCGCGTGGCTTGCTTGCACTGTTGATCATAAGTTTATTAGATGAGATTTCTAAATAAAACATTTTAATCTATTGAGAAGTGTGAGTTTCATGTGTAAATGTCCACATGCGTGGCTTGCATATGCAATTTTCATAAGTTCTCTAGAGATTGATTTAAAATGAGATGACAAAAGATTTTGAAGTGGAAGCGGTATGGTCCGAGTGAATATGCCAATTCTAAGAATTCATTATCTGCTGTCAAAATTGTGGTCATTGCTTAGCAATCACCTCAAGTACAACTTCCCACGAAGTCTCTTCTTGCGATAGTGATGTGGTCTAGTATGGTCCAATCATTAATTTCATTTGTCATAAGGATAAGTTGACATGGATTGAAATTAAAAGACTAAAAGGTATATTTTAGTCTGGTTGAGGGGTTCATGTGTAAACGTCTATACGCGTGGCTTGCATATGGAATTCCTTGGGCGATTGGAGTTTTCAATTAATATTGTTTTATCAAAAGGTTACAATATTATTGTTACAAATTATGTGCGATCGTATGCTTATGTGTTTGCATTACTTTTCAGATATGTCTCTTACACCGATTATCAATATGCTCGCACAAAAACCTCTATCCGGTCCAAATTTTATCGAGTGGAAATGAAACATGGAATATGTTCTTATTGCAGAAGTACACATGTTTGTTCTCACTTCTCCCAAACCCGATGCCCTTACTGACACATCTACGAATGAGCAGCGAGAGTCAAGCAGACTTTGGCATAAGTCAAATAATATGGCCAAATGCAAGATGATGACTACTATGTCCAAAGGCTTGCAGCTGCAGCATTAGTCGATGGTAGACGCGACTGAAATATGGTAAAGTCTCGAGAGTAAGTTTGGGCAGTCGGATCAGACAGTCCGCTTCCACACAATGAGAGAAATCTTGGCGTATAGGATGGAAGAAGGAAGTTCGGTCCATGAACATGTCTTCCACTTGACTCTTCTCATGGATAGTCTTGATCAGTTGGGAGGAGGTATCGACGGCCAAGCCAAGGTCGATATCATCCTCAACACACTGCCCAAGTCCTTTGAGAATTTTTACGTGAATGCGATCATGAGCAAGACCGAGTATACAGTTAGTCAGTTGCAAAATGATCTCGTGGCCGCAGAACGAGTCATGGGAAAAGGAGCACATGCCCTTGCTAGCACATCTAAGGGCCCAAATTTTCCATTGAAAAGTGGAAGAAGAAAAAGGGGTACCTGATCGAGCTAAAACACACTCAAATTTACTCGCAATCGTGCGAGGTAATCGTGGCGTGATAAGTTAACCCAAGTCGCTCTCAAGGAAAACTTAACAGGCTTATTGTTCGTGTCGCATACGTAAAGCAATTAAATCCTAAACACTCTAATGCCAACAGCGGGGTTTGGAACATACAGAATTGAAATACGGAGAATTAAAAAAGATCCTAAGCTAGGGGTTGTCAATCCCGAGCTATACTAATAAAGCGATAAATCTAAACCGGGGTTGTCAATCCCTAGTTGAACTACGTAAAGCGATAAATCAAAAGCGATAAACAAAAGCATATGCAATCATATTATTCATAGGGTTTGTCAATCCCTAATCTAAATCTAATTGCAGATAAATCATAATCATCAATCCATCTCCAAGAACAGGAATTAAACGAAAGCAGTAAATCATTAAACAATATAAATCAACGGAACATGAAAATCCAATCCACTGTCACTATGAATTGAATTGACAAAAATCACAAAGCGAGAAACCATAAAATTGATCCGAAGAACTGGTAAATCTCAAAACATAAATTGATAAATAAATCATTCGATCAAAACTCAAACAAGAATTAAACTAAGATTTATACGTGTTGTGTCTTTCAAGAGCTTCACGAAGAATCATGGTGAAGAAGAGCGGCTGCGTGAAGAGAAACCAAAATTGAGTGACAAACTTTGACCTAAGCGCATATATATATTAAATAAAGGTGGCGTCGGTTTAAGTTGAGCGCAGCTAAGAATGCATTCTCAGATGAATATGAGCATGGGGGGACCGAGCTTGCGAGGGGAATTGGCTGAACGCGCGCTTGGATGGAGATGGCGCTGAAGACATATGAAAATGGAGTGAACTGGCGTTCAAAATTGTGAACGGGCGTTCAGGTTGGAAGCTGAAATCAGGTGAACCGGCGTTCACAATGAACCGGCGTTCGCTGGGCGTGCATTTGCGCGAGCGCGCGCGGCGCGCGGGCGCGCGCGCGCGCGCGACACTGCTTTGCGCAGTGTTTTTGTTTTGGCCCGTTCTCCTTCGTTTGAACTCCGATTTGCACACGGTTTTCGCCTACGGACTCCTATCACAACGTACTTTACTTCTTATGAAGGATAAAATCCTTGATTCCTTCTCCAAAATTCATGAGAATCATTGAAAGTGTTCAGCGCCGGCGCGCGACTAGGGCGAGCGGAGTGCACGTGCGCGACTTTGAAGATTTGGCCCGTTCTCCCTCGTCTGAACTCCGATTTGCGATCCGCTTTCGCCTATGAACTCCTGTCGAGATGCTCTTCAATTATATTTTATCCTTGACAGATCCAATTCATCCTATTTTCTGCCGTTTTCCTACAAAACATCGAGACGAACGAAGTAAGTCCGAATCGATAAATATTAATCGAACCAAAGGCATAAATAGGACTAACCATAGAAAATGACATGTAAAACAATACCAAGAATCATCACAAAATCATACCAAACAACTCCCCCACACTTATCCATTTGCTTGTCCTCAAGCAAAGTCTATACTAATAAGAGTCGAAAGATAACTCATGCGACTTTACCCTTATTCTAATCAATCAAACCTTATTGCATTTCCCCCACACTTGGTGTTTACGAATTCAAAGACAATGTGAAATAAATCAAGAACGGCAATTGACTGCCAATAAATAAAAAGGTAATCTCTGCTCGGACCCAACTCTCCGTTAGGGTGAACTAACTAATGTGGTCACCTTTAGCAACAAGTTTCTTTTATAAAGCACAAAGAATGTTTTAACAGATTTTGGAACAATATTCGAAAGGTGAACTCTCGATGAACTCGAGTCTCCTAACGTGGTTTCCCATGTCCATTTCTCAAATTACGAGAAGAGGGATGAATCCCATCCTCTATTTCAACAATCTCAACAAGATACTGGAGCTTTCATTCTCCTCATTTTCTTCTTCTTTTTCACATATTTTTTTTTATATAAATAAAATGAAACAAGTATATAGGCAACCACAATGTTAACACTCCCCCTAACATTAGCGGACAAATCACATCAATTTCCCCCTATTCATTTTCTATCAATCACAGTCTCGTCAATTCACATTATACTCAAATCATATATCACCAAAAGTTTCGGAAATTCAAAATCAATTTGATCAATACCACAGAGTTCAGTTGCACAAATCAAAATCCTAACTTATTCGCATAGATAAAGCTTACGTCCAAACAATCAAAATAAGCACAAGGGCACGTCATTAAGCAACAAAACAATACATCACGCATACAAAACTGAGTAAACATCCCCACATTTTAAATCGAGCATCGCCCGGTGCTCAAAACATTAAAAGCTCAAAATGACTATAGAGGATGATACTTCCACGATAATCGATTTAATGTTTTGTAGAGTTGGAGCACCAAGGCTTCATCTCGCTGCTGACAACTTTCCAGATCTGAGCAAAACAAACTCAACAACAACAGATAGATCAACAAGAACAACAAAACAAGACAAAGAAAAGAAAGAAAGAAAAAGCAAATAAAAATCCGTGGGTCAACTCCCACGAAGTACTCAGTTTAACGTCGTGAGCACGACGTGTTCCGGTCAACAACGGACTATCCATAGTCCTTCACCTGCAGGAATACCATCTCGGCGTAACATCGGTGAGTAATCATATATGCACAAAGGACAAGAAAGAAAGAAAATAACAAATCATTTAAGCTCAAGTCGAACATCCTATTCTCCAAAGTGAAATAGATAATTTCAATTCCCAAAGCATAATACTTTGGAGAATTAGGAAGTTGACAAATCATGGATGTTACCTCAACCTTCGTTATCATTGTGTCCTCCTCGGGAACACGTACTTCACATGTTGAGGCGCTCTTTCACTTTCAGTGGGTTTTGGCATGTCATCAACTTCGAAAGTGCCCACTCTTGCTTCATCCCTCTTCATCCTCCTCACGTGTTTGGATAATTCTTTCACCTCCTCAGTGAGTGTTGGAATGCTATCGATCGGATTTGCCCACTCTTCCTTGTTATCCGCTCGTAAAAACGCCATCGGGGCTCGATTATGCTTCTCATCCACACGCGCCCACTCGTTCTCACTTTCCACCTCATCCGGCCGCAGTGCTCTTCAGTGTCTCCCACCCCATCTTCAACAATTGGATCACTTCCAAGAGTAGTGACCATCCGAGCTTGATCGGGTTGGTGCGGGAAAGGTGTGATTTGATCCACTCGTTTTCGCCCCGTGATCGCAGCTCATCCGATGTCTCTTCCACCCAATTTTCAACTATTGGATCACTTTCTAGAACAAATGACCGATCGATCCGATCGGATTGGTTTGGAAGTTCCTCCTTGCCGCAATGACTTATCAAGCGTGCTCGACATATCCTATTTGCGTCTCCAAACGCAGTCGAGGCATTTGCAAGATCCAAACCTTGGACTAAAGCATCCGTTTTTGAATGGATGACCTCTTTTGAGTTAACTCATCCTCCCAAGCCGTCATCCGAGGTGGAGGTGGTTCTGCGGGTATGAGTAATGAGGTGGAGGTGGTTGTTGTGGGTACTCATCTTGAGGTGGAGGTGTGGTTGCTCCGATGAGGCATTGTAGGATTGATCCTCATAGTGCTGCGGAGGCGGTTGATCCCGAGGGATTGGAGGCTCGATCCTCAAAGCACGGTGGATTCCAATATTCGGGTCGGGGTGTGGAGGTGGTGCTGCTGCTGTGGATCCCAATATCCCAAATCGGGCTGGTGAGGTCTTTGTTCTTCTTGTGGATCCCGATAAGGATCATATGCTTGTGGCTCATAGCTTTGACGGACATCCTCGAGAAAAGTTGAATTGGGCTCCTTCTTGAAAGAAGAATTTGCCCAATACGATTTAACTTTCCTCCCCCACCGGGTTGACCATAATCGTCTTGTTGATAACCCCGCATTAGCGATACCAACAACAAAACAAAATTACACGCACTGTGGGAGAAAATAACCAAACAGAAAGAAAAGAAACACGAAAACAAACAACACAAACAATACGCCTAAAGTTTTCCCAGCAACGCGCCAAAATTGATCGAGCTAAAACACACTCAAATTTACTCGCAATCGCATGCGAGGTAATCGAGCGTGATAAGTTAACCCAAGTCGCTCTCAAGGAAAACTTAACAGGCTTATTGTTCGTGTCGCATACGTAAAGCAATTAAATCCTAAACACTCTAATGCCAACGTGGGTTTGGAACATACAGAATTGAAATACGGAGAATTAAACAAAGATCCTAAGCTAGGGGTTGTCAATCCCGAGCTATACTAATAAAGCGATAAATCTAAACCGTGGGTTGTCAATCCCTAGTTGAACTACGAAAGCGATAAATCAAAAGCGATAAACAAAAGCATATGCAATCATATTATTCATAGGGTTTGTCAATCCCTAATCTAAATCTAATTGCAGATAAATCATAATCATCAATCCATCTCCAAGAACGGAATTAAACGAAGCGGTAAATCATTAAACAATATAAATCAACGGAACATGAAAATCAATCCATCGTCACTATGAATTGAATTGACAAAAATCACAAAGCGAGAAACCATAAAATTGATCCGAAAGAACTGTAAATCTCAAAACATAAATTGATAAATAAATCATTCGATCAAAACTCAAACAAGAATTAAACTAAGATTTATCGTGTTGTGTCGCTCAAGAGCTTCCTCAAGAATCATGGTGAAGAAGAGCTGCGTGAAGAGAAACCAAAATTGAGAGTCGACAAACTTTGACCTAAGCGCATATATATATTAAATAAAGGTGGCGTCGGTTTAAGTTGAGCGCAGCTAAGAATGCATTACAGATTGAATATGAACGCCGGTGGGACCGAGCTTAGGAATTGGCTGAACGCGCTTGGATGGAGATGGCGCTGAAGACATATGAAAATGGAGTGAACTGGCGCTCAAAATTGTGAACGGGCGTTCAGGTTGAAGCTGAAATCAGGTGAACCGGCGTTCACAATGAACCGCGTTCGCTGGGCGTGCATTTGCGCGAGCGCGCGCGCGCGCGCGCGCGCGCGCGCGACACTGCTTTGCGCAGTGTTTTTGTTTTGGCCCGTTCTCCTTCGTTTGAACTCCGATTTGCACACGGTTTTCGCCTACGGACTCCTATCACAACGTACTTTACTTCTTATGAAGGATAAAATCCTTGATTCCTTCTCCAAAATTCATGAGAATCATTGAAAGTGTTCAGCGCCGGCGCGCGACTAGGGCGAGCGGAGTGCACGCGCGCGACTTTGAAGATTTCGCCCGCTCTCCTCGCTCGAACTCCGATTTGCGATCCGCCGCCTATGAACTCCTGTCGAGATGCTCTTCAATTATATTTTATCCTTGACAGATCCAATTCATCCTATTTTCTGCCGTTTTCCTACAAAACATCGAGACGAACGAAGTAAGTCCGAATCGATAAATATTAATCGAACCAAAGGCATAAATAGGACTAACCATAGAAAATGACATGTAAAACAATACCAAGAATCATCACAAAATCATACCAAACAATACCAAAGGTGGTAGAGGCAAGGGAATCAGTAGGAGCAGTGGGAGCAAGAATATGGTTGCCACCGGAGGATTGAAAAAGCCAAAGGAGAGGGGCAGGTGCTTCAAGTGCGGCAAGACAGGGCATTGGAAGACAAAGTGCCCCATGCTCAAAGCTCAAGGTACACCATTTGCTTTAGTAACGGAAACATGTTTAGCAACTTGTTTTACTCATTCATGGGTAGTAGATACGAGTGCGACTAATCATGTTTGTTACACCTTGCAGGGGTTCCTGCGAACAAGGGAGCTGTTTGATGGCGAGATAACGATCTCCATGGGCAACGCGGTGAAAGTCGAGTCTGTTGTAGTCGCAGATGTTTCTTTATGTTTTCATAGAACCGTTTTAGTATTAAAAGACGTTTCATATGTGCCGGAGTTTCGGTGAAACCTTATTTCGGTTTCCAAACTATTTATACGTGGATATTTTGTTATTTTTGATAGTTATGTTTCTATCATAAGAAATGACGAAGTTATCTATGGTGGCACTTTATATTATTCGTTTTATACTATTTCTGCTGAACATAATACTTTTAATTATGTTGCATCTACATCAAACCTTAGGAAGAGGAAGTTTTCTTCGCTAGATGACACCATATTTCTTTGGCATCTTAGATTAGGTCACATCAATCTAAATAGGATCCAAAGACTGGCTAAGAATGGAGCGTTGGGTGAAATTACAGTCAATCCATTCCCAGTCTATGAATCCTGTATAGAAGGTAAGGTGTCGACCAGACCCTTCAAAGCGGAGGGGTATAGAGCCAAGGAAGTGTTGGAGCTAGTCCATTCTGACCTGTGTGGACCAATGTCCACACAAGCTCATGGGGGTACGAGTATTTTGTCATTTTCATTGACGATTACTCAAGGTACGGATATGTATACCTGCTTCACCGCAAGTCTGAATGCTTTGAGAAATTCAAAGAATTTAAGGCAGAAGTGGAGATGAAGCTAGGTAAGGGTATCAAGTCACTGCGGTCTGATCGCGGTGGCGAATACCTCAGTAACGAGTTCATGGACTATTTGGTGCAGTGTGGGATTATCTCCCAGCTCACTACACCAGGCACACCACAACAAAATTATGTGTCAGAGCGAAGAAATAGGACTCTCTTAGAAATGGTTAGATCGATGATGAGTTATGCAACATTGCCTATTTTTTTCTGGGGGTATGCCTTAGAAACAACGACATATTTGCTCAATCTAGTACCGTCCAAGTCAGTCGACAAGACCTCTTTCGAGTTATGGTTTGGGCGCAAGCCCAGTTTAAGCTATATATGATATGGGGCGCCCAAAGACTTCAGCCGAACATGAAAGTCGACAATGTTGAGGCTAGATCCAAACAAGACTGTTTATTGGTTATCCTAGAGGAACGAAAGGTGGTTATTTCTGTAGTCTTAAGGATCAGAAGGTCGTTATTAGTACTAACGCCCGATTCTTAGAAGAGGACTACATGAAAAACCAAGAAGTTGAAATCATGCTTCAAGAATTAGAAGATGATCGTATTCCACCATCGATTAGGCCAAAGGTATGAGATGTCGTGTCTAGTGGGAGGGATCGACACTATATACTTTAAGAAATTGAAGTGGGTCGAGTTCCACTGGAGATACCGACCGTACAAGTGACACCTACCCAGCAAGTTGTGGAAGATAGAGAACCACAGGTTACTGCATCCACCATTGCCATTGTGCCAGTAGCGCCTCGTCATAGTGGGAGGGTTGTTCGTCAACCCGAGCGATTTATGTTCGTGGGTGAATCTTTGGATTTAGTCCCAGGAAACAAGCAGGTTGTAATCGATCCATGGACATACAGCGAGGCGATACAAGACACAGATGCAAGATCATGGCACACCGCTATGGACTTAGGAATTGAGTCCATAACAGCTATGGATGTATACGAGAAAACACCTCTACCAGATGGCAAGGAAGCCACAGGTAGTAAGTGGGTATACAAGAGGAAGAGAGATTCAGATGGAGAGGTTTCAGATTTTAAAGCTAGGCTTATGGCGAAAGGGTACACTCAGATTGAGGGCATTGATTTCGATGAGACCTTTTCTCCTGTAGAAATGCTCAAGTCCATCAGAATTCTTTTGGTCATAGCAGCTCACCTAAACCTTGAGGTTTGGCAAATGGTTACCTTGAAGAAGGTAGAGACATCTATATGAAGCATCCCGAAGGTTATGTGGTGAAGGGTGAAGAGCATCTAGTATGGAAGCTTAAGAAGTCCATTTATGGACTCAAGCAAGCTTCCCGATCATGGAACTTACGCTTTGATGAGGTAGTATAGTCCTATGGATTTACCCGTTTCCTAGCGAAAGTTGTGTGTATCGTTTAGATGTCAACGGTGACGTGGTATTTCTTGCACTTTACATAGATGACATCCTTCTACTGGCAACAATGTGAAGTCATTATCGACGAAAGAGTTGGTTATCCGATCGTTTCAAATGAAAGACTTAGGAGATGCAACAGACATTCTTGGGATCACGGTTTATCGAGATCGCAAGAGAAAATGTTGAGCTTATCTCAGCGCCTTACATTGATACCGTGATTACTCGCTTTAGTATGCGCATCACCGATAAGCTAATTTTACCTGATTTATAAGGCTATATTCGTTTCATTTATAATTGATAAGTGATCTTTTGAGCTGTCTTTCGTTATATTTATGTTTACATTGGAAGATATTATGCCATGTGTATTTCGTGTCATTTTAGCACAGGTTTTGATGTCAATAAGGGGATCACGATAAAGAGGAATCACTAGCCCAGTCGCGAGCTCGTACGAAGAAGAACTGTTTGAAAACGACGATAAATATGATGAAATGGATTTGAGAAAGATGAATGTGCAAAGTTTATAATGTTAAGGAGCATCTCGATAGGAGTCCATAGACGCAAACAGATTGCAATTCGGAGTCCGGACGAGAGAGAACAAAGCGAAACGGCGAAGTCGCGCAATGCACAGCGCGAGAGAAGACGCCTCGCGAGTTATGCTCGTGACCTAAGGTCGCGAGCGCGCCTCGAGGAAGAGCAGTTTTTCTGCGTTTTTTGGAGCCTCGCGGTGTCTCCTTTGCGACCTTAGGTCGCTAGCGCGCTTCACGAGGCGCCTAGGGCTGCGTTTATACATTGAGGCGCACACATCACAATTTGGGGAGATACTTTTTGGAGAGTTTTTCATTCCAGATGAGGCGTAGACTTTAGAACATAAAGCTTTTCTTATTTTATTCTTTTGCACGTTTTTCCATTTAATTCTTTTAGCTTAGTTTGTCAATTCCTTTTAGTCCGGTATTTTAATTCCAGTTCTTAGTTCAGTTTTATTATCGAGATTTCAGTTTATCTTCCGGATTCAGTCGCTACAATTGTGCATCGTGGAATCTTGCGGTTTTATTTATTTATTTATTTCAGTTCATGTTTTCTTTAATTATTTATTGCTTTGATAATTTAATTATGCGTAGCTAAATTTCGTATTGATCCTAGGGTTCGTATATCTGACTAGATTTATATTATTTATCTATTGATACTGTTTTGCCGTCCCATTCATGATTTATGATTCTTGGCTTTAATTCTCATGTGTTGGTATCTGGCCAATATTGATGCATGCTAGTTATGTGATTGATGTCTTGACGGAATTAATTGCATAATCGATATCTTGAATTCATAATACATTTTTTACCTTGAGACCTAGCGGAGATAGGTGAACTGTAGGAGGTTAAATCTTTGTGTGCTTTTGGTAATTAGCTTACTTCTCTTGAGACCCGACGGAGATAGAGTTTAGACTAACCTACTACTATAGGCTGTCCTGGCGGAAACTATAGTTACATTAGTGATCCTTCATATGAATGTGGATTAAATTGGTAAACAGATTAATAGGTTAATTGTGTGAATCTGGTTAGGTCAAGTACATCCCTAGGGTCAGTCTTTTATATCTGATTTTATTCATATTTATCTTTGAGTCTAGTTTTATTATTATTTTCTCTCTTGATAAATTGTTGCCTGAATAATAATCAAGATTTTGTGTTCATTATTTGTTGTGTTCTCGAGTTGCAGTCCCTGTGGATACGATATATATACTTCCTGTTTTACTATCAATTTATTTTGGTAGAAATATTAGCGATCAACCTCCAAGAAGGGATTGCTACCCTTCAGACTTGATTGCATATGTATTGTCCCTTTATCTCGTATATAAGTTAGATCATACAGTGTGTAGAAGATCACAGAAGTCTGTATGATTGGTCAAGCTTAATGAGATATAAAAAAGATCACAGTTAAGACAACTTTAGGACGAGTTGTTGGTATAGGCTACGGTATAGATAAGCAGTGACTTGACTTTTGTTGCTTGTATATACTGGTACCTCTGACGTATTGATGTATCACAGTGAGATGAGTTCTTCTATCTGACCGTCATGAAGAACCTAGATCTCGGTGACTTTACGTTGTTCTAAACCTTGATAAGGTATTAGGTGAGTATGAGTTACTGACCATCACTTTGACTTGTCATGGGTGAGGGTTACATGAGATAATCCAATATTCTCTACATCTTGGGTGGTGGCAGTGCTTGTATGTCATTCTAGTTACCTGTATCGAGTCACCGTGTCCGTTTAGGATGATGACGTCCCCTTAAGAAGCTCAAAAGATTTATTGTACTAAACCCTGCAGGTTGAGTTATATCAAGTACAATTATAAGGTTGAGTGGTACTACTTAAGGAATTAAAGAGATTAATTATTTTAAGCAGTCAGAACGCTATAGATAATCAATGGACGTGCGATATCTTAAATACGGGGTTCGTGAAGTCTAAGTCAGAAATAAAGGGGTAAGTCAGCATTTATTCTCTAGTAGCATGAATAAATATTTATGAATTAATTTATGTTCTGGGTTGAACATAAGATAATTAATTTATTTTGAGGCCCATCTTTATTCCTTGCATTTGATCCCTGGGCTGGCCCATCAAGGCCTGGAGCTGCCATGAAAATCGTCCTCCTCTATGAGAGTCCCATTAGGACTCTGTTTTGATCCTCTCTATCTGAAAAGATATTATTATATTTATTAGATATGCAGAGATCCTATCCTAATAGGATCTGGAGTTGCATTATAAATATAAGGTGAGAGAAAATCAAAAAGGCTAATCCTAAGTGAGAAACTTTGAAAATTATACTATTCATAGTTGGGATTTTCGAAGCTTTTCAAATAGAGAAATAAGGCGAATTTCTGCAGTACTCTCCATATATTGCTCTCACTCGGCATTGGCGTTTTGACAAACGGGATATAGTCCAGAAGATCAAAGCACGTGTCTTGATCATATTCATTGTCCGTCAAATTCGCAGGTGAACACGAGAAAACACCTATTTTTTGCAATTAATTATATAGATTCATGCTAGGTAAATAATCAATGTATGGTGAATTAAACATCCAAGATAGATCATCGGGAGAGGGTTAAAATAAGATTTCCCTACATCTCCAGTGGTTGCAACTTACCATACGGCAGTTGGTGCAAAGCTTTAACTTGTTGACATGCTAAACATCGTTCAACAAACGAGGCTATCTCTCGCTTCATTCCCACCCACACAAACTTTTGCTTTAGATCTTGATACATCTTTGTGCTTCCTGGGTGTGCGGTGTAGGGCGTGTTATGAGCTTAACTCATAATCTCTTTCTTTAAATCATCATCATTGGGTACGCAAACTCGCTTACGAACATGATTATGCTATCCCGCCTTCATGATATTCTTCTAGCTTTTCTGTTCTGATCTTAACTCGTAGCTTTTCCATCTGTTGATCTTGTCTCTGGGTTTCCACAATTCTTGCTCTCAAATCTTCTTTGGAGCATGTTCAAATCTTTCTGCTCGAAGAAATACTTCAGGCTCTTGTGATTAGTAAAGATCTCACACTTGGATCCATACAAAAGATGTCTCCAAATCTTCAGAGTATGAACAATAGCTCCCAACTCTAGATCGTGTGTAGGATATTTGAACTCGTGAGGTTTCAACTGTCATGAAGCATAAGCTATCACTATTCCTTCTTACATCAGGACACATCGTAGTCCACTCTTTGATGCATCGATATAAGGAGTATAACCCTTTGTCTGATTCAGGTATCGCCAAAACTGGCTCTGTGATCAATCTGTTCTTTAACTCTTGAAAACTTTCCTCACATTCTTGGGTCCATTGGAACTTAATTCCTTTTCGAAGGTATTGAGTCATAGGTCTTGCAATCTTGAAGAATCCTTCTATAAACCTTCAGTAATATCCTACTAAACCTAAGAAACTTCGGGCATCGACGATTTCCAATCGCGTATCGCTCGAACTTTTGTGGGGCCAACTCTGATTCCGTCTGCTGTGATAATATGACCAAAGAAATTCACTTCCCTTAGCCAAAACTCACATTTGCTAAACTTAGCAAACAATCATTCATTTCTCAACGTCTGCAGAACGGTTCTCAACTGTTCTTCATGTTCTAGCTCATTCTTTGAGTACATGAGAATATCATCGATAAATACCAAAAAAAAATTATCGAGATAATCGTGGAAAACACGATTCATCAAATCCATAAACACAGCTGGTGCATTCGTCAAGCCAAATGGCATTACTACGAACTCATAGTGGCCATACCGCATTCGAAAAGCAGTCTTGGATAAGTCCTTCTGACGAATCTTTAATTGATGATATCCTGACTTGAGGTCAATCATCGAGAAAACACTAGCACCTTTCAACCGATTGAACAAGTCGTTGATCCTAGGTAAAGATACCGATTCTTTAAGGTTAACTTGTTCAACTCTCTGTAATCAATACACATTCTTAGAGTTCCATCATTCTTTTTGATAAATAGAACTGGCATTCCCCAAGGAGATACACTAGATCGAATAAAACCTAGGTCCAAAAGCTCTTGCAATTGGGTCTTTAACTCATGCAATTCTTTCGGGGCCATTCAATAAGGTGCTTTTGAAACATGTGCTGATCTTGGTTCTAGCTCAATGGAAAACTCTAATTGTCTGTCCGGAGGTAGCCCTGGTAATGTTTCAGGAAAAACATCCTGAAATTCTCTAACCACGGGTACATTTTCTACCCTCTTCTCAGACTTGACATCGACATTCAGATATATAAGGTAAGCACAAGGTTCCTCGTTCTTCATCAATTTCTCGGCTTGTAAGGTTGAGATCATAGGAACATGGCTTCTTCTCTTCTCGATACCATAAAAATAGGTAGGTTCTCTTCCTGGTGGCTGAAACGCTATTTCTCTTTGTTCGCATCGTATCGTTG
Source organism: Salvia rosmarinus (assembly GCA_036937905.1). Taxonomy (NCBI): domain Eukaryota; kingdom Viridiplantae; phylum Streptophyta; class Magnoliopsida; order Lamiales; family Lamiaceae; genus Salvia; species Salvia rosmarinus. The sequence continues at coordinate 40,131,948 of CM072821.1, read as the reverse complement.
TATAATGTGCTATCAACCAATCCATTCCTAAAATAAGATCCACATCCTTCATGTGCAACAACTACATCGATCTCGCTCTAAGCTTAAGGGATCCTAGTTCGAAATCTAGGTTAGAACACACATGCATGACAACGGTTGTGACGACCCGACTTCTCAAGGAAGTACGGATCTAATGGATCATCACTGGTATGATAAGGCAGCGGATATATACATAATTAATCAATACAATTAACCATTTAACTACTCATAAATGCATGAACTGAAAGGAATAAACTATTTCAATACCAACCCAAGTCACAGAAGGACTTGTCAAGAGGTTCAATATCCAAATGTAACCCAATCAGGGTGCAATTCAAGGAACGAGGTACGACCTCAAGTTCAGTACGATAATGAAAAGCAGTTAAAATTAAAAGACACCAAAACAATATCAGAGTTTGGCAGCAATAAACGTGTGGACATGCATATGACGATACATGCCCAAGGTTCTAGAAACCTTTATATTACCACCTCGCACTCATCGTCAATCCCTGCTCAACCAGCACATCAAAAACGAGATGCAGGGCTAAGTACAAAAGTACTCAGTGGACTCATTGCCGAAAATATTTTCTTTGTAAAGTCATTAAACTGCCCACAATAGCGCATGAGGATTTTAGTTGAAAAGACTCATGCCTATCAAATATTTTATCATTTTCCAAATCGTCCGGCCGGACTATTTCATCCACGTTGTTCCATATCTGATCATTCATTCATTTGCGAACTATGGAGGTAGCCACCTACACAGAGTCGTCGTGACCAGTCGAGGTAGATAACCTTAACACATAGTCACACGTGTACACAACCCGAGTTAGTCCTTAACTAAGTCAGATCCGATCGTTACCCTTTTTAACGTTGGTGGACCAACACATTCTCATACCACGTTGGATATACCAACCTCAGATAGGATCACAACAAAATATAAACATTTAGCAGTCAATGACAGTTCATGCAATAATATTCATAAAGCTTTTGTAAATCATGCTTTGAGGTATGAATATCATTTTCTTTCAAGAGAGCCCACCTGCTAGTCCGAAGCTATAGGTTCTAAGCGAAGCAGGATGCGATTGTCCTTCCTCGGTAACTACGTACGAACAGGCCCTTCATAAGAAAATAACTTCTCTTAGATTCCTTCTATTGGTCGCGGGTCGTTTATAAATTACGACTTAACTTTCCCAATTTAGGGTTTCTTTGTGATTTCTTATGATGGTTTTAAGATAATTTGTATTATCTTACAGTCTCAATTTCCAAACTATATCCCTTCATCTTTCATAGACGAACCTCAACTGAGGAGTCATATACTCCGAGTCTAACCTCGACTCTAACCTTAGCGTTCTTCTAAACGTTATTACGTTATAAAGTGTTGGTACTCAAGTTATGATTGTATGTTAGGATATTCTCAAGCCACTAGCTAGACTTAACAATTATAGTTATGTCCTAGTAGGTTATGTTTGACGGCTTGTTGTATTAACACGACAAATAAAAGAAAATCTTGACTTATGATTCGAGATATCTCATACCATCGCATAGGTAAATACTTAGGAATTAATGGAGTTATTTGTGAATACTAACTCGACCTTTGAGACATAAGGATCGACATCTTATGTTTGAATCTTAGCTTACACTTTTCGACATTGTTTGTTTCTCTTAGCTCGTCGGAGATGTGTAAGTTATAAAATTGACATTCGTATCGAGTTATCTTAATGTTCAATCTAATATCGTATTAGGTTGTCGTTGTTGAGTATTAACATTGTAAGTCGGCTTTCGGTTTATTTAACTTAGGAACTCACGTTTGAGTACCCTATTATTAATGGAAAACCCTGGTTTGGTCTAACTTCGATTCTCATTAATTCCTTCTTAAGTTATCGAAACTTGTCGATTTCTTTTGGATTCTCGTACCTAGTATGTTGTTTACGTTTGAGGTTTTGTTTGTCGGCATAACATAAATAAACTATACAACATCATCCAACACCATACACAACATAAACCGTACTAAAGCATTAGAAAATCATAATTTCTAACATAATAAATGACCATTGTGTATGTGTGCATGAGTGTTCCATTCATTCATCATAACCACATACCATTAATTCTAAACTTAGAGATTAACTATCATAGCATCATTCACAATTAAAATCAAATTCATACTTAACCATTTTGCTATATTTTCGATAATTAGCAATAATTAGCATAAGTATCCAATAAATTCCAATAAAATCATCTCATGCTTATATCATATAAATATCATCTCATATCATACATTAAAATTAAAACACATGCTCATTACTATATATATATATATATATATTTTTGATAATGTCTATATATATATATATGCTCAAAAATATTTCTACTCACTTCACAATATGTTTATAATATGCACTAAACATGTAATATTAACCTGAAACATCAACTAATATTTATAATATGAACTAAATGCTTGGAATTATTTTTGTCCTCACACATATATTAATATGTGTTCAATAAATTCCCAACAATGCATAATAGGTTCATATTATTTCTAAACATCATATATCATATTATTTTCAACAAATAAAAATCAAATAAATATTAAAATATATAGAATAGTTTCGGTCCTCTTGGAAAAATAGGAGTAGTGTCTCAATAATTTCAAGATTAATATATGATGTTCATATCATATATCAAACGCTATACCTAAACTATTTTCCAACAAATAAAATAAAAATAATTTTTAAAAATTATATATATATATATATATATATATATATAACAAAATAAATAGGAGAAATAATTCAAAAATTCTAAAATTTATTCTATATGCTCCTAACAAATCAATAAACAACAATATGAAATAACATTTAAAAAACCATGCTTTATCTTCTACGAAAAAAAAATTCTAACAAAAATAAAAAAATACCAAACATGCTCCAAAAAAATTCCCAAACTTTAAACACAACCTTAAAACATATTTCTAAGCATATTTCATTCATGGCTTGAGAGCATTTGATGGCTCGAAAGTCATGAAGTAAATGAAGAACAAAAATTTGGGTTCTTCATGAAAGAATTCCAAAACAAATCTAAAAAAAATTCTACTCCAATAAAAATGAAGAGAATGATGAATGCTACCATTGTATGGTCTTAGAAAATTATTTGGAGGGTTGGAATGGTTGAGAAAGATGGATTAAAGCTTAGGAATGTGAAGGAATTATGAAAAACAAAGGGAGAATTTGTTCCAAAGAGAGAGAGAGGAAATAACACAAAATACTACTGTAATTTGCTGCAAAATGGGCTGTTGTAAGCCTATATGGGGTGTCTGTTTCAATCAAAAGTATACTCTTAATTGACTCATAATTGAATGAGGTGTTGTAATAGTGAAAGTTAACCCTAGTCGTATCTCAAGGAAAACTTAACAGGGCTTATTATTCATGTCATACACATAAAGCAGTAAATCCTAAACACTCTAATTCCAACATGGGTTTTTGAACAAACGGGAATTGAAAAGCTAACAGGAAATATAATTTAAAGCAAGCAATCTAACTAGGGGTTGTCAATCCCTAGTGGAGAACCTAAGAAAACACGAAAGCAGGAAGCAAAAGCGTTGAACAACAAATCTAGATCATCAAACACGAAACAATAACATTCAACGGAAAGAGATTCAACATAATACTAATGTCCAATATCAATTGCATAAAGTATAAATGAACCAAATGCCGAGCGAAATAGAATCAATCAAGGAATCAACAATACAAGGTTTACTAGATAATTGAATCCACAAGAATCACAAAGCAAGAAATCATAAAGCAATAATATAAATCGAATGAACGAAGATCCAATAGCAGAAATCGATGAATCTAACAAGATAATTTCAATAACATAAATGATAACTAAATTGTTCAATGGAGAAAAATTGAAAGACAAGAATCAATATCTGTAAATTTGTCTCTATCTCGTCCTCTGGAATAAAGCTCCTCGAAAGAACAACGGCTGCGTAGCAAAAGAAATTCCGAACCCCCAAAATTGTGACCTAACGCCTATATTTAATAAGTGAGAGTGAGTGCCGATGGTGGATGAGCGAGCGCGGAGCGGAGTGTTCTGTTCCTAAAGTGAGCGCAGGCTTAGGCCGCACGCACGCTCACAAATCCTTATGTATTAGATATGAGCGCTGGCTGGGAAGGAGCGGACGCGCAAAGGTGAGGGCGCGCAGAGTTGAGCGGGCGTTCATGGGTGAACGCACGAGGAAAAAGGACGAACGCGCGTTGGGATCCCAGCACCGGATGGCCGAGGGCAATGGGCGAGCGGGCGCTCAGCACCGAGCGTCGGATGCACGGGCGAGCGGGTGCAAGTGCCGGGTGAGAGCTAGCGCTGGAGACACAGCGCGTGGGTGGAGGCTCGAGCGCCGGGTGGGCGCTGGATGGCCAGCGGGCGTTGGAAGGGTGAGCACCGGATGAAGCGTTGAAACACGCACGAGACGCGCGCTGGGTGGTCGAGAAGCGGTCAGCGGGCATTGGAAATGCCATGAGCGCTGGGGACTCGACGGGCACTGGGGTGCGGGCGTTGCGGCTATCGAGTGCTGGCGATGCGGACGCGGTGCTGGAGTGAGCGCTGATGGCCAGTGTCGGTTGTGCTGGAGCGCTGAGTGGGCGCTCGGTATTGAGCGCCGGGAGAGATGGAGGAACGCGCATTGTGGGTTCCACGCCGGTTGAGCTGGCGACGGGCGCACGCGGACGCTGGGCGAGGCGCTGTGTGCGCGGGCACGGCCGCGGCGAAGGCGTTGCAGTGGAGACCGCTACTGTGGAACTCGCGTTGTGGTGCCAGCGGGCGTTGCGGGTGCGTTCACGCACGCACGTGCGCGACTTCGCTTATTCGCCTCGTTCTCCCTCAATTGAACTCCAAATTAGGATTTGTTTGTGCCTACGGACTCCTATCGAGATGCTCTTCAAAATACTTAATCCTTGAAAAATCCATTTCATCCTATTTAATACTGTTTTCCTATAAAACATCGAAACAAACCAAGTAAGTCCGAATCGATAAATACTAATCAAACCAACGGCATAAATATGATAAACTACTGAAACTGACATGTAAAATAATACCAAGAATAAGCACAAATTCATACCAAACAACTCCCCACACTTATCCATTTGCTTGTCCTCAAGCAAAGTCTATACTAATAAGTGTAGAAAAATAACTCGTGCAACTTAACTCTTAATCTAATCTATCAAACCTATTTCTGCAATTCCCCCAAACATGATGAAAACACAATCAGAGTTAATGTGAAACAAATCTAAGATGGTGAGAATGTCAAATAAACAAGTTATTTGTGCTCAGACCCAACTCTCCGCTAGGGATGAATTAACTAAAGTGGTCATCTTTAGCAACAAGTTTCCTTTGATAACATAGAAAGTATTAACAGATTTTGGAACAATGTTCGAAAGGTGAATTCTCGATGAACTCGAGTCTCCTAACGTGGTTTCCCATGTCCATTTCTCAATTTACGAGAAAGAGGGACAAAATTCCATCCTCCATTTCAACAATCTCAACAATTCACTGGAGTTTTTCATTCTCCTTATTCTCTTCATCATTTTTTTATATATATATAAAATGAAACAAGTATATAGGTAACCACAATGTTAGCACTACCCCCCAGCATTAGTCGGACAAATCACATCAATAACCTCCGATTTCAAATCAATTCACACAATCTCGTCAATTCACATTACGCTTTAATAACATAACATCAAGATAAACGAGAATGCATCAAGGTTTAACCAATACCACAGAGTTTAGTTGCACAAATCAAAATCCCAACTTACTCGCATTAACAAAAGCTTAAGTCCAAACGTTCAAAAACATCTCCAAATCACATCACCAATCATACAAAAAGATAAGACACACACACAAAACAAAATAATCTCCCCCACACTAAAATCGAACACTGTCCCCAGTGCTCTAAACATTAATAACACAAAAATGGTCAATAGAGGATGAGACTTCCCTGATAATAGATGGCAAGAACAAGGTTGGAGTGTGAGTGTGCACGATAGAGTAGGAGTATCACGGCTTCACCACACTGCTTACAACGTCCCAATTCTGAGCAAAAACAAGCACAACGACAACAGAAAGATCAAAGAGAACGACGAAACAAACAAAAGAGAAAGAAGGAAAAAAGAGCAAAAAAATCCGTGGGTAAACTCCCACGTAGTACTCAGTTTAACGTCGTGAGCACGACGTAATCCAGTCAGAGAAGATAGGATCGATGAGCATGGAGTTCTCTGTAGGGAAAACATATGTTAAGCCCTCGTCCCGAGGATCTATCTTGGATATTTAATTCACCATACATTGATTATAAACCTAGCATGCGTCTATTTAATTAATTGCAAACCTTTGGATCTGATGAGGTCGATGGAACGAGATGAATGGATCGAACGGATCGGACTCGTGCTTTGACCTTCTGGACTATATCCCGGTTGCCCAATCTCCAACGTCGAGTGAGGACGATCTATGGAGAATGCTTCGGAAAATCACCCTAAGCACTCTCAAAATTCTCGAAAATCTCTCCTATTTTTTTTTTAGGAATTCTCGAAAATTGTAGGTTAAAAGTGAGCATTAACCTAGACTTTATCTCTTACCTTATATTTATAATGCATTACCATAATCCCACAAGGAAAGGATTTATGCATATCCCATAAATATAATAATATCCTTATAGGATAAAGAGAATAAAATCTTTCCTTTGAGAGCTTAGGGGGCGCCGATTTCCTTAGGCTAAAGGGCCTGGATGGGCCAGCCCAGGGATCAAATGCAAGGAATAAAGATGGGCCTCAAATAAATTAATTATCTTATGTTCAGCCCAGAACATAAATTAATTTATAAACATTTATTCATGCCACTAGAGAATAAATGCTGACTTACCCCTTTATTACCGAAGTTGAGTCGGGCTTGCACTTAGACATTACGAATCCCCGTATTTAAGATATCGAACGTCCATTAATTATTTAGAGCATTTCGATCGCTTAAAATAATTAATAACTTCATTTCCTTAAGTAGTACCACTCAACCTTATTATTGTACTTGAGCTAACTCAACTGCGGGGTTTAGTACAATAAACCTTTGAGCTCCTTAAGGAACGCCATCATCCTAAACGGATACGGTGACTCGACATGATAACTAGCGTGACATACAAGATCGCCACCACCCAAGATGCGGAGAATCTTGGGTTAGAACATATAACCTCACCCATAACAAGTCAAAGTGATGGTCAAGAACTCATACTCACCTAATACCTTATCGAGGTTTAGATCATCGTAAGCCACCGAGATCTTGGTTCTTCACGACGGTCGATAGAAGAACACATCTCACCGTGATCCTTCAATATGTCGAGACGCATCAAGATAGACAAGCAACTAAGTCAAGTCACTTCTTATCTATATCTGCAGCCTCAAACCGACAACTCGTCCTTAAGTTGTCTCGGTTGTGAAACTTTTATATCTCATTAAACTCGACCAATCATACGGACTTCGTGATCTTCTACACACCGTATGATCTAACTTATATATGAGATAAGGGGACACGGATATATGCAATCAAGTATTCAATTCAGATAGAGATTGTAATAGTGGTAACAGAAACATTGTATACAAGCTCAACCAAACCGCTTTCAAGATACAAACCAACAATCTCCCACTTATACTAAAGCAAACTTTTAGTATACAATGTGTCTCTACTAGCTATTACAAACAACCATCACTTTGCTTCTCCCACTTATACAAAAGTTTCCTTTCTAAGTGGGTGCCATCAGCAATCCAAGTCCTCTAACGTGCCCATCGTAGACTTTTTGCGGCGAGCTCTTTGTGAATGGATCCGCTAGATTTTTCGTCAGATCAATCTTTTCAATCAACACGTCACACCGTCTAACGATTTCTCCTATGACATGGTACTTTCTCTCTATGTGTTTGGTCGCCTTGTGGGTCCGTGGTTCCTTCGAGTTTTCCATCGCACCGAGTTATCACAAGAAACTATGATACTCTTGGGCAAACCAGTACCACACCTAGATCCATGAGGTAGTTCTTGAACCATCTGACCTCCTTAGAAGCCTCGAGGCGGCTACATATTCGCTTCCATGGTGGAGTCCGCAATGCATCGCCGCTTTGCACTCCGCCAGATACGGCCCACCTCCCAAGGTAAACACATAGCCCGAGGTCGACTTTTTCTCATCACGGTCGACTTGGAAACCCAGTCTCAGATAACCCAAAGGCATTAGACTATCTCGCATGGTAAACTAGCATATAATCTCGAGTCCTTTTCGTGTACTTGAGTATATGCTTTATCGCAATTCAATGAGCTTGTTTAGGGTTAGATCGATATCTCAGCTACTATGCTCACCGTGATAGCGGATATCGGCCTCGTGCATAGCATTGCGTACATGAGACTTCCCACGTCGGAAGCGTAGGAACTTGTCTCATTTCCTCTATCTCCTTTGCGGTCATAGTGATGGTGCGTCTTAGATAAAGGAACACCATGTCTAAGGTAGCAATCCTTTCTTGGCGGTCCGCATACTAAAACGAGTAATCACAAGATCAATGTAAGACGCCCGAGATAAGCTCAACATTTTCTTCTTGCGATCTCAATAAACCTTGATCCCAAGAATGTACGCTGCATCTCCTAAGTCTTTCATTTGAAACCGATCGGATAGCCAACTCTTTACGCCTCGATAATGCCTTCACGTTGTTGCCAACTAGAAGGATGTCATCTACGTAAAGTGCAAGAAATACCACATCACCGCTGACATCTAACCGATACACACAACTCTCGCTAGGCAACTGGGTAAATCCATGGGACTTCACTACCTCGTCAAAGCGTAAGTTCCATGATGGGAGGCTCGCTTAAGTCCATAAATGAACTTCTTAAGCTTCCATACTAGATGCTCTTCACCCTTTACCACATAACCTTCGTGTTGCATATAGATGTCTCTACCTTCCTCAAGGTAACCGCTTAGAAAAGCGATTTTAACATCCATTTGCCAAACCTCTAGGTTCAGTGGGCTGCTATGGCTAGAAGAATTCGATGGACTTGAGCATTGCTACGGTGAAAGGTCTCATCGAAATCGATGCCCTCAACTGAGTGTACCCTTCGCCACAAGCACGGCTTTGAAAGCGAAACCCTCCATCGGAATCTCTCTTCCTCTCAGATATCCACTTACTACCTATGGCTTCCTTGCCATCCGGTAGAGGTGTCTTTCATATACATCCATAGCCGTTATGGACTCCATTTCTAAGTCCATAGCGGTGTGCCATGATCTTGCATCAATATCTCAGATCGCCTCCTTGTATGTCCATGGGTCGATTATTGCATGTTCGTCTTTGGGACTAAACCAAGATTCACCCACGAACATAAATCGCTCGGGTCGACGAACAACCCTCCCACTACGACGAGGTTCTACAGCACAATGGCAACGGTGGGTGTAGATACTTGTGGTTCTCTAACTTGCACAACTTGTCGTGTAGGTACCACTTGACGGTCGGTATCTCCGGTGGAACTCGACCCACTTCAATTTCTTGAAGTATCCGTGTCGATCTCTCCCACTAGACTCGACATCTCGCACCTTCGCCTAATCGGTGGTGGAATACGATCATCTTCTAATTCTTCAAGAATGATATCAACTTTGGACTTATGATTTTCATATAATCCTCTTCTAAGAATCGGGCATTAGTGCTAATAATGACCTTCCGATCCTTAGACTATAGAATAAACCACCTTCGCTCCTCTAGATAGCCAATAAGCGACCTTGCGTCGGATCTAGCCTCCAACTTGTCGCCTTCTTGTTCAAGACGTGGCCGGATCGCCCCATATCCTTATGTGGCTTAAACCAGCTTACGCCCAAACCACAACTCGAAAGGGTCTTATCGACCGACTTGGACGGTACTAGATTTAGCAAGTATGCCGCCGTCTCTAAGGCATACCCCGTAGCTAAATAGGCAATGTAGCATAACTCATCATAGATCTAACCATTTCCAAAAGAGTCCTATTTCTTCGCTCGACACACCATTTTTTGTGGTGTGCCCGGTGAAGTGCTTGTTGGGATGTAATCCCACACTTCACTAGATAGTCCATAAACTCACATCGAGGTATTCGCCACCGCGATCGACCGCATGATGACTTGATACTCTTACCTAGCTTCGCTCCACTTCCGCCTTAAACTCTTTGAATTTCTCAAAGCATTGTGACTTGCGGTGAAGCGGTATACGTATCCGCACCTTGAGTAATCGCCAATGAAAGTGACAAAATACTCGCATTCTCCACGAGCTTGTGTGGACATCGGTCCACACAGTCGAATGGACTAACTCCAACATTTCTTTCGCTCTATAACCCTTCGCTTTGAAGGGTCCGGTCGACATCTTACCTTCTATACAGATTCGCAGATCGGGAGCGAGTAGCCGTGAGATTACCCAACGCCCATTCTTACCCGCCTTTGGATCCTATTTAGATTGATGTGACCTAATCTAAGATGCCGAGAGAAAAGTAGTGTCATCTTCGAAGAAAACTTTCGCTTTTAGGGTTTGATGAAGATGCAACATAGTTATAGGTATTATGTTTGGCGAGAAATAGTATAAAGCTTAATTATATAACGTACAACACAGATAACTTCGTCATTTCTTATGATAGAAACACCACTATCAAAAATAATGAATATCCATGAGTAAATAATTTCAAATGAAACAAGGTTCCTACCGAAAATCCGCACATATAAAACGCCTTTTAAAACTAAAACTGTTTTCTCAAACATAAAGTAACATCTCCAACTGCAACGGCCTCGACTTTCGCGCGTTGCCCATGGAGATCGTTATCTCGCCATCAAACAGACTCCCTTGTCGCGGGAACCCCCGCAGGTGTAACAAACATGATCGATTATACCAGATCTACTACCCAAGAATGGGTAGAACAAGTCGCTAAACATGTTTCCACATTAAAGCAAACGGCGTACTGAGCCTTGAGCATAGGGCACTTGGCCTTCCAATGCCTAGTCCCACCGCACTTGAAGCACTTGCCCTTCTCCTTTCGCTTCTTCAAGCCTCCGGTGGCAACCATGTTCTTGTTCCCATTACTCCCACTATTTGCCTTGCCTCTTCCACCTTTGGTACCCCTTTTTCTATTTCCATTTTGCAACGAAAATTTTGGGCCCTTAGATGTGCTAGCAAGAGCATGTGCTCCTTTTCCCATAACTCCTTCCGCAGCCACGAGATCATTAAGCAACTGACTAAGTGTAAACTCGGTCTTGCTCATGATCGATTTCGAAAGTTCTCAAAAGACTTGGGCGGTGTATTGAGGATGATATCGACCTGGCTTTGCCGTCAATACCTCCTCCCAACCGATCAAGACTATCCATGAGATGAGTTATGTGGGAGACATGTTCATGGACCGAACTTCCTTCTTCCATCTTACACGCCAAGATTTCTCTCATTGTGTGGAAGCGATCGTCCGATCCGATCGCCCAAACTTACCTCGAGACTTGACCAAATATCGATCGCGTCTACCATCGATCGATCTTGCACTGCAAGCCTTTGGACATAGTAGTCATCATATAGCATTTAGCCATATTGTTCGACTTATTCCAAAGTCCGCTTGACTCATTGCTCATTAGTCGATCGTCGATAAGGGCATCGGGTTTAGGAGTAGTGAGAACAAACATGTGTTCTTCAATGATAAGAACATATTCCATGTTTCGCTTCCACTCGATAAAATTTGGACGGATAACGGAGTTTGTGCGAGCATATTGATAATCGCGAAGAGACATATACGAAATGATAAGGTAAACACATAAGCATACGATCGCATATAATTCGTGAACAATAATATTGTAACCTTTTGATAAAACAATATTAATTGAAACCTCCAATCGCCCAAGGAATCCCACATGCAAGCCACGCGTGTGGGATCGTTTACATGAACCCTCGACTGCACTAAAATATACCTTTTAGTCGCTTAATTTCAATCCATGTCAACTTATCCTTATGACAAATGAAATTAACGATTGGACCTTACTGAACCACATCACTATCGCAAGAAGGGACTTGGCGGAAGTTGTACTTGAGGTGATGTCTAAGCATTGACCACAATTTTAACGTGAGAAAATGAATTCTTAGAATTGGCATACTCACTCGGACCATACCGCTCCAATTCAAATTCTTTTGTTATCTCTTTTATATCTATCTCTAGAGAACTTATGAAAATCGCACATGCAAGCCACGCGTGTGGACGTTTACACATGAAACTCCCACTTCTCAATAGATTTAAAAGTTTTATTTAGAAATATCATCTAACAAACTTATGATAAACAGTGCAAGCAAGCCACGCAGGTGGACGTTTACTCACAGTGCGTCTCACTTTGTTTAGAGATCAAAAGGTGGAGGTCTTGACATTTTAATTTGAAAAATTAATTTGTCGGGTTGCTTGCTTAGTCTTTTTATTCAAAAGGTTTGTCCATGCGGATCACGTAATCCTAGCATGCTTTTCTATAGAACTCAACATGTAAAACATGCTCATGAATTCTAAAATATGCTTGATAAAACGCGATAAACCTAGCATGCTTACTATGCGCATCCAAATACGTAAAACACTTAAAGGTTTGTCAACGTAATATAAACATACATAGCATGCTCTCGCATAATTTAAACATCCACGACATGCATATGAACGATAAAAATAAAATAAAACGCTCATCGCGCCCAATCGTGAAACCCGCACATTTAAATCTAATCTATTACATAGATTTACAAAGTGCAATTAAACTTCAAAACAGGCCTCGCGTGCGGGCACGGACCGGATTCAACAATGGGCCTCGCGTGCACGGGCACGGACCGGAAAACTGGGTTGGGCTGGAAAAATGGGTCTGGGCCGGGTCGCCCAATCATCTTGGGCGCGCTGAGGGCAAAGCCCACCCAGCGACCAGCCTTGGCGCACGCGCCGCGCGTGTTCCTCGCGGGCTACCTCGCGGTCGCTAACGCGACCGCGACCCGCCGAGCACGCTGCGTGGCCACGCCCGAGCGCCGAACATCTGCCGAGATATCGCCGCCAACGGCGAAACTCACGATCATGAAGTCTCGCCGCGCACCGGGTTTCGCGCTCAACGCGCGCCCGTCGCCCGCTAGCTCGCTCGCCCGCGTGCTTGGCGGCGAATCTCGCGACCACTCGCCGCCGCGTGGCGCCAGGGATCTCGTCTTGCGAACGCACGCCCGTCGCCCGTGCGCGCTCGCGATCGCTCGCGACCGTGAGGCTCGCTCGAAACCGCCCGTGGACCGCCGAGACCTGTTTTCCGTCGTTTCGTTCTTCGTTCTTTCGTCTTTGTTCTTCTTTACAGATAAGATTTAAAGAATAAAATCTAATCTAACCACGGATTTTCTCGTGGTGTAACAACAAAATCCGACAAAATAATAAGCGAGCCACGATGAAGCGACATATCCACAATAAATAAAACGCACGTAATAATCAAACGTGAATTAATCCAGCAGAGCCAAGATTCGATCCGTGCTCGATACCAATTGTAGGAAAACATATGTTAAGCCCTCGCCCCGAGGATCTATCTTGGATATTTAATTCACCATACATTGATTATAAACCTAGCATGCGTCTATTTAATTAATTGCAACACGTAGGGGTTTTCTCGTGTTTACCTTTGGATCTGATGAGGTCGATGGAACGAGATGAATGGATCGAATGGATCGGACTCGTGCTTTGACCTTCTGGACTGTATCCCGGTTGCCCAATCTCCAACGTCGAGTGAGGACGATCTATGGAGAATGCTTCGGAAAATCACCCTAAGCACTCTCAAAATTCTCGAAAATCTCTCCTATTTTTTTTAGGAATTCTCGAAAATTGTAGGTTAAAAGTGAGCATTAACCTAGACTTTATCTCTTACCTTATATTTATAATGCATTACCATAATCCCACAAGGAAAGGATTTATGCATATCCCATAAATATAATAATATCCTTATAGGATAAAGAGAATTAAATCTTTCCTTTGAGAGCTTAGGGGGCGCCGATTTTCTTAGGCTAAAGGGTCGGATGGGCCACCAGGATCAAATGCAAGGAATAAAGATGGGCCTCAAATAAATTAATTATCTTATGTTCACCCAGTAACATAAATTAATTTATAAACATTTATTCATGCCACTAGAGAATAAATCTTGACTTACCCTTTATTACCGAAGTTGAGTCGGGCTTGCACTTAGACATTACGAATCCCGTATTTAAGATATCGAGCGTCCATTAATTATTTATAGCATTCGATCGCTTAAAATAATTAATAACTTCATTCCTTAAGTAGTACCACTCAACCTTATTATTGTACTTGAGCTAACTCAACTGCAAGGTTTAGTACAATAAACCTTTGAGCTCCTTAAGGGGCGTCATCATCCTAAGCGGATACGGTGACTCGTCTGAGATAACTAGCGTGACATACAAGATCGCCACCACCCAAGATGCGGAGAATCTTGGGTTAGAACATATAACCTCACCCATAACAAGTCAAATGATGGTCAAGAACTCATACTCACCTAATACCTTATCGAGGTTTAGATCATCGTAAGCCACCGAGATCTTGGTTCTTCACGAAGGTCGATAGAAGAACACATCTCATCGTGATCCTTGATACGTCGTAGGCGTGCCAAAGCATGACAAGCAACTAAGTCAAGTCACTTCTTATCTATCTGCGGCTAAACCGACAACTCGTCCTTAAGTTGTCTCGGTTTGTGAAACTTTTATATCTCATTAAGCTTGACCAATCATACGCGGACTTCGTGATCTTCACACCTTGTATGATCTAACTTATATATGAGATAAGGGACACGATATATGCAATCAAGTATTCAATTCAGATAGGAGATTGTAATAGTGGTAACAGGAAACATTGTATACAAGCTCAACCAAACTGCTTTCAGTATACAAATCCAACATTCTCTACTCCTTTCGGACCATCCCCTTGATCAAAGAAAGGTCTCACCCGTTGTCCATTCACAGTAAAAGATCCGTTGGTGTTGGGATCGCAGAGTAAGACTACTCCATAAGGAAACATCTTTTCAATTATGTAAGGACCACTCCATCCAGAGTTGAGCTTCTCGGGGAAAGGCTTCAAACGAGGCTGAAGAAGTAAAATCTCCATTCCCGACTTTAAATCCTTGTTAACTCTTCGCCGATCATGTATCTGTTTCACTTTCCCTTTGTAAAAATTTGCATTCTCACCCTGCAACAAAACATTCTCGGCCAAGGGATCAACAACATCTATGGAAGCATGATTATCAATGAATTTAACAAAGGGAGATATCACACTATCATGTGCAGAGAAAGACACAGATTCACCAAGTACATTCATTTTCAATGTGCCATTCTTAACATCAATTAGTGTGTTGGTTGTGGCCATGAATGGCCTCCCCAACAACAGTGTGTGTTCCTCCCCATCTTCCCTAACATCTCACATCTCCAAAACAACGAAATCAAGGGGAACAATCAATCCACCCATCTTTACTAATACATCCTCGACAATACCCTTGGGGTATCTCACGGACCTATCAGCTAATTGTAGACACATCCTAGTGGGTTTTAGTTCACCTAATCCTAATCGTTTGAACATAGAATAAGGCATAAGATTAATCCCGTCCCCCAAGTCAAGCATGCCAGAAACTTCTCCCGTTACCCAAAGCAATCTTAATAATAAAACTAACTGGATCCCGGAGCTTGGGAGGCAACTGGTGCTGTAGGATAGAATTAGCTGCTCCCGAGACCATGACTTTCTCGTGCTCCCCAAACCTTCTCTTTTTAGAGACGAGCTCCTTGAAAAACATGACATAAGCCGGCATATTTTTGATCACATCAAACAGGGGAAAATTAACATTCACCTTGGACATGAGTTTATAGAACTCATTGAATCACCAGTCTTGTTTCTCGTTCCTCAACCGATGTGGAAAGGGTATCGGTGGAATGTAAGGGTTTGTAGCCTTATGCAGTCTGACCTCGGCCTCTTTCTTCTTTTCAATCTCTTGTGTCTGCAGCCGCTTGTTTGATGACTCTCCCACTTCATTCGCCACAACTCGGTCACTCCTTATAACAGTGATCGCATGGGCCTGATGAGGTTGGTTTGGAAGTTTCCCCACTGCTCCTTGCTGCAATAGCTCGTTCAGCGTGCTAGCAAGCTGTCCCATTTGCTTCTCTAAACGCTTGTTCGTGGAGTCTTGAGCATCCATTCTTTGGGTGATCATATCCTCCCAAGCTTGTCTCTGAGATGGTGGTGGAGGTGCCCCGATCTGCGCCTTCTTTGGGAGGGCACGCTTGCTTTGTGGGGTTCTTGTTCTTGCGGATAGTGCCTCTGCTTCTTTGGAAACCTTCTTTGTGTGGATGTCTTTGGTATGGCGCATTCTGGTATGAACTCTGCCCTTGATTTTTTTGATTCCTCCATCCCACGTTAACTTGCTGCTGATTAGGCTCGAACTGCCGTCTAGGTTTAAATCCTTGCATAGCATATCTTCGGCTTCCCCTTCGGAGTTATGCTCTCCCATCCTGGGGCACGTATCAACATTGTACCCAAGTTCATTGCAGATTCCACAAGGTTCCATGAATTCCTTGTGCAGTGCTGGTGGATCGGGCTTCTTTAATTTAAGTTCTTGCACCTCCTTCATAAGCTCAACCACTTGCTTATTCATGTCGAAGGAAGGATTCACAGCATTTGCCTTGGCTCTTCCATCTCGATTGGATTTCTACTGTGAAGTAGCAGCCATAGCTTCAAAAATGTCGACGATATCTGCTGCCGTGCGAGAGCCAATATCTCCACCTGCAGCATTGTCCACCATATATTGAAAACTCTGAGTCAATCTGTCGTAAAAGAATTGATAGAGAATTTCATCTGGCAAAGCATGGTGAGGGCATTTCTGCAATAAGTCCTTGAACCATTCCCAAGCTTCATGGAAAGGCTCGTCTGACATCTGATTAAAGGTCATGATCTGTGACCTCAACTCATGACTCTTCTTATTGGGGTAGTATTTCGTCATGAATTTATCTACCACGGCATTCCAATTCTGCAAGAAGTTAGCGGGAAGTGCCAAAAACCACGACTTAGCCCTATCCTTAAGGGTGTACGGGAAACAGCGCATCTTCAGTTGATCTTCATTTAGTCCTCCCAACGGGAAGAACTGCAATACCGAGTAGAATTCCCTTATGAATCCCAAGGCATCCTCACTAGCAAGCCCATGGAAAGTGGGCATGAGCGAGAAATGATTCGGCTTCAGCTCGTAGTCACATGCAGCCGGTCCAAGAACTATTGGGGAAGTAGCTGCCCCAATCACCAGCCTGTAGAAATCACGCAATGCACGTGCATTTGCACCCATCTCTCTCAACGGTGGAATATTCTCAACAACAGGTTGATCTCTGATTATCGGCTCTGACTGTTCACCACTCATAGAAGTGGCACCAAACTCCTCCAATTCCGAGAGAAGTGATCTTTTAGACCTTCGAGTGCGGTCCAACGGGGTAGCAAGCGGTCTATTTAGACTGCGGCGACCTAGCATACACAACACTCAAACAATATGCCTAAAGTTTTCCCCGACAACAGCGCCAAAATTTGTTTCAATCAAAAGTGTACTCTTAATTGACTCATAATCGAATGAGGTGTTGTAATAGGGAAAGTTAACCCTAGTCGTCTCTCAAGGAAAACTTAACAGGGCTTATTATTCATGTCATACACATAAAGCAGTAAATCCTAAACACTCTAATTCCAACATGGGTTTGTGAACAAGCGGAATTGAAAACTAACGAAATGTAATTTAAAGTAAGCAATCTAACTGGGGTTGTCAATCCTAGTGGAGAACCTAAGAAAACACGAAAGAGGAAGCAAAAGCGAGAACAACAAATCTAGATCATCGAACACTAAACAATAACATTCAACGGAAGAGATTCAACATAATACTAATGTCCAATATCAATTGCATAAAGTATAAATGAATCAAATGCTGAGAGAAATAGAATCAATCAAGGAATCAACAATCCAAGGTTTACTAGATAATTGAATCCACAAGAATCACAAAGCAAGAAATCATAAAGCAATAATATAAATCGAATGAACGAAGATCCAATAGCAGAAATCGATGAATCCAACAAGATAATTTCAATAACATAAACGATAACTAAATTTTTCAATGGAGAAAAATTGAAAGATAAGAATCAATATCTGTAAATTTGTCTCTATCTCGTCGTCTGGAAGAAAGCTCATTGAAAGAACAGCGGCTGCGTAGCAAAAGAAATTCTGAACCCCCAAAATTGTGACCTAACGCCTATATATAATAAGTGAGAGTGAGCGTCGGTTGTGGATGAGCGAGCGCAGAGCGGAGTGTTCTGTTCCCAAAGTGAGCGTCGGCTTAGGCCGCACGCTCGCTCACAAATGCTTCTGTATTAGATGTGAGCGCTGGCTGGGAAGGAGCGGGCGCGCGGAGTTGAGCGGGCGTTCATGGAATCCCAGCGCCGGATGGCTGGGAAGGACGAACGCACGTTGGGATCCCAGCAGCCGGATGGCCGAGGGCAACGGGCGAGCGGGCGCTCAGCACCGAGCGTCGGATGCACGGGCGAGCGGGTGCGAGCGCCGGGTGAGAGCTAGCGCTGGAGACACAGCGCGAGTGGGTGGAGGCTCGAGCACCGGGTGGGTGTTGGATGGCCAGCGGGCGTTGGAAGAGTGAGCACTGGATGAAGCGCTGAAATGCGCGCTGGAGATGCACGAGCGTTGGGTGGTCGAGAAGCGGTCAGCGGGCGCTGGAAATGCCGCGAGCGTTGGGCGCTGTTCCGGCGCTAGGGACTCGGCGGGCGCTGGGGCACGGGCGTTGCAGCTGTCGAGTGCTGGCGATGTGGATGCGGTGCTGGAGCTAGCGCTGATGGCCAGCGCCGGTTGTGGTAGAGCGCTGAGCGGGCGCTCGGTACTGAGCACCGGGAGTGATGGGGAAACGCGCACTGTGGGTTGCGCTCCGCTTGAGCTGGCGCCGGGCACACGCGGTTGCTGGGCGAGGTGCTGTGTACGCGAGCACTGGCGTGTAAGCATTGTGGGTGGAGACCGCGCGCTGTGGAACGCACGTTGTGGTGCCAGGGGCGTTGCAGGTGCGTTCGTGCACGCACGTGCGCGACTTCGCTTATTGCCCCGTTCTCCCTCGATTGAACTCCGAATTAGGATCCGTTTGCGCCTACGGAATCATATCTAGATGCTCTTCAAACTTGTTAATCCTTAACATATCCATTTCATACTATTTAATACCTTTTTCCTATAAAATATCAAAACAAACCAAGTTAGTCCGAATCGATAAATACTAATCAAACCAACGGCATAAATATGATAAACTACTGAAACTGACATGTAAAATAATACCAAGAATAAGCAAAAATTCATACCAAATAGTGCCCATTGTTGTAGTTGGGAGAAGACTAGTCAAATTACCCGATTTGGCATGTTAATACCGGTTCTTTAAGTTTTATCGCGCTTTCGATTGATTTCTCGGAACCTTAAGGTTTTATTTTCTTAAATAGCCTTAAAAATACTTATTTCATAGTTTTTAATAATTTCATGAAGCTCGGATTGCATCCGGTAAGTTAATTCTGAATTATCGCGGAAAAACAGCGTCCGGCGATTAAATTATGCTCACTCGAATTTCAATCGAATTCTTGAGATTTAATAATTAATTTGAGTCTTATAAATCTTTTCTTATTTATTTAGCCCCTTGTTTTGAGTTTTGGTTCGTTCGGATCAATTTAAGGTTTTTTGGTATATATTCCCGACGTTCGGTTAAGTTCTTCAGGAATTTCGTTCAGAAATTGATTCTTATGAATTATAAATTCATAATAATATATTCCTTTATGATTTTTATTGTTCTCATTAATTTCAATGATTAGCACGGAGTCTAAGTTGATCCGGCTCGTGAATAGTACTGTGCGCCGTTTGTCGGCGTACGACTTCTGTCGGTCTGGCGCTTTCTTGATCCGTTGGCGGATTTATCTCACGATCTTGATCATCTCTCCCACAGAGCCAGGCCCTAATACTATTCTCTCTCCCAGTAATACCCCGTGAAATTAAAACTTTGATTTATTAATTTATTTAGCTAATTCGAGATTTGATATTCGAACGATTATTAAATTTATAATCATCGATATTTTGATTTTATTTCGAACGAGAAGAACCAATACAGTTATAAGTCGAGCCAGATATTTTATACTGGATAAATTGTCACATAGTTCCCATCATTTCTGTAACACCCCATAGTTTTTATCTTAAGAAAATCTAGTAATAGAAATACTGAGACGTTACGTAGGTCTCTATTTCCGGGATAAGAAAATTCTTGTACTGTTTAAAAAAAATTCATGGTTTCTAAAGTATCAAGTCTCATGGGTGAATTGAAAATTCATGAGTTTTTAAAATTTAATCCGGCACGATCAATAAATGAATGATTTAGAAAATTTACATTTGAGGCACGAAAGATTCGAAAGTCATAACATGTATATCATATGATGTGATTGGTTAAATTACGTGGAGTATTATATCATATGACATATGAAATTTTAATGTCCTATAGTAATTCAAATTATTTTGAATTTCAAAGTATACGTCGTTTTTTTATTCTCGATTGAGCATATACGTGTAATTATAATTAATTACTATATGCTAAGTATATGATATGCGATTATATGTCAAGATATGTATTTTATTAGGTATGTGTGTGTGCCTTGTAAGTGTATCATGTGTGTGGACTAGTAATAGTCCACACAATATTTTGATGTGTGATATTATTACTTATCAAATAGTTAAAGATAATTTTGGATTCAAAAATCAACCATAAGGGGGTCTAAGTGGTGGAAATGATGGCTAGGAGAGAGGGAGTGTAAGAGTGTGTAAGAAAGTATGCACATGCATTGGTGTATGTCATATCATGATCACAATCCTACATTTTCTATCCTCTATACCCTTACGAATGACCAGCCCTCTCCCACACTCTCTTATTCAGATTTTATCTCCCAAGGAGAGTCATTCTCTCCCCCTAATCTTCAATTTTCGTAGCCTCTTTCCTCCTCCATCAAAAACACCATTTTCTTCCATTTTCAAGCTCAAACATGGAGAAAATTCCTTCTAACCTCAAGCACCACCAAGACAGCCCATTTTCCCCTATCATCATTTTCAAGAGCTTGGAGTGAGAATAAAGAGCTAGGAAGAAGAAGGAAGAGAGTTCGAAGGAGGTAGAGAGTGAGAGAGACGTTTATGGAAGCTTGTAGAGGTATTGGCTTTCTCTATTCTTTTCTTTGTAATGACCGATTATTTTTCTTGTTGGAGGTGTCCTCCCTAGTTTCATACTAGTTTTAAGTTGTTGGTGGTAGTGGTTGTTGAAAATAATCGGTGGAAGGGAGATGGATACGCGAGAACGGAGTCTCGGTGTCATCTATGTATAGTTTTGTGTTGATATGTGTTGGTATGTGACTTTGGCTTGTCAAAATATTGTTGCATGTATGATCTAGCATGATATATATGTTCCAATATATTCATATCACGTTTTTATGGAAGCCTACGAGTTTTCTAAGCTTGGAATCATGTGTAGCAATTAATTTTCGAAGTATATGAAAACTGCAGTAAGCTACCCGAAAATATGGAAAATGGCGTGATGTTTTTGACTAAGTTAAAGTTATTGGATGATTTTTTATTTTTAAACATATGTATATATATGAGTCATTAACATTCATACAAAATTTCAGATCCATCCGAGTTAATTTGCTATTTTTTAAAATTTCGTTTTTCAAGTTACGCTTTTCTGCCGAGAGAAAGATAGACCTCGAAATTAAAATTATTTCTCCCACACCATGATGAAATTTTCACTAAAACTAGATCACGTGTAAAATAGACACATATAGCTTTGATTTAGTACCTGTTTCATAATTTTTGGCTTATTATCTTGTCCGTGGTGATTTTTACAAAATATACAAACGCCCAGTGGCTTTCCGAAAATATTCTCGAAATATTCTGTTTTAAAGAGAAATCTCATAGAGTTACAGAACGACTCTGGATACCAAATTTTTATTGAATATAAATGAGTTCAATATCGTTACAGAATGACCACTCTCATATTTTTGTGATAAATACACGATTTACTATGAATTTTTGAAGTCCAGTGTGCATTTTATAAAAATGAGAAACTTACTGTACTTAGAAAAATTTTCTCTAAGTGTTGGAAAAACGTGAGAAAACCCATATTTGTTAGTTTTTATGAATTATGAAGGGTGTTAAGGGTATTATCACCTAAGTATAAGTATATGAGTATGATTCATGATTTTTGGGACTAAGTGACCAATTTTATTATTTATAAAGTGAATAAAGGGTGGTCATGGTTTTATGTGTACATATATGTCTAAACATGACTACGTGACACATGAATGTGCATCACGAAATGAGCATACGTTTTATCAAGGCATGACTTCGTATTATGGTAAATCAACAAAACATGACAAAGGGTCATGATGCATTCGTGTACATTTTTAAAAGTGACATCAAGTTTTGCCAAGTCATGATTTCAAAAAAATATGAGTATGAAACTTGTGATTAAAAAAAGGTGCTTTGCATATTGCGTATTCATCATTCATGAATAGATGAGAATGTATGTGAATGTATTGAACCGTGAGTTCAAAGTATGAAAGTTAGTACCGGGAATAGGTAGACCTAGAACTAAGATGTATGACGTGGCTAAGTTATATCATGTCATGAACTTAAGGCCTAGACTTGTCTTGTAGGACCTGTCAAGCAAAACGAAGAGTTCACCAGTTGAGATCAATCAGTTCACCGAGACGAGGTGGGTTATATTTTATAAGGTATCTTGGGTTAGTAAGCCCAAAGCTTTTAAAGTTAAAGTTGTGAATGCATGTAAAATGTTTTGTTGCGTGCTTACCTTACGGAGTTAGTAATACTGACGCCACCAGGGCTTCGGCCAAGAAACCAGAAACTATCGGGCCTTCTTTCCTTCGAGGATAAGGTTTTGTGTACACCAGAAGTCTGTTGGTGGGTGTGGCTCGGCCGGGTCCCCCATCCGCAACAAAGTTAAGGGCCTTGGGGAGAAATCCCTTGGGTCAAAGTAAGGTAAGACCAACCCAAAAAATTGCTCGAGCTAAGGAGCTTCGGTTCAAGAAAAGAAAAGAAAACGTTTTTACATAATTGTGAAGTGGTTTTCAGTTTTAAAACCTTTGCAATTATGAGATATACATGCATGTCACCAGATTTCATTTCTCGCAACAAGTTTTATAAAATGGGCAAGTTAACTCACTGAGTGTATTAGTACTCAGCCCAAAATCTCTTTCGAAATGTTTTGCAGGATGAGCGATGGACGAGGGAGGGCAAGACGATGGTTTCCCTGTGATTGTGGTCTACCTTAGCGTGGGTCCTTATTATCGTTTATGTTTTATTTAACGCTCCCACATAGAAATGTATTGATCGGGACATGTAGCCCACAACTAAAACCTAATCATTTGTGGATATATCACCTATATGGTGAAATTAGATTCGAACTTGATATATATAACTTCCACGGGAAACAGAGTCCTCATACTCCGTGTTCGCTTAAGTAATTTGATTTGGGTATTCCCTTAGAGTGTCGATCACAGTCCTCTTATGTCCCGTGGAGATTTCATTAATTATTTGTTTATTTTATTTCACTCAACTGAGTTGAGCAGCCACCCTTTCGTAACGCCTCGGGTCTTGGACCCTAAACCCGGGCTCTTACAAAATGGTATCAGAGCCCAGTTGCTCTAAGGATACCCTAGAACCTTGAGTCTAGTCTTCTTTGAGAGTCTCTGTTTGAGAATTTTGTTGAAAACGTCGCGCCTCATCGCATCACTCAAAAGGAAGAAGGTATGTTTCCTTGAGAACACATGAGTTAAAGAAGCTTTTATGTTTAAAAAAAAAAGGATTTCACTAGCTATTTTAAGTTGTGATTAAAAACTGTTCAAAGTTGTACTTGTGAACTATTTTAAGTTTTTGCCCGTAAATGTGTTTAATGTTACAATGTATGGTCCAAGGAGGGTAGTGACCCTTAAGAGACAAAGAATCAGTCACAAGATGGGGACCAGTTGCCCTAAAGTTGACTAGAGAATCTAAGAAGAAAAATAGTCAAGATTGGGACGAATGAAACCATGAGACTAAAGAATGTCACAGTTCGGATAGACGTTCCTCTGTGAACGATATATGTTTGGATTGTTTATTCCTAAGAGAATTATGATGTTATATAATGATCCTCGTGTCTAAACGAGTAAGAATAAGGAGCTATCATGTTTGGGATATTGAGCCCATGTGATGGGTACCACAAGTTTGAAACTAGTTGTTGTCAGTATGTAAAACCTCAGAATAACATAGAAACGAGAACTTAGTACTGGTATAAGATCTTACTAGGCTGCTTTATGTCACATATGAGTAAGTGCCTGACCAAGTGTTTGATACTTTTGAGCTTGTAAGCTTTTACTCCTTGTTAAGAACTCTACCGATTTTTGAGTAGTTGAAGTCGAAAGAATAACTTAGTAACTCAACGCTTGTTAGTAGAATGACACATTGTTCATTCTAAATTCTTAGTTGAGAAAGTGTGATTCTCTCGCTGTTACACCAGTCGTTTCTTTAAGGAGTGAAGTTTGATGATATACTTAAGTGGCACGTAGCCTAAATCATAACATATCAGTGATATAGAAAGGAATCGATATATGTCATCTCAACTCTTATTCGTTTACTAAAGTTTAAATGATTTCAAGACTAGACCCTCTCAGCCTATAATAGTTACGAAGCATTTAGTAGCTCAAGTACACACATCGTTTCCTTCACCAGTGCAAATGCCTAGAATTGGGGATATCACAAAAAAAGGTCACCCTTGCACTACCACTCCTTTGTAGGTAGAGTTGTATCTTTGATATAATTAAAGATTTCATGGCACTGTTGCCCTTGTTGTTTGGGTGGTCGTATTGATAATAAAATTTCAAGAAGCGGTTCGAATGGATGCCCGAATAGAACAGTGATGGAGGAGTTTCGTTGATTGTATTAGCTCAATTGATGATATCATTACCCTTATTGTTAGTCAGAAATATTTTCCATTTAGGACCACTCCCACCAAAATAACCATATTTTCCACCATTCAACTTGTTAGTAAATAACGTTGTTAAATTTTGGATTTCCTGACCAATTCAATGTACTTCTTCCAACTTTCTCTTGTGAAGCCGAAAACGTTCATCTTTCAGACTATCCAAATATGAAAATATCATATTATAGATCGTATTGTAAAATTGATCACGATTTTTATTTTTCTTATATCACTTGAAAAGTCTTCATATGAGACATACGATCATTTCCTATTCATAACTACGGAGCCTTCATGATAAGCTATGATCTTTTACATGTCCACTAGAAAGAAATACCTATTGCTAAGTCCTTACTATAGGGAACTCCTTCCTTATTAATGTTATGTTATCCATTGAATTTCAGTTTTGAGAAAATCATGAAATACGTGTGTCGTTTGCACATCCAAAAGAATCCCCACTTACTCCTCACTATTGGACCCAAACAAGGAGTGCTTGCCTCAAACAACTATTTCGATCTTGTTAATAGTTCTGTACCCCATCCTTTAGGATTCTGATTTCAGACTACCATACAAACTTCTTAGCCAATTGACTAATAGTCTTTCAAAGAGATTTTTGATCCACCCAGAACATCTACACATTGTTTTGCTAGCATATGTTGCACCGAGAGCAAAGCGACATGAGTAATCTGTCTACAAAATTTGTTATCGACCAAACACGACGCTGGAGAATGAGAAATGACATGAATAAGACAAATCCAGCATGAATTTTCCTTTAAGAAAATACGTACCCCAGATATTCCAAGATAAAGTTTATGAACCAGTACCAAGGAATAAAGATTGAAACTGAATGCGATGGGTCATCTGACAATTTGTTATAACTTTCTCAACCTCGTGAGGATATCGATGGAAAGTTAGCCATGGAGCCTAGGAAAAGTTTCGATCTCAAAGAACGAATTTTGGAACTCAGAGTGAACATAGATAACACGACTTTCTAGATAAAACCCTATGTGATGCCTACAAAAGGCTTTGATCTTATCCTAAGAGTGGATCAGCAGATGGCCAAAAATGCTACAATCCATTGTTAAGATAGAGAAATCATGTTTCAATCTCCAAAAAAAGAAGAGATCAAGTATCACGGAGCACGAGTGAGAAGCGACAAGAAAATACCCATAGCCTTAACCTTGAAGATGATGAAGATATTATGAGTCTACCACATGTTTTAGTCAGCCATGGAAAGAACATTCAGACGAATATTCAAATCAAGAATACGCCCCTCGTCTATGAATACCTAGATTTTTATCCTATGATCTACCAGGATTATCAAGCAAACGACATAACGAGCTCACCATCATCTTAAAACCTGGAGAGATACGCCAATATCCAAGACGTCTCACCGTATGGCATTCAATAGAGTACAAGAACTAAAAGTACAACTGCAAGAGTTGTTACAACTGGGCTTTATACAACCTGCGTTTCACCTTTGATAACACCAGACCTGTTCGTTCAAAAGAAAGAATAATCGCCTCAGATGTGCATTGATTATAGTGAACTCGACAAGCTTACGATCCAGAATCGCTACCCATTACCAAGAATAGATGATTTGTACTATCAACTGAAGAGAGCATCCGTATTTCCAAGATAGATCAATGACACAGTTATCATCAGTAGAAGATACGAGAAGATGATATTCCTAAGACAGATTTCCAAACAAGATATAAACATTATGGATTCGTAGTGATGCATTTTGGGGTTAACTGACATATCTAAAGTACTCATGAAACTCATGAATCATGTCTTGCATCCATACCTCGATACTTTCGTACTTGTATTTATCGATGATCTATTTCTTCTACTCGAAGAGCGAAATCCAGCACGAGGAACACATGCACATAGTGCTAGAAATGTGAAGAAAAGAGAAGTTATATGTCAAGTTCAACAAATGCGAGTTTTGGCTCAGACAAGTGATTCTTTTAGGCTTCGTGGTATCCGCAAATAAGATCAAAGTGGACTCAGCAAGAGAAAGCTATAAACAACTAGAAAAGCACCAACTAGCATCATCGAGACTAGGAATTCCTAGGAATGGCCAGCTACTATAAACGCTTTAACAAGTGATTTTCCAAGAATGCAAGACTAATGAAGAAACTACTTTGGAAATGAGTCATTTATCCTTGGACACTGAAATGGGAAAGGAGCTCCCAAGAGCTCAAAAGGAAGCTGACCAATGCACTGGTACTTATAAAATTAGAGGGAAACGAGGAATATGTTTCTACGCTAATGCCTTGAAGTAAGGTTTAAGATATGTGCTGATGCAAGGGAGAAAAGTTGTGGCTTATGTATCAAGACAATTAAGACATCGCAAAGTGAACTACCCGACACATGATTTAGAGCTTGCTACTGTTGTATACGTGTAAAAGATTTGAAGGCATTATCTATATAGAGTCAAGTGTGAAACCTTCATGAAATAGAAGATCTTGGAGTATTTCTTCATGCAGAAGGAACAGAACATGAGACAATGAAGATGGCTAGAGTTGGTAAAAGATTATGATTGTACGATCAGTTACCACCAGGATAAAACCAAAATCGTGGCGATGCACTAAGCCAAAAGCTCAGAGCTAAAGTAGGATGCCTTCTCACCACGAACAAAGTGCTCAAATGTGAGTTTGAGAATATGAGAATAGAGGTTGTGTACCTGTTAAAAATGATACAATAACACCTCGTCGCTCTTACATCCAAGCTCATTCTACGAGAGAAGATCATTAATGTGCAATGACGAGACAAGATACTAGAAGAGTTATGATCCCAAGGTAAGATCTATAGCCCTGCAGGAGTTCAAGGAAGGGGCAGGTAATACCCTTGTTCTTAGAGGAAGAATATGCATCCCTGACGATGTTGATCTAAGAGAAAGAGTTCCACGAGAATCCCACGACACCCCGTATACAACCCAACTAGGGAGCAGCAAGATGTATCAGGATCTTAAACCAAGTTTTTAGGAGGGACGAGTTAAAGACATACGTAGCAGTGTACGTCAACAAATGTTTAGTGTGCCAAAAAGGTGAAAGTACCTCACCAACGGTCAAGCGGAACATTACAACCTCTTGAAATTCCAGAGTAGAAATAGAAACATATCACCATAGATTTCGTAGTGGGATCGCTTCATCTACTACTACTCGCGTAGAGGATTTTTTCCAAGATAGAATGCTTCCCCACCGATGGATTGTTACATCACACAGCTTCGACATATTGCTTAGCCTTGTCCATCTTTGATGCAAGAGCACTCGATCAGTAAGCTATTATGCATTTTCAAAGTTGATATAAAGAAACGCACCAGCATGGGTCGTCATAATCCATATAGCAAAATCAGTTCATTTTCAACCAGTTTGATGACTTGGAGTCTCGAAAGATTCAGAAAGTTTTACGTTATAGAAACGGTTTAATTGCATGGTGTGCCCATGTCAATCATGACAGATAGAGATACTAGTTTCGTATCTCAAATTTGAATCTTTACAAGGCGCCACGTGAATACGTTTGAAGTCCAGCACAACCTATCAACCGCCACCCGATGGCAAGATAAAAGGAACGATCAAGACGTTAGAGGATTTGAAGTCCTGTACAGACAAAAATGTAGCTTCGCGTTCGATCGAGATAAAATCTGTGAAAGAACTATGCTCAAACCAGTAATGATACTAGAAATGATAATAGTAGCGCAGCGGAAGCACAATAGATTGCATATGCCAGCGGATCAAAAAAACCCAACGTCGAAAAGTCATATGCGAACAACTACATGTTTAAACCAAGACTTCAGTTCAGAGACTAAGTTTTCCTTAAAGTGTCACCCTCGAGAAGGGTTATACATTTCAGCAAGAAGGGCAAGTTATGGTCTATGTCCATCAGACCTTTTGAAGTTCTAAAAAGATAGGCCCTATAGCCTAAATAATAGCTCTGCCGCCCAGTCTTAGTGGAATAAATTATGTGTTCCAACCTTAGCTACAAAGGGAAAATCAGAGTATAACTTAGATCGAAAAGTTCGGTTACCCAGAAATAGACAGATCCACAGGGTGAATGCCCTGTATTGACGTCACGAAAAAAATGCTTTGGGAGTTAGAGATCAAAGTTAAAGAGCTATACCCAGATCTACAAGTTACAGACACATAAATTTCGAGGATGATTTTTTTTTAAGCAGGGTAGATTGTAACACCCCGCAGTTTTCGCCTTAAGAAAATCCAGTAATAGAAATACTGAGACGTTACGTAGATCCCTATTTCCCGGATAAGAAAATTCTTGTAATGTTTAAAAAAAATTCATGGTTTCTAAATAGACACATATAGCTTTGATTTAGTACCCTTTTCATAATTTGTGGCCTATTATTTTGTCCATGGTGATTTTTACAAAATGTACAAACGCCTAGTGGCTTTCCTAACATATTCGGGGAATATTCTGTTTTAAAGAGGAATCTCATAGAGTTACAGAACGACTCTGGATACCAAATTTTTATTAAATATAAATTAGTTCAATCGCTTTCCAGAATGACCACTCTCATATTTTTGTGATAAATACACGATTTACTATGAATTTTTGAAGTCCAGTGTGGATTTTATAAAAATAAGAAACTTACTGTACTTAGATAAATTTTCTCTAAGTGTTGGAAAAACGTGAGAAAACCCATGTTTGTGAGTTTTTATGAATTATGAAGGGTGTTCAGGGTATTATCACCTAAGTATAAGTATATGAGTATGATTCATGATTTTTGGGACTAAGTGTCCAATCTTATTATTTATAAAGTGAATAAAGGTGGTCATGGTTTTATGTGTACATATATGTCTAAACATGACTACGTGACACATGAATGTGCATCACGAAATGAGCATACGTTTTATCAAGGCATGACTTCGTATTATGGTAAATCAACAAAACATGACAAAGGGTCATGATGCATTCGTGTTTTTAAAAGTGACATCAAGTTTTCCAAGTCATGATTTCAAAAAAATATGAGTATGAAACTTGTGATTAAAAAAAGGTGCATTGCATATTGCATATTCATCATTCGTGAATAGATGAGAATGTATGTGAATGTATTGAACTATGAGTTAAAAGTTTGAAAGTTAGTACCGGGTATAGGTAGATATGTGTGATGTGGCTAAGTTATATCATGTCATGAACTTAAGGCCTAGACTTGTCTTGTAGGACCTGTCAAGCAAAACGAAGAGTTCACCAGTTGAGATCAATCAGTTCACCGAGACGAGGTGGGTTATATTTTACAAGGTATCTTGGGTTAGTAAGCCCAAAGCTTTTAATGTTAAAGTTGTGAATGCATGTAAAATATTTTGTTGCGACCTTACCTTACGGAGTCTGTAATACTGACGCCACCAGTGCTTCGGTCAAGAAATCAGAAACGATCGGGCATTGTTACTTTTGGGGATAAGGTTTTGTGTACACGAGTACATTGGTGGGTGTGGCTCGGCCGAGTCCCCATCCGCAAAGAAAGGGCCTTGGGGAGAAATCCCTTGGGTCAAGGTAAGGTAACACCAACCCAGAAAATTGCTCGAGCTAAGGAGCTTCGGTTCAAGAAAAGAAAAGAAAACGTTTTTACATAATTTTGAAGTGGTTTTCAGTTTTAAAACCTTTGCAATTATGGGGTATACATGCATGTCACCAGATTTCATTTCTTGCAACAAGTTTTATAAAATGGGCAAGTTAACTCACTGAGTGCATTAGTACTTAGCCCAAAATCTCTTTCGAAATGTTTTGCAGGATGAGTGATGGACGAGAGGATGGCAAGACGATGGTTTCCATGTGGTTGTGGTCTACCTTAGCGTGGGTCCTTATTATCGTTTATGTTTTATTTAACGCTCCCACATAGAAATGTATTGATCGGGACATGTAGCCAACAACTAAAACCTAATCATTTGTGGATATATCACCTATATGGTGAAATTGGATTCGAACTTGATATATTTAACTTCCACGGAAACGGAATCCTCATACTCAGTGTTCGTTTAAGTAATATTATTTGGGTATTCCCTTAGAGTATCGATCACAGTCTTCTTATGTCCTGTGAAGATTTCATTAATTATTTGTTTATTTTATTTCACTCAACTGAGTTGAGCAGCCACCCTTTCGTAACGCCTCGGGTCTTGGACCCGGAACCCGGGCTGTTACAATTTCAAATCCCCCCAAATCTTCCACTTTTCCCTACATTACTCTTTTTTTTTCAAACTTCATCATCACCTCTAAATATCCTAGGGAAACTTTACTGCAACACACCTTTGGCACTCATGTTTAATTGATCAAACCATATCACTTTTCATTATTACCTTTCTCGACATCTCACATCGTTACTTTTCCATAATTCTGTCAACTTTCCCCAACCTCTTTTAATCATTTTGTTGCCCACCATAGAAAGAGATACAAAAAAAATGTGCAGAGCTTCTTATATGCTCTTGAAGTGTTGTCGCCTCTCAACAATATCCAAAATAAAAAAAAGAAAGCAAGATAACCACACAAAGTGAAGGGAGCGGAGCTTCAAGCGTCTCAACCAATCCAAAATACAGCAAAGCAAATCAAAGTTCTTCACAAAGGTTTATGTTCAACTCAACTGAGTATTTCATTTGATGCTTATGCCTTCTTTTGGAAAACATAGAGAAATATACGTTCATCATATAACTAGGATTTCCCTCATAGCAAAATCCCAACTTCATATTCATACGCGTCAAACAAATGGCAAGATTAACTATAAAGTTACGTACTGATTATTTCGTGAACTAGAAGCATAAACATTTTTTTAAATACAAGATAAAATACATAGGAATGAGAAAAATACAGCAACTTTTCCTTATTCTCCAGAAAAATTATATGAATCTCCTTGCTTAGCTTCTAACTAGTTCAAGTATACAATACAAGAATTTATATGATAAGCGATAAGCTTCCAGAATTTATTGAACTACATAATCTATGGCAAATAGAATCCTAATTACAGAGGCTATTCTTGAACCTTAATAATTGTTGTCGTCGTCAGTCGAGAGAGAGAGAAAGGGCGGTGACGTTGCTGCTATCGACGGTGGCGGTGCTGGCCGTTGTGATGCAGTGACGGCATGGCGCACGGTCGGAGCTGAGATGGTTGATGATAGTGATGCAGCACAGGTACGCCCGAATAGAGACGACGAAGACAGTGGCGACGTCGAGAGAGAGAAGATAGTGCGTGTGAGCATATCACATGTGTAAAGAAGAGAAAACAAAGATGAGATTCATGAGTTTGTCTATGTGAGTGTTTGCGAGAAAACAGAGAAGAACGAGAGAGGGAGAGGAGCCTGAGTGCGTATGTGTGCGTCTATTCACGAGAGATGGAATAGTGAAGAGAGAAGACGCAGAGTCACGGCGGCGGTGCGGCTCATCGACGACGATGTGCTGGTCGGAGATGGAGTGGACATCGACGGCTATGTGTGTGTGTGTGTGTGTACACCGCGTGAGAAAGGAAGAAGAGAGAAGGTGCTGTGGTCTCAGCGACGGTGCGGCGCGGCTCGCCGACGGCGATGTGGCCGATCGGATGTAGGGCGGCGAGGGTGTAGTGTGTGTCTCGTGTGTGTGCGTGAGTGAGTGAGGGCCGAGAGAGAGGGAAATGTGAGTTGGGAGGGGGGGCTAGGATTAGGGTAGTATAGTTTTATTTTATTTTGTTTGGGCCATATTCTTTTGGGCGAAAATTTCTTAAGGTGGGCCCTTGTAATACAGTTGAAGTGGGCCGAAATTTGATAAGGATTTGGGATGGGCCATGGGCTAGATATATATTGATTTCGGACTCAGTTTTATATGTTAATGTTAATGGGCCGAAAAAAAATGAGATGGGCTATGTAATGTGGGCTGGCTTAATAAAATGGGTCATGGGCTGAAATTAAATTGACATGGGCTCTAGAATTAAAGTGGAGATGGACCCTTTAATGAAATTGATATTGGCTTTTGAATAAATCAATAATGGGTCGAAATTAAGTTATAATTTTGGCTCTTTTTATTATTTAAAATGAAGATGGAGTTAGGTTTATTTTAAATGTGGGGGTAAGAATTTAAATTGATATTGGACTATAATTATTTATTTCTATGACCCATTAAATTAAATTAAATTAAGGATTGAACGAATTTCATATTAATTAAATATTGCTAATTCTAGTAAATAAATTTTAAGATTAATTCTTAATTAATTAAATAATAATCTAAATACCAATAATTTAGATTGGGTTATTTAAATTCATTAGATTAAATTGATAATTACTAGTTGGACTAATTTAGTTCTTATAATTAATCGAGAGGTGGAACCAATTTAATAATTAAATAAAGTCTAATTATTTTAGAAATTGAATAGCATAATTAATTAATTATGTTAAGGGACAATTTGAGAATTATTCAATTTAAGTTATTTATTTATGTAATGAGATGGAGTTTAAGTAAATTGCTAAATATAAGGTGATTGGAATTAAATCATAATTAGTGGATATCTAAGATGAATGAAATTAATTTGATTAATTAATCAAATATTATTGGACTTTGAATTTGATTCATTTAATTGACTTCTAATTATATATTTGCTTAATTAAATTAGAGATTTAATTAATTAATTAATGATTTGATTATGTCAAGTAGATGTTTGAGAAATATTATTTAAATAACTTTAATTTGTAAAATGTTTGTTAGATGATGATTGAATTATGAGCAATATTTATTGATTGTGTAATATAGATATGAGTTTCTCTGATAGAATATATGGGACATGTGAGGCGAGAAACACGGCGAGAAAATATTAGTAACGAATGAGGGACTGGAACTCGGAATTATTAATACGTGTTAGCAAACAGCGAAGATTAGTTATGCACTTAGGATTCATAAATTGTATGAAACGACGTGGAGAAACATCGATGGAAAGGAAGAATGCAACGACGAAGTGTCACCTATCGTCATGGCGAGACGAACCTAATAGACGATATATAGATTGTTAACTGAGTCGTATCGATAACGAAAATCCTAAAACCAAGAAAATAAGACTTAAAAGATATCGAGTTTGTTGAATCTTAGATGCTTCTTGAAAGAAGCGAATGACGTACTAAATTATATTTCTTACGTTGACAAGGTCCAGCGTGGACGTAAACAAAAACGACAAAGGATCGCTAGCAGGTACTTCAAGAAGGATAATTCTTGAGGTGGGCATTCTTATCTAAACAAAATGTGATTTTATGAAAAGCATTTACTTCTTATGCTTTATTGCTTTCTTGAACTGCAAATGTTTAAATGCGATATTGTTTGCCAAAATGTTTATTGTTTTGTATGTATACATTCGGGTTGGCCGGGCCAACATGAGATATTCAATTCGGGTCTCTTGGTTGATGCCGGTTTGATCATGTACACTTAGCCTGAACCATTGTGGTCAGTCGTGCGTTCGGGTAAAGAGAGGCCTCTTTCCCGACGCGTTCCATAGCCAATTTGGATTATACACTGTAAGAAAATGACTGGCCAGTCGACTTTGGAAAAATGATAAAATTTTTAGTAAGCACAAGGTCTTTCAAACAAAAACCCTTGTGTCTTACTGTGGTGACGACAGTACAATTTCGTGAAGAAAATATAAAATATTTCGGCATGTGCCCACTGAGTACTTTGTTCTTAGCCCTGCATATTCGTTTTTGATGTGCAGGTTGAGCTGATGATGAAATAGAGTGGAGTTGAGCGGGATTTCTTTTGTCGATGGAAATGGAACATCTTTTGGTTCACCTTGAAAATGCATCTTTATATGCATATCTCACACGTTTATTCCGCTGCAAACTCTTTTGAATTCTAATTATATGTTGAACTTTTGAATATTCTAGTAGTGATTACATAATCAACTACTATATAGTCAGACTCTTTGAATCGACCTTGATATCATATATGCTTCCGCATTTACTCATGTTTCTT
Source organism: Salvia rosmarinus (assembly GCA_036937905.1). Classification (NCBI taxonomy): domain Eukaryota; kingdom Viridiplantae; phylum Streptophyta; class Magnoliopsida; order Lamiales; family Lamiaceae; genus Salvia; species Salvia rosmarinus. The sequence goes on along the minus strand of CM072821.1, from coordinate 40,096,904 downwards.
TATCAATGATATGAGTTAGAAATCAACACTAAGATCCCCCTTTCTTTCCCCGCTTCTTTAATCCAACCCCAAGTCACGGTCCGACAAGGCAATCATTCGGGATTAGCCAAGTTGGGCTGTGACACTCCCACTTCATCCGAATGAAGTGGTTATCGACATTTTTTTCCATAAAGCACTTTGTACGGGGTCATTCCAATAGTTGCTTGGTAGTTGTTGTTGTAGGTGAATTCCACAAGTGGTAATACTTGTTCCCAACTTTCTCCTCTATCGAGGACAACAGTTCTCAATATGTCTTCAAGCGTTTGAATAGTCCTCTAGGATTGTCCGTCTGTTTGTGGGTGGAACGCGGTACTGAAATGTAGTCGAGTTCCCAATTCTTTTTGTAAGCTCGTCCAGAATCTGGATGTAAATTTCGAATCTCTGTTAGACGTGATAGTTTTCGGAACTCCATGTAAACGTATGACTTCTCAAACGTACAACTGTGCTAATCTATCTGATCCATGTGTTATCGGAATTGATAGAAAATGCGTGCTCTTGGTCAAACGATCGATGATGACCCAAATTGTGGTATTTTCTCTTTGTGATTTGGGTAGCCCGGTAACAAAATCCATGGCTATATCATCCCATTTTCATTCCAGTATGTCCAGCGGTTGTAAGGTTCCATACGGTCGCTGGGGGAGTGCTTTCACTTGTTGACACGTCAAACAACGTTCTACGAATGAAGTTACGTCTCGCTTCATTCCATCCCACCAAAATTTCTCCTTGAGATCTTGGTACATTTTGATGCTTTCGGGGTGTGCGGTGTAAGAAGTCTCATGGGCTTCTTTCAAGATCTTGCTCTTAAGCCCTTCGTCTTCTGGAATACACACTCTCACATTATACAACAAAACATCATATATTGCTTCTCTGAAATTTTTGTGGTTGTTGTCCTTAATCTTGGCTCGTACTTTCTCTAGCTTCTTGCTCTTCCTCTAGGCTTCTAAGATTCGGGCTCTTAAGTTCGGGATTGCAATCAACGTTGCAATACAGCCTTCTATCATTTGAGATGGGTCTATGACTTCGATATTCATCCTCTGAAATTCCTTTATAAGCATCTCTTCATGAATGAGCAGACATCCCAAACTAGAGTGGGATTTGTGACTTAAAGCATCGGCTACAACATTAGCCTTGCCTGGGTGGTAATTGATACCACAGTCGTAATCTTTTACCAATTCTAACATCTACGTTGTGTTATGTTAAGATCCTTCTATTCAAAGAAATACTTCATGCTTTTATTTACAGTATAGATCTCATATCTAACTCCATAGAGATGGTGTCTCCAAATCTTTAAGGCATGTACGACTGTTGCTAATTCCAGGTCGTGCGTAGGATAGTTCAACTCATGTGGGCGTAATTGCCTTGAAGCATAAGCAATAACTCTGCCTTCTTGCATCAGAACATATCCTAATCCATTCTTCGAAGCGTCCGTGTAGATTATGTATTCCTTATTTGCTTGATCATGATGCGGTCTTTGTCGTCAAGAACTCCTTCAATCTCTGGAAACTAGCCTCATACTCAACGGTCCAAGTGTCCTTGATTCATTTTTTAACAATTGGGTCATGGGTCGGGCTATCATTGAAAATCCTTCGATAAATCTTCGATAATAGCCGGCAAGTCCTAAGAAGCTCCGAATTTCATTCGGGTTCTTCGATGATTCTCATTCTCGAACTGTATCGATCTTGGAGGGGTCTACTTTGATTCATTCTGTGGACACGATGTGACCTAAAAATGTCACATCATCTAACCAGAACTCACACTTGCTAAACTTGGCGAAGAGTTGCTCTCGCCTTAATATTTGCAGCACAGTTCTCAAGTGCTCCTCATGTTCTTGGTTATTCTTGGAGTATATTAGGATATCGTCTATGAACACTAAGATAAATTTGTCTAAGTTTGGGTGAAATACTATGTTCATGATATCCATAAATACTGCTGGGGCATTTGTAAGTCCAAAGGGCATAATGATGAATTCGTAATGACCATACCTTGTACGGAAAGCCGTTTTAGGTACATCCTCAGGTTTAATCCTCAGCTGACGGTATCTAGACTTTAAGTCTATCTTCAAAAAGACTCATGCTCCCTTAAGCTGATCAAACAGATAATCAATTTAGGGCAAATAATACTTATTCTTAAGAGTTATCTTGTTTACCTCTCGATAGTCTATGCATATTCTCAAAGTGCCATCATTCTTCTTCACGAAGAGGACAGGTGCTCCCCCATGGAGACACACTAGGTCTAATAAAACCCAACTCATAGAGTTCTTGCAGTTGGATCTTCAATTCCTCAAGTTCTTTTGGTGCCATCCGGTATGGGGCTTTCGACATAGGGGCAGAACCTGGTTCAAGGTCGATCGGGAACTCAATCTGTCGGTTTGGTGGTAATCCCGGTAGTTTGTCTGGAAATACATCGAGATACTTCTTTACGATCGAAGGTCTTCTATCCTTCTCTCATTCTGGTCTTCCTCCTGGAGATAGATAAGGTAGGCGTGGTTCTGTGTCTTGTTCAGCAACGTCCTTGCTTGTAGCGCGGATATAATTGGGACCCTTCTCCCCATGCTGATCCCATGAAAGTCTGTAGGTTTCTCCCTGGGATGTTCCAAAGAAATTTTCCTTTCATTACACAGGATGGTCGCATTATGTTCGGTTAACCAATCCGTTCCTAGGATTTTGTCCACATCTTTCATAGGTATGACGTGAAGGTTATCTGTCATGACCATAAGTGAGTCTAGTCCAAGTTGTAGGTTCGAGCATGTGTGGGTTACCGTTCTTATGCCTCCTACTGGTGAAGAAATTCTCATGATTTGTTCAGCGCGTTTAGGATCTAGTCCTAAGTTCTCTACGCATGCTTCAGCAATAAAAGAATGCGATGCGCCAGTATCAAATAGTAGGATAACAGGCAATTGGAGAAGTGTTCCCATACCTGCCAAGTTTCCTTGGTTCCTTGGCGACTCTGCAGAATTCTCTTTCCGATTGAGGCGTAGGCCACGGCTTATGTGGTGGTTGATGTTGCTGTTGTTGTTGTTGCTACTGTTGTTATGGCGGATGTCGGTATTGTTGTTGCTATTGTCGCCATTTCTATTGTTGTTGTCTCCATGGTTGATAGGGTCGTTGGATTGGCTAGAAGTACTGAACCGGAGGCTAATGCTGAAATGGTTGGGCTTGGATAGAGCGGACCGGTTAGACTCGGCTAGGCACATTGGGACAACCATTTTCTCCTTGGCACATTCCTGGGCAGTCCCTGGAGTAGTGACCCTTCTGGCCACACTTGAAGCATCCATCATTCATGAATGCGCATGCCCTTTTGTGACTCTTATGGCACCTTGGGCAAACAGGGAGTCTCACGAACTTCTGGTTTTCCCCGCCAGGTGCGGGTACCATGGGACGTCCATTACCTTGCCCGTGCCCAGATGGCACGTTATTCCCTTTCCATGGCCTCCTGTCTGCCTGGCTAGTGTTGGATCCTTGACCTTGGTTGGGTCCTTCCCACTTCCACTTCCTACGATCCCCCTGGTGGTTTGGCGGATGCACAGCGACATTCCTATCCTCGGACAAGGCAGTCTCGATGTCCAATGCTCTACTGAGGGCCTCACAGTAAGTCAGATTTTCCTAACCAGCTAGCGAAACCCTGATTTCATGACGAAGTCCCGTCTGAAACTTTTATGTCCTCTTCTCATCGGTGTCGACCAGTTGAGGAGCATACCGCGACATCTCAATGAATGCACGGTCATAGTCTATGTCTTTCCATGGCGTAGATTATAGAATTCATGTTCCTTCATATTCCGGTAGCTCTTAGGAATGTACTTCTCGTACAATTCCTCCTTGAATTCATCCCAGGTATATCCTTCCAGTTCCTCTTCAGATAGAGTCTTCCTCTTTACCTCCCACCAGAAGTCGGTGGCACCGGTCATTTGGAAGGCCATGCATGACAAGCGTTCTTGCGAGGTGCAGTGGAGGAAGTTGAAGATTCGCACTAGTGCGCGAATCCAGAGTTCAGCATCCATGGGATTTCCAGTCCCGTTGAAAGTGGGCGGGTTCTACCTGAGGAATAGTTCCTCAATCCGACTTGCCGGTGGTGGTTGTGGTGGGGTGTCTTCTCTCTCAGGTGTTACCTCACGATTTCTTCTTCTAGACGGCATCCTATCCTTCATAAAGATACGTAATTAAATATCTTCTTATACTATCCATCAGGATCAATGTATATATCAGCACGGTTTGTATATATATAATTATGAGCATAAATCTAGCATATCATCGAACACCACATATCACAATATTAAAACAAAAGGCTCTCGGGGAGCTATCATCATATCACATCAAATACCTCTACGAGGACTTTCATCAGTGTTTTTAAGATCTACAAAAGACCAGGTACAAAGTATAATGCCCAAAAACAAATATCAGCATCACTCCGTGTACCTAGTCATGGTGCGTACAAAAATTTAAACGCTGCCATGGACATCCAAATAAGGGCATGTCGAAATACCTCATCGTTTCCCATGCATCAAAAGATATACAAGGTATATAGACAAAAATACTATCTAATCCTTAAAACTAGATCCATGATCGTCCGGGGTGTAGACAGTGCTTCTTGTGTCGGAGTCAGGACTAGAAGTATGGGAACTATCCACTCCCTCCATCTCATCATCAACTGACAGATCCTCCCCAGACTTTTCCTCTGGATCTTCCTCTGGGTCCTCCTCTGGATCCTCTTCTGGATCTTTCTCCTCAGCCTCGAGTGCGGGAGCTATGGGCTCTCGAACTCTAATGACCCTCGCTTCTTCCATAGCAGCCAGGTCTCGGCGGATCTCGGCCATGACCTCCTCAAAAGCAGTGGCTAGGAACTGAGCAGTAGCCAGACGAGTATAGGCTCCTCTCACGGTGCCTACAGCTAGGCCACATGGATCCTCAATCTCCACAGAATTATGGTACACAGGTGCATGCGGGGGTGGCGACCGCTAGACTAGGGGAGAGCCGACAGGTAGAGGTGGGTACGGGCATGGCATGACCGGAAGCGATGGTCTGGGCAGGCAATGACGAGGATGGAACCCTACTGGTGGTAGGACCGAAAAAGTGAGCTATCGGGGATGGGAAGGTCCAGCCTCGAACATGTTTCTGCCACTGCCAAGCAAGAATATGGGTCCATCAGATGCCAAACGGGGTACATCTGGGTAGAGCCACTCTGGAATCTCATCGCGCCAGGTGTATTCCCGCTCGGGAAGATACGGCCCACATGGTGCAGCTCCGTACACCATGAATACATAGCTCAAGTGGCTAACAAAGCGAGGCAGGTCCGTCTCCAGATCGAAGCTCTCTCGGCATCGATAGATATAATCTGCCGATATCTCACGGGCATACCCATGCCAGTCGGATGGCAGTCTCATGATCAGTCGAAGCACACCGTCATAATGCGATGTACCACGGGCATGTGCAGCGGCCCAATGACGTTTGAAATACGCCAAGAATCGCCGAGGTCGTCTCCTCGGCACATTTGGTAGGAATGGTATGAGCGTACGACCTCCTCCGGTGTGGCCCTAGAGGATAGTGGGCGCTTTTTCGTGAAAACAGTTCGAGCCATCTGAAAATGAAAGTATCACTATAGGTCAGACAAGGTAAATATAATGGTATATCTAGAAGAAGGTATGTACAAAATAAACATCTGTACAAAGAAGGTTATAGCAATCTATACTATCCTATGACCTATATTCCTAAATCCTTATGGCATTACTTTTATGGTTTGGTATCCGGGAAGAGACGGTATGGTTTCTTAGAGTAGAGCAATGATCGATGTCTAGCCTTCGGGTAAAGGCTAAGTGGTCAACCTATCTTATTGGGTTTTGGATTCCTTATTTCTATTCGCGTTATAACATCAGATCATATCTGTTCCCATAACGTACTTACAATTCATTATTTCTTTTTATACTTCCTTAACGTTATACTTTGATTCCTTGCATTATTGTTACGATAAGGGCAACACGCATGGTGTTCGAAATTCCTTCGCGTAGAGAGGTTGGGACTCATAGCATTGCGAACTTCCAGTCAAGCAATCGCTTAGTCATCGTAGACCCGTCGCGTTCTCATCCTCAAATCCGTTCGGATTGTGATTCTTAAGATTTCTATGTTCTCGTTCTTCCTTAGTATTTCGTTCAATCGAGGATACCTTATGTTCTTAAACTAAGTTCGGCGCAAAGGGATCATGCGTCTTAAGAGTCTATGTTCTCATGGGAAACATACTCATTTACATCCTGCTTCTAGCATGCTTTGCATATAGCAGTAAATACAGATCAGGACACATTGTGTGATAATCAAGTATCCTCATTTTACTCCTTTACCAAGCCCCTAAAGTTTGCAACTTTCTTCCAAACTAATGACCAATCATTTGAAACAACTTTTCAATTTCAAAACATTCCCTTTTCAAAAATGTATTTCAACTTCCCAACGAGGCAATATTGTAAGTACATTTCACATTTCATATACTTCCATCATTTCAAAATAACTTTTAGTTGAGATAGTTACCTTCTTCCTCGTTGAGCAGGATGACGATGGAGTGCAGTGCAGTGACAGTTAAACACTAACAATTTCTAGACTCAACTTTCAACTTAGGATTCAAGGAAAGGGTTTATAGGGTTCAGAGCGAACAAGTGCTTTGATACCACTTTATGACGACCCAACTTCTCAAGGAAGTACGAATCAAATGGATCGTCACTGGTATAATAATGCAGCGGATATATACATAACTAATCAATACAATAACCATTTAACTACTCATAAATGCATGAACTGAAAGGAATAAACTATTTCAATACCAACCGAAGTCACAGAAGGACTTGTCAAGAGGTTCAATATCCAAATGTAACCCAATCAGGGCGCAATTCAAGGAATGAGGTACAACCTCAAGTTTAGTACGATAATGAATAGCAGTTATAATTAAAAGACACAAAAACAATATCAGAGTTTCGTAGCAATAAACGTGTGGACATGCATATGACGATACATGCCCAAGGTTCTAGAAACCTTTCTATTAAAGCAAGAAGACACCTGCCACTCTGCACCACCTCGCACTCATCGTCAATCCCTGCTCAACCTGCACATCAAAAACGAGATGCAGGGCTATGTACAAAAGTACTTAGTGGACTCATTGCCGAAAATATTTTCTTTGTAAAGTCATTGAACTGCCCACACTAGCGCATGAGGATTTTAGTTGAAAAGACTCGTGCCTATCAAATATTTTATCATTTTCCAAAGTGTCCGGCGGGACTATTTCATCCACGTTGTTCCATATCTGATCATTCATTCATTTGCGAACTATGGAGGTGGCTACCTACACATAGTCGTCGTGACCGGCCGTGGTAGCTAACCTTAACACACAGTCATACGTGTACAAAATCCAAGTTAATCCTTAACTAAGTCGGATCCGATCGTTACCCTTTTTTAACGTTGGTGGATCAACACATTCTCATACCACGTTGGATATACCAACCTCAGATAGAATCACAACAAAACATAAACATTTGGCTGTCAATAACATGTCATGCAATAATATTTCATAAAGCTTTTGTAAATCATGCTTTGAGGTATGAATATCATTTTGTTTCAAGAGAGCCCACCTACTTGTCCGAAGCTATAGGTTCTAAGCGAAGCAGGATGCGATTGTCCTTACTCAGCAACTACGTACGAACAGACCCTTCATAAGAAAATAACTTCTCTTAGATTCCTTCTATTGGTCGCGGGTCGTTTATAAATTACGACTTAATGTTCCCAATTTAGGGTTTCTTTGTGATTTCTTATGATGGTTTTAAGATAATTTCTATTATCTTACATTCTCAATTCTCAAACTATATCCCTTCATCTTTCATAGACGAGCCTCAACTGAGGAGTCATATACTCTGAGTCTAACCTCGTCTCTAACCTTAGTGTTCTTCTAAACGTTATTACGTTATAAAGTGTTGGTACTCAAGTTATGATTGTATGTTAGGATATTCTCAAGCCACTAGCTAGACTTAAATTATAGTTATGTCCTAGTAGGTTATGCTTGACGGCTTGTCGTATTAACACGACGAATGAAAAAGAATCTTGACTTATGGTTCGAGGTATCTCATACCATCGCGTAATTAAATAATTAGGAATTAATGGAGTTCTTTGTGAATACTAAGTCGACCCTTGAGACATAAGGATTGACATCTTATGTTTGAATCTTAGCTTACACTTTTCGACATTGTTTGTTTCTCTTAGCTCGTCGGAGATTGTGTAAGTTATATAATCGCTATACATATCGAGTTGTCTTATGCTCAATCTAATATCGTATTAGGTTGTCATTGCTGAGCATTAACATTGTAAGTTATCTTTTGGTTTGTTTAACTTAGGAACTCACGTTTGAGTTATCTTATCATTAATAGAAAACCATAATTTGTGTCTAACTTCGATTCTCATTAATTCCTTCTTAAGTTATCAGAATTTATCGATTTCTTTTGGATTCTCGTACATAAAGTACTATGTTGTTTACGTTTGGGGTTTTGTTTGTCGGCACAACATAAATATTGCCATACAACACCATACACAACATAAACCATACTAAAGCATTAGAAAACCATAATTTCTAATATAATACCCAACTATTGTGTATGTGTGTATGAGTGTTCCATTCATTCATCATAATCATAACCATTCATTCTAAACTTATAGATTAACTACCATGACATCATTCACAATTAAAAATAACCTCATACTTAACCATTTTGCTATATTTTTTTAAAATTAACAATAATTAGCATAAGTCTCCAATAAATTCCAATAAAATCATGTTATGCTCCTATCATACTATAGAATTTAACTACAAATTCAATACCATCAAATAAAATTTTAAACCATGAGTTTAAAACACTAAAGTTTTCGACGATTTTGATTTATTGAACATTGGTGTTCAATAAATTCCACAAAAATCATATCTTGCTTATATCATATACTAAACATGAAACATCATCTCATATCATACATTAAAATTAAAACACATGCTCATTTATATATATATATTTTCGGTAATGACACAATATACATATATATACTCAATAAATTTACTAACTTCACAACATGGTTATAATATGCAATAAATATGAAATATTAACTTTAAACACCAACTAAATATTTATAATATGAACTTAATGCTTTGAATTCTTTTTCTCCTCACACATATATTACATATGTAATATCCCGAAGAATTAAAGACCTAATTACGATAATTAAAATTCATAAATTAGGGTTTCGCTGTGATATTTGAAATAGTAATTTATCGAATAATGATTTTGATTAATTATGAGATAATAAATCCCTATATCATATTCACTAATGATTGTGAATTAAGGAATATATTTATATAATGTATTTCGGCAGACAATAATATTTTAACGTCGATTGAATATCGATAGTTAAAATTTCGTAAAATTCTCTAAGTATCGAAGCTTAGAATTAAATTCCTTTAATAATGGAATAATTTAATAAAGTGATTACGACTTTATACGACCATTTTGAGATGGGTCGATAATGAACGTTTTGAGACGTTTCGAACGTCAACGTTTAGAGATGATTAGAAAAATGAGTTTAATGATCAAGGAATTATAATATTTAAATTCCTATGATTATTTTATGTAATTAGAGTATTATTTAGCATTAAAATAATGCTAGAGAATTAAGGAATAATTATTGAACAAAAATGTAATTTTCGAAAACCCTAATTTCGAAAATTAGGGTTTTTCACCTATGAATCTTTCTAATTATTTTTCCTATGATATAATTAATCATCTAATATATATATTATGATATATATCTATAAATAGCAAGAAAATCAAATTTTTGACACTTAAAATCAAAAGTGCCGTGAACAATTCACAATGTATTAACATGAACCATTTTTTTTTGTGATCTTCTATATTAAATGAATCAAGTAGAGTATTATTACACTCTAACCAATGCATTAAGTGATAAATCAAGTGGAGGCCAAATTTTTGTGAGGGCGCCGTGTATATTTGACTCCAAAAGGATGTTGGAAGAAATATTTAAACACCTTTTGATGGCATATTTGCATGTTTAAGAGTGTAAGTATTAATTATGGTGTATGAGACAAATTAAAAAGGGCATACTTTGCATTTTGGAGAAGAGAGCCGACGGCTCATGTAGGATAGGAGTGATTTCATTTTGTTTTGTTCAAAGCTATGTGTAAGAACATTTAGTTTGGTGATGTATTACATTGGTAAGAGCATAGATATTATATATCATGGAATAAGACAAAGAAAATTAAAAGAAGCTTCCATTCTTCATGAGAGAGCCGACGGCTCCTTTAAGTAGGAATGAGATCAATTGTTTTATCCAAGAAAAATTTGTGTAAGATCATTAACTATGTGTAAGGTTGTGACATATATTAGTGGTGAGTCATCAAATAATTTGTGTTTGCTTTGTATTGTGAGAGAGGGAGCCGAGAGTTGTAGGAATAAGTTAAGTCTTTTATTTCATTTTTGCATCAATGTTAAGTGATAGATTTACATCAAACCAAAACACATTTCTCTTCCCAAGAAAAACTACCGAGAGCTCACCAAAAGAAAAACTTGAGTATTCATCTCTTTTCTTCACCAAAAGCTTGCTACTAAAGCCTTTACACAATTAATCGATACCGTTAAAGAGGTTAGAAATCAAACGAGCTTCGATTATACGTTAGAATTTTCAATATCCAATGGTTCGATTTTATTTTATAAGCATGTGTTCTTAATGAAAAATCATGCTATCATGCCTAGTTGTTTATTAATTGTATTAAGCATGAGGAGTATGTTTCATATTGATGATTTAATTTAAAGCTAAAGATGTTAGATTAATTGTTATGATTTTCGAAAATTCTTAGAATTTATTTGCTAATGGATTAATGTTATATGATAGTAGAGGAGCTCTATGTGATTATTTGCAAATTTTTAAAAATCATACGCTATGTTTTGGGAAATTATCGAAAATGATACAAAATTATATGTTGGTGTACAAATTTTATTTAAATGATATGATAGCATATTATTGATCTAGGGCATTGATTAAGGACTATGTGAATTTATTGGGAATTTTGGAAATTATTTGTTCATGTTTTAAAATTTTCGAGAATGCTAAAGTATTAGTATGTTGAATTGTAAGTTGGTATTGATAAATATTATGATGTTATATTGTTATATTATAATGTTTAAGCATAGTGTAATTTTGAAGAAATTTTATAAAAATGTTTGGTATATGTTTGCTAAGAACCGTGAGCTATGAGCAATTATACATTGATGTAGAATTTGTAAATGTTGGAAATTATGTTATAATTATGTTATAGATTGATGTTGGGGTCTTGTGTAATTTAATTAGAATTTTAGGAATTTGTTTGGTAATTTTAGAAAAAAATCGAGAGCTTTAGGTATAGGGTATGATGTCCAAAAATTTCTATAGCTAATGTTTATACATATAAATGATCCTATGATAATATAGTATACTATATGAATTTAGAGAAATTTTTGGATAAGTTTAAGAAATTTTAAGCACAAAACCGTGAGCTTTGGAATGTTTATTAAGGGTTTTAATTCCTTAATATCAAGATAAATAATACATTATATGTCTAAAAATTATTTTAGACATATTAAGAATTTATGGGATTTTATAAACATAGTATACTATGTTTACGACGAAACGTTATATTAAATAACGTTAGAAATGAAAAATAATGAATAATGAATAAGTTATTTCATATTAAAGTAAAATATTAATAAAGTTTATCGATTAATGTGAAAAATTGAGAATTAGAGTTTTATGAAAAGAAATCGATTGAAAATCGATTTATATTGAAATTGGTTATAAATGTGTTAAGCAAAGTCAAAATGTTGACTTAAGTTTAAACGTATTAAATATGTTGAGTAAATACGCTAATACGTGTAAAACGTATTAATTTTATAAGAATATCTCAATTGTGAGAAAAGATTTCATAATTGAAATCATTTTATCAAAAGACGTTAGTATACGTTGAACGTTTAACCTAAAGGGTAAAATGAGATCATAGATCATATTACGTCTCTATCGAAGTACGAGAAATATTTAGTTAAAGGATTCGAATTATTACTTTATAAGTTATCAAAGTTTATTTAAACTTTGATGTTCTCGAAAAACATGACCAACGTACTAAAGTAGTTTTTACGTAAAGGTTGAACGTGGACGTGACAAGTTGACAAAGCAAGAAATCGATTAAGGCGATCAATAGTCCAGGTGGGTTTTACTCTACTCAAAAAGATCAAATGTTTTATTTACGATGCTTTATTCGCAAGAAACGATGACGAACTGATTTATTTAATTACCTGCCCAAATTGATTATGTTTTATGTATGTATCCTATCCATGCTCGATTTATGAATGTTGTTGGGTAGCTCCCACTTATGAAATGTTTGAATTCGTATCCTTGTAAGTACCCACAAGGATGATTGAGAATTCGTATCCTGTGCCGGAATGGCAAGGATTTTGTGCACTATTTTGTGACTGTGTGCTGAAAGGGTGCTCGGCCGGTCACGGCGTCCGTAAGAGGAGGCCTCCTCTACGGCGCAAGATGAAATTAATGAGATGTGATTAATGGAAAAGGATATGGATCATACATACAAGGAAAATATGTCTGGCCAGACGAATGTTTATGGAAAATGACAGAAAATATTTAGTAAGCACGAGTATTTCAATTAAAACCTCGTGTGTTACTGTGATGGGGCAGTGTAATTTAAATTTGATAAAATGTTTTGGCATGAGTCCACTGAGTGCATTCTTGTACTCAGCCCTGCATGTTTGTTTTTAAATGTGCAGGTTGAGAAGATGGTGGATGGAGGCGTGTTGAGTAGTCAAGCCCTTTTTGATAATGTTTGTTAGAAACCTTGAATGCATATCGTCATATATGCATTCACATGCTTCTCCGCTGCGATTGAATGTTATGTTTATGTATTGATGTTGACAGTTGAATCCATCCGAATTGGTGAACCTTTTCGTTAAGAACTTGTAGCCTTTCTACATGTAAATTATGTGTGCCTTGTAAATAAAGGTTGAAACTCCTAGTTCACATGATGTTCGTTTCAAAATCCTTTGATAAATTGTCTTTAATGTTCAGTAATTACTGTTCCAAGTTTCAGTCCTCATTAATCCGTCCTTAGGATTAGAGGGCTGTTACAACATATGTGTTCAATAAATTCCCAACAATGTATAATATGTTCATATTATTTCAAAACATTATATATCATATTATTTTTAACAAATAAAAATCAATTAAATCTTAAATATATGTATATAGTTTTCGGCCTTCATGAAAATAATAGGAGTAGTATCTCAATAATTTCAAGATTAATATATGATGATCATATCATATATTAAACACTATACCTCAACTATTTTCAACAAATAAAATCAAAATAAACCTTAAAATTATATATATATATATATATATATATATATATATATATATATATATATATATATTGGTATTTTGAAGAAAATAGGAGAAGTGTTTAAATAATTTCAAGATTAATATATGATGTTCATATCATATATTAAACACTATTTCTCAACTATTTTTCAACAAATAAAATCAAAATAATGGCTTAAAATACCATAAAGCTCTCGGCCTCTTCAACAAAAATATAAGAAAAATTCCAAAAATTCTAATATTTATTATACATGTTCCTAACACATCAATAAATAACAATATGAAATAACATTCACAAAAACATGTTTTATCTTCTATAAAAAAAACTATAACAAAAATAAAAAAATATCAAACATGCTCCAAAAATTCTCAAATTTTAAACACAGCCTTAGAACACATTTCTAAGCATATTTCATTCGTGGCTTGAGAGCATTTGGTGGCTTAAAAGTCATGAAGAAAATAAAGAACAAAAATTGGGGTTCTTCATGAAAGAATTCAAAAACAAATCTAAAAAAAAATCTACTCCATTAAAAACGGTGAGAATGATGAATGCTACCTTTGTATGGTCTTAAAAATTATTTGGAGGGTTGGAATGGAGGATTGAAACTTGGAGAAGGTGAAGAATTTGAAAAACAAAGAGAGAATTTTGTCTTCCAAAGAGAGAGAGAGAGAGAAAGGCACGAAATAGATCTGTAATTTGGTGCAAAATGGCTTTTGTAAGCCTATATGGGGTGCCCATTGTGGTGGTTGGGGAAAGTGTAGTCAAATTACCCGATTTGGTATGTTAATACCGGTTCTTTAAGTTTTATCGTGCTTTCGATTGATTTCTCCGAACCTTAAGGTTTTATTTTCTTAAATAGCCTTAAAAAGACTTATTTCATAGTTTATAATAATTTCATGAAGTTTGGATTGCATCCTGTAAGTCAATTCTGAATTATCGCGGAAAAACAACGTCCGACAATTAAATTATGCTCATTCTAATTTCTATCGAATTCTTGATCTTTCATAATGAATTTTAGTCTTATAAATAATTTCTTATTGATTGAGACCCTTGATTCAAGTTTCAGTTCGTTCGGATCAGTTAGGGTATTTTTTCGATATATATTCCCAGCGTTCGTGTAATACCCCGAAACTTTTCTTAAAGTAAAATAATATATGTTTTGAAAATAAATTATTTTCAAATAATTTATGAACTAATGAAGATTGAGTTTGAATGTTTTTACATGTTGTTTGGCTTAGAGCGAGGATGCGCCCTAGGGAAATGTAAAGTTTAATAATAAGTTTTAATGTCTTAGTAAATTATAATTACGAATTTAGCATTAAAGTTTAATTTTTATGCATTGGTGATTAATTGATGATATTCAGTGATTTGAATATAAGAATCGATTAAAACATTTATTTGTTATGCATTAGATTAAAATTTGTGAAGAAGTAATAAAATGGATATACATGTACATATATGTAAATATATATATATATATCCTATGCATTAAATGTGAAGAAGTGGGTAGAGAAAGTTAGAATTCTCTAGATTATGATGATTAATAACTTTATTAAAGAAAAAGGAAAAAACTAAATAGAAAAATTGTGGATATGAATTTATATATATTTTATGCTTAAATGTGTAGAGAATTGTGGAATTCTCTAGAATGGTGAATAATCAACATATTAAAGAAATTTCAAAAATAAAAGAAAGTTGTGGAATGTTTATAAATAGCTACTATTCATCATCCTTATCAATTTATCTTCAAATTTTCGCACACACACATACACCTAAAACACACACTTCACAAATTTCATCCTAAATCCAAAATTAAGGTAAGAAATCATTCCTAATCCATTCTATATCTTGTTTTAGAGGTTTAATATCATTTATTTCATGTTTATATGCATAAATATTTATAAGTTGATATCAAGAAAGTTTAATATGTGAAGTTCAAGCTATTGTTTTATTTTGATGATTATTCATGTGTTTATAGGTTAATCCATGTTTAGAAGCTAATATTATGCATAAATGAGAGTTTAATTATGAAATATATGTGCTTTGAGAAGTATGATCTAACCATAGGTTTGATTTTTAATGATGTTGTATTATGCTTGAATTATGTTTATAATCACGTGTTTGAATGTATTTAAGCATGTATTAAGTAAGAAAATTAGATTAAAAATTTAATGTATATTTTTCATAATTTTCGAAAACTATGAAGTTGGAGGTTCTTATGATTTTGATTTTATTTGTTTCAAATAACATGATATATAACCTTTGGGATGTAAATTAAGCATCATATAATTTATTTGGAATTTTCTAAGTTTATATGTGAAAGTTGAAAAAGTTTAGTTTATGCTTTAATTAAAGTATTTATGTTTAGCTTTAGATTAATTAAAGTTAAATATAGAATGATGATTATGGATGATAATGGAGCTTTAATGATGAAGTTATATATATATTAGTTGAATAAAGTAAGGAATTATTATTAATTTTTCATAAATTTGGTTGAAGGGCACTTATTGAAAGTAAACTTAAGTGATTAATATAAGTGTGTTTATGTTGTATAATTGTATTAAGCATATGAAAATTAAATGAAAGCTAAGAATTAAAGTTGGATATATATGAGTTTTTACTTTTATATAAAGATTTACTATTAAGAGTTATGTAAAAGGATTATGTTTATTTAATGCTTAAGAATAAAGCTTTAGTAATTAAAAAGACTAAGTTGTTAGTAATTTTAAAGTGCTAGGTGCCGCGACATCCGAAGCTCAAGAACAAACAACCAAGCGAGAGCTTTATTTTGAAACGTCTATACGAGGTGGGGTTTACTCTATCTGTAAGTTTATGGTTATAATCATTGTTGTGTTTTGTTGCATTCATGGTGAAAGCTTGTGTGGCGTATTATAGTCTGTGTGGCGAATCATAGCCTGTGTGGTGTAGCCTATGTGGCGAATCATAGCCTGTGTGGCGTATTATAGCCTGTGTGGTGAATAAAGAAATATATTCATTATGTTTTGTTGCATTACGTAATTGGTTATAACTGCTTGCAGTGTATTCCCCACTGAGTATGTTCGCATGCTCACAAACCTCTTTTCAATGATATATTTTGCAGGCTAAGGAGGTCGGTGGTTGATGCAGTCGGTAGAGAGCCCCACATTCCCATTTTCTCAAAAGCATCGCTCTTTATATTTGTGAATAAGTATAAACTTAAAGTGGTTTTTGGTTAAGATAAATGTTTTTGAAATTATATATGATATTTTGATTTATATGTATATATTTGTTGGGGGTTGTGTCCCTAGTTGATGTTGCTTTGCTGCTTTGTTGATGTTTCAGGTAGGCATATATATATTTATAGGGTATATGCTGTTCGTTTGTTTAATTTCTTTTAAATCCCCGCTGCTAGTTTAATATTATTATTATTCCATAGTTACTAAAGATATAAAGATTTTAGTAATGTCTCTATTACAAGAATGGGGGCGTTACAGAATGGTATCAGAGCATTACGTTTCTGTAGACTTGTTTAAAGTATGAACAAATGTGCTTGAAGGATAATGAATTCTTAGTATGAAAATAGCATAAGTGTTTAAAGATGTTTAAAACTCTTAATGGAAACGGGAGAATGTGTGGGACATGACCGCTGCTCAACATCGACTCTCAGGTAATTTATATTTATAAAAATGTTTTATGGTTTTAAAAGTTAAAGGAGTGAGCATGAAAAGAAAACATGTGTCGGGATGAGGTTTAAAAGATTTTCGTATCATGAGGCTTTTTTAAAAGTAAAGAAGTTGTCCACAAGGCACAAAGTATATTGACTTGTCATGTTTTGATACAATTGAGGATTTATACAGTTTCCCGACACATGCTTTATAAAGTTCAATAATGAAAGTTTTATGAAGTTCAAATTTCGAGGACGAAATTATTTTAAGGGGGGTAGATTGTAATACCCCGAAACTTTTCTTAAAGTAAAATAATATATGTTTTGAAAATAAATTATTTTCAAATGATTTATGAACTAATGAAGATTGAGTTTTAATGTTTTTACAGGTTGTTTGGCTTAGAGCGAGGATGCGCCCTAGCAAAATATAAAGTTTAATAATAAGTTTTAATGTCTTAGTAAATTATAATTATGAATTTAGCATGAAAGTTTAATTTTTATGCATTGGTGATTAATTGATGATATTCACTGATTTGAATATAAGAATCGATTAAAACATTTATTTGTTATGCATTAGATTAAAATTTGTGAAGAAGTGATAAAATGGATATACATGTACATATATATATATATATATATATATATATATATATATATATCCTATGCATTAAATGTGAAGAAGTGTGTAGAGAAAGTTAGAATTCTCTAGATTATGATGATTAATCACTTTATTAAAGAAAAAGGAAAAAACAAAATAGAAAAATTGTGGATATGAATTTATGTATATTTTATGCTTAAATGTGTAGAGAATTGTGGAATTCTCTAGAATGGTGAATAAGCACCATATTAAAGAAATTTAAAAAATAAAAGAAAGTTGTGGAATGTTTATAAATAGCTACTATTCATCATCCTTATCAATTTTTCTTCAAATTTTCGCACACATACATACACCTAAAACACACACTTCACAAATTTCATCCTAAATCAAAAATTAAGGTAAGAAATCATTCCTAATCCATTCTATATCTTGTTTTAGAGGTTTAATATCATTTATTTCATGTTTATATGCATAAATATTTATAAGTTGATATCAAGAAAGTTTAGTATGTGAAGTTCAAGCTATTGTTTTATTTTGATGATTATTCATGTGTTTATAGGTTAACCTATGTTTAGAAGCTAATATTATGCATAAATGAGAGTTTAATTATGAAATATTTGTGCTTTGAGAAGTATGATCTAACCATAGGTTTTATTTTTAATGATGTTGTATTATGCTTGAATTATGTTTATAATCATGTGTTTGAATGTATTTAAGCATGTATTAAGTAAGAAAATTAGATTAAAAATTTAATGTATATTTTTCATAATTTTCGAAAACTATGAAGTTGGAGGTTCTTATGATTTTGATTTTATTTGTTTCAAATAACATGATATATAACCTTTGGGATGTAAACTAAGCATCATATAATTTATTTGGAATTTTCTAAGTTTATATGTGAAAGTTGAAAAAGTTTAGTTTATGCTTTAATGAAAGTATTTATGTTTAGCTTTAGATTAATTAAAGTTAAATATAGAATGATGATTATGGATGATAATGGAGCTTTAATGATGAAGTTATATATATATTAGTTGAATAAAGTAAGGAATTATTATTAATTTTTCATAAATTTGGTTGAAGGGCATTTAATGAAAGTAAACTTAAGTGATTAATATAAGTGTGTTTATGTTGTATAATTGTATATTTAAGTATATGAAAATTAAATGAAAGCTAAGAATTAAAGTTGGATATATATGAGTTTTTACTTTTATATAAAGATTTACTATTAAGAGTTATGTAAAAGGATTATGTTTATTTAATGCTTAAGAATAAAGATTAGTAATTAAAAAGACTAAGTTGTTAGTAATTTTAAAGTGCTAGGTGGCGCGACATCCGAAGCTCAAGGACGAACAACCAAGCTAGAGCTTTATTTTGAAACGTCTACACGAGGTGGGGTTTACTCTATCTGTAAGTTTATGGTTATAATCATTGTTGTGTTTTGTTGCATTCATGGTGAAAGCCCGTGTGACGTATTATAGCCTGTGTGGCGAATCATAGCATGTGTGGAGTAGCCTATGTGGCGAATCATAGCTTGTGTGGCGTATTATAGCTTGTGTGGCGTATAAAGAAATATATTCATTATGTTTTGTAGCATTACGCAATTGGTTATAACTGCTTACAGTGTATTCCCCACTGAGTATGTTCGCATGCTCACAAACCTCTTTTCAATGATATATTTTGCAGGCTAAGGAGGTCGATGGTTGATGCAGTCGGTAGAGAGCCCCAAATTCCCATTTTCTCAAAAGCATCGCTCTTTATATTTGTGAATAAGTATAAACTTAAAGTGGTTTTTGGTTAAGATAAATGTTTTTGAAATTATATATGATATTTTCATTTATATGTATATATTTGTTGGGGGTTGTGTCCCTAGTTGATGTTGCTTTGCTGCTTTGTTGATGTTTCAGGTAGGCATATATATATTTATAGGGTATATGTTGTTCGTTTGTTTAATTTCTTTTAAATCCCCTCTGCTAGCTTAATATTATTATTATTCCATAGTTACTAAAGATATAAAGATTTTAGTAATGTCTCTATTACAAGAATGTGGGCGTTATAGTTCGGTTAAGTTCTTCAAGAATTTCGTTCAGAAATTGATTCTTATGAATTCAAAATTCATAAATATATATTCCTTCATGATTTTGATTGTTCTCGTTAATTTTAATGATTAGCACGGACTAGGATTTGATCAGTCTTGTGAATAGTACTTTTGAGGCTGACCGGGGCTAGTCTGCCCGAAAATTCTAATTCTTTGGCTTCTCAAATATTTTCGTGAGACGATTCTAGAAATGCAATCCTTTTGTTGAGATTCATTCTAGATCGTTCATTCTATGTTTAGGCTATTCAGGAAACCCTAATCCGGTTGGACTAGTCACTAGTTTTAGACTTTTCTAGTTTTCGATCTCCGAATCGATTCTCGTTTCGTTGGTTACCTTAAACATAATTAAGGTCTTAGCACCATAAACAATTGGTTTAAGCATCACTAATAAAAATTTTAAATTTTTCGGGTTATTACAGAAGTAATTGTAATTTCACCCAACGCTCCATTCTTAGCTAGTCTTTGGATCCCATTTAAATTGATGTGACCTAATCTAATATGCCAAATAAATGTGGTGTCATCTAGCGAAGAAAAGTTCATCTTCTTAAGGTTTGATGTCGATGCAACATAATTAAAGGTATTATGCTTGCAGAAATAGTATAAATCGAATTATATAAAGTGTTGCCACAGATAACTTCGTCATTTCTTATGATAGAAACACCACTATCAAAAACAATAGAATATCCATATATAAATAGTTTGGAAACCGAAATAAGGTTTCACCGAAACTCCTGTACATATAAAACGTCTTTCAATACTAAAATTGTCCTATCAAAGCATAAAGAAACATCTCCGACTACAACGGCCTCGACTTTCGCCGCGTTGCCCATGGAGATCGTTATCTCGCCATCAAACAGCTCCCTTGTCCGCAGGAACCCCTGCAAGGTGTAACAAATATGATCAGTCACACCCGTATCTACTACCCATGAACGAGTAGAACAAGTCGCTAAACATGTTTCCATTATTAATGCAAATGACGTACCTTGAGCCTTGAGCATGGGGCACTTAGCCTTCCAATGCCCAGTCTTACCGCACTTGATGCTCATAGTCCCTCTCTTTTGGCTTTTTCAAGCCTCCGATGGCTACCATGTTCTTGCTCCCACTGCTCCCACTAGTTTCCTTGCCTCTACCACATTTGACACCCTTTTTTCTTCTTCCATTTTTCAATGGAAAATTAGGGCCCTTAGATCTGCTAGCAAGGGCATGTGCTTCTTTTCCTATGACACCTTCTGCGGCCACGTGATCATTTAGCAACTGACTAAGTGTATACTCGATCTTGCTCATGATCGCGTTCACGCGAAAGTTCTCAAAAGACTTAGGCAGTGTGTTAAGGATGATATCGACTTTGGCTTCACCGTCGATACCTCCTCCTAACTGATCAAGACTATCCATGAGATGAGTCATGTGGGAGACATGTTCATGGACCTAACTTCATTCTTCCATCCTACACGCCAAGATTTCTCTCATTGTGTGGAAGCGAACTGTCTGATCCGACTGCCCAAACTTATTCTCGAGACTTGATCATATTTCAATCGCGTCTATCATCGACTAATGTTGCAGCTGCAAGCCTTTGGACATAGTTGGCCATATTATTTGACTTATGCCAAAGTATGCTTGACTCTCACTAATCATTCGTCGATGCGTCAGTAAGGGCATCGGGTTTGGGAGTAGTGTGAACAAACATGTGTTCTTCTGCGATAAAAACATATTCCATGTTTCGTTTCCACTCGATAAAATTTGGACCGGATAGAGGATTTTGTGCCAGCATATTGATAATTGGTTTATGAGACATATCTGAAAACTAATGTAAACACATAAGCATATGATCGCACATAATTCGTAACAATAATATTGTAACATTTTGATAAAACAATATTAATTGAAACCGCCAATCGCCCAAGGAATCCCACATGCAAGCCACGCGTGTGGACGGTTACACATGAATCCCTCGACCAGACTAAAATATACCTCTTAGTCGTTTAATTTTATTCTATGTTAACTTATCCTCATGACAAATGAAATTAATGATTGGACCTTACTAGACCACATCACTATCGCAAGAATGGACTTCGCGGGAAGTTGTACTTGAGGTGATACCTAAGCAATGACCACAATTTTGATAACATGAAATGAATTCTTAGAATTGGCATACTCACTCGAACCATACAGCTTCCAATTCAAATTCTTTTGTCATCTCATTTTAAATCTATCTCTAGAGAACTTATGAAAATTGCATATGCAAGCCACGCGTGTGGATGTTTACACATGAAACTCTCACTTCTCAATAGATTAAAATGTTTTATTTAGAAATCTCATCTAACAAACTTATGATAAACAATGCAAGCAAGCCACGCGTGTGGACGTTTACTCACACTGCGTACCACTATGTTTAGAGATCAAAAAGTGGAGGTCTTGAAATCTTTAATTTAAAAATTAATATGTCGGGTTTCTTGCTTAGTCTTTTGTTTCAAAAGGTTTGTCCATGCAGAACACGTAATCCTAGCATGCTTTCTATAGAACTCAACATGTAAAACATGCTCGTAGAATTCTAAAACATGCTTCAAAACGCTATAAACCTAGCATGCTTGCTATACGCATCCAATCACAAAAACATATTACATGTTTATCTACGTAATTAAACATACATATCATGCTTCTGCATAATTTAAACGTCCATGACATGCTTTGAACGATATAAATAAAATGAATTCGTTCATCATAGTCTACTCGTGGATCATGTACTTCCCTGCCTTATTACATAAATTTGCAAAGTACAGATCTTTAAAAAATCTCGAAACGGGCCTCACGTGCACGGGCACGGACCGGACTCGTCAAAACTGGATTTGGGTAAAAAATCAAAAAACAGACCAGAATAGTGAATCGGGCCGGGTCGGGTCGGGTCAGAAAATCTGGATTCGGGTTAAAAAACGGGTTTGTGCCGAAAAATGGGTCTGGGTCACTAACGGGCCGGGTCGGCCCAAGTGGACTGGGCCGCTCGTGCTAGGGTACAGCCCATGCGCACGCCCAGCCGCACACTGCCGCCCTACCTTTACCACACCGTGCGGTCGCCCAGCCTGTCGAGGCATGCCTCGCCATCCGCCGAGCTCAATCTGGTCGAGCGTCACCCTCCTGTGCATCAGCTGCCGAGCACCGAGCATCACCCGTCGAGATTTGTATGATTTGCAAGCCTCACTTGCGGATGCTGTCGTCCGTCTGCCAAGACGTTGCTGCGTGCTGTGCTACCAAGCGACGCCTGATGAGCGCTACCGAGCACTGCACACCCGCATCTAACGCCGAGGCATGCCAATGCGTCTGCACGAGAACAGCGTGCCCCACACGCCCATCTATGTGCTGCCTGATTGAAACTACCGAGAAGCCTACCGAGGCTTCCCGCATGTCCTCTACCCTATTCGCCCGATGCTGCGAGCATCGAGCAAGTCCAGTGTGTCGTCGCCCGTATGCCCTCGCGTTGTGCGTCTGACTTTCGGCCAGTCTCCCGTCACGCTGAGCGATGGGACTCTATTGTCTCGATTCTAGTTGTAAGATATCTAATGAAACCGTCGCTGGAATTGAGATCTTCGTGTTCTTTGTCTTCATTCTTCTTTTATAGATTAGATTTACAAAAAATAAATCCTAATCTAACCACGGTTTTTCTCGTGGTGAACAACGAAATCCGACAAAAAGCCAAAAAAAAAACAAGCCACGATGAACGACAGATCCACAATTAACTGCGCACGTAATAATAAAACGTGAATTAATCCAACAGAGCCAAGATACTGAAACCTAGCTCTGATACCAATTGTAGGGAAATATGATTTTAACCCCCTCCCCCTCTAGGATCTATCTTGGATGTTTAATTCACATACATTGATTATTTACATAGCATGCACCTATAAAATTAATTGCAAAACGTTGGTGTTTTCTTATGTTCACCAGCGAATTTATCGAACAAAAGGAGGATCAAGACTTGTGCTTTGATCTTCTGGACTGTATCCCGTTTGCCAAGAATCCAATGCCGAGTGAGAGAAATCTATGGAGAATACTGCAAATTTCGCCTTCTTCCACACTATGAAAATCTCGAAAATACCAACTATATGAATAAAATAATTTTTTGAAAACTTCTTCACTTATGATTAATCTCTTTCTGATTTTCTCTCACCTTATATTTATAATGCAACCCGAGAAACCTATTAGGATAGGATCTCTGCATATCTAATAAATATAATCATATATTTTCAGATAGATAGAATCAGAACAGAGTCTCAGTGGGACTCTCCTATGTGGTGGACGAAATCTTCAGTAGTTACAGGCCTTGATGGGCCAGCCCAGGGATCAAATGCAAGGAATAAAGATGGGCCTCAAATAAATTAATAAATTAATTATCTTATGTCCAACCCATAACATAAATTAATTCATAAATATTTATTCATGCCACTGGAGAATAAATGCTGACTTACCCCTTTATTTCCGAAGTTGAGTCGGGCTTGCACTTAGACTTCACGAATCCCTGTATTTAAGATATCGCACGTCCATTAATTATTTATCGCGTTCTGACTGCTTAAAATAATTAATCTCTTTAATTCCTTAAGTAGTACCACTTAACCTTATTATTTTACTTGAGATAACTCAACCAGTAGGGTATATAGTACAATAAACCTTTTGAGCTCCTTAAGGCGACGTCATCATCCTAAACGGATACGATGACTCGATACAGGTAACTAGCATGATATACAAGCATTTCCACCACCTAAGATGCGGAGAATATTGGGTTATCTTATATAACCCTCACCCATAACAAGTCAAAGTGATGGTTAGCAACTCATACTCACCTAAAACCTTATCGATATTTAGATAATTGTAAAGTCACCAAGATCTAGGTTCTTCATGATGGTGATAAAAGCACGTTTTACACGTTTATTTATGATATTTAAAGATGATTTTAGATCTATTAAATGCGTTTATGTATATGATCTTAATGATTTTATCTATTTTAGAGGATACTGCTCTTGGGTGCTCCTTTGACGTTTTGTAGGTTTATATGTTGATAATCGAAGCAAGGAGCGAAGAGCGAAATAAAAAAGAAATCGTCGATTTAGCGACCATCCTAGCGACCGCTAGGGTGGCATGAGGTTAAACTTAGCGCCCGAGAGAGAGCGACCGCGACTAGCGGCCGCGAGCAAACACGCCCAGCACCGAGAAAGTTTCTGCCCTAATTCTCGCGACCATGGATAGCGGCCGCTAGCAATGTCGCGAGGGAAGCACAGCGAGCGCGCGCGCCAGATGCGAGAGAGAGGACGCGCGCGGGAGATGCCTCGCGGTCGACCTAGCGACCGCGAGGAACGGTCGCGAGACGTGGCGGTAGGCACGCAAATTATGGTTTCCACCCTTATCTATAAATAGGGGATCAACCCCCTCGTGCCTCCACAGACCCAGACGCCCCCAAACACGTTTTCACAGCTTTTTCCTCAGTTTTTACAGCTTTTAGTCTTTAGTTTTCATCCCGTTTAGTTCTAGCTTTAATTTTCCGCTGTTCTAGTTTAGTTTATCGCTTTGTTATCGATCGGAACGTTTTGTCCGATCGTTTTCCGTTGTTTTCCGTTTTTCGCTTGGGATTGGATTCAAGACCAACCATTGTTCATCCAACGCTATTATCCGGGTTTTATGCATTTAATTTCCGTTTTTATGATTTATTCGTATTTTATTCCGTTTATTATGTCTAGGTAATTTCCTATTCTAATCCTAGGGTTTGCATGATCCGATCCTATATGTTGTGATTTCTGTTATCTCTATTTACCTTCCAGGCATTGATTCATGATTCGTGGTGCTTATTTATATGTGTTAATTTCTGATGAATCTTGATGCATATCTAGTTGCCAGTTAATTACGTAACTGTATTAATTGTCAATCGATCTTGAATGCATGATACGGATAAACCTTGAGATAGGAACATCCGTAGGAAGCTTATTCTTTGTGATCTGTTTGGAGTTGCTTGTTTTCACCTAGAATGGTAGGGAAAACTAGTAATCTACTACCGCAATTGTCGTAACTGAAGTTGTTGGTTATATATGTGATCTTCCATCTTGTCTGGATTAAAATTAGCTAATAGGAAGCAGGATAAACATACATTGTGGGTAGGATTTATGTAGCCCTAGGGTTAGTCTTTCTTATCTATTTTATCATCTTTGATATTTATTGCTTTCTTTTATTTTTCTACTTTGTTACCTCTGCTTTGGATTAATTTCCGAAGCCCTAAAGCCTTCCAAACCCAAATTGTGCTTGAATAATAATAAATTATCATTGAGCTAGCTTCTATGTTTTCGTGATACAATCCCTGTGGATACGATACTCGACTTACCTTATACTTGCGCGTTTTTCGTGTGAGAAAAGTGAGCGATCAAATTTTGGCGCCTTTGCCGGGGATTGTTAAGATTACATAGGAATAATTTGACGATTTGGATTTATTAATTCAAGTTATATATTATATTATTTATTTATTGTTACCAGAGCTAAATTCTCTCCAGGTAGTTTATGCGTACAAGATCTCAGGGACCTCCTGAAATATTATTAGATCCCGAGATCGAAAGCTCTCAAAGGAGAAGAGGACGAGAGAAGAGACGGGCTGCAATGGCAGCTAATCCACAGAATGGGGGCATTCCTCCCGAGCAAGTTGCACGCATGCTAGGCGATTCGCGAGAGATGCGGCGCGGATAGCGAATATGGGACTCCTTGTCCCTACCCCGAGACGCGACCGCTGAACTTTATGTACCGACCTCCTCTTGAGCAGTTCAAGGAGGAGGATGGGGCCCTGCGTGGATGCAAACAATTTTGAGTCAAGCCGCCACGATCGAGTTAGGTCGAGGAGAAAAGTTTGGGGAGAGTCATGAAGACCGAATCGCATCTCAAGACCTTTTCGATATTTGTGACACCATCAAAGCAGAATGGGGTGCCACAAGATACAATCCGGATGCGCATGTTGGGTTTTCATTGCTGTGACCGGTGAAATATTGGTTCAAGAGTTTGGACCGAGTGGCATTGACACTTGGAAACTTTGCGAGAAGTTTCTCTCGAAATATTTTCCGCCGCGGCGAGAAGATCATCGCGAAATCTCCCATTTTGCCAAAACCACGACGAATCACTATTCGAGGCATGAGAGATTTAGAGGTCTATTGAGGCGATGTCCACAGCATGGATTCTCCAAGGAGCAAAAAATCACGCAGTTCTACAGTGGAGTGACATTTCAAACAAGGAGCATAGTGGATGCATCGGCGGGGTTCTTTGAACAAGCGAGTAGACGAGGCGAGCCGCATTTTAGAGGAGATGGCTGCCAACAGCTATCAATGGCCGACGGAGAGGACGCCAGTGGTTAAGGCAGCGGCCGTCGAGGTTGACTCGAGATATGACGAACTAATGAAGCAATTCACCCTCTTGAAGAGTCAGATCGAGACGGAGGACGTCAATTTCATCAATCAAAAGAACCGTCCTGGGGACAATCCGGCATACCATCCGAATAACAGAAATCATCCAAATTTCTCGTATGCCAACCCCAACAACTTCCAACAACCTCCAGCTGGCTTCACGGTGCAGAATGGTATGATCCAAGAGCCGAAGAAGCCAAGTTTAGAAGATATGGTGCAACAGATGGCGACTCAACGAGTGCATTTATAAGCGATGCAGGCGAGAAAATAACTCATCTGGAGTCGACTGTGACGGCTATGGGGAAACACGTAAAGATGTTGGAAAATCAGATTGGTCAAGTAGCCGTACAATTGAATGCACAACAAAAGACGGGCCAATTTCCGAGTAATACGGAGGTGAACCCGAAAAATCAGTGCTTCGCCATCCAGACGAGGAGTGGACAAGCTTACCCAAGCCATACGGAGCAAGAAAGCAATCTGAAGCAGAAACTCACGACCGAGCTCGCGACCGCGAGCCCGATCGCGAGGAGTCCAGAGTATTGTCCACAGACACTCACGACCGAGCACGCGCCCGCGCACCCGACCATGAGCCATCAGATTGTGCACACCCCAGATTTGTTCGCGAGCGACCCAGCGCCCGAAAGCGCGACCGCGAAGTATTCTGATGAAGAGTCAGCGCACGAACTCGCGCCCGCAAGCTCGCACGCGAAGAAGGATTGCAGCGCAGAGCAGATCCCTCGCGACCTGACCAGCGGTCGAGAGGTCGACCGCGAGGCACCTCCAGAGTCCAATTTTCGCACGTACACTCCTCGGTCCCATTTCCGAGTCGACTAGTCAAGTCAAAATATGACGAGGAGTTTGCTCGTTTCAAAGAGATTTTTCAAAAAGTTGAGATCAATTTGCCTCTCTTTGAAGCGATGGGAAACATGTCGGGATACGTGAAATTTTTAAAAGACGCGCTTGCAAGCAAGAAGAAATTGGGGAAATTTGAAAAGATTACCTATCCAGAAGAATGCGTGCCGTCTTGAAGAAGAAGTCGTCAAGCAGAAGGATCGGCGGTTTACGTTAGAATGCGAGATCGCCGAGCATACTTTTCAAATGTGTTGTGCGACTTGGGCGAGCATCAATCGATGCCTTGAGCGTATTCAACCGGCTGCACCTAGGAAAGATGAAGTCGACGAAGATCTCGCGATGATGGTCGATGGTCGGTCACATATCTAAAGGTATCGTCGAAGATGTGTTGGTAAGAATCGGGACTTTGTTTTCTGCCGATTTTGTGATTTTAGATATTCCCGAATTCAAACAACAACCACTAATCCTGGGCAGACCTTTTCTAGCAACTGGTCGTGCTTTGATTGATGTGTAGGAAGGTAATCTCACGTTTCGTGTTAACGATGAGGAGCTCAAGATTTCCATATATGACGCCATCAAGCAACACGACAGTGAAAAGCCGAAAGATTGCTACTCGATCACGACTGCTGCTACCACACAAGTCGCGCGCTTAGAGAGTACTTGACCAATCGAGGAAGCTGCGAGAAGGAAGAAGTGGACTCGGCATGGAACTCCGAGTGTATCGTTCAAGTTTGGGGGTGGCCACTTCCATAGTCAGTGGTGGTCACCCGTGAATGCTAAGTTTAGGAGGATCCACAAATTGGGAAGGATTTCTGTCGCCACCAAAACACCGGATTGAGAAAGATTAGTGATGGTCTAGCTAAAGACGTTAAATTAAGCACTTGTTGGGAGGTAACCCAACGTTTTGCATGCTTTTTGTTGCTTTTCGTCTTGTTTTTCTTTGTTTTGTTGTGTCTTGTTTGTCCGTTTTTAAACCCCAAGGCATATCATCAATGGCGAGGATTCTATCCACCGCCGGAGTAGCGCGACATTTGAGGTAAGATCTCTCACAATCACTCTCTTCTGCAAACCTTATTGCCTCCATTGCACACTGTTGACAATAAGTTTGGGGGGGGGGAGTGTTCGAGTGTGAGTTGGTTGAGAGTCTTTCTTATGTTTTGCTTTGTTTTGTTAAGTTGTTATGCTTTGGGGTCTTTTGTCGTGTTTTTGTTTTGCTGTTCGTTTTTGTGTCTGTCGATCAACGAGTTAAGTGAAGTGTTTTAATCCATGTAGCCAATGACGATAGAATTTTTTTGTGAAATTTAATGATAGTGCACATGATATGTTAGAAAATGACGCATGAACGACTTGAGATTGCTTAAACTTGTTGTTTTTCACCATTTGCTTAACCCGTGAGACTTGAACTTCACTGTATAAACATCTTGATACAGTTTCTTTTAATTGTGTGATATCATGCATGTGATTCTCTTCTAGAACTTGCCGTTTTTACGTGTCGAGGCGCAATATGTGTTTCGAATTTGGAAAGGATAAAAGGCCATCTTTGTTAACCACATATTCACCCAAACACTAACCCGATGATATATACCATTTGTCGCCTTCTTTGAGCCTTTATTAGACTTATTCTTTCGATTAACCGGATGATAGGAGGTGAGGATGGATATGGGAATCAAAAGGGGTTGAAATTTTGATGTAGTTATGACGAGAAAAATTACTTTTAGAGAAATACATCTGTGGTGAAGAATAGTACCTTTGTTGTGAATGATAAACCCTATAAGCTCTAGAAAAGAAAAGAAAAAGCAATGATAAGTTCACTATTTGTTTTGAGCATAAAGGGTCGTTAATCAAAGTATAGGTACCTTATGAGGGATAAAACGTCGATTTAGCACGTTGGAAAAGAAGAGGAAAAATGGACAAAGTCCATATGTGTCGAAAAGTATAAATGGGGGTGCTTGGAATTCTATCGAGTCACTTAGCCAAATATTATCCTACCTTAACCAATGTGCCTACAATATAACCTATGAAAAGACCTTTTTGATCCTTATTTGAACACATTTGACGCGGTGGAGATATTAGAGAAATGGCAAGCCTATGGTAAGATTTTGCATTGCAATGATCATTGAGTATATACACGTCCTTAATTTCCTTATGAGTTGAGTGTATCCTATATTTTACACACATGCCTTTGTGAGGGTTGAACTAAATGAGTTTTTGCTTTCAATCGTTGTTCGCGTTGAATTGACTAATGTGGTCATGTGTGCTAATATTTTTCGAGCGTTGAAAGATATTTCCGAGGCTTGATTGTGTTTATCACCTTTGCTATTATCGTTGATCTTTTGTTGTGTCATTCGTTTGTCTTTCTGTTCTGTTTTTGTTTGAGGACAAACAATGCTTCAAGTTTGGGGGTGTGATAAACGCACATTTTACACGTTTATTTATGATATTTAAAGATGATTTTAGATCTATTAAATGCGTTTATGTATCGGATCTTAATGATTTTATCTATTTTAGAGGATACTGCTCTTGGGTGCTCCTTTGAGGTTTTGTAGGTTTATATGTCGATAATCGAAGCAAGGAACGAAGAACGAAACAAAAAGAGAAATTTGTCCCAGTTCTAGCGACCATCCTAGCGACCGCTAGGCTTGCCGCGAGGTTAAACTTAGCGAGCGCCCAGAGAGAGAGCGGCCGCGAGCAAACACGCCCAGCACCGAGAAAGTTTCTGCCCTAATTCTCGCGACCATGGATAGCGGCCGCTAGCCATGTCGCGAGGGAAGCCCAGCGAGCGCGCGCGCCAGATGCGAGAGAGAGGACGCGCGCGGGAGATGCCTCGCGGTCGACCTAGCGACCGCGAGGAGCGGTCGCGAGACGTGGCGGCAGGCGCGCAAATTAGGGTTTCCACCCTTATCTATAAATAGGGGATCAACCCCTCGCGCCTCCACAGACCCAGACGCCCCCAGACACGTTTTCACAGCTTTTTCCTCAGTTTTTACAGCTTTTAGTCTTTAGTTTTCATCCCGTTTAGTTCTAGCTTTAATTTTCCGTTGTTCTAGTTTAGTTTATCGCTTTGTTATCGATCGGAACGTTTTGTCCGATCGTTTTCCGTTGTTTTCCGTTTTTCGCTTGGGATTGGATTCAAGACCAACCATTGTTCATCCAACGCTATTATCCGGGTTTTATGCATTTAATTTCCGTTTTTATGATTTATTCGTATTTTATTCCGTTTATTATGTCTAGGTAATTTCCTGTTCTAATCCTAGGGTTTGCATGATCCTATCCTATATGTTGTGATTCCTGTTATCTCTATTTACCTTCAGGCATTGATTCATAAGTCTTGGTGCTTATTTATATGTGTTAATTTCTGATCAATCTTGATGCATATCTAGTTGCCAGTTAATTACGTAACTATATTAATTGTCAATCGATCTTGAATGCATGATACGGATAAACCTTGAGTTGTAGCTGAGATAGTAACATCCGTAGGAAGCTTATTCTTTGTGATCTTTTTGGAGTTGCTTGTTTTCACCTAGAATGGTAGGGAAAACTAGTAATCTCTCGCCGCAATTGCCGTGAATCGAAGTTGTTGGTTATATATGTGATCTTCCATCTTATGCGGATTAAAATTGGCTAATAGGAAGCAGGATACACATACATTGTGGGTAGGATTTATGTAGCCCAGGGTTAGTCTTTCTTATCTGTTTTATCATCTTTGATATTTATTGCTTTCTTTTATTTTTCTGCTTTGTTACCTCTGCTTTGGATTAATTTCGAAGCCCTAAAGCCTTCCAAACCCAAATCTGTGCTTGAATAATAATAAATTATCGTTGAGCTAGCTTCTATGTTTTCGTGATACAATCCCTGTGGATACGATACTCGACTTACCTTATACTTGCGCGTTTTTCGTGTGAGAAAAGTGAGCGATCAAATTTTATAGAAGAACTCATCTCACTGTGATCCATCAATACATCAAAGACGTACCAGTATAGACAAGCAACCAAGTCAAGTCACTTCTTATCTATACCGCAGCCTATACCGACAACTCGTCCTCAAGTTGTCTCATCTGTGATCCTTTTTATATCTCATTAAGCTTGACCAATCATACAGACTTATGTGATCTTCTACACATTGTATGATCTAACTTATATATGAGATAAATGGACATACATATGCAATCAAGTAAACAATTCAAATAGGAGATTGTAATAGTGGTAACAGGAATCATTGTATACAAGCTCAACTAAAACTGCTTCCAGTATACAAATCCAACAGTGAAAACATTGTATCAGAGCAATGTTCTTGGCACCTAGTTTTCGCAGTTATCTGATATCAAAGCAGTTCATTTGCTTTGTATCTGGTACGTTCTTGAAATCGAGTGTTTAGAAATTGTATTTCTAAACTATTCATTAGGTACAGCTACCCTTAGCTCACCGTCAGGCCATCTTTTTTAAAAAGGGGTGTAGGTATGTGATTATTTGTTGATGCTTTATATGACTATGTGAGCTTGATTTGATATGGGTTCCATGTTGTAGTAACCAGAAAATCTTATAGTATTAATTAAAACCTAATTAAGTATAATTAGGGGCTTAGAAGCTATTTAATTCATAAGAATTTATAAAGAGGCATATGATGGATTATTAATCGATAGAAATTCGATTATTTCTTAATTGAAGAATATGAGATTTGAAAACTTAGAAATAAGTTTTATTATGATAAAATGTGAATTATGTGATTATTAATGTGTGTTTGAATGAAAAATGCTATTAAATAGAAATTAGGCTATAGAATGCATTAATTAATTTTATGTGGAATTTTTCTTATAAAATGAATGAATTATGGTTCAAGCTATTAATTTGCTTGAATAAATTTATTTTATTAATATTTAGTGATAAAAGAATTATTTGGTGTAATTTTTGAAAATTAAGAAGCATTAAAATAATTAGTTGAATTTTAACATATAAAGGAATTTAAATTATGCTATATGAATTAAATTTCAATCATGGATATAAATTGTTATGGTTTTCATTAATTATTAGAAATATAGTTATAATAATTAAAATACACTAAGGTATAACCTTAGTAAAATTAGAGGTGTAATTATAAATTTATTGAAATTTGTGTTTAATACAAATGAAATTAAGATTAAATGCACATTAAATTAAAATTAAGCTTCTAGAAATATAATACACATGAAATATCATCTTCAACCTCATTTTCTTCCAAACTTTCGGCACTCACACACTCACACACACACAAAAATTTTATTTTAAAGTTTAATCCATATTTAAGTGGGAAATTAGTGGCATTTCACTCCAAGCAAGGTAATTCCTTCATTTAACCTAAGCTTTTGTGAATTAAATTGATAAAAATGATGTTCTACATATGTAGGGTTTTCGAAAATTTGGGATTGTTGATTATGATTGATTTGTTTAATTTTTGTTATGTTTATTGAATTAATTATGTTTATGAAGCTTAATTAACATATGCTATGGTTTTAAATTCTTTAAATTCATGAAGATGAAAAATTAAAGAATCATGCATAAACCCTAATTTTTGTATATGAATGATATGATATGATTTAGTTGAATTGAGTTTAAATATATGTTTAGGAATGAATATAAACATCATATGATTAAAGAAATTAAAAGTTAAACCATGTTTATTAAAAACCCTAAAATTTTGAAAACTAAGGGTGAATAGAACTTAGGGATTTTTATTTTATTTGATCTATTTGACATGATATTTATGCTTAGGGATATAAATAATGCCTAAAATGAATTTATAGGAATTTAATTCAACTATGTACATAATGTCTAAATTTTCGAAAATGAAGGGTATATATTGAACTTTGATTTCTTGATTTTATTTGATGTATTTGATATGATATTTGAGATCTATGATTAAAATAATGCTTAAGTTGAATTTATAAGAATTTATGGACATAAGGTATGAAAACTAGAAAATTAAAGTTTAGTATAAAGTTATGATTTTATGTGATGAAATTTGGTTAAGATTTGAATGGATCATGGATTAATGATCATTGATGCTAAATGAATATAATTGTGAGAAATTTGATGTTAAATGGAATTTAGAGTGTAAAACTCTTGAAATTTTCTATATATGAAGTTGAAGGGCTATAATATCCCGCAGATTTAAATGCCTAATTACGGTATTTAAGATCCGTAAATTAGAGTTTCGCCGAGTTATTAAATCAGTAAGATATCGAATAATGATTTTGATTGTTTACGAAGGAATGAATTCCTATATTATATTCACCGAGATTTGTGAATCAAAAAAATAGAAAGTTATAAAGTGTTTCGACAGTATTATTTTAACGTCGTTCGCATATCGATAGTTAAAATTTAATGAAATTTTCTAAGCAATTAAGCTTAGAATTAAATTTCATTATTAATGGAATAATTTAATAAAGTGATTACGACTTCATTACGACCATTTCGAGATGAGTCGATAATGAGCGTTTGTAACGTTTTCAAGCGTTAACGTTTAGAGATGAAATGAAAAGCGAGTTTAATGATCAAGGAATTATAGAAATTTAATTCCTATGATTATTATATGTAATTACAGTATTATTAAGCATTAAATCAATGCTAGATCAGCAAGAATTGATAGTGACCAATTTTTTTTCAAATGGTCGAAAACCCTAATTTTCGAACTCGGTTTTTATCGCATAAAATGATGCGACTAATTTATCCTATGATACTAATTATCATCTAAACTATATGTTATAACACATATCAATGTTTGGCATAGAAAATAAAATTAGGCACATTGGCATAGTGTAAAAGCCGAAAACTATACACCTATGTATACAAGTTTATCTTGTTGATTTTTCCTATTACATATATCTAAGTGACATTGGATTAATTAAAAAGCCTAACTAAACAATTAAATAAGTATATATTTACATACATATATATTAATATATGTATGGTATTGTGTGTGTGCCGTGTAAATGTAATGTGAGTGTAGTGTGTAGTGTAGGTGTGCATGTGTGTAGAAGGACACATGCCTCCTTAGGTGTCACCACCCCAGCACCCCCACTACCACCATACTCTCCCCAAACCTCAGCAATTCCACACGACACTCTTCTCCCCAACACCCTTTCATTCTCTTCATTTCCTCCCTACAACACACGGCCAAAACTGCAGCAACAAGGAGAAGACCACAACTTAATTACCTCTCAAGCCTCATGAGTTCTTAGCTCAAATTGATGACCGATGCATTTGAAGCTTTGAGCATCACTTCTTCTTCATCAACCATCCTTGGTTCTTATTAAATTCCTCTCAAGGTAATGAAAATACCCCCTTGAACTAGTAGCTTTCAAATCATATACATGCATAAATGTTTATAAGCTAAGCTGTGATGGGTTGCATGTTGTTGATCTGGACGAACAGTGATTTTATAAAATTAATAGACTAAGTTAAAGTGGTCCGATGAATGTGAAATTTTAATATGTTGAAATTATATGTGTCTCGTATTCCTCTGTAAAATTTCAAGTCAATCCAACTTGATTTAATATTTTAATTGTATTTTCAAAAGCATTTTACAAAACTGTGAAATTTCTTTGTTCATCATCCACGGTCCGTGGCTTTCGTTTTAAGTTTGGCTAGTGATAAAACTCTAAAATTTGGCATAAGAATAATTAAGCATGTCTAGAAGATATATGTAAATTTTCAGAATTTTCTAAAAATGTTTACTATTTATTCCAGATTTTACAAGCTAACTGCACAAAACTGTCACTGTAGCGATAGCTTGTGGTAAAATATTTTTATCTCCCAATCTATTGTGAATCATTGAGTTAGGCTTTTTCTGGATAAAACTAGACTTAAGTGTCTTTTCAATATGATTGGTTGCATTCCCAGATTCCTTATAATGAACTCACGGTGAATTTTTAAAGTTGACGCATTACAGTAAGCCTTTTTGGACAAACTGCCTTAGTAAATTTCTATGTTAATCAACTTTTCGTGTACGACTTTTACGTGAGATGTTCAAGCCGTTTGTAGTCCGATTTTGACTTTGGTGTCTTCATAAGAAATGTTCCTTACCATGTCTAGTTGTTATCTGGAAATTTTGATCTTAAACCAAGTTTTATAGGTATAACTTTCACTGACCCAAAGTCACCTACTTGAATGTTGTCCTTTCCAACTAGTCCACTTTGGGCTTATGTATTTCTCGATGCATCAGATATTTTCCAGTATGGTCTTCATGAAACATGTAGTTCTTGTTACAAGGTTTTGAAATTGGTAGCCTGCAGTCATTTTAGCATTGTGAGTCAAAACTTACGAACCTCGCAAAACCCCTCGTCTTTAAGCTAAATCTGGAAATCCTGAAAAATTTTCTAAGTATAGAAATCAGTTGAGTTGCCCACTTTGAGACCCTATATCTCCAGAACCACGACTCTTTTGGATTGAATTCCTTCTTAGAACTTGTAGTACATGTTTAGAGGTTTCCATAATGTGTCTTTGTGCGGCCATACGTATTTTGAATCGAGAGTTATGAATCGTCAAAGTATGTCACTTGGGTTAATTTTAAGCTGTTTTGCGGATTTTCAAACACTTAAAATTTGACTAAGTGTAGAACTCCCCTATGTGAAATATGCCTTATGTGACTAACATGCTAGTAATTGATGCATTCATTATGTTATGTCGCAAGGTACGTTAGAACATTAATAGATGCACGAATTATGATAAACGACACAATACGATATTTTTACAGGAGCATGCCTTAACGTGAAATGTTTGACTAGGTGCTCCTACATGCTCAATTGAGTGTATATCATACCTTGATATACACTAAAGTAGAAATATGGGTTCTAAGACCCGATGGATATTTCAACTCCAAAACCTCAAGGCCAGGAATAGATAGGCTAAGCCTAGGGCTTGCATTCCAAGAAATCGATTTAGACAATCGACAGACCAGGTGGGCTTTACTCTACTAAAAAATGAAATGATATTGAAATATTTTATATACGATGCCTTCTTACAAGAAATGCTTATTAAATGTTTACCAGATTACTTGCCAAAAATGTTTATGTTTTGTGTATGTATCCTATCCGGAATGAATGATGAGAATGATATGACGTTGTTAGGTCGCTCCCAATTTATGAATGAAATCGATATCGGATCCTATACTGGAAGGCTTATACTTAGCTAGGATTAACGTGTACACTGATGGTATTGCGTCTTTGTAAGGACAATTCACGGCCGGTCACGGGGTCGTAGAGGGAGGCCTCCCTCACGACTTTCGACTATGATGATATGATGAAATGATGATAAGGGATACGGATCATACACACCAAGAAAAATGCAGTCGGCGATGATTTTTAAAAATGATGAAAATATTTTAGTAAGCACAAGGCATTTTCAACTAAAACCCTTGTGTCTTACCATGATGTGGCGATGTAATCTACAAATGATAAAATATTTTTGGCATGAGTCCACTTGAGTGCATTCTTGTACTCGACCAAATGTTTGTTTTAAATGTGCGGGTTGAGCGAGATGATGGATGGGCGGTGTTGAGCAATAGGATTATTGTCATTGAAAAGTTTATACCTTGATAGTACATCGTCGATGTACTTATCACATGTCTTCATTGCAAGAACCTAAATTTATGTACTAAAGTCCAAGAATATACTTGACATATGTTTCTGGTTTATTGTTAAAAGAATCTCCATGTATAATTATCCTGTTTAGAGTTACAATCCTTTTAAATCGTACTTAGGATTTAGGGGTACGTGATGAGTGGTATCAGGCGGTTCGCTCTTGAACCCAAAATCTTCTTTAAGGTTAAGTCTAGATTGAGTCATTAGAGTTCTAGAGATCGGTGACAATGCTCAACACTCCATCACATCAAGCTCAAGCTGGAATGAGGTAAATGATTTTCTTTTCGAGTTTGAAAGTGAAAAAGGATGGAAATGTTTTCTTCATAAAAGTTTTGAAGTAAAGAGATTCCCACAATATGCGGTATGGGATGCATATTTAAGGAAAACAAAGTTTGATTTATGATAGGTAAATGATTTTCTCGGTTTTGAAACGAAAAGTGTGAAAGTGAAATAATTTTTCAAGTGAAATGAAAGTTATGTGAATTTATTTAAGGTGGAAGTTATTGCAAATGTTGCAAATGAAATATTATGTTGTGAAGTGGATGATGATTGATATGATCTTTCAAAAGAAATGAAAGCTATGAGAAAGGTTGAGAATGAATGTTATGACAAATGATTTGTCAAGAAAGTTCTGAAAAGAAGGAAGATATAATAAAGATGATGACAATGATATGAGAAAGTTACGGCACGATATGCGAAGATGAAATGTTTGAATTTACGAAATGTAATAAGGGTTCATTATTATGAACAAAGTTATGATTATTCATGTTTAAGATGATTGAGATTGGACATTGAATTGTCAAATATGATATGTTGAATTCTTTAAATTCAACGAAATACGTGCGGTACAAATGGCTACCGTAGGAATTTTCAAGTTTTACTTCAATCTCAAAGTTGATTATGATGATGAGCATGCTAGTTCAACAGAACGTAGACCTTATAAGACGCATGATCCCTTTCTACGAAAGAACATAGAAGTAAGAACTTCCTTCCATTACAAGAACAAGAGTAATGATGGATTTGAGAACTTCATTCCATCTTAAAGCCGAAAAGCAAAGATTTATACGAAATTGTTCGACCTCGACATGTACTACCTCGGCATCGGTAACGGCATGCACGACCTCGGTGTCGGCATTGCTTATGACCTTGGCGCGAGCGCGCGTAAATTTTTCCTGCACTGCGCAGTGATTTTGTTATGACTAGTTCTCGATCGTGTGAACTCCGATTTACGTATGGTTTTCGCCTACGTGTCCCTAATGCACTGTACTTCATTTCTTATGAAGGACCAAATTCCCGATTCCTACTTTAGAATTCACGAGAATCAGTTGAAGTTAGATCTATGATTTGTATAGAGTAAGAACGTTATAGTATGATACGGACCTTAGAATTTTATAAAGAAAGTAAGATTTCTAGTAACACAAGTAGAGCCATGACACACATGAGAACCTTTGTTGATGACCTATTATGGGTATATAAATTTTCAAAATTATATTCAACACCCAATTTACATCATTGAGTTTAATTCTATGACTAGTTCGATTGAGAAATCATTCGAGTTTCTCATTTTTTTTCAAGAAAACTTCCAACCCAAAATTTACAAAGTGTCCTTTTGAACCCAAATCCTTGTGTGGTGAGAATATAATTGTGGCGGGTGCGGCCAGCCCATATGACCAAAGAAATCTCGATGAGTCGTCATTCGGTCTTGGACCTAGATCCCCATTTCTTGATCAAAGAGCATATTGATTCAAACATTGAAAAGATGTTATCTTGATGGGTGAGACGGTACCTCCTGTAAGTAGTCGTGATAATTTCTTCTCGACTCTTGAAACCATCAAGTAAAATGAAAGTTGACTTACCTTGTCACCTAAGAGCGAATTAGTAAAGCGATAAATGTCGGGCATGAAATAGGTTGACTTATCTTAGTCACCTAAAAGTTTCAGATCAGTAAAGTGATAGACATCAAGAAATTATGATGTAAAGAAAATCTCGATGAGGCGAGATATTTATTTTCCTATGATACACACGGATGTGATGACCATGATGGGCTTTACAAAGATTGGAGCGGTGAAGTTATGCCTTCATATGATACATTATGATAACAAAGTTATGAATAAGATACTCTTTAGCGTTGAATGCAAGAGTAAGAGCAAAGAAAAGTATATGATATCCGTGGGATATGACTTCCCCTTTTTATGTCATAACGAGAGAGATTACAACTTATCTTTAAGATAGTTGTTTGTCCCTGAAACCTCGTTAGTAGGTTGGACATGTTTTAAAAAAAAGAATGAAGATGCATGAAAGATATTCTTTTCAAAGAATATATATATATATAAAGAAGTGATAGCATCCCAGAAAATAGATCTCTCGCCTTATACCTCAACCAATGAGATTATGCTTGAGCATAATCGATTCCAAGTAATTGAAACTTGGTTGGACGAATGATAATAAGATTTTGAGATCATACTCATTGAGATGTGTGAATAGCTAGGATATCCCTAGCATGTAAATCAAGTATGGAGGAAATATCTCCGAAGTCAAAACATGGTAATGAGATGCTTAGATTTTAAGTTATGGTGTACAGATGTATTACCATACCAAGCTATATGACAATGATAACGGTTCTAGTCCTGAAAGTGGGACCCGAAGTATAACGAAAGTAAGATTACTTTCAGATACCATGCTCAAGAAAATGGACAAAAGTCAAAAATAGTAGAAGAAATTACGAACTATACAAGTAGATAGTTCATGATATGACATAAGCTTCAGAAATGTTATGACTTGATAAGTAAGGTAATTCCTTGAAGTAAAAAGCGGATTAAGAAATAGATTCATTATTTTGAAATAAATCTTAATACTCTAAGTTATAATGACACGAAGCGCTTGTCTTGTGTAACTTAATAGTTAACAAGCAAGATAGCTTCTATAGATCTTGCAAAGGAAATCGTCGAGAGAACAGGAAAGAGATTCTCATTGAGGGACTTTAAGGTAAATCTAATTGGAAAGATTATCCCTCATACTTTTGCGACGATCAATAAAGTGGGATATTAAGTATCTCGGACATGGGAATGAAGCATTCATTGAATGTCGAAAAAAAATGGTAAAGATATTTGGCGTCGAGGCAAAAGTATAATACATCCCAGTGGACAAAGGATTTTATCTTATGCGAAATTGCATGATGAATCAATAAAGATTAAGAAGAAATGACTATATCCAAAAGGGATATTACAAACGATGGCGCTAAAGGCCGGTCTGAGGACTTCTACGGAAAAGAGTTTAAAGTAAGAATATGAGAAATATATTCTAAGATCGATAAAGTGAAAAAGGAATTGAATCATTCATCTTGGATTAGGAATGAATGATAGTGATAGAGACATGACGATCTCTACGATAAGATTTCATTATTGAAATATATCAATATCAAAGGATAAGTTGATGTAAACCTAACCACGAATGCTATTAGTAAAAGCATAACGATACTAATACCGAGAAGTATAAAGTGAATGAAATGACGAAGGCTATAGCAAGGGAACATGATGTCCCGATGGAAAGGATAAGGACATATGAAATAGATGTTTACTTGAATAAGCGGAAGACCGTTGACCAAAGCCTATACCCGCACCGAAAATAGATCAAACAGAACAAAATGCGGGATAGGTGTGAGGAAAATTTCTCGGAATACTGTAAGATCTTGTTCGATATTGGTGCTTGCTTTTGACATCGCACAAGTATGCGTAGAAGCGATAGAACCCAACTCGAGGTAGCGAATCAAGAAATGAAAATCTCCTTACCTATATGGGAATTATGACCATCATAAGTGTTACTTAAGCTCGAATTGAACCTAGAATCGCCTAAAGTTCTATCCAATGATTTGGATCATTATATCTATATGGAGCGTAGATAAAATCTTAGAGACAAGAAGTTTGAAATGGTGTCATTCATGTGATTAGTGACACAGGGCTAGCCTTTTCGTTAGAGGTTTTACGACGAATATCGGTACCCACTATTAGCCTATGTGAATATCTTTAAGGCAAAATACGACTGAAGATGTAAAACGTAAAATGAGTATTAAGATAAGTGTCATGAGTCGTGTCACAAGTAGTCTACGGGTTATATATGTCTTAAAGTGTATAATTCTTTAAGAGATCCTTCTTGTTTAAAAATTCCCTCCATTGCTTAATTCAGGTCAGACTTATCTAGAACTATCTGTTTACAGATGTCGAGAAAAAGGGAGTCTGACGAGTAAAAAGTTAACCCTAAGTCCTACAAGTTTATAACTCACACGAGCGTACCGGCTCTTTTATTATGAACTAGGCATGGATTTAGGACAGTTTTTGGAGAAGTTCCTACATCTTTGGAAGGATGCTCGTAATTATAGAGTGACAAATGAGGATGGTATCCAACGACTTATCAGTCATTTACCAACGGATCGGCGAAATTTTGCAAAGGAATATCGAGAATATTTTCTCCATGATAAAAATTCAAAGCACAGGCGGACTTACGGGATTTGTCAGCGGGCTCAAGTATACATATAATGCGTGAGGAGCGACACCTACAGTACTTGTCTGGACCTCGGCAAGTTACACCGCGGTATAAAGGAATGGTTGTACCACGATGTTCGAACGCCGCCCCCGTCTGTGCCATCAATGGTACGAGAAAGAGGCGAGAAGGGCAAAAGGACAAAATCTTATCGCCTCGCGGATTAGGAGAATTACCGCTACCAACCCAACCATACTTTCGATAAAAGTAACACCAACTTCTAGTATTGAAGAAGAAGCGGGAGCGACTTGACCCGGCTCTGCGAAGAGAATGATCGTCGAGTATGAAAACAAAAGCGTGCTTGGAGAAAGGCAAGTTTCGAGGGAGATGCGACTCGACAAAGGTCACTCAAAGACATAGAATCTTAGGATCTATGAGACTTATATGTAAATAATGGTTTATGATGAAAATGATGTGATTATAATATGTAAAATAAGCGTAGTTTGGAAGAGTTTATGAATATGGTGAAGAAGTGTCAAAGTTTTGAGTGTAAAAGAGCTAGGCCTTGTAATCGGTCATTTCGGTAGACCGACCCCGTAAGTAATGTATGAAAAGTCCTCATTGAGGCATTATGATGTAATATTATATGGTCTTGAAGAATGGTATCCGAAATACGAAATGAATTATTCTAAATAAGATATGGTTACTATGAGATAATAGTTCGCCATTCGGACTAACGATGCACCATACATTCATGAACCTCAAAATCAGTGTTTCACACATACTAGATAATTTTATCTCAATCCTCATGGATGATGTTCTTATCTATTCAAAGGACGAGAAAGAACATAAAGAAAATCGAAGGGTTGTCTTACGACTTTTAAGAGCCGGGCAAAATTTTGCTAAGTACAGTTTTGTAAATTTGGGCTAAAAATAGAAATATTCCTCAGGCACATAGTGTCTTTAGAATAGAACAATGTAAATCTGACAAAGGATAAAACAATTAAAGATGAAAGACGTCAATGACCTAAAATAAGATCAGAAATTTTATAGATTGATTAACTACTATTAGAGATCCATTAAGAACTCTCTAAGGTAACAAGACCAATAAGATAGTTACCCCAAAATAGAATCAAAATTTCATGGATTAATGAAAGAAAGGCTATGTATTAATATGAGAAAGATAATAACTTATGCATCACAATGACTTAGGCCACATGAATATAATTTCCCAACTCATGACTTGGAATAGTGTGATGGTATAAATACGAAGTCTTAGAAATTTCACTCCTATATCGATAAATTAAGAACCCTTCACAATTTACAAAAGTTTGAACTTATTCTTGAGCAAAGAAACTTGGATACGAGGATAGGAAAGATGGCACGAATCGGTAAAGATTATAATTGTGATAAATAATCACATAAGGAAGGTTAATGTAGAATCTAATGCCTAAGATATAAAATTCGAGTCTAAATCATGGTATGTCCTTATAGAAAAGGAAAACTCATCGAAAGGTTAAGAAAGCGAGAATAGAAATAGTCGGAAATCGAGGACGAGCGTAAGTGGTACCCTCACAACCAAGGTGAAATATGACTAAAAAGAAAATGAAGATGGGAATAGAATACAAATTAAAATAAGGAATGAAGAGTTAAAGGATATTTTAAGGATAGCTGGGCGGTGTTATATTGTCTAAGAGAGATATACATATATTTCAAGCAATAATAAGCTTAGAAATGAAACCAAGAATGAATTTCATGATCCTTCTCATACCGCCAACCGAGGCATTATTAAGATGTATTATGATTTA
Organism: Salvia rosmarinus; assembly: GCA_036937905.1. Taxonomy (NCBI): domain Eukaryota; kingdom Viridiplantae; phylum Streptophyta; class Magnoliopsida; order Lamiales; family Lamiaceae; genus Salvia; species Salvia rosmarinus. Next base: position 40,052,919 of record CM072821.1, on the reverse strand, counting down.
CGAGAAAAGTTAGATAGCGAGGAATGAAATGAGATGTAACCATGATTGTCGGCGATGTCTCGGTTACCAACAAGTAAAGGCATTGTATCAAAGGCCTTATAAGAGGTTATAATCTCTAGAGATACACAAATGAGAATGGAATGATATAGCAATGGATCTTATGACAGATTTTACCAAAGTCATAAAGAAGTCGCACTACTATATGGCTAGTAGTGGATTGACTCGCCAATTATGTTTTGTCTGCCTATTCAGATGGCTTATAGATCCGATAAGTTAGCTCAGTCGTACATAAAGGAAATCATTTATTTACAAGAGTACCAAAACCTATCGGTTCGAGATAGAGACTTGAGAGTACCCCTAGATTTTGAACTAACTCACAAAAGGAGTTAGATCTGAGGTTAAGCCTTAACATATATGTCCACTCACAGGCGGAAGGACAATCAAAGGACAGTATGAATGTTTAAGGATACGATAGAACAAATGATAAACCAAGGTATCGGTGGGAACTTATTGTACCACTTGTTAAGTTTATGTACGACCGTAGCTGTCAAACAACGATTAATATACCCTTATGAGGCATTGTCTTTGAAAAAAAAAAAAGTATCGACCACCACTTTATTGTAATAAAGTAGGTAAGAGAAGGTATAAGGTCCCGACGTCGTAAGGGAAACGACTAAGATATCTGCCCAATAAGGCAAAGAATAAGAAAAGCTAAGGACAAACAAAAGTCTTACGCTGATACGCGTAATTTTGAACTGCATTTTTAAATGCGGAATTAAAATTTCTTAAGGTTTCTCCATCTAGAGAAATTATAAGGATTCAGGTACAAAGAATGATTAGATCACGTTTTATAGGACCTTACGAGCTCCTAACAATGATAAGCCTAGTAGCCTATAGCTGATACTTCCACCACATTTGGGGGGGAAGTACGAAATGTTTTTCCACGTATCGCAGTTAAGAAAATACGAAAATGACCCAATTCTCGTAAACCAACATGATGATATGACCTCTTACTCAAATGAGTTATGATGAAAATCTACGACTAATTTGATCGTACGATTCAACGATTAAAGAAGCAAGTTTGGGTCTTTTAATGAAAATCGATGGAAAACCATGGACAAAATGAAAGCACGTGGAAAGTTATGATGTTATGATGTTAAGATACCCATACTTTATGAGGTATGCAAATTTCGGGATGAAATTTCTTTAAAGGGGGGTAGGATGTAATATCCCGTAGATTTAAATGCCTAATTACGGTATTTAAGATCCGTAAATTAGAGTTTTGCCGAGTTATTAAATCAGTAAGATATCGAATAATGATTTCGATTGTTTACGAAGGAATGAATTCCTATGTTATTGTAATACCCCGTATTTCGGTAGCAGAGATTAGCTTATGATTAAGAGCTTATTAAAAAGGGCATTGCATCCTTAAGAAAGAGTTGGTTAAGTTAGAAGCTTTTGTGTTAAGCTTGAGTTGAGACGATAAATTTCGTGATTTGAGATAGAATCTAAGATAAGATCCTTAAATCTAGTTGAACATAAGAAGACCTAGATTTAAATAGTCTTGAGATGATAGATACATGCTCAACGAAGTCTTGATTTTGGAAAATTTAGAATTTCAAAATCTATTTTTTTTTGACGTCGGCGTTTGCCGATTAAGCTCGGATTAAGAGCAAAATAATTAAAATGGTTTTTAAGGTCAAAAATAATTTTAATTATTATATTTTAATGATATTTGATGATGGAAAAATTTAGAAAGTGATTTTGAAGGATTTAAGAATAAATGAAATATTTAATTCCATTATTTGCATAAAATTGAATTTAATCTCTATTTTTATAAAGTGAGTTCCTATTATATATTTTATAATTTTAGAACTTTATATTGATGAAAATGATGATTTTAAGGTGTTAAGAAAATAAGATTCAATATTGGAATTTTTGGGAATTAATTATGAATTTTCTAGCATATTTTGGAAAATTACATGAAAATACAATATTATTATTATTAATATTATTAATTACGAAAATTCCAAAGATAAAAATATAAAATTACTTTGTGGAATTATCTAGAATATGGTGTGTTGGCACCATTATTTTGGGAAAAATAAAAGAAAATTTAATTGATAATGTGAAATTACTATTTTACCCTTATTACTTTATTACATAATATATTTTTCAAAGATGATTCATCTCCATTCCTTCCCCAAAACTCACGCAGCACACACTTGAACACTCACACATTTTCTAAAATTCCAAGAGAAAAATAGGAAGATCCGGCCGTTGAATTTTCGATCGGTCTTGAATAGAGGTATAATTTCGTACCGAGAACACATCTACCGTTTGAAATTTTTAGAAACATGCTTCTATGTATAATTCAGATTTTGATCATTTTATAAAATTATGAATGATTATGTTTTGTTGATTATTTATGGATATATTGATAGATTAGTTGTTTACGTCTTGTTTAACGTTGAATTTGTAAAGCGTATGTTTATTGTATGTACATTCATGTAAAATTTGAAAATAAGGGATGTTTAATCTTGAATATATGATGTTGTTATGGTTGAATTATCTTCATATATGTGTTATTGGATTGATATAAATGTGTTTGGAGCAAGAAAACGTTTGAAATCGAAACTATACAAAAATTTACAAAGGGCGAAAACCCTAAGTCTTGTATAGTTGGATTTTGATTTTATTTGATTATTTTGACTTTATATTTGGATTCTATGATATGAATAAAGTCTAAAATGATTTATTCGGATTTTTCATGACGTATTCAAAAGCGGTAAAATTTTAGTTTGTCGTGAAAATTGGTTTTAATGCCAAAGCTTTGATCCTTATATTTCATTGATAAAATGATGATATTTAAAGATAGTTGAGCATGTATATAGGTTCGTTGGTGTTAGATGGCGTCTCACGTGAATTTTCGACGTCGGACCTTAAGTGACGTCTTAAGGGGATTTTCGGTTGATGGCTAAGATAAGATGATTGAAGCTTGTTGTTGAGTTTCCTATGTATATTGAGACATATGGTGATGAATTGATGGAGTTTGGGCTATGTTTGGTTGATCGGTGTTGATTTGGCGATGCGTTTATAGGCGTTCTGTTGTCGAAATTTCGATAAATTTGTTTGTTAATAAGATGTTAGAGGATGCAATGACCCGAGTTTTGATAGACCATAGTGTCTTAGATTTGATATCGAGAAGATATGATCGTGTCGACGACTAAGGCGATTAATGTTCTTGTTTGGTCTTGATAGGCTTTTATGCCGTTTATATGGATTGATGGTCGAATGGGATAAAGAAAGAAATGGAATTGGGAATTAGTTCCTTAGCTCTAAGGAACATCCGGTGGGTATATAAGTATTTTCTATAAAAGTATGCTTATGCTTTTAAATGTTTTCAAAAGATATAATATGATTATGCATGAAAGATGACATGAGATTTATGATATTCATTGATTTGAAAAGTTGATTGACTTGCCGATGTTTTGAGTATGAGCATAAGCATAATGCACTACCTATCCACGGGAAAGAAAGAAAAGAAAGAAAGAAAAAGAAATAATTTACCGGCGTCGGGTATGACCGTAGTTGAGAACCCGGGTCGACTCGGGTATGTGATATTAAAGTGTTTGAGAAGGAGGCATACTCTCAACACGCAGAAAGAATCCGTGGATATGGGAAGGAGAGAAGAAAGTTGCATGATACATGCATATGCATATGATATTATGATGATATGAAAGCAGTAAGTATTTATTTATGAAAGTACATGTTATGGCAAGTCAGTTTATAGCCACTAAGGGCAAAGTTTATCTTTATGTTTTTGGCGTATACCAGAGTGCATTTTGTACTCACACCGCATATATTTCTAAATATGCGAGGTTGGTGGAGAGAATCTTTGGAATCGAATCTTTGTGAAGGAGCTTTCTAAATGTTGATTCATAATAAGGTTGTTCTATTGTTATTGACATGTTTTGTTGCCCGAGAGTTATGTCTTCATACATAATTCTCACCACGTTCGTTGCCGAGCTTTGACCTTACTTGCTTATGTGTTACGATATGATAAAGTGATCATGTCGATGTTCGGTGAACAAGGATTTCTCGAATGTTCGAATGGTTTCGTTGGATTCAATTTTATTCGGTTGAATCGTTGTCATTCCTTGTTTTAAATTGTTAATAAATCCTTCTTGTTGACAAAACATTCTTGAAACCTACTTTATATTTTACCTTCTTGAGCCGTAAATGTTAGATTCATTCATAAAGAAAGTTGTTGTCATCTTTTCTCTTGACATATGTTTGAACCGTTGGCGTTAAATTTTCTTCTTAATCCGAGTCACGGCCTAATTACACGATTAGATAGTCGGTCGTGACAGAATAGTATCGAGGCGAGGTTGGATTACGAACACAGTGAACTTACACGTGAACTTATGTAAATTTGTGTGTCGTGCACTGAGTTTTAAATTGGAACACTGTAAATTCTTATGAATTTTATGCAGTTTGTGCACAATTTTGAATCCAGAACTTGTGAATCCTTGTGAACTTTTTCACAGTTGAGTACACTCTTGAAACTTGAGCATGTAAATCCTTGTGAATCCTTGTGCAGCTATAAGTTGTCTCGAATTCTAAATTCAGGAATCCTTGTGAGTTTTGTGCAGTTGTGCACCTTGAGTATGTAAATTCCTTTGAGTTGACTTTGTTGAGAAATTGAGTTATGGAGTAAGTTGTTATTAAGAGAAGCTCAGCATTCGATTCCGTCATCTCTAGCTCAACAGGTAAAGGCTTATGCTTATGATTATGGTTATCATAGTTGATGATTGAATATGTGTATGTTTAAAATGAATATTGCTTATTGAGCTGAAGTTGAAAAGAAATCATGAGAAAGAAAAGATGGCGAGAACAATATGAATAATTTTTCTACGAGTTCGAGTATTGTTTTTATCTTGATGGCGAGGATCGTTTGGACAACTTAGAAGAGTACTACTTGTTTGTTGTCGTTACATTGTTGTTATCTCGTTGTCAGCGTTACGTTGTCACCGTTTGTTTATATTCGACAACAAAGATCAAAGAGAATTTTTATCCATACGCATCAGACGAGTAGCTTACCTTGAACGAATTTCTCATTCGACTCCATTGTTTGTGGAAATAGGCGTTTGAGCAAGGCGTATCGAAAATTTAATGGAAAATTTCAGTTGATTTCTTTATTGCCTAAAGAGTGGCAAGATTGGGTTATTCTTTGTTGCCATTGATTATATTGAGTGCGGTTTTGTTGATTTGAGCAAATTGATTTCCCAGACTCTAGTCACTATCAAATTCCAATACTATTTACACTCGAGCCCTCATTTTGATTCATTTTACCTCTTGTTAAATCTATCTTAGTTGTTATCAACTTGGTTGGTTGATAATTTTCCTTCTACTTAAGGTTGATGATGGTGAAAACTTTGAACCGTAGATGTTAATTCTTTTACTCCCGAGCATGATATTCGTACCTCTACTCTAGACATAGAGTTTTCTCTATCAAATGCTCGATTATTTTTACTGAATCGATGTAAATCTTGTACAAATTGATTATTCTTAAATCGATATTGAAATTGCCCTTATTGATTTAGATTGATGCAATCGACCTTCGCATCTCTTGAGATTCCTACATCGATTGATTCATTCTATTTACTTATGTTTCCAAGACTTCTCCTTTGGAGATTTGAGTAAAGATTCAAACTAGTTCGTCGAGACCCCAGTATCTCGAGATATTGTGTATAAACTCGAGTTGTACCGGTTGTTGTACAGCCTGACCATAACCACGGATATAGGCGAGTTCCTTTCAAGATAACTTTTGAGGATAGAATGGAAGGCGATAGTCATAGATCGTATCGGATGTGTTTGCGAGAGATATCGAAGAATCTATATACAAAACCTAGATGATAAAGTTATTCTTTGTTTTGTGAAAGTCCTCGGAAAGACAAATTGCTTTCCTTGATATTTATCGATCATTTTGCTATCCAACTGTTTCATTTCATATCATAATTTTGTGATAAGCAATCTTGAAGACCTTTGAGATTTGAGTTTATAAATTAATGTTGGGACCTTGTACTAATTATATAGAATTTTTGAGAAATATTGGACAATTTTAAAAAAATAATACCGTGACCTATATAAATATAAAAGGTGTTGCTCAAATTTTCTATAGTTAATATTAATGCATATTAATGACAATAGTGTAAAATAATACACTATATGAATTTAGAGAAATTTGGGAAATATTGTCTTATAGCCGAGAGCTATAATGTGAAGATAATGATTTTTAAATCCTTTTTAATCAAGAATAATAATATATTATATGTCTAAAAATCATTTTAGAAATAATTGAATTTTATAAAATTTTATAAACATAGAATACTATGTTTAGGACGAAACATTATATTAAATAACGTTAGAATATGAATTAGTAAAGAATTTACTAATAAAAGTCAAAATTGTTGACTTTTGAAATCAACGTACTGAATACATTCGATAAATACGCTAATACGCGTAAAACATACTAATTAGGTAAAGAAACCTCGTTGGTAAGGAAAGATTTCACAATTAAAATCGTTAGAACGAAAGACGTGAGAACACGTTGAGCGTTAAAACCGAAAAGGTTAAAACGAAATAATTGAACATATCTCGAAGAACGAGAAATGTTTAGTTAAAATACGCAATTGAACAGCGTATTGAATTCGTTAAGAAATTCAAATTATATCGATATAGAATATCGAAGTTTATTCTAGACTTTGAAAGCCTTGAAAAACATGAACGACGTACTAAACATCGCTTTTACGTAAAGGTGTGGACGCTGATGCAACGGCGGGCGTTGAAGGTTCTTACTACGGAAGAACATCTATTTGTACTCGATACACCCGTCCCAAGCCTCTAGGCGATTCATCTGCGATGAGGGCGCAAGAAGCACGAAATGGGATAAATAAAATAGAATGGCAAAGTGCTTCTTTTGGTCACCATGTGCGAGTCCTGCAACTCCGGCGTCAAGATATGGAAGATGCGACCATGATATGGCTAAGTCTTATGAAATCGTATGAGGTGAGGCGAATCGCTTGTCGTAATTTGACAAAATCAATAATGTCGAGTTGATGAAGGAAGCGATTGGTGCATGACCATGTAAAGCAAATGATCAATCTCTTGGAGGCTCGAGTTGGTTGGAGGATATATTGATGACATAGTCGAATCGATATGATCCTCAACACTTTGCCCAAGTCTTTTGATGACTTCCGTTATAAGCGATCCTTTATGATAAGAGTTATACTCTAGATTCATTGCAAGAGGATCTAGTAATGGAAGAGCATAAAATGGGCGAAAGTGCTTGCGATCTTTAATCTGCACCTCAAAGAAAACCTTTGCTTTATCGAAGATGAAAAGGAAAAGTGGAATTCAAGAGATGCTAAGGCTAAAGAAAAGTGGGAGTAATACAAAGGGCTCTACCAGCGGTTTGAAAAAGCGAAGGAGAAGGCAAGTGCTTGAGTGTGGTGAGGCCGGGCGTTGGAAGGCTAAGTGCCCCAGCTCGAGGCTCAAGTCGCCATTTGCTTTAATGTGAAACATGTTTAGCGACTTGTTCTACCCATTCTTGGGTAGTATACACCGGGTCTGTTGATCATGTTTGTTACACCTTGCGAGGGTTCTTTGCGGACAAGGGGCTGCATGATGGCGAGATAACGATCTCCATGGGAAGCGGCGAAAGTCGAGGCCGTTGCGATCGAAGATGTTTCTTTATGTTTTGATAGAACATTTTAGTTTTAAAGGCGTTTTATATGTGCGGAGTTTAGTGGAACCTTGTTTCTGTTTGAAATTATTTATTCATGGATATTACATTATTTTTGATAGTGGTGTTTCTATCATAAGAAATGACGAAGTTATACGTGGTGGAATATTATATAATTAAGCTTTATACTATTTACGCCAAACATAATACCTATAACTATGTTGCATCTACATTAAACTTTAAAAGAAAGTTTTCTTAGAAGATGACACCACATTTCTCGGCATCTTAGATTAGGTCACATCGATCTAAATAGGATCAAAGGCGGCGAGAATGGGCGTTGGGTAATCTCAAAGTTACTCGGTTCGGTCTACGAATCTATATAGAAGGTAAGATGTCGACCGGACCCTTCAAAGCGAAGGGTTATAGAGCCAAAGAAGTGTTGGAGCTAGTTCATTCGACACTGTGGACCTATGTCCACACAAGCTCGTGGAGAATGCAGTATTTTGTCACTTTCATTGGCGATTACTCAAGTGCGGATACATATACGCTTCGCGCAGTCCGAATGCTTTGAGAAATTCAAAGAGTTTAAGGCGGAAGTGGAGGCGAAGCTTGGTAAAAGTATCAAGTCGCTGCGATGCGATCGCGGTGGCGAATACCTCGATAACGAGTTTAGGGACTATTTGGTGCGATGTGGGATTACCTCCCATTTCGCTACACCGGGCACACTACAACAAAAATGGTGTGTCGGAGGCGAAGAAATAGGATTCTTTTAGAAATGGTTAGATCAATGATGAGTTATGCAACATTGCCTATTTCGTTACGGTATGCCTTAGAAAGCGGTGGCATACTTGCTAAATCTAGTACCATCAGTCGATCGAAAAGACCCCTTCGAGTTGTGGTTTGGTATGAAGCCTAGTTTAAACCACATAAGGATATGGGGCGATCCGGCACATGTCTTTGAACAAGAAGGCGACAAGTTGGAGCTAGATCGGCATAAAGGCTGTTTATTGGCTATCTACGAGGGGACGAAGGTGGTTTATTCTATAGTCTAAGGATCGGAAGGTCATTATTAGCACTAATGCCCGATTCTTAGAAGAGGATTATATGACAAACCATAAATCAAAGTTGAAATCATTCTTGAGAATTAGAAGATGATCGTATTCCACCACCAATTAAGCCAAAGGTGCGAGATGTGGGTGTCTAGTGGGAGGATCGACACTAGATACTTCAAGAAATTAAAGTGGGTCGAGTTCCCTTTGGAGATACCGGCCGTCTGAGGGCTCATATCCGACAAGTTGTGCAAGATAGAGAACCACAAGTTCTTGCACCCCGTTGCCATTGTGCGATGGCGCCTCGTCGTGAGTGGGAGGTAGTTCGTCGACCGGCGATTTATGTTCGTGGGTGAATCTTGGTTTAGTCGAGAAGCGAGCAGCAATAATCGACCCATGGACATCTGAGGCGATACAAGACATTGATGCAAGATCATGGCACACCGCTATGGACTTAGAAATTAAGTCCATAACCGCTATGGATGTATACAAAATGACACCTCTACCGGATGGCAAGGAAGCCGTAGGTAGTAAGTGGGTATCTGAGAGGAAGAGATTCGGATGGAGAGGTTTGACTTTTAAAGCCGGGCTTGTGGCGAAAGGGTACACTCAGTTGAGGGCATCGATTTCGATGAGACCTTTTCGCTGTAGCAATGCTCAAGTCCATCGAATTCTTACGGTCATGTAGCCCACTTGAACCTTGAGGTTTGGCAAATGGATGTGAAAACCGCTTTTCTAAGCGGTTACCTTGAGGAAGGTAGAGACATCTATGTCGCAACCCGAAGGTTATGTGGTGAAGGGTGAAGAGCATCTAGTATGGAAGCTTAAGAAGTCCATTTATGGACTTAAGCGAACCTCGATCATGGAACTTACGTTTTGACGAGGTGGTAAAGTCTATGGATTTACCAGGTTGCCTAGCGAGTTGTGTGTATCGTTTAGATGTCAGCGGTGATGTGGTATTTCTTGCACTACGTAGATGACATTCTTCTAGTTGGCAACAATGTGAAGTTGTTATCGGGCGTAAAGAGTTGGTTATCGATCGGTTTCAAATGAAAGACTTAGGAGATCGGCGTACATTCTTGGGATCAAGGTTTACCGAGATCGCGAGAGGAAAATATTGAGCTTATCTCGGGCGTCTTACATTGATCTTGTGATTACTCGTTTTAGTATGCGAGACCGCCAAGAAATGATTGCTACCTTTCGGGCATGGCGTTCCTTTATCTAAGGAGCGATCACCTATGTACGCAAAGGAGATAGAGGAAATGAGACAAGTTCCTACGCTTCGGCGTGGGAAGTCTCATGTCGCAATGCTATGTCTGAGCCCGATATACGCTATGCGGTAGGCATAGTAGCTAGATATCGATCTAACCACGGACAAGCTCATTGGATTGCGATAAAGCATATACTCAAGTACACGAAAGGACTCGAGATTATAGGCTAGTTTACCATGCGAGATAGTCTAATGCCTTTGGGTTATCTGACTTCGGTTCCAAGTGACCGTGATGAGAAAAAGTCACCTCGGGCTATGTGTTTACCTTGGGAGGTGGAGCCGTATCTGGCGGAGTGCAAAGCGGCGATGCATTGCGGACTCTACCATGGAAGCCGAATCGTGGCAGCCGGAGGCTGCTAAGGAGGCTGTATGGTTCGAGAACTACCTCATGGATCTAGGTGTGGTACTGGTTTGCCCAAGAGTATCAAAGTTCTTGTGATAACTCGGTGCGATGCAAACTCGAAGGAACCACGGACCCCTGGCGACCAAACACATAGAGAAAGTACCATGTCATCGAGAAATCGTGAGGCGAGGGGCGTCTTGATTGAAAAGATTGATCTGACGGATAACCTAGCGGATCCATTCACAAAGAGCTGCCGCAAAAAGTCTCGAAGTGCACGTTCGAGGACTTGGATTGCGCTTGATGGCACCCACTTAGAAAGGAAACTTTTGTATAAGTGGGAGAAGCAAAGTGATGGTTTTGTTTGTAATAGCTAGTAGAGACACATTGTATACTAAAGTTTGCTTTAGTATAAGTGGGAGATTGTTGGATTTGTATACTTAAAGCGGTTTGGTTGAGCTTGTATCAATGTTTCTTGTTACCACAATTACAATCTCATGCGAATTGATTACTTGATTGCATATATATGTGTCCCTTATCTCATATATAAGTTAGATCATACGGTGTGTAGAAGATCACGAAGTGCGTATGATTGGTCAAGCTTAATGAGATATAAAAGAATCACGGTGAGACGACTTGAGGACGAGTTGTCGGTATGAGGCTGCAGTATAGATAAGAAGTGACTTGACTTGGTTGCTTGTCTATCTTTGTGCGTCTCGGCGTATTGATGGATCACGGTGAGATGAGTTCTTCTATTTGACCGTCGTGAAGAACCAGATCTCGGTGACTTACGATGATCTAAACCTCGATAAGGTATTAGGTGAGTATGAATTGCGACCATCACTTTGACTTGTTATGGGTGAGGGTTATATGTTCTAACTTGATATTCTCGCATCTTGGGTGGTGGCGGTGCTTGTATGCCATGCTAGTTATCTGTATTGAGTCACCGTATCCGTTTAGGATGATGGCGTCCCTTAAGGAGCTCAAAGGTTTATTGTACTAAACCTGCGAGGTTGAGTTAGCTCAAGTACAATGATAAGGTTGAGTGGTACTACTTAAGGAATTAAAATATTAATTATTTTAAGCGATCGAGAATGCTCTAAATAATTAATGGACGTGCAATATCTTAAATCTGGGATTCGTAATGTCTAAGTGCAAGCTGACTCAACTTGGTAATAAAGGGTAAGTCGGCATTTATTCTCTAGTGACATGAATGAATGTTTATAAATTAATTTATGTTACTGTCTTTGAACATAAGATAATTAATTTATTTGAGGCCCATCTTTATTCCTTGCATTTGATCCTGGTGGCCCGTCAGGACCCATAGTTGCATGGAAATCGATGCCCTCCTCTCTAAGGATACTGATTTTATTCTCTTTATCCTAAAAGGATATTATTATATTTATGGGATATGCATGGATCGTTTCCTTATAGGATTTGGTAGTACATTATAAATATAAGGTAAGAGATAAGATCAAAGCTAATCATCAATTATTATCCATTATTTTCGAGAATCTCTATAGTGATTAGAGAGGAATTTTCGAAAATCATAGAGAGGATTAGGGTGATTTTCTGTAGCATTCTCCATAGATTATCCTCACTCGATATTGGAGATTGGGCAATCGGGATACAGTCCAGAAGATCAAAGCACGAGTCTCGATCCGTTCATCCCCGACAGATTCAAAGGTAAACACGAGAAAACCCCTACGTGTTGCAATTAATTATATCGGTGCATGCTAGGAATATAATCAATGTATGGTGAATTAAATATCCAAGATAGATCCTCGGGAGAGGGTCAAAATCAGTTTTTCCTACAATAACAACAAATATTAATGTTTCCTTTTCTGCCCCAGTCATCTGGGTAATCATGTCTCAAGACACATATTCACTTTCAACACATATCGGCATCGATATGGATATTCATAACAATAATCACGTAAGCAAATACAGGATTCACTTACAAGCACTCGTTTATCAATATAAACAAGATTTTCAATCAATCACATATTTCTATGTAAACACATAGATTCACATCATCCATTCGTGATCATATCAATCACGTCATACGACATCGATGGTTCCCGTATCACGACCACCACGGGCCCTTTCGTCTCATCGACAATCACTTCCACATCCATATCACCATCGAACACATCTCATCCACATCAAGTTTACATCCGTAAACTCTTGCCGAGCAAAACACATGAAACCAAGATCGGATCAAGCATCACGTAACCACATAAAGCATCGACAAATAAACACATACCTCGTCCCTTTTTATAGGAGGCGGCTGACGGTGGTGAGGGTAGTATGCACGATAAGCAGTTTAGAAGAACAAGTTCCAAACACTCGATTTTAAAAGCGCAAAAGATATAAAGCAAGCGAGCGCTTTGATATCAAACAACTATGAAAACTAGGTGCGAGCGTCGCTCGATACCAAGTGGTATCGGATAACAGAATAGATGTCGGGGCGAGAACAACGCTCACGATACCAGGCGGTATCGGATAACAAAGATAGATGTCGGGGCGAGAACACGGCTCGATACCAGTCATCACGCCTAATTCGAGGAAGGCACGGATGCGGGGTGTGATTAGGGGTGGGGTTAGAAGCGGGGAAGAAGGGGATACATATAACATACGATAAGAAGATGTGACCATGAAATCGGGCAGCATCTCCTCTATAATTAGGACATATCCTGAATGGGAGGGATACACAAACAATCCACCAACAGAATAATATCGATACCATAACTTCAATGAACGGGATCTTGATTTATAATGAGTAATGCAAGGAAACAAAATAGCATTACACCCTGTTGACTAGACCGATCAACCACATAGCATGCTCATATCGAGACTCACAGCATAATAACATAATAGCAAGTCTTGTTCCCAATCAGAAAGCAAAATAAGGGACAAGAATACATCAACATCAGAATACGTATATAACACCACATCGCGGAAGCATAGCATGAAGAACCATGACTCCACCCCTCGCGTCGCCCGTCGGTCCTCCTCCATCTGTGAAAAGATTTGAAAAAGAGTTTTGGGGTGAGTACTAGCGCACTCAGTTGGGGTTTTATCATAAATCAAAAGAATCATGATGCCATGTTCGGAGCATTTACCTTAGAAGGTTTTAAAGCGTAAACCTACTTATAAGTAAGCAAAATAGATTTTTGTTTTCGATACGATCCGTTATTCTGCTTTGTTCTCATCATAGAACCAAGAACCACGGCTCGGAGCGCATCCCGCCACCCATCACATCTCGTTCGGCCGGAACATATCCGGCCGGTAGCTGATATCTCGGACGGAACATATCGATCGACCCATGCCCGGGCGTATCCGGTAGGCTAACTCGGTGTGGACTTGGGTCAAATCCCCATCGAACAATAACCACCTCATTACCATTTCCGTGTGGACTTAGGGTCTATCGCGCGAACCATAACCACGTGTTGGGGTCTGTCCTCTACGATCAATACTCGAGATGGTGATCAACCCGCGAATAGAGATCCGTGCACAATCACAATAGAACCACATCTCGGATCGGAGAGCGATAATAACTTCACCAAAACATTTCACGGCGCACATGTTTTATTTTGGAAATATCAAGTAAATAACTCGAAATAAGCATATATAATGACACGAGCAGAAGCGTCGGCGGGAGATATCTAGGGATCGATGACTTCACCGATCGCCTTGGTAGGTACACAGTAACAAGGCGAAATAACTTTTGGGGTCACATCCCACAAAGAAAAGAAATATCGTGATCAAGCGAAGATCGAAGCAAAGCGGGGTTTTCGACTTTCGAACCCACATTTGGCACTCTCGGGTTTCAAATCAACTCGATGCGAGAGGAAATATATTCGGGGCATCAAGACCTATAATAGGGTACTTTCAAAATATGCATGCATGCAAGTTGACTCAAAGCTTAGCGGTGAAGAAGCTTGAAAATCGATGCTATCGCCGCATCTAGGATAAACCGTCAAAATCGATGCATGAAAATGGAAACATAAGCAATATGCATAACGAAGAACATGGAATGACAAGCTATGTTGAAAATGGATAACTTGGGCATGTCTTGCTTTAGAAAACTCGAGCAACGAAAACATCCGACATGCGAAGCGAAAAGCGGAAAAGCGGATCGGTACTTTAGTAGAATGCATAGCCGGAACTCAAAACCTAAAGGACCCATAGCCAAAAGGTGGCCGTCGGCCACCAATCGTGACAAACAGTTCCGCGGCGGCGGCGCGCGGGCGGTGGCGATAATGGCAATCGGCGAGCCTCCGGCGTTTTCTCGCCTCGTCCTTTAGAATCCGAGTTCTATGCTATGCTATCTACTAAAGGCGGAATCAAAATAAGAAAAGGACAAAAATAGAAAAGCAGGGGCTGCGGGGAGGGCGATCGGCGGTGGTGGGCGGCGGTATGATAGGCGTCGCCGCCGAGCCTCACGACTCGATCCTCACTCTCCAGGCTCTTAGTAGCGTGCACGGAGCTACTCGGCTCATCCGTAAACATAGAGGCGAAGAAAATGAGCGTTGAAAATGAAGGCCCTAGCCTCTATTTATAGGAAAAGGGGAATTGTCTGTTTGCTTCTTCAAGAGGTCCTTTTCAGAAAACGCTTAGCGACGCAACTTTTGCAAGCGGACTCCAAATTAGCAAACATAGTACCCATGGACTCGAAATAAAATACGGACACAACGACTATAAACAAGATATGCTTTTAAAGACCCATGAAAAGTCCATTTTCGATAACTTACGTAGTGCGAAACCCCGTGGGTGGTGAAAACTGCATATAATGTCTATGAATTCGTCATAAGACACTCTTCACAATGCACGAGGTTTCGTGATGGTCGCATCACCGAAACACAAAGTTAATCTTTTGACCTTTCTCGAAAAACGTGCCATGCAAACCTGATGCTCAGGAAGGACGGGGTATTACAAATTGTGTGGAGTTGTGTTGTTGGGAGCCTAAGTGCACTCCTCCTTGTCTTGGTCAATGCATGTATCTCGAGGTAGCAGGTGGTGAGGTCAGCAGCTGGCTCGGGCTCTGGACTCCGATGGGGACTCCTCTGGCTTCAGTCTGGACAGGTTTGTCTCATACCAGACGCTGCAGGTTGACCTTTCTCTTTTCGGCAAAAATCAGTCCTACGGCAGAGAAGGACCTTGCCAAATTCCTTGTCTGAGTCTCCCAGCTGCATTCTGACTTGACCCTCTGTCCCCTACGTCGCTCCTCGTCCTTTTTCTCGCTCTTTCTTGTCTCGATCATTCGCTTGGCTTCATGTCAGCTCGTTGGTCAGGCTCAGCTCCCGTGCGGTACCGTGTCTTGGCAAGGTGTCAAAATGCCTTGCCAAGGTAATCTTCGGGATTTTACCTCTTTCACAGGAGGTAGCCTGACCATGCCCAAGGTCCGTCTCAACCTGCAGCACCCCAAATCGTGTCCTCCCAGACACAAACACACATAAAGAACACACAAAAATGCACACTTTCTAGGGCAAAGACTTCCCCAAAAAGAGCACGAAAAGTGGGCTCGTCACACTCACACACTTGAACCACGATTGTCATCAAGCGTGCAAGCGTTCCTTGCCCAAAAGAAAACAAAACACACAAACAACACACGCAAAAACCAGCAAGGATAAGATGAATCATAACAAAGATAATCCGACATAGGCGATTAATACAGCTATGTATCAAGGTCAATCAAGATCGGGGCAGAGAAAGTTTGTGAAGTTCCTCTCAAGCACTCAATCACTCTGTGTTTAGGGTTTCACGCTCAGTGATGACTTGATCAAGGAAGTGCAATAGGCTTGCCTCTCGTCTATTGTCTCTGCCCCTATAGCTTGGTATAAGTTCTCTATCCTTAGGTCTTTTAGGGTTGTATTGAGTGGCTTCTTGGCAAAGTAGGAAGTATTTAAGCTTTGGGTAAGGTTGTCTTGACTTAGGTCTTGGGCAGAATGTTTCCCATTTCCCTTGGCAACATACTTTCGGGCCTGAGCACACTTTATATTTTTGGGGAAACTTCTTTTTCTTTTCTTTTTTTATCTCATGTTACCCCCCTTTTTCTTTTCTACATTTGAATTTAAGCTCATTATGCCGGCGAAGGCGAGGCATCTAATGTTTGCGTTTTGCAGAATGATGCCCAGACATATATATATCCTCCCATATTCTTCTTCTCTCAATCCATGGTCGGGGAAGAGTAGAGGTGGCAATTTCACCACGACACGAACACGCGAAATTAGCGGGTTGGTGTTGACCTTATCGTGTTCGTGTCCTTATCTTGTCGACACGATAAGGACACGATAATTTCGGTCATGTTAGTGTCGGATCCGTGTCGTGTTTGTGTAACCGATAATTTTAGTGTTGCATTAGTGTTAGATGTCGTTTTCGTATAATTCGATAATATTTATATATATTTAATATTAATTTAATTATATTTTATATATTTTATTTTTATTATTTATTTTCTAATTTTGATTTAAATTTATTGTTTAGGTAATAGGTAATAGGTGTCGTTATCGTGTCGTGTCGACACGAAAAAATCATGTCATATTAGGTGTTAGGTGTGGTGTCCGTATCGGTACATTTAGGTATCGTGTTCATGTTCGTGTCGGACGGATCCTTAATGGGTCATGTTAGTGTTTGGCCTTATCGGTCGTGTCGTTATCGTGTCGACATGATAACGACCCGACCGCCTAATGCCAACCTTAGGGAAGAGCACAAGGTAATTGAAAGAAAGCGAGCATTTCGAAGGGGCTAGCAAAGGACACATATATACGGGTTTATGTTCATTGTTGACCATGGCTACGAAAAGAAAGCCTAAATCGTCTAGAGCACTTAGACCTACAGCAGTTGGGCTTTGATCAAGACGGAAGGCAAGTTCTAGCACAACCAAGTCAAGCATCCGGATAACACACAGAAGAGAATCATGCTTGCAATGATAAAGCATATAGGCTCAATTTCTCACAGGTGTGCATGCTATGCCCCTTTTTTCCGTCATACTAACCTTATTGAAACAAGCTAAACATGTATTACAAATCCTATGCCAAGATAATAATTATCATGCTCATCTCAAACGTGCTGGTCAACACACACAACAAAAAATAGGGGGCCCTCCCCGCTCACATACTTTGCTCGTGGCAAAGTATTAGACTGATTAGGGTCCTCGAAAAACATAAACACACAACAAACAACAAACGAACACAAAAAACAAAAAACAAAAACAAAACACAAAAACAAAAAAAACACAAACAAAAAGGAGGAAAAGTTTAGGGGGGTGCAGGCGGATACCTGAATCCTTGGTGGGCGAAAAACACGAGTTGGACAGTCTGGATCTCGTTCAAAGTTTCTTGTATTCTGGTGAGGGCGGCTTGAGTGTCATCTTGGGCAGGCTCCGGTGTTGCTGAAGGTCCTGCCCTTGCCTTGGCCTTTGAGCGTGCTGGCTTTGCAATTGGCTTCTCAAGCTCCTGTAATATGGTGAGCTTGCCGTCCTCGTCTTCCACTATCCTGAGCATCTTCATGAGCGCCTTTAGGTTAAAGGTGTCCTCTCTCTCGGGGGTTTTGGCAAAGTCGGGGCCGAGCAGATCGTTCTCCTTGGAGAAGTTGGTCAGCAAGTGGCACAAGGACAGCCTCTGCTGCTTCCTGCCCATGATGCTCTTCATGTGCGTTATTGCAAAGGCTGGAAAGTTGAGCATTATCTTCTCGTGCATCGCCCAGAGGATGTACAACTCGCTCTTCGACATTGTTGCGCTGCTGTCCTTCTTGACAAAGAGGTTGTAGGAGAGGATCCGATGGCACACCTGCATGGCTGGGTCCTTGAGGGCGGTTCCTTTACCGTCACAAGATTTGAATTGTGCGCCATCTCTTCCGATCAACTTTGACCAAATCCCCGACCATTTTCCATCATTAAAGTTGGGCACCACCTTGACTGCTCCTTTGTAGCTTGCTCCCTTGGCCTCCATCAATGTCACCATATTGAGGGCTTGGTTGAGCTCGTCAAGTGAACTCTCTCCATTTCCTCGAGAGTGTGAGCTGTATGCCCAGCGGCTCCTTGTCATGGTCGATGTCGAGATCTCCGTAATATTCCTTCACGATGTGGCACGCGGTGTGGTATCCCACTCAGAAACTTTCCCACCGATTCCTTTGAGCAGTGCCCGGCGTCATCCTTGACACGCGATTCTTAGAGAATCTGAGCTCAATCGCTTGGGCACCACCATCTCCTTGTTCTTGGCGAGCTCCTTGGCGGCGGTGTAAGCCTTCCCTCTTGACAGGCGTGTCACCATTTTTGCCTTCTTCGTCGGCCGTTCCTCGGTGAAAAGGACGTCTTCTTTCTCGATCTCTGCCTCTTAGTCGTTCCCTTCGTCTTTGTCTTATCCGAGCGCATTGTCGGAGCTTCCTTCCTTGGAGACTTCCTTTTCCTCCTCTGCCTTGGTTTCCATGCCGACGGACTCAGTGTGAGAGGAGACCACCGACATCTTTTTCGAGGTAGAGGTGGTAGGAGTCTCCTTCGTCTTTGTCTTCTCCGGCATCTTCTCGTGCGTGGGCTGCTCCTCTTTGTCAGTGTCCACCTCCATGTGGATGTCATGGAGGATGGGCTCTTCTTCTGCTTCTGCGGCGAAGTCAGTGAGGAGGGCTCCATCGTCGACAACAGGCTCGGCTGGTGCTTTCTCCATTTTGATGCGGCGAGCAACGGTCTTCTTTGAGGAGGTTTTCGGGAGCTTTTTCTTTGGACGTGTATGAACCATGGATGGAAGGTTAGGGTTTTGTGCTTTGGTTTGGGGATGTTTTTGGGGTGAGGTTTGAATGTGGGAATGTGGGTAGGCAAAATGAGGGGTAATTAACATGGGTTGGGACGGTTATAGGGTAGTGAAATTGGTGATGGGGCGTCTCACATGTCGACTGCGAGAAATTCAAATCACGGCCTCGTGTCCCGTGTCTTGGCCAAGGCTGTCGCCTTGCCAGCTGCAGCACCTCCATTTCGTCTTGCCTTGAGTCCTTCCGGACTGTGGTTTAAGAAAATCGCTCTCGAGGAAAAGCAGGTCCTCTCGAGGGGCATGTCGAAATAACGGTGGGCTTCCCACTCACACTTTGCTTGAGGCAAAGTGTTAAAAGTGGTCAAGACCACCCCTTGACAAAAAGGGAATAAAATGTAAGCGATTAAAATCATACCCCATTGGGTTGCTTCCCGGAAAGCGCTGTTGTTTAACGTCGTTAGCTCGACGTCGTCCTTGAGCTCAGGCGTCTTGAGGATCCTCTTGAGGAACCTCATGAGCTCATCTTGCTCGGCGTCCCGTTCTACGAGCCTTGGTCTTGCCCATAGTTGGTCTTGAGCACTGCTTGGTTCACCTTGAACACTTTCTTGCCGTCCGTGTCGCTTATCTCTGACTCCATTCGGATGTTGGGCGTGCACCATTTAAGGTCCCCCACTTGGTGGTCGGCTTGCCGAGCAAAGCGGAACCTATTTTGATAGAGTAGCACCACTTGCCCGTTTCGAACTTCTTTCCTTGATCGAAAGATCGTGGGCTCTCTTGAGCCTACCGCTTCTATGTAGCGGTATTGTCGTAAGCTTGAGGCGAATCTCCTCGTGCTCTTGTATGTCGAGCTTGCGCTTCTCTCTGCCTCATCACGGTCAAAGTTGAGCTTGCGGATTACCCGGTATGCCTTGTGTTCCGGTTCGGCAGCGGGTGAGACATCTTGCCAAACACCGTCCGGTGAGGAGACATTCGAATGGTGTTTTGAAGGCTGTCGGTATGCTATAGTGCATCGTCGGTGAGTGCTCCACTCCTTCTTGCTCTCTCCCAAGGTCTTCCTCAAGATAGTCTTCTGTACGGTTTGAGAGCTCGACAGCCATTGGCTTGAGGATGGTATCGGTGGACATCCGATGATGTACCCATACTTCTTGAGTAAGCTTATCGCGACCGACTACTTAATTAAGTAGTTAAATAAGTAATCGAGTTATGACTAAATTTGAATAAGTATAAAATTTCTAATTTGAAATTTCTCCAAAATTCGAGGATTTTAACTAACTAATTAATAATCAACATAGAAATCAAAGTTATTATTTAAAGATTTCATATACATCTTCAACAGATACAAAAGGGTATCAAAAGTCGAGTCGAGTTTATATGAGTTTGACAACGAAGGATGGATGAATGTCGTGTATGAAGACGTGACATTTGGGCATAACAAAATTTGACTGACAAAGAACCTAGCTCGACATCCACTTCCATCGTTATCTCGAGCTCAACTGCATAAAAATTTTGCGGAATGTGAGTATCAACAATACTCGATAGATTTTAGTAAAAATTAAACTTGAGCGACTTACGAACTTTCTCGATGTAAGAGTTGAAATGAATAATACGAATAATCTTTCAACGATAATGACTTTGTAATATTGTAATGATACAAACTAACATGATATTATACTATATTGGTATTATCTTCCTGTATTGGACCCGAAGGTTATGAATCACGATCACCTACTATCTATGTTTGTTAGGTAACGAGAAGTGGGTCTCCTTCTCAATACCTTGACCGGTTTGCATAATCTCAAACTTCCCGGTCATTGTCGGTATATTTATAAATTTCCCGGTCATTGCCGGTTTATGAAATTATAACTTCCCGATCATTGTCGGTATATTTATAAACTTCCCAGTCATTAACAAAATTCTTCCGTAGATAGGTAATACGCTCAACAGTAACATGAATTTACATTCAACAACCATAAATTTTATATTCAACTAGATACACAATCTTATACTCAATTTATAACAAGATATTATTTTCACAAATTTTCATGATTTCATTCACATAATTATGTGCAAAATATAATTTAAATATTCAATATTTAACACTCATTAAAGAGAATAAAACCTACTTGGCACGAACTCGAGAATTTCTTCCTTTTCATCCTTTAAAACGCCCTTATCTTTGTTTGATCCTTGTAATTGAAATAATTAACGAATTTAGCAACATTATTATTTGCTTGAACATATTGCATAACATACCATAACTTTCATTAATATATAGCATTTTCAAACCTTAACTTAAAGCAATTAAGTGATCAAATCTCACTTATACATTTATAATAAGTTTACTAATTAAATTCTCAAAACTCTTTATTAATATGCCGATTTTAACAAAATTTCGGCAGAGTAACGTTTATAACACGAATCGCCATTTCAAACAAACTCAACCAAATTCATCCCAATTTCCACCAAATCAACACTATATGCTTAAATATACACCTAACAACTTAAAATAAATTCAAACTCATTCATTTACACCATAATCACAGTATGCCCTTCAACTATATATATAGGCAAGTACTTAAACCTTTCAATCTACCACTAATTTAATTCCAACAATTCATATCCATACTCATTTATCATGAATAATCATCAATCCATAAACAAATCTAATCCTAATCAAACTTGTCATATAATTTCAACAACTTAACATAAACTTTAATTTTCAACTTCGATTTATAAATCCACAAAATCCCATAAATTCAACTTAAGCATTATTTATATCCTATATCTCAAAAATAATATCAAATACATCAAATAAAATCAAGAAATCAAAGTTAAATCTAAGCCCTTAGTTTTCGAAAATTTAAGGGTTATTAATACATTTAATATTTCAAGTCTATAAAATCTCATAAATTGATTTAAGCATTATTTATACTCTAATTCTCATAAATCATATCAAATATATCAAATAAATTCAACAACTCAAAGTTCATCAAACCTTAAAATTTTTGAAAATGTCACATGATACATGCATTGAATTTAAACTAATTTCTTTCACCAAATCATGTTTATTTCAACAATTACACATATCTAAACTCAATTTAATCAAATCATAACACATAATTTACATTCAAAATTAGGGTTCATGTATGATACTTTAATTCACCAACTTTAGGAATTTAAAATTAAAACCATAGAATATGTTATTTAAGCATCATAAGCATAATTAAATCAATAAGCATAGCAAAAATTAAACAAATCATCCTTAATCTACATTCCATAAATTTGAAAACCCAGGATTAAAGAACATCATGTTCATCAATTTAAACCATTAAAACTTGGATGAAATAACTTCTGAGAATTTAACATAACCAGCGTGTAATGAGTAGCGATGCATTAATCTAAAGTTATACATTATGATATATCTGACGTGCGTGGTGAAATCGTGATCTATAACCATTTTCAATCGGTTATAGGCGATGATTTGCCAAAATCCGTGGTCTATTAGCGTGGTTTTCATATTATGAACCAGCGGGGTTCGTTCGCGTGGTGCATTATTAACATAAAAATTCCATAGACAACGGACTTTAGCGCGCGTCGTCTTCTCTCGTGTTGATTAAATACCACGGGTCATTAACCGCGTGGTCTATCGCCTCATTAGTTTTTTAAATCATTAAATAAAAAAATTCACTAAATAATAAATTTAAATATATATAACAGTAAATTATGTGATTAAATTTTACTTTTTTTGTATGAAATTTATTACTTCTATTCACTACAACAGTGAATACGTGACACTTCATGTTTGCTGTCAATTTAGATTTTAAATTTAAATAAATATAAAATGATCCTCTATGTACATAATTTTTTAAATTATTAAAAAATTAAATAAAATTAGAAATTTAAGTACATCAGTAAATAAATCAAAATTTAAGTAAATAATTAAATAAAATAAAAAATTTAAGTAAGTATAAAATGATCCTCAATAGATCGAAACACAAGATATACATAATATTACCATCACTTTAACCAACTAAGCCAAGAGCTACACATTGTCGTATCTTAGACTTTATTTATTTGAGTAACACACCTTGAACAAAACAACATTGAAATCTCAAAATCCTTTCGTTCTTTAAAACCCTCACACCGCCAAGACCATAACCCACTCACCGTGATGGTTAAATCCTAGCAACTGCTCGCCGTTGTGTCGTTGGCCTGAACAAAATTAATCTCACTGTCGTCTCATTTTTATTTGCATTTTCGTGGTTCCTTGGCCTCCGCGTTGTGTGCGTTGCGTCGTCTTAGCCGCCGTCGTCTGGTGTGCCATTCTGCCGCCATCATTTATGTGCCACGCCGTCATCGTCGCTGCTCTTTAAGGTAAGTTTCACATTTTTTATTATTTGGTTAGGATTGTCCTGGCTTAGCTCCAATCTGATTTCTCTCATCCCTCCGGTAGCTAGGGTTTTCATTTTCATCAACTAGGTATCGATTTTATTAATCTGACCCCCTTCCATTTTCTCTGTGCCTTTCTTTTTTTTCCCTTCTTTCGTACTAATTAATGAACAGCTTTGTTCAATTTGTTTATTTAAATGGTTCCTGAGTAATTATATTTCAATTGTTAATCTGCATATTGATGTTTTCATGTGTCTCATGTTTACTGTTTTACCCTTTTAATGTTTCGTGAGGCTTAAATGGCAGAATACTGAAACACAGTTTGCAACTATTGTATATTTATGAATGTTTTACTGGTTATCCATCTTATGTTGTATCCTTCGACTAGCTATTCAATTTTGATTTTGAAGTTGTAGCTTTCATGGTACTTGCCTATTGTTTTCTGGCTATTCAATTAATTGCTAATTTACACTAGAATACAACTAACAATTTTTCATTTTTTTTCAAGTGATAGATATATGCTAACAGATCAATTTCTGTAGAAATTGACTTTTATAAATTCAGAGATATGCTCCTCGATATTAGATGAAGTAGCAATGTGCTAGTTGCAGACACTCTTTGCAAGCTCAGAATACTTAATTACCTTAAATATATGTTGTAGATTTAATCTAAATATCATGCCTGATTGTTATTTGTTAGAAATCTTTCAAGTTTTGCTGTGGTTTAATATTTACTAATTTGTGTGGATTGTCAGCAAATTCGGACAACATCTTAGCTCTGTCTGGCCTTTATAATTATTCATTTGCCTCCTGTTATTATTCGAACCTGTCTCCTGGCACGTAAAATTCTATTTTGAAAAAAACCCCATTGCTATACTCTAAAATTGTTACACCACTCTTAATGATGAGACACAACTGTGCCATAAAACTTGAGTATGCCTCATATGTCTTGCATCTTTTCTCTTAGCTCTGACTTCTGGTGTCTCATTTTTCTTATTCCTTTTAATTATTTTGGCCAGTCGTTTAGTCTGAGACCAACCATGACGGCAAGATCAACTGCACCATCAGGGGCCCCTGCCACTGTCCAAGTCAATGCAATTTTAGAGAAGATAAACACAATTCGCCAAGTCTCTCTCTCTCTCCACACACACAGACAGTACACCACCAATAAGTAGAAGGATTTACTTCTATGAGCGAAAGATACCTCTGCCTCTCTGTTATTCACTATGTTAGTCTGTTCCCTCGTTCAGGCCGTTGCAAGTGATGTTGAAGATGATGGAAATTGGAGTGACACTTAATAATCTCAGTTCATGTTGTAGCTAGAAAAGGAACATTTCAAAATTTTACATATAAAATATCTGGAGAAGCTTGCCTATGAAAATTATAAATTTGATGATTTCTGAGGTATTAGAATAAAAGAAATTATATATTGGCATGACAAAAGTTTTGGTTCCATACTTCCATAAACAAAGTTTTAGTGACTTCACTTTTTTTAAGTGGTAGAATTTTAGATCTTTCCATATTGTGGTGGGTATAGATATCGATTTATGCATGGTGCGCCATTCTAATTTATGCTCTTTTCCTTGACTGAAGGACAGGAAAGACATTGCTTACAAAAACACTTGCTCAGGTTGTGAAAGTACCTTTTGTCATTGCTGATGCAACTTCATTAACACAGGCAGGTTTGAAGTTTGGTACAGTTTGTCAATTCTGGATTATTCTTGAGTACTTGCTAGTGTTTGTTGTAGCACTCCTTATTGGCAACTGTGTACATGATTAATTCCTCCTCTCTCTCGTGTTTGCATGCATGTACAGGCTGGATATTTTGGGAAAGATGTGGAATCCATACTGTACAAACTACTCATGGTAATGTTTTGATTTATGCTTAAGAGATTTAAAATGCATTAAGATTGTCAAGTATTTTTCTATTTGTTGCTTTGCTTTTTCTTAATTATTTTTACTCAAAAAAGTGAAAAAGAAAGGTATGATATAAAAACATAAACATTATAATGGATTATTTCTGCATCTTCCATATTTATTTCTGGAGCATCTTGTGCATGTAGTTATGGAAGTCGTAAGATCATAATGGATTAGTTGAGGATCGAGAGAAGAAACTTCGTCCAGTATTACTTTAACTTCTAATTGTTAAATTATTTGTTTTCTAATCCTGCCGCAAACAGCTAAAATTCAAGTTTGTAAGAAACAAAGAAAGGATTCACATCTGCTTTAGATGATATGTGAGGTTATGGGAGGCTTCCTTGTTTTATTTAGATGGGCATCGAGGAGGGACTGGGTGAATATGAACAAAAGGAATAAAGAAAGGGATTCGAATCTGCTTTGGATGTACTTATGTGATATCATAGTCATTTCATTTGGTATGGGAAACTAAGAAGGTGATGGAGCTAAGTTTCAATAAGTTGATAAATTTCATGTATATATGATATATAGTTTCTGTCTTCCTTTACTTCCATATTCTCTTCCTTTCCCTTAGCGAAATGCCCATGCCTGTTCTGGGGCATAGTATATATCTTCTTGTCTGTTCCTTTTTGTCTGTTAGCATTGACTGTTAATCAGGTTACTTTGTACAACAGAAAAATTAAAATAGGTGAGCAAAAGGGAAAACAAGGCAAAACTAGAACAGAGCATCCATTTATTCTTGTCGGTATATTTGAGTACTTGTATATACTTTGGCTTACATGAGTTCTGACTTGGTTCTAGAAGTTAAAAATGGAATTAGGGATATTTGATAACCTTTATGCTTCCTGCTTGGATGTTCCCGTAAAACATTTTGCATTCTGGTTATTACCTTCAAGTCAGCATTGAAGCAGCTCAGAGAGGAATTGTGTACATCAATGAAGTTGACAAAATAACAAAGAAGGTATGGGAGATTTCAGCAATTTCATTATCTGGGGTGATTAATTTTCATTATTTATTAATGAACTTTTCATTGGATGCTTTGTGGAGACAGAGCTTAAATACTGGTAGAGATGTATCTGGAGAAGGTGTTCAGCAAGCACTACTAAAATGCTTGAGGAACTGTTAGTAATTCATTTATGCCATTCTTCTTTTGTTTTTGTGAATGTTGTCACATTCTTAGTACACAAATTATTCGTTTTGCATTGTGCACCAGGTTGCTACATCGAAACTATTTCGAAGTTTCTTGCTTTAACTTTTATAAATATTAAGTTTGAGGACAGATTAGCTGCCTTTTTTAATGTAAAACATGGCGATATCTTTGTTGTCTAGGTTGTCAATGTTCACGATAATAGAACTCAAAGCATTCACACCGTGACAACATTCAGTATCGAGTGAGTTTGCCTCATTTGAAATATCATGCCTTTTAATTTTACCAACGGGTTGTGTTAGATGTCACTTATTACTAATCACACATTTTTGTTCATAATATTTAGTTAACTCTGTCCATTAGTATTAATTTTTCCTTTACAAGTTTCAATACTTCTTGATTTTGAGGTGTCTTCAAATTGAAACAATTCTAAGGACCTTGAATTTGATATGATATTTTGTTACATTCAAGCATATAGAAAATGTCGATTTTTTATTATTAGTGGGGTTGCGTGATATCCAGTGCTAGCATTCCGACTAATATAATCATCAACGGCAACTTGTAGGTTGCTCTTTATATCTTATTTTGATCATGTAGATGGAGGCGAATTAGATGATTGATGTTGGGCGAGAGATGGTGAAATGAAAGGTTGAGATGGTGAAATTGATGTTTTGTGGGCCAATTTAATTAGCTAGGTAGACAATATTTGTTGTCTTACAATTGTTAATTGAGGATTTTTACGGTATATAACGTTTATGTATTGTCGCTTTATTTCTCATTTATGAGACAATATATATTTATATCTATTTTGCATTATTATTTTATAATGGCGAAATATGTATTTTGAATTATATAATAAATAAATAAATAAATTTATTTAGTTGGTGATGAATAGACAGCGAGCTACCACGTTGCTATTAATATATGAACAACGGGGATATGCATGTGGTCTAAAGCCTGATAGACAGCGGGGTTTAACCATTGTATAAAGCTAGAACATTGTTGTCTATAAAACATGAACAACAGGTAAACCAGCGTTTCTATGATGCTAGACAGCGGGGAATATCCATTGTATATTAAAGGCCCGTCGTCATAACATGATAGACCACGAGGTTTACCGTTGTCTATATTGTGATAGACCGCGGGGATTTTTAAATGATCATATCCGATCTAATAGACCATACCTTGATGACCACGGGGTTTTACGTAATGAGACCGCGAGTTCCCGTGATCTATAACAAAAATTCTTGTAGTGTAAAGTCCTTACCTTCTTTAGAATGATTTTCACTTAATTAAACACCTAAAATTTGGATTAAAGGGAGAAATTTTGTGTGTGTTTTTAGTGTGTGTGGTGAAAATGGGAGAGAAATGGAGGATGAAGATGATTAATATGAAGCTTAGTTCTAGAAGCATATATATAGATATTTATCCATTATTTAATTATTTCTTTCTTCTTATTAAAATTTTCAAAAATTATACATGTAATTTTCTAAAATTCCTAATGTCGAACCTTAGTATTCTTTAATAGTAAAAACTAAATTTTCTCATTAATATAAAGATCCAAAACCATTAAATCCATTATTGGAATTAAATTCATATAATTATAACTTTAATACTTTCATATTCAAATATTCAAATATTTATTCTATTTATTCATAAAATTCAAAAATCATAGGAAATATTTTCTTTATCACTAGATATTAATAAAATAAATTTATTCAAGCCATTTAATATCTTAAACAATATTTCATCTCATTTTATAAATAAATCCCATAACAAAATAATTAATACATTTCTTTAGCACATTTTCTATTAATTGAAATTTTCATTCAACACACAATAATAATCATATATCTCACATTTCATCATAATAAAACTCATTTCTAAATAATCTCTACTTTTCTAATTTCTATTTCTTGATTTAAAATTAATCAATTTCTATAAACAATAATCTATTATGCGAGTTCTCATAAGTTTTAAGTATAATTATCTTTAAGCCTAATTATACTTAATTAGGCTCTAATTAAGTCTTAAGAATTTTCGGGTTACTACAAAGCTGCCAATGGTGGCATTGTAGAAGTGGGTGCCCCGATCACTGATTATGGCTCTTGGGACACAGGCGGCTAAAGATGTTTGATTTGAGAAAAGCAGCTACGGTCCTTGCATCCGCCTTGGGTGTGGCCTTGGCTTCACCCATTTTGACACGTAGTCCCTTGCTAGGAGTATCTATTGATTTCCTTAGAGTTTGGCAGGGGCTGTGAAATCCATGCCCGTAAGTGAATACTTCCTTTGGCGAGATAGGTACCAGGGAATCTCGTTCCTCGCGAGACATTACCTCGCGTTGGCACTTATCGCGACCTCGGCCTTCGTAGCTATCCTTGAAGATAGTGGGCGGTAGAACCCACGGTCGAGGATCTTCCTACCGTTCTCTTGTGCTCAAAATGTCCGCCGACTCGTTCTCATGGCGGTGCTCAGGATGCTTGTTTGCTCATATGCTGGGCGCCTCCTCAAGATCAAGTCGAGCATTGCTTCCACAAGTATGGGTCATCCCATACGTATTGTTGACTCTCCTTCTTGAGTTTGTTCCTCGGTATGTTGGCATCCCCAGGCGACACTCTGGTCGCGATGTAGTACACCATGTCCACGTGCCACGTCTTCTTGGTGTAGATCTCGAGTAGCTCCTCATGCGGAAGCGTTGCTCGGTTGGATCTCCTTCGTCCTTTCTCAAAATTCTACTCAAGTGGTCGGCCACTTGATTTTGAGATCCACTCTTGTCTTTGATCTCAGCGTCGAACTCACGGAGGAGGTATCCACCGTATAGTCTTGGCTTTGCATCCTTCTTTACCATGAGACATTTCAGTAGCGTGGTCGGTGTAAACCACCGTCTTGCTCCCAAAGAGGTAGGAGCAAAATTTCTCGAAGGCAAACACCACGGCAAGGAGCTCGTTTACGTGGTTGTGTAGTTGATCTGCGGCCGGTGAGGTCTTGATGCATAGTAGATGGCGAAGCTTTCCTTGCCAATTTTACGCCCAAGCACCACACCAACAACGTATCCGCTAGCGTCGCGCATCGGCTAAAGGCATGCCCGTTCGGGTGGCCTTATGATGGGTCTTTGTGATAAGTGCTCCTTGATATCTGAAAGCTTCTTTGCATGCGTTGTCGAACTCCACGGTACATCGTTACGGAGAGCGGTTCATCGGTTGTGCTATCTTGGCGAAGTCCTTGACAAGCGCCTATAGAATCGGTGTGGCGAGAATCCCGCGTGCTTAATGTTGGTGGGATAAAGCGACTTGGCTATGATCTCCACCTTGGCTGTCTACCTCGATGCCCTTCTCGGAGATAACATGCCCGAGGATAATTCCTCCTTCACCATGAGTGACATTTCTCATAATTGGCTGAGTTCGCTTCTCACGCACCTCTGCGAGAACTAACTCGATATGCTCTATGCCTTTGGTTAAGCGTCTTGCCATAAGCGGTAAAATCATCCATGAACACCTCGATGCATTGCTCAATCAAATCAAAAATATACTCATCATGCATATTTGAAATGTCCCTAGGGCATTGCATAAACCAAATAGCATCTGACGATATGTAAATGTGCAAACGGACAAGTGAATATGGTGCGATCTTGATCTTCTAATGCCACACAAATTTGCATATATCGAGTAGTCGTCGAGGAAAAGAAATACATGTTCGGTGAGTCTCTCAAGCATCCGGTCGATGAGCGGCGAGGGAAGTGGTCGCTTACGGTCATCTTGTTGAGCTTTACGTAGTCGATACAAACCCTCGACTGTGCAGAGTCTCATATGACCAGTTCCTTGCCTTCATTCTCGACCACTTGTCGCGGATTTCTTTGTACGGCGTGGATCGGTGACCCACGGCTATCCGAGGCGGGGTAAATGAGCCCAACTCGAGGGTTTGAGTATCTCCACCTTGACAACTTCTTTCATTACGGGTTGAGCTTCTACGGGGTCTTTGACCGGTATAGCATCGTCTCGAGCAAGATGTAGTGTTGGCAAGCAGTGTGGGGCGATGCCCTTGAGGTCGGCTAAGGTCCAGCCGATGGCCTCCTTGTACATGCTCATGACGACTCTCGTCTCTTCTTCTTCTTTGATCGTCAGCTCGGAGCTTATGATTACTGGCAGCGTCTCGTTGGCTCGAGGTATATATACTTGAAGTGCTTGATGGCGTTTGGTTGTAGCAGGGCTTTCTTGAGGAAGGTTGCATCGTCTTCTTGTCATGCACTAGTTGTGATCGATAAGCAGTTGATCGTCCCGCCTTGGTGAACTTCTACCTCAAGCTCTTCGGTTGCCTTGACCTCTTCCTTGTCGAGATACTCTAGGTCTTTAGTGTGTCCTTGGATGACTCTGTCGTACACGTCCTTGATTATCACGTTGGTAGAGTATCTCTCAACATCCTTCTCAGTGAGACTGACGAAGTCCACCATCTCGACGTCAATCGGAAATTGCTCGACTTTGTAGATATCAAAGGTGGTCGTCTCTCCAGTGAATTTACATGTGAGTTTCCCCGTATCGCTGTCGATTAAAGTCCGGACCGTCTTGAAGCGGCACGCCCAATGACATGAGTCGCTTCTTGCTCGGGTACTACCCGTATTTAGGACATAGAAGTCATTTGGGAAAATAAGGTCTGCGCCAGCGAGCACATCCTCAGCGATCCTTCGGGATAGACACTCGACTTGTCGCCAGCTGAATCTCAACACAAGATGATCGAGTGGTGCGAGTTTAACTCTTGATAGATGGATAGGGGCATCACATTGATTGATGCCCGAGATCAACATAACAGTCTATCCTCGTTGTCCCAATCACACAAGGTATATAGAACATCCCGGGATCGGTACACTTGATTGGAAGGTCTCGTTTAAGCACGGCTGAGACATTCTCCCCCATCTGGAACTTGGCATCGTCCGTGTACTTGACTCTCTTAGTACATAGCTCTTTGAGGAACTTCGCACACCTCGGCATCGAGGTCAAAGCAGTGATCAAAGATATGTTGATCTCTACCTTCTTAAAGATCTTGATCATCTCATTCATCTCTTGACTTCTTTGTTCCTTGCCAACCTTCACGGAAGGAGGTGCGATCTTGATCTCATCTTGTATGCTACCTTGGGCGAGGCCTTCGTCTCGGGTTGAGTTCCTTGACCAAGTCCTCGACTTCCTCGGTTATGTCTTCTGTCTCGACTGTCTCCTTGAATGGGGCTCCCTCCTTGCTTGGCAAGTTCTTGCCGCTCCTCAAATTGATTGCGTTGACGTGCGTATTGGGCTGGATTTGCACTTGAGCAGGAAGTGTCCCTTGCTTTTGGTTGATCTTTGAGATCTCTTGCGTCAAGGTGTTCAGCTAGGTCAGTGTTTGGTATGATTTTGTGATGATTCTTGGTATTGTTTTACGTGTCATTTTCTATGGTTTGTCCTATTTATGCCGTTGGTTTGATTAAGATTTATCGATTCGGACTTACTTAGTTCGTTTCGGTGTTTTGTAGGAAAGCGCGGAAAATAGGATGAATTGAATCTGCGAGGATCGAAATATATTGAAGAGCATTTCGACGGGGAGTTCGTGGCGAAAACCGTGATCGAGCTAAAACACACTCAAATTCACTCGCATGATCGTGCGAGGTAATTGTGGCGTGATAAGTTAACACGAGTCGTCTCTCAAGGAAAACTTAGCAGGCGATTGTTAGTGTCATAAGCGAGCGATTAAAACCTAAACATTCTAATGCCAGCGGGGTTTGAAACATGCAAGAATTGAAATACGAGAAAATAGCGGCGATCTGGTGGGGTTGTCAATCGAGCTAAACTAATAAAGCGATAAATCTAAGCTAGGGTTGTCGATCCCTAGTTGAACTCTGGCAGGATAAATCGAAAGCGGTAAGCAAAGCATAAGCAATCATATTATTCATAGGGTTTGTCGTTCCTAATCTAAATCTAATTGCACATAAATCATCATCATCAACCAACCAAACAAGAGCGAAATTAAGCGAAAGCATAATAGATTAAGCGACATGAACACGATCCATTGTCACTATGGGTTGAATTCAATAACAATCATCAAACAATATCTTGTGAAATTGATTCCAATAAAGGCGATAAATCCGAGAACATAAATCAGCGATAGATCGAGAACATAAATTCAACGGCATAAATGAAATAGGGATATACAACAATCGTGGTTTGATCTCTTGTTGTCGATGAATTCACAGGAGAAAAATGGGCGAGAAGCGCTTGGCGTGAAGAAAAACTCGAGCAATGAACCCTTTCTCGACCCTAAGCGTATATATATTAAAATAGGAGTGGCGCGATTCATAATGAGCTCACGCTCGAGAAAAATTTGACTTCAATATGAGCTGGCTGGGGTTGAGCGCGGTTGAGGTAAAAAGGCATGAGCGCGGTGAAGTGGCGCCGGCGACCTGTGAACGCTGGGCGCAACGCTAAACTAGCGAGAAGAAGCCTGCGGCGCTGGTCTCCAGCGCGGGTGTCGGCGCTACTGGCGAGGCATTAGGCGCGGGCGAGAGCGCAGCGGCGCGCATACCCAGCAGCCAGAGCAGGCGTGCGGAGTTGCGGCGTGGGCGGGCGGCGGGGCGGCGTGGTGGCAGGTGGCGAGGGCGCTTGCCGGCGCAGGGAGGCAGCGTCAGACAGCGCCAGCCGGGCGCAGGCGAGAGCCCAGGCTAGCAGGCGGGCGAGGCACGAAGGTGGCGCCGGTTCGCCTTGAGCGCGGAGAGAAGTGGCGAACGTCGCTCGGGCGGCCTTGGCTGGCGGCCGTCTTGCATGCGTGGGGGCGCGGGCGTGGGCGTGCGACGGGGTGCCGTCTTGCGACTTTGGTCGTTCGACCCGTTCTCCCGTCGAACTCCGATTTACGCACGGTTTTCGCCTACGAACTCCTGTCGAAATGCTCTTCAGTATTTTTCTGATCCTTGGCAGATCCAATTCATCCTATTTTCTGCCATTTTCCTACAAAACACCGAAACGAGCAGTAAGTCCGAATCGATAAATCTTAATTAAACCAGCGGCATAAATAGGACAAACCATAGAAAATGACCGTAAAACAATACCAAGAATCATCACAAAATCATACCAAACACACGGCACCCGTCGCGTGGCGGCGTGCGTGCACCTACGCCCGCGCCGCCGCGCGACGCCGCGCCGTGCCCGCGCTCGGCCACCGGGTAGCGCTCGCTCCGGCGCCGTTCATAATTCCCTCCGGTGCTCAAGGTGAACCGGCGCTCACACGCCCAGTGCCCGGCCAGCGCCCTCGCCGTCCGGCCCGGCCGCGCGACGCGCCGCCAGCCTTCGTCTCCCGGCCAGCCAGCCGCGGCGCCCATTCCTCGCGCCAGCGCTCCACAGCGCCCGCCAGCGCCGCCTGGCGTCTCCCAGCGCGCGTTCCAGCTCCGCTCGCCATCGCTTTCGGTGCCTCACGCGCTCACTCCGCCCGCCAGCGCCCGTACGCGCTCGCCCAACTCTCGCCCAAGCACCGCGCGCCTCGCCCGCGTGACCTGCGCCCCCGCGGCCGCCTAGCAAATCTGGCGTCGCTCACTCCACCCATCGCCCATGCGCGCGCTTAACTCTCGCCCGCCGCGCATTCCAGCTCGCGCCCGGTAAGGCGTTCCAGTGAACCGGCGTTACGGCTAAGCGAGAATGTTTTGTGGCGCTTCGCTCACTCAAGCCGGCGTTGATCGGTTATATATATATATATATCGCTAGGTCATTTTAAGCGTTGAAAATTTCGAGTCTTCTTGACCCGGCTTGTTGTGTGTGCGTGATCTTTAAACTTCTTGAAGCGATTCCTCGGCAACATAACGAGATACAATCTTGGATTTAATTTATGCTTCGGTTCATCGATTGAATAATCTTATTTATCGATTCATGCTTGGATTTAATAGTTCTTACGGAATCATTTTCTGAGTTTATTGTTTATGATTTTATTGGATTGATTCATAGTGACGATGGATTGTGTTCATGTTGCTTTAATCTATCTTGCTTTCGTTTAATTTACATTCTTGTTTGGTTGGTTGATGATGATGATTTATGTGCAATTAGATTTAGATTAGGGATTGACAAACCCATGAATAATTTGATTGCATATGCTTTTGTTTATCGCTTTTGATTTATCGCTTTCGTAGCTCAACTAGGGATTGACAACTCCTGGTTTAGATTTATTGCTTTATTAGTATAGCTCGGGATTGACAACCCCTAGCTTAAGATGCTGTTTAATTCTCCGTATTTCAATTCCTGCATGTTCCAAACCCTTGTTGGCATTAGAATGTTTAGGTTTTAATCGCTTTCTGTGTATGACATGAACAATCGCCCTGTTAAGTTTTCCTTGAGAGACGACTAGGGTTAGCTTTCCCTACTATAACACCTCGTACGATTGCGAGTCAATTGAAAGTATACTTTTGGTTGAACAGTCAGCACAGATTGCAGGACTCCTCTTGTCTCTGTTTTGAACTTATCGAGGTCTCGCACCACCCTTTCTTGTGTAGCTCCTTGACTGTGCAGTATCTCGGCTAAAGATGGCCGAGCTTGAGGTGGGTTCTGCCCAGAAGGTGCTTGATAGTGTGTGCCTCCGTACCTCAAGTTCTCGTGATTTTTCCATGGTGGGTTATATGGGTCGAAGCGGGGCTTCTGATCTTGAGCGTTTCCTCCACCACCGTTGTTGACATGCCCTAAGGCATTAACCTCTTCTTCTTCGGCTACTTGTAGACACTCGTCCGTGTTGTGGGTGGTGGCAAAGCAAAGCTGACACGCTTTGACATTCTTCTTGGCCATAGTGGGCCTTAACAGATCCATCATTGGTTTCATCATGGCCTTCATATCCTTCATGTCGGATCCGTCTGAGGTGGTAGCTTCAGGGTTGGGCATCATCTTGACCATTGCTTTGGCATCATCTCGAGACTCCTCAGCCAAGTCTACCAGTAGTTTGAATGCCTCGCTGGGTTGTTTGTTGAGGATGGAACCTCCGCACGCAGCACTCACGAGCTGCCTCTGAGTCAACCTCAAGCCATTCACATAGTATTGAATCAAATCTTGATCAGAGATTTGATGATTAGGACACTTTGCCAAGATGGAT
The DNA here is from genome assembly GCA_036937905.1 of Salvia rosmarinus. NCBI lineage: Eukaryota > Viridiplantae > Streptophyta > Magnoliopsida > Lamiales > Lamiaceae > Salvia > Salvia rosmarinus. The sequence continues at coordinate 40,017,236 of CM072821.1, read as the reverse complement.
TTGAAACGACACCAATAGTCATACACCGTCTCGTCATTCCCCATCTGGAGAGAACTCATCCTTTTCCTCACGCTTTGTATCCTTGAGATGGGATAGTATCTCTCAAGGAACTTCTCTTGAATCCCTGCCCAAGTAGTGACACTACCCGTAGGCAAAGTGTACAGCCACTCTCGAGCACCGTCGTGGAGAGTGAATGGAAAGGATATGAGTCGGATGTACTCCTTCTTGACTTCATCCGCACACCTTATGGTGCTACACACCATTTCAAAGTCCGGGAGATGGCGCTGGGGGTCCTCTCCCGGCATATCGCTGAAGCTTGGCAAGATCTGCATGAAAAGTGCCTCAGCTCCCAGTTGTCCTCGATCTCGGGCAAAGTGATGCCCAAGGGAAGGAGACTGTTGTTGTTCGGGAACATCATCTCCCGAAGCGTTTGCTCTCCTGGAGGTGGTGGGTTTTGTAGATTCCTCTCCTCCATGTTGTCTTGCCTTGGTCCGTGCCTCCTCAAGACGGGGGCGTTTCTCCTCAGCTTGCCTCTTCTTCTCCGAATGGTTCTCTCAACCTCTGGGTCAAACAAGAGCTCTCCGTCATCGCCTGCAAGGTTAGGTCGGAGCATGCAAAAACCAAACAAAAAATAAAAAGTGAGTAACAACACTAGAATAACGCAACTCCCCGGCAGCGGCGCCAATCTAACGATCGCCCGGAACCCGTCGTCAAAGGTCCTAGGCGCGTCAAGATAATATTTATAATCTCCTCCAACTTGAACACATAGTTAGTATATGGCAAGTTAAGGGGTCGAACCAAGAGAGCTGGTTGTGTTGTTACTCGAGTTGTCACGGTTTGAGTAGGAGGTTGCCCGGAGGCGAGGTGTCGATCGATCGGCGGTCTCGATGAGATGTACTAGAGATGGATCTTGAGCGAGTAAAGCGAAACTAAACACAAGGTAAAGAGTTAAATAACAAAGCAGTTGGGCGAGGTTCCACACGTTAAGATCTTGGTCAAGATGTCGGTCATAGGTTGATGGTTTCCACAGTGAATGTCGTTGGTTAAAGGTACTAAGGGTGGCGCCCTTTTGGTTATCACGTGCACGGGCCCCCCCCACTTGCCCTTAGGTTTTAGGGCCAATCTGAGCCCCTGCCTTGTCCCTGCGAGGCGGTCCCCTAACTAGGTTATCCCACCCCAGCGACTTGACTCACTAGACAGCCCAACTAGCGAGGTTGTTCCAGGGTGGCTCGTGACCCTTGCCCAGGCCGGCGACTACAATCACCCCTCGGCCGCACTTCCGGGACAACGAGACACTCGATGTCTTACTCCAGCTATTGCTTGTAGCTACCCTCCCCAAGGCTACTGCGAGTTAGCGCTCGAGAAAGGAATAACATGAGTATAAAGGCCAGAGCTTGGGAACACCCACTTAAGGTTCTAAGGTCGTTTAGACCTCACGACTCTCATGACCTCGACTCAACGTGCTTCACTCCGAGCCCAACCAAACCGACTACTCACGCATATTCGACACAAACACAAAAGCAATAAACAAGAACATAAACGAAACCATACTTGAATATAAAATCAAATGCAAAGGAAAAGTATTCTCTGGCAAGCAGTTGCTCGAGCAGAGATAAAATACATAATAAAAATGTTTGCCCGTAGGACTTGTTTATCTTCCTCCCCAATCACTCATGAAGACCAAAGAGACAATGAAAGAGAAAGGTGCAGAGAGAATTCGGACTTGATGCTCTCCACTCCCAAAAACGAATTGTGTGGAGTTGTGTTGTTGGGAGCCTAATTGCACTCCTCCTTATCTTGGTCAGTGTGCGCATCTCGAGGCGGCAGATGGTGAGGTCAGTAGTTGGCTCGGGCTCTCGACACCGATGGGGACTCCTCTGGCTTCATTCTAGACAGGTTTGTCTCATCCCGAGACAGCTGAGTTGACCTTTCCTTTTCGGCAAAAATCGATCTGCGGCGAGAGAAGGACCTTGCCCAGAATCTTCCCATTTGCGTGCAAGTCTGCCAGATTCCTTGTCTGCATCCCCCAGCTGCATTCTGACTTGACCCTCTGTCCCCTACGTCGCTCCTCGTCCTTTTTCCCGCTCTTCCTTATCTCGATCATTCTCTTGGCTTTATGTCAGCTCGTTGGTCAGGCTCAGCTCCTGTGCGGTACCGTGTCTTGGCAAGATGTCAAAATGCCTTGCCAATGTAATCTTCGGGATTTTACCTCTTTCACAGGAGGTGGCCTGACCTTACCCAAGGTCCGTCTCAACCTGCAGCACCCCAAAGCGTGTCCTCCCAGACACAAACACACACAAAGAACACATAAAAATGCACACTTTCTAGGGCAAGGACTACCCCAAAAAGAGCACGAAAAGCGGGCTCGTTAGTACCGATTTGGGTTTTTCATTTTTCGTGTTTTACAGGACGGGATGTTTTTTGTCGTTTTAAGTTTCTAAATAAAGTACATGCCCGGGTTATCCTTTTTCAACATGGCTTTTCATTCCATGTTCCTCGTGATGCATATTTATTATGTTTCCATTTTCACGCATCGGCTACGGATGATTTATCCTAGATCTGAGGATAAGCATCAAGTTTTGAAGCTTCTTCGCAACTATGTTTTGTGTCATCATTCATGCATGCATATTTTCAAGGTATCCCTTTATAGATCTTGATGCCTGAACATATTTGCCTTTTGCATCGAGTTGATTTGAAAACCGAGAGGTTGCCAAATATGGGTTAAGAAAGTCGAAAACTCTCGTTTTACTTCAATCTCCATTTGGATCACGTTATTGCTTTGTTTTGTGGAATATGACTCCAAAAGTTGTTCCGTGTTGTTACCAGGTACTTACCAGTGTGATATGTGAGGTCGTTGGATCTGCGGATATCTCCCGGTAGATGTTTTCGATAATACAGGTTGGGTTATTGATAAACGCGCTTTTTACACGTTAATTGTTGATATTTAAAGATGAATTTAGATCTATTAAGTGCGTTTATGTATTGGATCTTAATGCTTTTATATATTTTTGGAAGATACTGTTCTTGGTTTCCTCTTTGGTATTTTGTAGGCTTATAAGATGATAATCGAAGCATGGAACGAAGCACGAGCAAAAGAAGGGCAAAAACAGGGGCTAGCGGCCACCTTCGCGACCGCAAGCCCAGTCGCGAGCCTAACATAGCTTCTGGACGATGTCTTGCGACCGACCTAGCGACCGCTAGGTCGGCCGTGAGGAAAAACCACTCGACGCGACCGCGAGACGTAGCCGCGAGATGCCTCCGAAAGAGCTACTACCCGATTTCTCACGACCAGGGCTAGCGACCGTGAGCCCGATCGCGAAGTACACCTAGCGACCGCAAAGTCCAGCCACAAGCCGAAGAAGATGCGCGCGTCCAGATTTCTCACGACCAAGCTCGCTACCGCGAGCTCGGCCGTGAAGCGAGGCAGCTGGGCCAAAAATTAGGATTTCCAGCTTTGCTTATAAATAGGGCCCTCGCCCCGCCGCCAGGACACGATTTACGTTTTCATAGTTTTCCTATTTTGCACTCTAGCTTTGATTTGGATCCATCGAGCATTAGTTTTACATTGTTTTACATTAGTTCTACGATTTGTTAGCGCTTTGGGCAGCTTTTATCCGAACAATTTCCGTATTTTCCGTTTTTATTGAGGTTGGGATCTGAACCCAATGATTGTTCTTGGGCCACATTACGGGTTTATCTATATAAATTATATTTCTATGTTTACTTCGTATTTAATTTCGTTTATTATGTCTAGCTAATTTCTGTTCTAATCCTAGGGTTTGCATGATTCCATCCTAAATGTTGTGATTCCTGCTATTATTATTTACCTTCCAGGCATTGATTTATGATTCTTGGTGCTTAATTATATGTGTTAATTTCTGATCAATCTTGATGCATATCTAATTGCCAGTTAATTACTTAACCGTTTTAATTGTCAATCGATCTAGAATGCATAATGCGAATAAGTCTTAAGTCGTAGCTGAGATAGGAACATTCGTAGGGAGCATATTCTTTTTGATCCTTTTGGAGTTACTTATTTTCACCTAGAGACGTAATAGTAATAGGGAAAATTAGTAATCAACTACCACAATTGTCGTAACTGAAATTGTTGGTTACATATGTGATCTTCTATCTTGTCTGGATTAAAATTGGTTAATAGGAAGCAGGATAAACTTACGTTGTGGGTAGGATTAATGCATCCCTAGGGTTAGTCTTTCATTCTTATTATCATCTTTGAGTGTTTATTGTTTTCATTTATTTTTAAGTTGTTACCCTTTGCTTTGGATTTAATATTCGAAGCCCTAAAACCTTTTTAAACATAATCTGTTCTTGGATAATGATGAATTGTTGTTGAGCTAGCTTCTGTGTTTTCGTGATACAATCCCTGTGGATACGATACTCGACTTGCCTTTATACTCAATGCGATAAGTTTTATATTACGACATTAAGTGATTAGTAAACCAAGGAATATATATACATGTTATTCCTTTTGAGAGCGATTTTCCAACGACGATTAATTTTCGATAATTAATATTATGTCGTTTTCTACATGACGTAGCTTGGAATTTAATTCCAAGCTAACTAAATAAAGCGAGTACGACTTCATTATTTGAGTATTTACATGACTCAAAATTTTTATAGTAAAGTTTAGAAGTTTAATTTTGAAATTTATATACATATATATATATATACATGTTTTGAGAAAAATGCATAGGGTGTTTTTTTTTTTTTTTTCTTTTCTACAATATTTTTATATTTATATAGCAAAGAGAATTGAGCAAACATTTTTTTTCTCCTTATTGATGGCCGAAACATTCAAAAAAAAAGAGTGAAAGAAGTCTTTTTTTATACTATAAGTTTTACCACTTGATCAAACACTATATCTAGAAGCTATTTTATAGTATTAAAATACATATTGGGGAAGTTATAGCTTCCATTTTCCTTGGATCAGCAGAAAAGGTGGAGAAAGTGAAGAAAAAAAATGATTTTGATGATGTAATGTATAGTGGTTCCCTTTGATCACAAATGTGAGACATTAAAATTCTTATGATAAGTGGAAACAACACACACAACTTACACTCTCTCATTTCCCTCTTCTGCCGAGAGCTTCCAAGGGAAGAAGAAGGGTTTTTCTCAAGAACATATCAAATCTTCGACTTCTCGATAAAACGAAACCGATTACAAGGTAGACAAGCTTCTACCCTTCTTAGAATGACAAGAAAAATAGAAATTCATCATGGTTCAAGCATGATAGAATGTTCAAAAATATTGAAGAAATTTTGTTTAAGTTGTTAAATAAATTTAAGTTATGTATTAATATTGTTAGTGTGATGCTTATGGACTTAGATTTTTAGTTTAATGCAAGGTTGGATATGTTTAAATTTTCCTTTATTATGACCGAACTATGTGGGAGTTAAATGAGCATGTTTTAAATTTTGTTGGATGATTTGAGCACATTTATATGATGTTGTATATTAATTAAGCATAATATGATTTTACAATAATTTTTGATAAATATTTGAGGAATTCTTTAAAAAAATCGAGAGGTTCATGTCATGGGTTGATGATGCTCAATTTTTATGTGTTGAATATTATTACATATTATTGGTCCTTGATTAATATAGAGCATAATATGAATTTACAAGAATTTTTGGAATTATTATACAAATTTTTCCCAAATTTTTGAAAACCTTAAGTTGTAAGGAAGAGCTTTTTAAATTTTATTTTGATGAATGTGATTATATGACTAAACTCATGAATATTTATAATGCTTAATATGAATGAATTAGATTTTTCGGATAAAGTTTGAAAAATGACTACGTCAAGTTGTTTTGGAAAATGACGTAGAAATTATAAATTATAAGTTCTATGCATAAATTAATTTCACATATATACACTTGGACATATTTAGATGTTAAAGCGAACTTATGAGATTTAATTGAACATGTTGAATAATAAATTTAGGTTTGAGCTTATTATGCTAATTAATTATTTTATATGTTCTAAGGTGAATAATGTGATTTTAGATAAACATATAAACTTATGTATATGAGAAATGTATTAGTTTAAAGTTTGAAATGATTTGACTAAAACATGAATGCATTGAGCATGTTTACTTGAGACGAGCATGTTGTAGGAACGAAGCATGTTAGTGCGTGAGTAGAGTTATGTTTAACGCACAGAGTTATGTTTTATGCCTAATATAAATATGGATTTCTCTGAATAGATAAATTAGGGCGTGTGAGACGAAATAGAGATATGGCAATATCTCTTTTATAAGAATTTGATTTCATAACTGAATTCATTCTACCGGAAAATGGCTAAGACGAATCCAAATGATTGACCTAAATTATTATGAGGTCTAAAGCGATGCTTCATCTCATTTAAAACGAGAGTTTATAAACTAGGGTTTCTCGATGAAAATACAACCCAAATTGGTTAAATGTACAAAAGCCCTAAAAGGTTTTAAGTTCAATTAATAAATCTTAATAAAATCTAAAAAGTTATCGAGTTCCATTAACTTTTGACAATTACCAAAGATGGGACCAGCGTACTGAACTAGTTTCTTACGTAAAGGTGGATCACGGAAGTAAGCAACAAAAATAGAGGAAGGAGATTCGTGTCAAGAAGGAGAGTGTACTAGGTGCGCTTTCTCCTCAAGGATAAAAACAAAATGAAAAGTCTTTAATTACGATGCTTTCTTTTGAGAAAAAAAATTATGATATTTTATTGTTAATTGCCTGCCCAAAGTGTTTATATTTTATGTATGTATCCTATCTGTGTTAGTCAACCAACTTGAGTTTAATCGAATTCGGATCCTATACTAGATGGAGAATTCCTAGTAAGGATTAACGTGTACACTGAGGGTGACTGTGCTCTGAGAGTTTCTCTCGATCGGTCACAGTGCCCGTGGAAGGAGGCCTCCTTCTATGGCGCAAAATGAGTCAGATATGGATCATACAGACAGAAAATATGTCTGGCCAGACAAACTTTATGAAAAAAACTGACAGAAAATGTTTAGTAAACACGGAACCTTCAAATAAAACTCCGTGTGTTACAGATAGGGTAGTGTAATTCAAATTTATGACATATGTTTTTTGCATGAGTCCACTGAGTCTTTGTACTCAGCCCTGCATGTTTGTTTTTAAATGTGCAGGTTGAGCTGGTGATGAGATGAAGCAGTGTCGAGCAGTAGGAATCTTTTGTCGCTAATAATTAGAACCTTGAGTGCACATCTTCATATGTGTACCTCACACGATTCTTCGCTGCAAGAACACTAAGTTATATTTTGATCAGAGAACTAGATCCGCTTTCAGATCAGTTGAACCTTTTTGTTAAGGATCTGATAGGCTAGTCTTTTTTATGTAAATTATGTTTACTTTGATCTCAATGACCTTGATGTTTTTAGACATTTTCTTAATATTTGTCTCATAATTCGATATCTCATTTTCTTCCCCCGCTTCTTAATCCCCATCTTGAGTAATAGTCCCGGCTAAGCCGTCCTTAGGGATAGTGGGCTGTTACATCCCTCCTTTATATATATATATATATTGGATGGTTAACGTGAGAACTATTTTTATCGTGAGAACGTGAGAGCCAAAAAATGATGAATTCAATATGAAAGTTGATGAATCCGCAGAGGAAGTTATTGAATCCAAAAAAATAGATTTTTCTCCTCTCATGGGATTTGAACCCTGGGTGAAAATTCTGAATTTTTGGATTCAATAACTTTCTTAGTGGATTCATTAACTTTCATAGAAAAATCATTTTATTTTTAATAAATTTTCGTGGTTCTTAGTTTTCATGTCAAAAATGGTTCTTATTTAAATATATATATATCTCTCTCTATATATATATATATAAATATATATATATATGATTCTAGTAATATCTGGTCATCAGATAGTATGTATTTGCCAATATAGATCACATATTTTGAACATGTGCGTGCACCACAACCTGACCCGTGGTAGCTTATTTTTCTCTTTTTTTCTTCGTAAGGAGCAAAATGGGAAAAAATCAAATTTATCTTCTTCTTCTTCTTCTTCGTCTTCTCCTTGGCGGTAGCGGGCGACGGCGGCGACGACGATAGCGGACGATGGCGACAGCGGCAGCACTGGCAGACAGCAGTAGCAACATACATTAACAACAACAAACAACCAATTTTGAAAGAAAGAAAAAGAAGAAAAATTTGAGAACAAAATTGATGGATTTTGAGAAAAATAGAAGATGAATTTGATAGATGATCAAATAATCGAGAGAGATGGTGGCTATGGCGGTGGTTCACGGTGAAATTCATCGATAATCGGGGAAAGTGACGGCAGAATTGATGGAGAAGAATGGCTGAGAGATTTGTTGTCAAAAACCATTAAACTGTATTTAACCAAACATAAAACTGCATTTTACAAAACATAAAACTGTATGTTAGCACGAAACAAAAATATGCATTTAACAAAACTCATTCATTCATTTAATAAAACATGTTAATGCATTTGACAAAACATGTTCATGCATTTAACAAAACATAAAAATGCATTGTTGGCCAATGGACGCTAAGGGAGGTGCGAGCGCGAGAGCACGAGCGTATGTTTCCAACCTTCATGCATTATTGTGTTCAACTGCATGTATTTATATGTTCATTTGAATGCATAAGTCAGTTCAACTAAATGCATGATTTGTTTTTCGCAATCACACAACAAATCAAATTACTAATCTATCTTATTGTAGCGAAATTAAGCTTAAAAAGTTCGAAAAAATCTTCACCATAGGATCGATGAGATGAGTGGATGAGATTAAGTACTACATACTATCTCAGACTCGAGTACTATTTGATCTATCCTATATATATAGTTGGATTCTCATGGTACTTGATCTTTAAATAGTATGTAGTACTCAATTTAGACCATGCATTTTAAAAATATGGACTCACCATAATTTAACAAGTGGCAGCCTGTTTTTATTTTTTTTTAAATGGGAAGAAAAAGAAAACAAATTTCTTCTTTTTATCATCTCCTCCAATCATCTTCTTATTCTTCGATTTTTTTCTGACAACGGTATTGGATAGTGACAACGACGACAACTGACAGTAGCAGCAACAACAACGACGGAAACAAAAACAAACAACATATTTTTGAGAGAAAAAAAAGAAGAGGATTTTGAGAGAAAAATGAGGGATCGAAAGAGAAGGTGGCTATGACGGTGGTTTACGACGAAGTTTATCGAAAATCAGAGAAGAATACGACAGAACTGACAGAGAAGGATGAAGAAGAATTTTTTTTGTCGGAAAATATATTCATGCATATAACAAAACGTAAACCTGCGTATTGGCCACGAAACACAATCATACATATGACAAAACACACTCATGCATATTGCAAAAACCTAAACCTTCATGTTGGCCACGAAACATAAACATGTAGACAAAACACACTCATGCATATAATAAAACATATCCATGCATATAACAAAACATAAACTTATATGTTGGCCAACGGGCGTTGGGGAGTTCGAGACCGTGCGCTGGGGCTACATGCGCGCTCAAACGCTCTCTAGTTATGAGTGAGCACTAGGCCCGTGCATCCAACATACATGCATGTTTGTGTTCAAATGCATCCATGTTTGTTGTCATTTATGTGCATAAGTCAGTTCAACTATATGCATGGTTTGTTTTTCTATATCACATAACAAATAAAATTACTGCTTTACCCTTATTGTAATGAAATCAACGGAAATAAGCTTAAAATGTCTGAAAAATCTCCACCATATGATTTATGAGATGAATGGTACATACTACCTAAGGTTTGGGTACTATATATGTAGAGAGAGTAGAGGGATCATATAGTACCCAGGCCTGAGGTAATATGTAGTACTCAATCTCATCCATTCATCTCATGGATCATATGATGGAAATTATTTTGAATTTTTTAAGCTTATTTTAGCTGACTTCGCTACAGTAACGGTAGATTAGTAATTTGATTTGTTATGTGATTGCAAAAAATAAATCATGTATATAGTTGAACACAAATATGCATATACATTAGAAGCGCACAGTCGTGCTCGCTCGTCGCCCTGGCGCACGCTTGTGCATCCCTTAGTGACCATTGGACAACATGTATTTTTATATTATGTTAAATGCATGAACATGTTTTATTATATATATGAATGTATTTTGTCTGCATATTTGTGTTTCGTGGCCAACATTGTCACAGCCCCTCTAATCCAAAGGACAGATTAGAGAGAACTGGAGCTTGGAACAGTGAATGCAAAACAATTTATAAGAATAATCAAAAGATTTCAGAATAATATTTATCGAACTTTAATAATCAAACCTTATTTACAAGGCAAAAGTAATTCAAATGTAAAGGCTACGAGTTCCTTTAACAGTAGGTTCGATAATTCAGACAGATACAACTGTCACAATAACATACAAAATATTCGAATATCGTGGAAAGCATGTGAATGCATATATGACGATATGCACCCAAGGGTATTTTCTTTCAAAACATATATAAATACCAAAAGGTTCTGACTACTCAACATCTCGCTCCATCACCATCACCAGCTCAATCTGCACATTTAAAAACAAATATGCAGGGCTGAGTACAAATAATGCACTCAGTGGCTCATGCCAAAATAATTTATCACAGTTTGAATTACTCTGCCCCATCACAGTAACACACGAGGTTTTAATTTGAAATACTCGTGCTTACTAAATATTTTCTGTCATTTTCAATAAATATCGCTTGGCCAAGCATTTTCCACATATGTATGATCCACATCCACCACAACAATCATTCACAACAATTCCCTGCGCTGGAGAGGAGGCCTCCTCTCACAGACGCCGTGACCGGCCGAGCACCATTTCGATTACACGATCACAAATAATCGGTGCACAAAATCCGGGCCATCTCGGCCACGGGATCTGAATTCTCCATCATTCTTGGGGTCTTCGAGAATACGAATTCAACATGTCGTGAAGTGGGAGCTACCGATATTATGCATCAATAATCATGGATTGGATACATACATAAAACATAAACATTTTGGGCGGTAATTAAATAAATCGGTTCATAAATATTTGCTTGCAATAAAGCATAAATAAATAAATCATTTGATAAGTTTTATCAATTTGAGTATAGTAAAGCCCACCATTACTTTGGAACTTGAATTTCAACATGCGTGCTCTTACCTCGTTGCGCATGAACTTTCGTCCCGCTACGCAAAATGTACGTTTAATGCGTTGGCATGCTTTCGAGATTTTCAAAGTTCATTTAACTTTGATAAATAAATTAATAATTGAAGTTTCGATGATTCTTTATACTTCTAATCGTTGAAGCGTCGCGTATATCAATAAAAATAATTCTCGTATATCGAGAGAGCGTAATATGATCTACGATCTCATTTTAACCTTTTAGGTTAAATAATCAGCGATATAATAACGTTATTCAAAACAAAGATTTCAATCATGAAATCTTTTCTCACAATTGAGATATTCGGATAAAAGTAATCGTTTTCACGTATTAACATATTTAATGAGCGTATTTAAATGCGTTAATGTCGAAAGTCAACCATTTTGACTTTTCTTTATAAATCTTAAATAAAACATATTTTAATGAATAAAATCAATATAAATCGATTTTTAATCGATTTCTTTTTGTAAAGCTTTAATCCTCGATTTTTCACGTAAATCGATAAATTTGATTAATATTTTCTTTCAATATTAATCTTTTAATACATTTAAGCATTATTTATGCTTTTAACGTTATTTAATATAACGTTTCATCTTAAACATAATATTCTATGTTTAATATTTCCCAAAAATTCAATTATGTCTAATATAATTTTTAGACTTATAATAAATTATTTTTCTTGATATTAAGGATTTAAAATTCTTAATATAATTAATCAAGCTTTCGGTTCAAAGCTTATATTTTCATTATTCTTCCAAAAATTCTTCCAAATTCATATAGTGTATTATTTTACACTATGATCATTAATATGTATTAATATCACTATAGGAAAATTTGGAACTCACCTATATACATAGTATAGGCTCTCGATTTTTATCAAAATAATATCAAAATTTTTCCAAAAATTCTAATAATTATACACAAGCCTCAAATATTAATATATAACATAATTATAACCTAAGGTTCAACATATGAAAATTCTATACCAAGGTATATATGTTCAAAGGTTTCGGTTCTTCCAACCATATACACTAACATTTTTATAAAATTCTAATTAATTTACACTATGCTTATACAACATAGTGTAGTAACCTAACATCATAACCTTAACTAAAAACAACATAATCATCAAGTATCTAAGCTTGGAAGCTCACGGTTCTTAACAAACATTGGAGCAAATAAATTTCCAAAATTCTTGATTAAATCATGTAATACATAAATGATGTCCTAAATCACTAATATGCTATTACATTTCTTAAATTAAAATTGTACATTAACTTAGCAATTTCTACACATTTTCGGTAATATTAAAAACAAGGTATAGGATTTTTATAAATTTCAATTAAATCACTATAGGCTACTACAACACCATATATCATTAATTCATACTCAAATCCTTGAAAATTTTGGTACCTAGGAGATAATCTCATAACCTTTTAAATATCAATTTAAACATGCTACATGCTTATAAATCATCTTATTACACATTATTAGTAGCGGTATCATGCTTAGCATACTTTCTTACTTAAGAACCATGCTTGAAATTTTAAATCTAACCATTAGAAATTTAAAAACTTAGGGTATAATCGAAGCATGTTCGATTTCTAACCTTATTAGCAGTATCGATTGGTTATAGGATAACAAGAACTCAAGCAAAGGAGAAGAATTGAAGAAGAGAGTGTTTGGTTTTCTCCTTTGGAGAGCTCACGAGAGAGAGGAAGAAAAGAGGAGAATGTGTTGTGTGATGTGTTTGTGTGCTTCAAGATACATTAATACTTAAGTAATTAGAACAAAAGAAACAACACACATGCAAGCATCTCGGCTCTCTCACAAAATTAACAAAACAAGAAATGAATTAACTTAGTCAAAGTTGTGAGGTCATGATAGAAAATATCCTTACATATCATTAATACCTTGCAAGCTTTATAAAAGTAATTTGGGAGAAACAAATTAATTTGTTTCTTGTAGCCTTAACCATCGACTCTTGTGAAGGGAGAAAAGAAAAATTTTCAGATTTTCTTGTGTTATTACACAAGTGTATTTATTACACTATTTCCCAAAATTGATAATACATCATCAAGTGTAGAATTAGTCAAATAATTGGCTATCCACAATTAAAACCCACTTGGTTAATAAATTCACAACATAGTATTTGTACACCAAAAGTGGCGTGAACTTGTGCATGTAATACCCGTCTTTTTAAACACATTTTGCATGGCGCGTTTTTGAGAAAAGGTCAAAGGTTGACTTTTGTTTGGTGATCGACCGTCACGAAACCTCAGGCGTTGTGAAGAGTGTCTTATGACGAATTCATAGACACTAAGTATGCAGGTTTTCGACCACCCATGAAGGTTTGGCACTCCGGGGAAGTTATCGAAAAACCGGACTTTTCATGGATCTTTTAAAGCATATCTTGTTTATAGTCATTGTGTCCGGTATTTTATTTCGTGTCCATGGGTACCAAGTTTGCTAAATTTGGAGTCCGTTTGCAAAAGTTGCGTCGCTTTTTGCGTTTTCGAAAAGGGCCGCTTGCGCAAGCAGCTGCGCAGCCCCCTGAATTTTCCTATAAATAGGAGGCTAGGGCCTTCATTTTCAACGTTCATTTCCTTCGTCTCTCTGTGTTTACGGAAGAGCCGAGCAGCTCAGTGCTGCTGAGCCAGCTGGAGGAGTGGGGATCGGCGGGAGGCTCGGTGGCGGCGCCATTCTTCTTGCCGAGCCACCACCGCCGATCAACCACCCCGGGCAACCCGTTTTCTGTTTTGTCCTTTTCTTGTTTTGATTCCGCCTTTTAGTAGATCGTATAGCATAGAACTCGGGAATCTAAAGGGGCGGAGACGGAATAACGGGCCGGCCAATTTGGCCAAAGCTCCGCCGCCATGCCGCCGCCGCCGCCGTGCTGTTGGCCGCCGTTTGGTGGCCGACAGACCCTGGCACAGCTCTGGTCCTTTAGGTTTTGAGTTCGGGCTATGCATTCTACTAAAGTACCGATTCCGTTTTACATTTTTCGCGTTTACGCATATCGGGATGTTTTCCGTTGCTTGAGTTTTCTAAAGGAAGTACATGCCGGGTTATCCATTTTCAACGTCGTTTGTCATTCCATGTTAGTCGTTATGCATATTGCTTATGTTTCCATTTTCATGCATTGATTTTGGATGGTTTATCTAGATCGAGGATAGGCATCGATTTTGAAGCTTCTTTTTGCTAAGATTTGAGTCGACTTGCATGCATGCATATTTTGAAAGTACCCTATTATTGGTCTTGATGCCACGAATATATTTCCATACGCATCGAGTTGATTTGAAAACCGGAGAGTGCGAATGTGGGTTCGGAAAGTGAAAACCTAATTTTGCTTGATCTTCGTTTGGATCACGTTGTTGCTTTGCTTTGTGGGAAGTGACCCCAAAAGTTGTTCCGTCTTGTTACGGTACCTACCGGTCGATCGGTGAAGTCATCGGATCCGTAGATATCTCTCGGTTGGCGTTTTAAATACATTCGAGGTTGGGTTATATATGCTTATTTTGAGTTATTTACTCGATATTTCAAAATAAAACATATGCGCCGTAAAATGTTTTGTGAAATTATTCTTGTTCTACGATCGAGATATGGTTCTATCATGGTTGTGCGGATCTCTATTCGGTGGGTTGATCACCATCTTGAGTATTGATCATAAGGGGATAGACCCGAACACGTGGTTATGGTTACGAAGGGGATAGACCCGGAAGTCCACACGGAAATGGTAATGAGGTGGTTATGGTTACGGCGAGTTTGACCCACGAAGTCCACACGAGTTAGCCCGGTGGATACGTTCGGGCGTGGGCCATTGGATATGTTCGGGCGAATGAATGTCATGTGATGGGTGGCGGGATCGTTCGAGCCGTGGTTCATGGTTCTATGATGGGAGTAATGATAATAACGGATCGGTATCGAAAAATGAAAAATCTATTTTGCTTACTTAGAAGTGGATTCGTTTTAAAACCTTCTAAGGTAAGTGCTCTAAACACTGACCTCATGATTCTTTTGATTTATGATAAAACCCGGTGAGTGCGCTAGTACTACCCCAAACTCTTTTCAAATCTTTTCACGGATGGAGGAGAATTTTGGGCAGGCGGCTTTGAGGGTGGGCTGCGGGTTCTTCATGCTATGCTTCAGCGATGTTGTGTTATATCGTACTACGATAATTATGTATTCTTGTCCCTTATTTGCTTTCGATTGGGAACAAGATTTGTTATATTATTCTTTGTGAGTCTCGATATGAGCATGCTATGTGGTTGACGGTCTAGTTGACGAGGATGTAATGCTATTTTGCTTTCTTGCATTACTTATAATAAACCGAGATCATGTTTTACGAGGTTATGATATCGATATTATTACATTGGTGGATTGTTTGTGCACCCCCCGCCGAGGATATGTCCTAGTTATAGAGGAGATCTTGCCCGATTTCATGGTCACATCTTCTTATCATGTATGTTATATGTACCCCCTTCTGACTTTGACTTCTTAACCCCACCCCTAATCACACCCCGGCATCCGTGCCTTCCCTCGGGAATTGGGCGTGTGACTTAATGTCGAGCAGTTTTACGGCTTTGGGTCTAGTTTTCATAATTGTTTGATATCAAAGCGGTTCGTTTGCTTTATATCATATGCGTTCTTGAAATTGAGTGTTTAGAACTTGTTCTTCTAAAGCATTTATCAGTCTGACTACCCTCGACTCACCGTCGGTCCGCCTCCTTTAAAAAGGGGATGAGGTATGTGTTTATTTGCTGATGCTTTATGTGGTTATGTGATGCTTGATGTGATCTTGGTTTCATGTGTTTTGGCCTGGTAAGAGTTTACGTGATGTAAACGTGATGTGGATGAGATGTGGTTGGATGGTGATGTGGATGTGGAAGTGATTGTTGATGGAACAAAAAGGGCCTGTGTGGCTGTGATGTGAAAATCGTTTATATGATATGATGTGATTAATGTGATCACGTATGGTTGATGTAAGTCTATGTGTTTACATAGCAATATGTTGTTGATTGAAAATCTTGTTTATTTTGATAAACGAGTGCTTGTAAGTGAATCCTGTATTTGCTTACGTGATTATATCGATATTGATATTGATATGTGTTGAAATGAACATGTGTATGAGACATGATTACCCGGATATTTGGGATGGTAAAGGAAGCGTGAATATTTGTTGTTGTTTTATGGTGAACTAACATGTAGGTTTATGGATATTGATGGCCCGGACAACGTTGGTTGAGATCTCACGAGAATGGATGAGCATATCAAGTAAATTCGGGGAATGTGCCGGAATATTCATGAGCCGTTGGGAGTATTTACGGGAAGATTTGTTGGGTTATGGAGAAAGGTTCGAGGCGGTGGGAAAGTGTCGAATCTGAGGCCTACTATCGGATGACGAAAGGCTACCAAGCGGGTTGGCAACCGTGGGCGAGAAAGCAAGGACATGTGTTGTTGGGCGGGATCTATCACGAGGCACCTTACCTTGGACTTTCTTGAGTTATTTGCTCGAGTATGGAGGCGGTGGGCAGACCACGAGTATACCATCGAGGAGGATGTGGTTGCGAGACACCCTCGAGGACCGATCGGATCGATGATAGGGATGATGTTCCCGAAGAGCCATTGGGAGAACAACCATCAATCGAGGCGATCGCCCGGTCATCGAGATACACGGTCACTACACCTCCATCGGCGATCCTTACCTTGGGAGGATCCGGAACGACTTTGAGGCGGGAACTTCGGGGCGAGAGATATTGTCCGTCCAAGCGGTGGCGCGAAGAAGCCCGAATCGAGAATCTTCATGCCACCAAGCGTATCGGTGGCATCCGGGAAGGCGACTACGAGAAGAAGAGGAGGACCCGGATGAGAGCGAGGAGGATAGTGAGGATTCGGAGGACCGGTGATCGGATAGCCGATGACTCCGATGGTCGGGCACATTGAGGAAGGGCAGCGCGAGCGAGGACTCGAGCACGGCTTTCACGACACTCGAGCGATCGAGCACGGCTTGGATGGGATCATACCCACGAGGCTTGCTTCCATGCGGGATCGCTTTTACGGCGGCGGCCAATTCAAGCCACGATTGGAAGGAAAGGGAAGATGAGGAGAGCGAGAATGGAACATTTGGGACGGCGGGGAATAGTGGATGGATATGGAGGGCGAGGATCTAGGTAGTCGGTGTGTGCGGTGGCGATCATGATCTGCTAGAAGCATGGACGAGGCGGCATCTTTTGCGATGGACGGTCGATTCTTTTGCTCACATCGACCTTTTGGTGACATACCTTGATCTTGTATTTTGTGATCCTTCATGGACCTTTGAATATTCTTGATACTAGCATTTGTCTATGACGGGATGTTTATGTTTGATGCTTATATGTGATATGAGCTATGCCGTGATGATATATGATCTATGTGATGTGTGATGATAATGTTATGTGAAATGCATAACGATGATATGTTGACATGATTGCATGATTATATGTGATCGTGCGTGATATGTGGTATATGTGATGATATGTGCTATGGGTGATGATATATGTTATGCGATGATACCGGTTATCTATGCGGCGTTTCTAATGTTTCAAGCGTCGATGCAGAATGCGAGAACAAGGAATCGGAGGAACAATAGCGTGGAAGAAGCCGGGAACCACCTTTGGTTCGGTGACATGCGATCGAGAGTTTCGCGGCGAGAATCCCCTACGTTCGGCGGTCTCGGCGAACCGATCGGCGAGAGCTGGATCGATCCACGAAAGGATCTTGAATACATCGGTGCGAAGAAGCGGAAAAGCTGAATGCGCGATCTTTCGACTAACCGATGAGGTGATTTACGGTGGGAATCCGTGAGGAGGACCCTAACACCGGGACGATGGGCAAGGTATCGTGGGAAGATTTCGAGGAAGAACTCATGGAAAATGCGTGCACTGGCGTTTCTGAGAGAGAAAGCAAAATGAGTTACGGAATCTTCGTCGAGGAAGAAGGGCGGTCACGAAATGCGATCGCTCGTTCGATAAATGCATCACGTTATGCTACGTGCACAGTGACCGCGAGGCTGCCGAGGCGAGCGAGTTCGAGAGAGGACTCGACCGAGATCGAATTTCGCTCGTCGATCGGGGAGATCGGCGTATCGCGATCCTTGACCGGGCATTAAACATTGAGTCGATGTTGCCCGGGGAGAACAATGCCACCGGACAGCCATCGGCGGAGGAAGAGTAAGAGGAAATGGGAAGATCGGGAAAGGCAATCGGTGTTCGAGGAACGAGGCGGTCGATGATTCGAGGAATCAAGGCATTCAAGTGAGAGAAAGCAACCTTGGGAAGGAATTTCCAACCCATGCGGCGGTGTGGAAAAACCTTGGTGCGAAATGCCAAAGGAATCATTTCGGTGAATGTAGGCAAGGTAGCACCGAGTGCTATCGTTGTAAGAAATCTGGACATTACGCTCGAGATTGTCCGTTAGGAGGGCGGCGGTGCGGCCGTCGATGGCGACATCCGGCTCATGAGCGAGAATCATGCTCGCCGAGGACAAACAACGGGCGAGGAGGTCACCTAGGCCGACAAACCAAAGGCCACCGCGGCAAGCAAGGGTGTCGCCTTGAATCGTGAGCAGCTCAAGCTCCGAAATCTTGCGGTATAATCCATATGAGTGATATACCCGTTTTCGCTTTGTTTGATCTGAGAGCCTCACATTCTTCGTTTGAAAATCGCGTGTGAGAGGTTGGGTTTGGTACCCGAGGAATCACAGTACCACAAATTAGCATCCGTCGAGAAGTGCTAAAAGCGAAAAGATTTGCGAACCGGGAAGTAGAAATACGTGGCGAAGGTCTTTGTCAATTTGCATGTCATCGGAATGGAAGATTTCGATGTCATCTTTAGCATGGATTGGTTGGAAAAGCACATGGCAACTATCGTTGTCTCGAGAGAAGTTGCTTTTCGAACAGCGAAGGAGTGGAAGTTTGTTTCCACGGCATAAGGATGGGTGTTTGCGTGCGATGATCTCGACCCGAAGGCGGTGAGGATGATCGGGAAGGAAGGCTGTCAAACTTTCTTGGTAAGTTTGACGAGCGCGATGAAACAGTATAAGCGATTGCGAGAGGAGCGATGGTGTGTGAATATCGGACGTGTTTCGAGGACTTGCGGGTTTACCGCTGATAGACAAGTGGAATTCACTATTGATTTGGAACCGGGGCAGCACCGATGTCAAAGGCACCATATAGAATGGCACCTAAAAATTGCAGAAGCTGAAAGCGCGATTGCGGGGCTGTTGGATCTAGGTTTTATCCGACCTAGCGTGTCGCCGTGGGGGGCGCCGATTACGTTCGTCAAGAAGAAGGATGGGTCGATGCGGATGTGCATTGACTACGGAGCTGAATAAGGCGGCGATCGAAACAGATATCCTCTTCCAAGGATCGGCGATCTTTTGACCAGCTCGAGGGGCGAGTGTCTTCTCTAAGATCGATTTGAGGTCGAGGCTACCATCGGTGAAGATCGGGAAGGAGGGCGTTGCGAAGACCGCGTTCGGGGCGAGGTATGGGCACTCTGAGTTCATCGTGATGCCGTTTGGTTTGACCAATGCGCGGCGATCTTCATGGATCGATGAATCGAGTTTTCCATCGATGTCTGGATAGTTTCGTCTTGGTTTTATCGATGATATTCTCGTCTATTCAAGAATGCGAGTTGCATAGAGAACACCTCCGTACCGTTTTGGAAGCGTTACGGCGAGAGGTTGTATGCAGTATAGTAAGTCGAGTTTTGGCTCAAAAAGTGATGTTCCTTGGACATATCGTATGCGAAGGAATCAAAGTCGACCCGTGAAGGTTGAGCGGTAAATAGCTGGAAGGTTCCGACTAATGCCAATGAGGTTGAAGCTTTCTAGGCTTGGCGGATATTATAGGCGTTTCATCGAAGGGTTTTCGAAGTTGGCAAGGCCGATGGCCTTAACTGACTCGAGAAAGGAATCAAGTTTTCATGGTCGAAGCTTGTGAAGCAAGTTTCGGAGTTAAAGAAGAAGCTAACAACCGCTCGGTGTTAGCCGTGCGGAAGGAGCGATGGGTTTGTGGTCTACACGATGCATCAAACTTGGTTTGGGTTGCGTTCTCATGCGAGCAGGAAGGTTATAGCTTACGCGTCTCGTCGGTTGAAACCGCGCGAGTTGAGCTACCAACTCACGATGCGGAGTTAGCGGCGATCGTTCATGCGTTGAAGATTTGGAGCACTATCTCTATGGAGTTAAGTGTGAAATCTTCACGGATCACAAAACCTCAAGTACTTCTTTGAACAAAAGAAGTGAACATGAGGCAAAGGAGATGGCTAGAGTTGGTGAAGGATTATGATTGCTCTATCGGTTATCACCGGGAAAAGCGATGTCGTAGCGGATGCCCTTAGTCGCAAGTCGAGGCGAAGTTGGGATATCTTCTTCTGAGAGAAAGAGCTTATTCGAGATTTCGAGAAGCTCGACTGGAAGTGATTCACCGCGGAATCGGTGCAAGGATTCATCATGACTTTGACGGTGAACCGGACTGAGAGAAGCCATCGTGAGTCTTGCGAGGAGGCAATTCTGGAAAGATGCGTTTGAAAGCAAGGCTAGAAGATAGCAAGGGTTTCGCAGGCGAAGGACAACGCTACTATTCGAGGAAGGTTATGTGTGCCACTCGATAGGGAATTGAGAGATAAAATCATGAGTGAAGCTCATGAGGCACCAAATATCTGACTCGTCAGGAAGCACCAAAATGTCTGAGAGACCTTAAGAGGAACTTTTGGTGGGAAGGGATGAAAAAGGATGTAGCAGCGTTTGTGGAGCGTTGTTTGGCTTGTCGACAAGTGAAAAGCTGTACACCAGCGTCCGTCGGGATTGTTGCAACCGCTACCAATCGAATGGAAATGGGATCATATCGGTATGGATTTTGTGGTGAGTTTTCCAAGGTCGTGAGAGGAAACACCGCTATATGGGTTGTCGTCGATGGTGGCGAAGTCGACTCATTTCTTACCGATTCGGATGGCGTGCGGGTTGGATAAGCTTGCTCGACTTTCGTCGAGAAATAAATGCGGTTACATGGTGTGCGGTATCGATTCGTCGGATCGTGACCGAGGTTCACGTCGAGGTTTTGGAGGAGTCTGCGAGGAAGCCGTGGGGACCAGGCTGAATCTTAGTGCGGCATTCCATCCTCAAGCGGACGGTCGATCGGAAAGGGCGATTTAGGTTTTGGAAGACATCTGCGGCGATCGTGGCCGACGAGAGGAGAAGTGGGAAGAGATACTACCTTTGGTAGAGTTTGCCTATAACAATAGTTATCGAGGCCACCATAGGAATAGCTCCTATGAGCGTTATGCGGAAGGAAGTGTCGATCGCCACTTTATTGGGACGAAGTGGGCGAGAGGAAGATGTTAGGACGAGATGGTTCAGCAGGCGGTCGAGGTTATCGATCGAGATCAGCGAAGGATCAAGGAAGCTCGGGGCGGCGAGAAGTCTATGCGGACAAGCGTCGTCTGGATCTTGATTCATGATCGGAGATCGCGTTTTCATAAGGTTTCCCCAGCGAGAGTCGTTCGTTTTGGGAAGCGAGGTGAGATTCGACCAAGGTTCGTTGGACCTTCGAAGTTCTTGAGAGGATAGGCCCGTTGCCTATAGGTTAGCTTTGCCGCCTAGCATCGGAGATGTTCATGGCGTGTTTCACGTTTCTCGGTGAGAAATGCGTGTTCGACCCAAACACGTGATCAAGCATGACCAAGTGGTTCTTGCTCGGGATGCGAGTTACGAGGAAGGCGGTGGCTATCTTGGAGCGAAGTCGAGGGTTGAGGAACAAGCGATTCCGTTGGTAAGGTGTTGTGGAATCACCACGGAGAGGAGGAAGCTACGTGGGAGTTGGAAGACAAGTTCGGGGCTCGGTGCCACGAGTTGTTTTCTCACGTGTTTGAAATTTCGGGGCGAAATTTTTCTAAGGAGGAGGATGTAATACCCGTCTTTTTAAACACATTTTGCATGGCACGTTTTTGAGAAAAGGTCGAAAGGTTGACTTTTGTTTGGTGATCGACCATCACGAAACCTCGAGGCGTTGTGAAGAGTGTCTTATGATGAATTCATAGACACTAAGTATCTGAGTTTTCGACCACCCATGAAGGTTTGGCACTCCGAGGAAGTTATCGAAAAACCGGACTTTTCATGGATCTTTTAAAGCATATCTTGTTTATAGTCATTGTGTCCGGTATTTTATTTCGTGTCCATGGGTACCAAGTTTGCTAAATTTGGAGTCCGTTTGCAAAAGTTGCGTCGGTTTTGCGTTTTCGAAAAGGGCGCTTGCATGCATTGCTGTGACCCCTCTTTCCTATAAATAGGAGGCTAGGGCCTTCATTTTCAACGTTCATTTCCTTCGTCTCTCTGTGTTTACGGAAGAGCCGAGCAGCTCAGTGCTGCTGCTGAGCCTGGAGGAGTGGGGATCGGGCGGGAGGCTCGGTGGCGGCGCCATTCTTGGCTTGCCGAGCCACCACCGCCGATCAACCACCCGGGCAACCCGTTTTCTGTTTTGTCCTTTTCTTGTTTTGATTCCGCCTTTTAGTAGATCGTATAGCATAGAACTCGGGATTCTAAAGGGACGAGCGGGAAGCGGCGGAGGCCGGCCATTTTGACAAGCCGCCGCCGCCATCGCCGCCGCCGCGCCGTGGGCTGTTGGCCGCCGTTTGGTGGCCGGCAGACCCTGCACAGCTCTGGTCCTTTAGGTTTTGAGTTCGGGCTATGCATTCTACTAAAGTACCGATTCCGTTTTACATTTTTCGCGTTTACGCATGTCGGGATGTTTTCCGTTGCTTGAGTTTTCTAAAGGAAGTACATGCCGGGTTATCCATTTTCAACGTCGTTTGTCATTCCATGTTAAATCGTTATGCATATTGCTTATGTTTCCATTTTCATGCATTGATTTTGGATGGTTTATCCTAGATCGAGGATAGGCATCGATTTTGAAGCTTCTTCATTTGCTAAGATTTGAGTCGACTTGCATGCATGCATATTTTGAAAGTACCCTATTATTGGTCTTGATGCCACGAATATATTTCCATACGCATCGAGTTGATTTGAAAACCGGAGAGTGCGAATGTGGGTTGAGAAAGTGAAAACCCTAGTTTTGCTACGATCGTCGTTTGGATCACGTTGTTGCTTTGCTTTGTGGGAAGTGACCCCAAAAGTTGTTCCGTCTTGTTACGGTACCTACCGGTCGATCGGTGAAGTCATCGGATCCGTAGATATCTCTCGGTTGGCGTTTTAAATACATTCGGGTTGGGTTATATATGCTTATTTTGAGTTATTTACTACGATATTTCAAAATAAAACATATGCGCCGTAAAATGTTTTGTGAAATTATTCTTGTTCTCGATCGAGATATGGTTCTATCATGGTTGTGCACGGATCTCTATTCTTTACTTGATTTTGGGTAAGCTTACAAAGGAATTGGGAGCAGTGAATTTCGGCCTGACTTTCATCCGAGACAGGATGGCGTGACGAGCGATCAAGCTAGAGGATATGTTAAGCGGTAGTATTGGATCGGCAACTTGGGAACAAGTTTACCACTTATTGAGTTCGCCTACAATAATAGTTATCGGTGACAATCGCATGGCCCTAAGAGCATTATATGGAAGAAATGTCGATCGCCACTTTCTTGGGATGAAGTTGGTGAAAGAAAAATCTTAGGGCCCGATCGGTCGAGAAATGATTGAAATTGTCGTCGATAAGACAAGAATAAAGAGAAGCTCGGGATGGCGAATCATATGCGATACTACGTGAATCCAGCTAGAATTTGAATGTGGAGACAAGTTTTCCTTAAAACCTCTCGTCAAGGCATTGTAGATTTGGGGTAAAGGGAAAGTTGAAACCACGATTTATAGGACCTTACGAGATCCTTGAGAAAATAGGTCACATGGCATAGATAGCTTACCACGAGTTTGGGTAATGTTCATAATGTGTTTCACGTGTCTCGGTGAGAAATACGTGTATGACCGAAACACGTAATACACATGATGGCGTGGTCTTAAATCGATATGAGCTATGAAGAGAACACGTGGCTATTTTAGACCATAAGGTTCAACGGTGAAAATAAATCGATCGATAGTGAAAGTCCTATGGAGCACCACGGACGAGAGAAGCTACGTGGGAACTCGGGGCGCCATGAAGAGCGTACCGAACTCTTTTGAGGTATGCAAATTTGAGGCGAAATTTTTTAAGGGGTAGAATGTAATATCCGTAATTTTAATACTAGATTACGATAATTAATTACGTAATTAGCATTATTAATTGATAATTAAAATCTTAATTAGTCGACTCTTGACTTTGACCAAGCATAATTGAATAATTTACGTGAGAGATTCAGGAGCCTTAGTGAATTAAGGAATATATTTTAATATTCCTTGAGCGTAATTTTAACGTTGAATGAATTCGGCGTTCGTCTTCTGATATTATTAAGCGTTAAGCAATTTGAAATTCCTATTATTATAGGATAAATAAAGTTGTAACAAACTTTATTTTGAACATTTTGGAGAATAATTAAGCTATGAGAATTTAGAGGCGTTTACGTCTACGTTTAGAATAATCGCGATAACTTTGCATATGATCTCGGAATTATAAAATTCAAATTCCTATATTTATATTATTATATAAGGGCATTATTTATCATTAAATAATGCTAGAAAATTAAGAAGCAATGTACATTATTTAATGGGTTTGAAAACCTAAGATATTTAAATTAGGGTTTTATGATCCTAAATTATTTTAAATACTTTCCTATGATTAAATTTATTATCTAAGACATATAATATGTCACATAATTGTAGTAGCTATTTTATACAAGAAAATAAAATGTTTGGGAATACCTTAGCAATTTTGAAAATTAGGGTTTCCTAAGTATGATTTAATTTTATTCTTACCTAATTAATGATATATGATAATATTATATTATTATGATGTCATTAAGGACTAAATGAGGTGTAATACAAGTTGCACAAGTGTGGTGCACTTGTATACAAGGGAATTATGGGATTTTGCATGATTTTATGTATTATATATTATTTATAATTAATAAATAAATATGAGTTGGATCCTACCTATTATGAGTTGTAAAGTAGCATTAATTAACAATGAATAAATATCCTAAAATCTTTGGACTATATAGGCGAAATTTTGAAAAGGTTGAAAAATTTCTTAATTTCAACTATATATAGTCTTATTTGTATAGTTGAAATTTTGACTTTTCAAATCAACTTTATACTATATTAATAATATGATAATAATATAGTATATAATATAAAAATAATAAAATTCTCCTCCATTAAAAAGCATGGGAGAAGTCACAAGTGTGACATTATATGATTAATTATTTTTCATATAATTATGCAATAAATTAATAATTAATTATATAGTATAATAAAATATATAATATAAGAATAAAACAAAAATAAATCCTAAGGCCTATTGAAAATGGGCGACACATTTACATACTTGATTTATTGATTTAATTAATTATAACATGATTTACTTAAGGACAAATACATTATAGTTGTAATGATAAAATTAAATTTTTGTCTCATAGCTTAGTGGAGGTGCCGATTTCTTTGACCTTAATTAACAAGTGTATGAGATATTTATCATGTAATAATTATACTACAAGCAACATACTATAAATATAACTATAACTCTCATCTCCCGTTTAGTACCCAATTTTGAAACATAGAGAAATTAGGAGAGTTCTTCAAATTTTCAAACCTAGATCATATAAGCCTTGACAATAAAATCGAACCGATTAAAGGTTAGAAATTTTCTGAGCTTCGATTACGTACGAAATTTTAATTTATCGTTAAATTTATGTTATGATCTTAGTTTATATATATGATTTTGAAAATTATGAATCATATGCTAAAATGTTTAGATATTATGTTTATATGATGTTATTAAGCATGTATATTAATTATATCATGAAATTAAACATCTATCAAATTAAAGTTTGGACGAAAACTTAGGGATGATATATGTTGATGATTTTAATTTTTAATTGTTGATTTAAGCATGGAATCATGATCTAGGATATTAATTATGCTTATATGAATTTATTTAGAATTTTGGAAAACTATAGCTTATATTTATATGAATCTGAAAATTATAAGCTATGCTTATGATGATGTGATATAATTCATGTTTAAGTGTTATAATAGCATATTAAGTGTGTAGATTCATAATATATGGTTGTGGAAATTTATTGAAATTTAT
Organism: Salvia rosmarinus; assembly: GCA_036937905.1. NCBI lineage: Eukaryota > Viridiplantae > Streptophyta > Magnoliopsida > Lamiales > Lamiaceae > Salvia > Salvia rosmarinus. The sequence continues at coordinate 39,990,810 of CM072821.1, read as the reverse complement.
AAATATTATTTTGACCTAAGTCGAAAATTTAAAAGTGACTTAGGTAAATTTTATTCAATAAGTCACAATAAATAACAATTATGTTGTAGTAAGCATAATTGAGGGTGATTAATTGAGATATGATTTTATTGGAATTTTTAAAAATCATTTGATGGGTTAATTATGAAGAAAACTATAGGTTATAATACTAAGGTGTATAAATTTTATTTGACTAAGGTAATTACATATTATTAATCACATGATAAAATAGTGTAACATGTGAATTTATAAAATTTTTGCAAGTCTAGCTATTTAATTAATAGTGACGAAAACTATATATTATGTGCATTAATGTTATAAATTTATTTTATCAGTATAATTACATATTATGATCTAAAATAATGTTTTAGACATAGTATGATTTTATAGAATTTTGGAACAAAATTGCACATAAATGATAAAATTTCATAAATAGTTGAAAAAGTCGAAATGTTGACTTTCAGTTGACAAATCAAATTGTTGACTTTTGGTTGACTTGGTCAAAATAGTTGACCAAAATCGTTGACCAAGGTCAGCAGACGCGATCGATAAAGCGTGATCAATGTGGCGTGATGCGTTTAGTAACAATGCTCTTACGCTTACGTAAGTGCGTTAAAGCGTCGTTATATTAAAAAGTAGAATATCTTAGTTAAGAAATTTCATAATCGACATCATCGATTAGGAAGCGTCAATTAAGTCGGCGTTAGCCTTATTTGATCATGAGGCGTTATGGACTATGTTCTCTTCGAGCGGATCGGCGTACTAAAAATAATTCTACGTTAAGGTGATCGTGGACGGAGGCGTTGGCGTGGAAAGGACCATAGTTAAAGACCTACGTGTCGAGGTGGGCTTTACTCGAAAACCCTTTTATTCTGATGCTTTCTTGAAAAGTATTTATTTCAAAGCTTTCGTTGAAAATGATTATGAGCGTTATTGATCATGCCAAAATATTTATGTTTTAACGTATGGATCTATCATGTTGTTGGGCGAGCAGCGATGTTGTGAATCGATTATTGGGTGGCTCCCAATTTTAAATCGATATCGGATCTTAAGTCGGGCGAATTCACGGCTAAGATTACGTGTACAGTTTTGTGTTGTGAGCCGTTAGCAACATCATCGGCGGCGTGGATCTAGTCGGATCGAGAATCACGACTATGTGATTGGGGCCGTTAGCAACATCTTGACGCGATCACGGCGTCGGTGAGGAGGCTACTTCTGACGTGAGATCGGTTATGAGATGAGTTATGAATATTATGTGGATGATATGGATCATCGTAGCGGAAAATACTGCTGTGAATCTTTTAAAATGATAAAGTATTTTGGTATTACGAGTTATTTCAACTAAAATCCTCGTGTTATACTTATGGCGATGTAATTTTATGAAATGATTTTGGCATGAGTCCACTAAGTGCAATCTTGTACTTAGCCGCATGTTGTTTTAAATGTGCGAGTTGGCGATGGGATGGACAAGTGTTGGCGATCGGAGTTTTTGTTGCTAATGTTCACCTTGGATGTATATCTCATATATGCTTCACATGCTTTCATTGTTGAAACACTTTATTATATTTTGGATATTACTATGTTACCTCGGATCGTTGAATCCTTTTGTTAATGAGTGCATTGGTCAGTTTGTATGAAACTGTTGTGTGTTTATCTATAAAAGTTTACGTCTTGAAGGTTTGTTGGTCATTATGTTCTTAATCCACCTTAGTTGATGGCGTCCGTCTAATCCGTACTTTGGAAGGCGGGAACATCATTCAATCTGAACGAAACCAGGAAAAGAGATCGAAAGATAAAAACAAGCAAACAAAAGAAAATGAAAAGAAAGATAAGAAAAATGTGGATAAACTTCCCGTAGTACTCAAATTGCGTCGTGAGCCGTAATAATGAAATCAGAATATTGAGGATCGATGAGCAACAGCTTCTCCAATTAACTCCATCTCGATCGAAATATGGTTTTACTGCTTGTCCGTTCACGATAAATGATCCGTTTGTGTTAGGATGGCAGTAAAACTTCGCTCAATGAAATACCTCCTAACATTATAGGGAACACTCCACAGGGTTGAGCTTTGGGAAAAGTTTGAGCGAGGCGGAATAAGTAACACCTTCGTTCCAGGCTTTAAATCCTTCTGAACTATTCACCGATCATGAATCAAGCAACTTTGTCCTTGTAAATACGGGCATTCTCATATGCTTAGATCGTAATTCTTGAGTTCGATCTCATACGTGATGTCGAGATTCATGGTCTTTATTGCTGATAAGCTTTGTGTGAATCTCGATGGGTAAATGACGCCTTTCCATACGACTATATGGACTCGTTCCCAAAATGCTCTTGAATGCATGAGGTATGCCCAGTGCGACATTCAACTTCATTGACCGATCCTTCACGGATGGTTGGACCGTCTTCTCGAGCACACTTGGATCTTCTTGTGCTTGTCTCGAACGTCACGAAGTTTGTGGATGATATGACTTGGCTGTGGGTGATGCGTTCTTCTCCATGAGCTTCTTGAACAACTTATTAGAAATGAGCACCCCGTCACTTATGATCGCTTTGGGAAACCAAACTGCAAAGAATGTTCTCTGCACAAACTTGAGACAACATTAGCATCACTAGTCCGCGTGGAATTTCTTGACCACTTGGACACATAATCATGACGAAATGTATTCAAATCCGTTAGATTTTGGGAAAGGTCCGTAAAATCAATACCCCATCGTCGAAGATTTCGCGACAAGAATATTGTTTAGTGGCATCTATTTCTTCTCCCACATTGCCCACTCGTTGGCATCTGTCATGAGGAGGTGAAGGCGTGGGCATCCTTGAAAGAGTTGGCGAAGACCACTCTGCGCACTTTAAAATACTCTTGCGCCCGCAAAATGTCCTCCGGTGGGCCTCGTGACATAACCTTAAACTTGACCTTGCTCCTCATCAAGATAAATCTTCTAACCACCGTCCTGAAGCTTGAAGATATGGATCGTCCAAAATAATTCTGCGTACACAAGAAATCTCTTCGCTTTCTTGGTCAGTCCAGTTCTCGAGGCCATAAGCGAGTAATTAACAATATCAGCATACCAGGTGATAAATTGATTTCCAAAGCATGCTCAAAGGATAAGACTCGTGAAGACTCTCTTGTGCGGTAAAACAAATGGGGACTCGGGGCGAGGACAAATGGTCGGCATACGCATTGTCATTTCACTTTCACATCTATAATTTCTAGATCAAACTCTTGCGGAAGAAGAACCCAGCAATTAATCTAGGTTTAGCACAGGATTTAGTCAGCGAGATATCTTAAGGACATGATCACTTTGAACAATTGCTAGAACTAATGATATAACACGAAACTTATCTAAAGCGAAGATAACGACAGACGACTCCTTTCGGTAGATGTGTAATTCACTTGGCGAACTTAAAGTTAAGCTAGCATAATAAATCACACACAACATTTATCCACGTTGACCTAAAACAGCTCCCACGGTCACATTGCTAGCATCACACATTATTTTGAAGGTAGTGACCAATGGGGCAACAATAAGAGGCGATGGTCAATTTCTCCTTGAGCAAATTGAAAGCATGCAAACATGTATCATCAAATTTGAAAATAACATCTTGAGCAAGTAGATGGCATAAGGTTGGCTTATCTTATAAAATCTTTTATAAATCTCGGTAAAAACCCATGTCTAAAAACTCTTAATACCATAACATCGCGGGTGGAGTAATTTTCAATTACATCCACTTTAGCATATCGACCTCAATGCCATTTCTAGACGATATGCTAGATACAATCACTTTTACCATAAAGTGATTTTTTCCCAACTAAGAGTGAGATTGCTCTCCACGCGTTTAAGCACCACGATCAATCTTATCTAGCAATCATGAAAGAAGATCCAAAACGAAAAATCATCCATGAATACCTCGAAATCTCCATCATCTCGGATAAAATTGACATCATGCCGTTGAAAGGTGCACGGTGCGTACATAGGCAGGCATCCGTCGGTGAGCATATGTACAAAAGGAGTGATAGCGCCCGTCTGGGCCTGATCCTCTGGAGCAATAGCAACGATAGTAACGGATAAACCATCGAAAACAAAAATATTCATTTACGGCTAACCTATCAAGCAATTGATCAATAAAGGGAAAGGAAAATGGTCATTTTAAGTCGTGACATTCAACTTCGGTGATCGATGTCATGCACGGTGGTAGCCCTTGTAGATCATCTCTCCTTCATTCTTACGCCTTTGTGATGCCTCATCCCGGCCACGTGTCTTGGGCTAACCACTCATTGTCAGAGATAGGGTAGATAAGTCCTTCCATAGAAGCTCAAATCTCCTTCTTACACTTCACTGAGGATCGGGTTCAATCTCCTGGGCATCAATCACGAACTCATCCATCTCAAGTGTGATCGATTCATTTGTATTTGGGCTGATTCCTTGATGTCGGTTAGACTCCCAATCTGAGTTTATTCTTTCGGAGCAAAGCAGTTCTTCTTCTTCAACATTTGAAGCTCGGTGGAGATGATAGCGGCTTCTCATTCCCTCCTCGAATCGTACTTGAATGTTGTGGCGGTTCGCCGTTTCTAGATTAGGCTTTGGCATGCTAACAACTCAAGTGCCACTCTTCCGCCGTCGATCCTGCAAAACTTCCTCGGGCTATGCTCCTGCATCACACATTCTCGGCAGCGGATCGATAGTATCAATGAAAGCACAATCATCGATAGAATTATGAAGGAAAGATTACATTGTCCCCAACGAGAAAAAACATCGGTTTCGCCAAGCAAAGTCATTTTAAAGTGCCGCTCTTAGCGTCGATAAGTGTGTTGGTTGTGGCCATGAATGGCCTCCCCAATAACGATGTGCTCTTTTCCGTCTTTAACCTCAAATTTCAAAAACACGAAGTCGCGAGAACTATCGACCCGCCGCGCCAACTAAAATGTCTCAATAATACCCTTGGGATATCGATGGACCTATCGGCTAGTTGCAAACATGCGAGTGGGTTTAAGTTCGCTAATTCTAATGTTTGAAAATTGAATAAGACATCAAATTAATCAACCCAAATGAAGCATGCGAAGCTTCTTTACCATTACTAAGCAATTTTAATGATAAAACTACGGATCCGGAGTTTGGGAAGCGGTAGTCTTTGCGGGATGGAATTAGGCGCCTCGGAGACCACGACCTTCTCGTACTCTCAAACCTTCTTTTCTTTGAAGCCGGCTCCTTGAAAAATTTGGCGTAGCGGCACATTTCGATCACGTCGACAAAAGCAGCGTTCGCGGGCGGGGAGTTTGTAGAACTCGTTGAATTGTTGATCTTGTTTCTCATTTTCGCCGGTGTGGTAAGGGTATCGGTGGAGTATAAGGCTTTGATGCTTATCGATTTGACCTCGGTCTCTTTCTCATTCTCCTCCAACGATTTCATACATCTCGGATGTCTCTCATTATTCTCAATCACTGACCATTCCCCAGCGGTGATCGCTTTGAGCGATGGGTTGGCTAAAGTTTCCAACGCTCTTTCTTTGTAATAGCTCATTATTCGTGCTAGATCTGTCCATTTGTCTCTAGCGCTTGTTTGTGGGTCTTGAGCATCCATCCTTTGGTAGCATCCGTTCTTTGGTGATCATATCCTCAGTTGGTCTACGGGTGGTGGTGGAGGTGCCCGGCGTCTTATTCTTTGCTCGAGATACTCTTTGGGAGAAGCTGCTTTGGTGTGGGGTTCTTTGCTTCTATTCGGATAGTGCTATCTTTGCTAAGCTCTTTGTGCTGTGGAGGTCTTGTAATAGTGGGCACTCACGATTTGTGCCATTGCTACGATTCTCCAGTCCCGCAGTTGGGTTGATTATCACCGAGCCAAGTGATTCTGATTAGACTTGAGCGTTGCGGGTTGGAATCCTACATCGTGGAAAGCCACTTGCCTTGAGTAAGCTACCAATCACAGGGGCACGTATCTACATTGTGCCGGGTTAATTCTTGAATACCACAGGTTGATAAATTCCTCGTCTTTGGGGCTGGTTGGATCACGGTGTTCTCGTCTTCAACTCTTGTACCTTCCTCGTCATTTGACCTTGTTTATTCATGTCGTAAGAAGGATTAACGATGTGCTTGGCTCTTCCACCTCATTGGACCTCTGGCGTGAGTAGTAGCCATAGCTTCAAAAGATCAGCGATAGTCTGCGCCTTCGAGAAGATATCTCCGCTGCGACATTGTCCATCATGTCATGAAAACTACGAGTCGATCCATCATAAAAATTGATAAATAATTTCATACGGTAAGGCATGGTGGGGCATACGCAATAAGTCCACGAACCGTTCCCAAGCTTCATAGAATTGTCGGCGATCGATTAAAGGTCGATTTGTGACCTCAACTCACGAATCTTTTTATTGGGGTATATTTATCGTGAATTTATCTACCGTGGCATTCCAACTCTGCGAGAGTTGGCGGGAAATGCCGGGAACCGACTTTGACCTATCCTTTAGGGTGTCTGGGGAAGCAGTGCATCTTGGTGATCTTCATTTAGTCCTCCCGGGAAGGACTTGATACCGACAAAATTTCTTATGAATCCCAGAGGCATCTCGCTGGCTAGCAAGCCCATGGAAAGTAGGCATGAGCGAGAAATGGTTGCTTGATTCATAGTCACGCTTCTTTGGTCGAGAACTATTAGGAAGTAGCCCCGATCACCGACTGTAAAAATCATGCAATGCCGTGCATTTTCACTCATCTCTCTCGGCGGAGTATTCTCCACAGAAAAATCACTTGTTACCCGACGGAATGTTCACCTTACAGTGGCACCAACTCTCCGTGCGAAAAAGCGATATTTTAGATCTTGAGTGCGGTCCAGCGGGGTATGCGGTCTATTTAGGCTGTGGCGACCTAGCATACACAACACTCAAACATGAAAAGATCCTGCATGGCGGAGAATAACAAAATAAAAGCGAAAAGAAACACGTAAAATAATCAACCAAACAATACGCTAAAGTTTTCCCCGACAGCGGTGAAATTTGTTACAATCAAAGTGTTCTCTTAATTGACTCATAATCGAATAAGGTGTTGTAATAGGGTAAGTTAACCTGAGTAGTCTCTCGAGGAAAACTTAATAGGGCTTATTGTTCATGTCAACACATAAAGCGGTAAATCTAACACTATAACACCAACATGGGGTTTTTGAACATCTGAATTGAAATCTTTGAAAGGAAATATAAATTTAAGCAACCTAACTAGGGTTGTCAATCCCTAGTTGATAAACTAAGAAAACACAGCGCGAGAAAACTAAAGCGAAGAACAAACTAAACTAGATCATCAAGCAGAAAGCGATGAAATTAAGCGAAGAACAATTGACATCTACTAATATCAAATATCAATTGCATAAAATATAAATATACCAAATGCTAGATGAAATGAAATCAAATGAACAACCAACAATCCAATATCACTATGCAATTGAATCGACAATAATCATAAAACAAAACACGTAAATGATCGAAAGGGTTGGTAGGAATTGTAAATCAAATAAAACTATAAATCGATCAATGATCGACTCTAGAATTAAATAAATCCAGTAAAACTAAATCAACAATCAAAGGATGAAAACAAGAATCAAATACTCTTAATATGATGTTCGATCTATCTCGTAGGTAGAAAAGCTCCCCATCGAAGACGAGCAGTAATGCGTAAAATCGAACTTCCCTTTAAAAATGACCTAGCGCGTATATATATATACATTAATATTTGGGTGCCGATGCGGATGGCGAGCGCGCGGAGGTTCTATCAGTTGGCGGCTTAGGCAAGCGCTCGTAATGTGAGTCTACACTCACGCTGACCTTGGCTCGAGGCGGCGGGCGTTGGCTCTTGGGTGAGGCAGCGGGAGGCGGTGCTCGCGTTGGCGTCGGATGGGCGGGTAGCGGGCGAGCAGGCGCTCGCGTTGGCGATGGTGAGGCAGGCCTCGGCCGGCCCGGATGAGCGGCGATGAAGCAGGCGGCGCTCAAACATGAACAGCGAGAAGATGAGGCGGCGGGCGCTGGTGGCTCGATGCGGTGGCGGTGGGCGAAGGGAAGGCCTTGATCTGTGAGCGACAGCGAGGGAGCTTCTTTGGTAGTGGGTGCATGGGCTGATGGCCGCTATGGCGGCGGTCTTGGGGCTCGCTAAGCGGCGGCGCTGAGCAGGCGCTGGCGGCAGGTTGGCGGATGGCATTTTGGCGGGTGGATCTTTTCATGCGCGTCTGTGACTTCTTGTTCCTTACTCTCACGTCAGACCTCCGTTATGATCCATTTGTGTCCCTGATTTGACGAAATGCTCTTCAATTTATGATGATTCTTAGTAGAACCATTTCATCCTATTTAATACCGTTTTCCTACAAAAATCGAGACAAACCGAATAAGTCCATAACAAAATTCTAATCAAAACAACGGTATAAGAAGGCGAAACTCTTTGGAGCATGTAAAAGAATACCAAGATTAAGCACAAAATTAAACCAAACACTTAATAACACTTATCTAAACTCAATTTAATCAAATCATAACACATAATTTACATACAAAATTAGGGTTCATGAAACTACTTTAATTTCAAACTTCATAAATTTAAAATTAAAACCATAGCTTATGTTATTTAAGCATCATAAGCATAATTAAATCAATAAACATAACAAAAATTAAACAATTCAACCTTAATCTACATCCTATAATTTTGAAAACCACAGGATAGAAGAACATCATGTTCATCAATTTAAACCATAAAAACTTGAATTAAAGGTATTTACCTTCTTTTGAATAATTTCAACAATTTCCACTTAAATTTTGATTTAAAAGTGTAGAATTTTTTTGTGTGTGTGCTTAGTGCATGTTGAAAATTAGGAGAAGAGGAGGATGAAGATGATTTAATATGAAGCTTAGTTCTAGAAGCATATATATGTAGATATTTATTCATTTATTAATTCATTTTCCTTTCATTTCTTAACAATTTTGAAAATATATATATATATTTCTTTAAAAATTGCTAACATTGGAATTAATATTCTTTAATATTAAAACTCAATTTTCTCATTATTATAAAATATAAAACAATTAAATCCATTATTGGAATGCAAATCATATAAATATAGATTTAATTCTTTCATATTTCAAAAATTGATAATTATTGTTTAATTTCATAAATTTCAAAATTATAGAAAATAATTCCTTTATCACTAGATATAAATAAAATAAATTTATTTAAGTCATTTAATATCTTAAACATTATTTCATCTCATTTTATAAACAAATCGCATATAAATAATAATTAATACCATTTCTTTAGAATATTTTCTATTTAATGCAATTTATCGTCCAAGCACACAATAATAACCATATAATGCACATTTCATCATAATAAAACTCATTTAGAATAATATCCACTTCTCCAAATTACCTCATTCAATTTGAAATTAATCAATTTCTATATTTCTAATTTATTATGCATTTCTTTATAAATTTTAATAATGAAATATCTTTAAGCCCTAATTATACTTAATTGAGCTCTAATTAAGACTAACAAATTTTGGGTTACTACATATACATATACATATTAGCATTTCATAAAATACATATGTATATTATATATTAATAATAGTATGGATAAATATAGTGTGAAAACATTTATGAAAGTGAATTCTAGAATTGGTGAATAAGCATGCATTAAATTAAAACTTGGTGAATAAGCATATATTAAACTAAATAAAAAATAAAATAAATTTGATATATAAATATAACATCCTTACTATTGACACTTTCAAAATCCTCAATTCTCCAAATTCTGAAAAACACACATTAACACACTTGAAGAAAAACTTTGATCAAACCATTTAATTCCAAATTTTCATCCTTAAGCTTGATATTAAGTTGGAAACAAAGGTATGTTTCTATCTTTCCTTCAATTCTTAAGCAATTATTGTTGATAAATATGTGATGATATTGATGGTATGAAGTTGAAGGATTAAGTGATAATTGATGAATATTGATTATATATAGTGATAATTGATGGATTAGTGGTGAAATAATGGAATAATTATGGTTTAATTGTAAAATTAAAGTTAGAACTATAAACCACAATTCATGAGCTTTGAATTAAAGTGATTGATATGTTGATGTTATGTTGGAAATTAGTTTGTAATTATGTGATTAAGCATGTTTAGGTAAGTAATTTGAAAAAATTTTGAAAATTTGGAGAAGTGGTATGTTGATTTTATTTTCTTGATTAACTTGATATATGAGTTTAATATGATGATTTAAGCATTATGTGAATTAATTAGAATTAATTAAATTTTCAAGTTAATATGTTGAAAGTGAAATATTTTAGTTTAGATGTTTAGTTGGTTTCTTCATGCTAAAGTTGATATATACTATTGTTATTGTTGTTTAAGGTTGATATATGATAAATAAATGAGAATTTGTAAGAAAGTTGAAAGAAATATGATTTATGTATATTAGCAAAATTTTAGAAATTATGGAAGAAAAAGCTTAAAGATTAATGTTATTCTTTATAAATGATATGGATTATGAAATCATTATGTAAGTAAGGCTAATGAAGCTTATTTGGGATTTATAGAGTTAAGAAGGTGAAAATCTAAAGTTTATATACATGTTCGTGTTGGAATGAAATCATGATTTAAATAAGTTATATTATGTGATATTGATTGATTAGAAATGATTTACAAACTTAAAGTATGATAATAGAAAGATGAATGCCATTTAAAGTATGTTGATGGCTATTGCTTAAATAGTAATGGAAAAGTTTAAGTTAGGTGATTAATTGAAAAGTTATGCATAAATAACTTAAGAAAAGAAATAAAGTGTTTATGTAAAGAAAAGAATGTGAATTTAGTTCACTAAAGTATAATTACAAAATAATTATAATAATGAATTAAATTCTGTTATAAAATTGTAACACTAAGTGAGTCTATTGTAATACCCGTCTTTTAAACACATTTTCATGGCGTTTTTGAGAAAAGGTCAAAGGTTGACTTTTGTTTGGTGATCGACGTCAAACCTAGGCGTTGTGAAGAGTGTCTTATGGAATTCATAGACACTAAGTATCTGGTTTCGACCACCCTGAAGGTTTACTTCGGGAAGTTATCAAACGGATTTTCATGGATCTTTTAAAGCATATCTTGTTTATAGTCATTGTGTCCGGTATTTTATTTCGTGTCCATGGGTACCAAGTTTGCTAAATTTGGAGTCGGTTTGCAAAAGTTGCGTCTTTTGCGTTTTCGAAAAAGACTCTTGGACATCTTGACCCTTTTCCTATAAATAGGGCTGGGGCCTTCTTTTCAACGTTCATTTCTTCGTCTCTCTGTGTTTCAGAAGGCCGAGCAGCTCAGTGCTGCGGAGCTGGAGGAGTGGGGATCGGCGGGAGGCTCGGCGGCGCCATTCTGCTGTCCGAGCCCCACCGCCGATCAACCACGCAACCCGTTTTCTGTTTTGTCCTTTTCTTGTTTTGATTCCGCCTTTTAGTAGATCGTATAGCATAGAACTCGGGAATCTAAAGGGACGGACGGGATAACGGCGGGAGGCCAATTTCGGCCAAGCGCCGCCGCCATTCTGCCGCCGTGTTTGGCCGCGTTTGGTGGCCGCAGACCAGCCAGCTCTGGTCCTTTATGTTTTGAGTTAGCTATGCATTCTACTAAAGTACCGATTCGTTTTCTTTTCGCGTTTACGCATCGGGATGTTTTCCGTTGCTTGAGTTTTCTAAAGGAAGTACATGCCGGGTTATCCATTTTCAACATCGTTTGTCATTCCATGTTAGTCGTTATGCATATTGCTTATGTTTCCATTTTCATGCAATGATTTTGGATGGTTTATCCTAGATCGAGGATAGGCATCGATTTTGAAGCTTCTTGTTCTAAGATTTGAGTCGACTTGCATGCATGCATATTTTGAAAGTACCCTATTATAGGTCTTGATGCCACGAATATATTTCCTTACGCATCGAGTTGATTTGAAAACCGGAGGTCCAAATGTGGGTTCGGAAAGTGAAAACCTAATTTTGCTTGATCTTCGTTTGGATCACGTTGTTGCTTTGCTTTGTGGAAGTGACCCCAAAAGTTGTTCGTCTTGTTACGGTACCTACCGGTCGATCGGTGAAGTCATCGGATCGTAGATATCTCTCGGTTGGCGTTTTAAATGCTTCGAGGTTGGGTTATATATGCTTATTTTGAGTTATTTACTCGATATTTCAAAATAAAACATATGCGCGTAAAATGTTTTGTGAAATTATTCTTGTTCTCGATCGAAGATATGGTTCTATCATGGTTGTGCGGATCTCTATTCGTGGGTTGATCACCATCTTGAGTATTGATCATAAGGGATGACCCGAACACGTGGTTATGGTTACGAGGATAGACCCGAAGTCCACGGAAAGGTAATGAGGTGGTTATGGTTACGGGATTTGACCAGAAGTCCACCCGATTAGCCTTGGATACGTTCGGGCGTGGGCCTTGGATATGTTCGGGCGAATGAATGTCATGTGATGGGCTGGCGGGATACGTTCGAGCCGTGGTTCATGGTTCTATGATGGGAGTAAGTAATAACGGATCGGTTCGAAAAATGAAAATCTATTTTGCTTACTTAGAAGTGGATTCGTTTAAAACCTTCTAAGGTAAGTGCTCTAAACAGACCTCATGATTCTTTTGATTTATGATAAAACCCGGTGAGTCGCTAGTACTCACCCAAACTCTTTTCAAATCTTTTCGACGGATGGAGGAGATTTGGGCAGGCGTGAGGGTGGGCTGCGAGTTCTTCATCTATGCTTCAGCGATGTTGTGTTATATCGTACTCGATAATTATGTATTCTTGTCCCTTATTTGCTTTCGATTGGGAACAAATTTGTTATGTTATTCTGCTGTGAGTCTCGATATGAGCATGCTATGTGTTGACGGTCTAGTTGACGGGATGTAATCTATTTGCTTCTTGCATTACTTATAATAAACCGAGATCATGTTTTACGAGTTATGATATCGATATTATTACATTGGTGGATTGTTTGTGCACTCCTCGAGGATATGTCCTAGTTATAGAGGAGATTGCCGTTTCATGGTCACTCTTCTATCATGTGTATATGTATTCCCCTTCCCCGCCAACCCCTAATCACCCGGCATCCGTGCCTTCCTCGGGAATTGGGCGTGGAAATGTCGAGCAATGTTCTTGGCATCTATTTTCATAATTATCTGATGTCTGTTTATCTTATATCAGCGGTTGTTTGCTTTATATCATGCATGTTCTTGAAATTAAGTGTTTAGAACTTGTTCTTCTAAGCATTTATCAGTCTGACTACCTCACTCCGTCATCCGCCCTTTAAAAGGGGATGAGGTATGTGTTTATTCTTGATGCTTTATGTGGCTATGTGATGCTTGATATGATCTTGGTTTCATGTGTTTGGCCGGTAGAGTTTACGTGATGTAAGCGTGATGTGGATGAGATGGGTTGGATGTGTGATGTGGATAGTGATTGTTGATGGAACAAAAGGGCACTGTGTGTGATGTGAAAATCGTTTATACGATATGATGTGATTAATGTGACACGTATGGTTGATGTAAGTCTATGTGTTTACATAGCAATATGTTGTTGATTGAAAATCTTGTTTATTTTGATAAGCGAGTGCTTGTAAGTGAATCTGTATTTGCTTACGTGATTATATCGATAATGATATGAATATGTGTTGAAATGAACATGTGTATGAGACATGATTACCCGGATATTTGGGATGGTAAAGCGTGAATATTTGTTGTTGTTTTATGGTGAACTAACATGTAGGTTTATGGATATTGATGGCCCGAGACAACGTTGGTTGAGATCTCACGAGAATGGATGAGCATATCAAGTAAATTCGGGGAATGTGCCGGAATATTCATGAGCCGTTGGGAGTATTTACGGGAAGATTTGTTGGGTTATGGAGAAAGGTTCGAGGCGGTGGGAAAGTGTCGAATCGAGGCCTACTATCGGATGACGAAAGGCTACAGCGGTGGCCCGTGGGCGGCGAGATGTGATGTTGGGCGGGATCTATCACGAGGCACCTCCTTGGACTTTCTTGAGTTTTGCTCGAGTATGGAGGCGTGGACATACCATGGTATACCATCGAGGAGGATGTGGTTGCGAGACACCTCGGGCCGATCGGATCGATGATAGGGATGATGTTCCCGAAGAGCCATTGGGAGAACAACCATCATCGAGCGATCGCCGGTCAACAGATACACGTCACTACACCTCCATCGAGATCCTTACCTGGAGGTCGAACGACTTTGAGGGGAACTTCGGGGCGAGATATTGTCGTCCGAGCGGTGGCGAAAGAAGCCGAATCGGAATCTTCATGCCACCAAGCTATCGGTGGCGTCGAGGCGACTACGAGGAAGAGGAGGACCCGATGAGACGAGGAGGATAGTGAGGATTCGGAGGACCGGTGATCGAGATAGCGATGACTCCGATGGTCGGGCACATTGAGGAAGGGCGCGCGAGCAGGGACTCGAGCGCTTTCACGACACTCGCGATCGAGCGGCTTGGATGGGATCATACCCACGAGGCTTGCTTCCATGCGGGATCGCTTTTACGGCGGCGGCCAATTCAAGCCACGATTGGAAGGAAAGGAAGATGAGGAGAGCGAGAATGGAACGCTGGGACGGCGGGAATAGTGGATGGATATGGAGGCGGATCTAGGTAGTCGGTGTGTGCGGTGGCGATCATGATCTGCAATAGCATGGACAGGCGGTCTTTTGGCGATGACGTCGATTCTTTTGCTCATATCGACCTTTTGGTGACATACCTTGATCTTGTATTTTGGATCCTTCATGGACCTTTGAATATTGTACTAGCAGCTACATGACGGGATGTTTATGTTTGATGCTTATATGTGATATGAGCTATGCCGATGATATATGATCTATGTGATGTGTGATGATAATGTTATGTGAAAGCATAACGATGATTTGTTGACATGATTGCATGATTATATGTATCGTGCGTGATATGTGATATGTGATGATATGTGCTATGGGTGATGATATATGTTATGCGATGATACCGGTTATCTATGCGGCGTTTCTAATGTTTCAAGCGTCGATGCGAATGCGAGAACGAATCGGAGGAACAATACGTGGAAGAAGCCGGGAACCACCTTTGGTTCGCGGCATGCGATCGAGAGTTTCGCGGCGAATCCTACGATCGGCGGTCTCGGCGAACCGATCGGCAGAGGCGGATACGATCCACGAAAGGATCTTGAATACATCGGTGCAAGAAGCGGAAAAGCTGAATGCGCGATCTTTCGACTAACCGATGAGGCTGATTTACGGTGGGAATCCGTGAGAGGACCCAACACCGGGACGATGGGCAAGGTATCGTGGGAAGATTTCAGGAAGAACTCATGGAAAATGCGTGCGGCGTTCTGAGCAGAGAAAGCAGAGTTCTAGAATCTTCGTCGAGAGAAGGGCGGTCACGAATGCGATCGCTCGTTCATAAATGCATCACGTTATCTACGTCACGGTTTGCCGAGCGAGCGAGGTTCGAGAGGACTTCGGACGAGATCGAATTGCTCGTCGATCGAGATCGGCGTATCGCGATCCTGAGCGGGCATTAAACATTGAGTCAATGTTGCCCGGGAAAGAACAATGCCACCGGACAGCCATCGGCGGAGGAAGAGTGAAAATGGGAAGATCGAGGAAGGCATCGGTGTTCGAGGAACGAGGCGGTCGATGATTCAGGAATCAAGGCATTCAAGAGAAAAGCGAACCTTGGGAAGGAATTTCCAACCCATCGCGGTGTGGAAAAACGGTGCGAAATGCAAGGAATCATTTCGTGACGTGTAGCAGGTAGCACGAGTGCTATCGTTAGAAGTCGGACATTAAGCTCGAGATTGTCGTTAGGAGGGCGGTGCGGCCGCGATGGCGCATCCGGCTCATGAGCGGAATCATGCTCCGTGAGGACAAACAAGCGGAGGGTCACCTAGGCCAACCAAAGGCCACGCAGCAAGCGGGTGTCGCCTTGAATCAGCGGGGCTCAGCTCCGAAAATCTTGCGGTATAATCCATATAGTGATATACCGTTTCGCTTTGTTTGATACAAGAGCCTCACATTCTTCGTTTGAATCGCGTGTGAGAGGTTGGGTTTGGTACCCAAATCACAGTACCACAAATTAGCATCCGTCGGAAGTGCTAAAGAAAAGATTTGCAGAACCGAGGTAGAAATACGTGAGCGAAGGTCTTTGTCATTTGCATGTCATCGGAATGGAAGATTTCGATGTCATCTTTAACATGGATTGGTTGGAAAAGCACATAGCAACTATCGTTGTCTCGAGAGAAGTTGCTTTTCGACGGCGAAGGAGTGGAAGTTTGTTTCCACGGCATAAGGATGGGTGTTTGCGTGCGATGATCTCGACCGAAGGCGGTGAGGATGATCGGGAAGGAAATGTCAAACTTTCTTGGTAAGTTTGCGAGGAGCGATAAACGAAGCGATTGAAGAGCGATGGTGTGTGAATATCCGGACGTGTTTCGAGACTTGCGGGTTTACCGCTGATAGACAAGTGGAATTCACTATTGATTTGGAACCGGGAGCGGCACGATGTCAAAGGCACCATATAGAATGGCACCTAAGGAATTGCAAGAATGAAAGCGCGATTCAGGCTGTTGGATCTAGGTTTTATCCGACCTAGCGTGTCGCCGTGGGGGCGCGATTACGTTCGTCGAAGAAGGATGGGTCATGCGGATGTGCATTGACTACGAGAATAAGTGACGATCAAACAGATATCCTCTTCAGGATCGGCGATCTTTTGACCAGCTCGAGGGCGAGTGTCTTCTCTAAGATCGATTTGAGTGTCGTACCATCGGTGAAGATCGGGAAGGAGGGCGTTGAAGACCGCGTTCGGGGCGAGTATGGGCACTCTGAGTTCATCATGATGCCGTTTGGTTTGACCAATGCGCGATTTTCATGGATCTAATGAATCGAGTTTTCCATCGATGTCTGGATAGTTTCGTCTTAGTTTTATCGATGATATTCTCTATTCCAGAATGCGAGTTGCATAGAAACACCTCCGTATTTGGAAGCGTTACGGCGAGAGGTTGTATGCAGTATAGCAAGTGTGAGTTTTGGCTCAAAGTGATGTTCCTTGGACATATCGTTATGCGAAGGAATCAAAGTCGACCCGTGAAGGTTGAAGCGTGTAAATGGCGGAAGGTTCGACTAATGCCATGAGGTTGAAGCTTTCTAGGCTTGGCGGATATTATAGGCGTTTCATCGAAGGGTTTTCAAGTTGGAAGGCCGATGGCCTAACTCTCGAGAAAGAATCAAGTTTTCATGGTCGAAGCTTGTGAAGCAAGTTTCGAGTTAAAGAAGAAGCTAACAACCACATCCGGTGTTGGCCGTGCGGAAGGAGCGATGGGTTTGTGGTCTCCGATGCATCAAACTTGGTTTGGGTTGCGTTCTCATGCGAGCGGGAAGGTTATAGCTACGCGTCTTGTCGGTTGAAACACGAGTTGAGCTACCCACTCGATCGGAGTTAGCGGCGATCGTTCATGCGTTGAAGATTTGGAGCACTATCTCTATGGAGTTAAGTGTGAGATCTTCACGGATCACAAGAGCCTCAAGTATTCATTGAACAAAGAATGAACATGAGGAAGATGGCTAGAGTTGGTGAAGGATTATGATTGCTCTGTCGGTTATCACCGGGAAAAGCGATGTGTAGCGGATGCCCTTAGTCAGATCGAGGCGAAGTTGGGATATCTTCTTCGGAGAAAGAGCTTATTCGAGTTTAGAAGCTCGACTGAAGTGATTCACCGCGGAATCGGTCAGGATTCATGTGACTTGACGGTGACCGGACTGAGAGAAGCCATCGTGAGTCTTGGCGAGGAGGAATTCTGGAGAAGATGCGTTTGAAAGCAGGCTAGAAGATAGCAAGGGTTTCGGGCGAAGGACAACGCTACTATTCGAGGAAGGTTATGTGTGCCATCGATAGGAATTGAGAGATAAAATCATGAGTGAAGCTCATAGGCCTATCTTGACTCGTCGAAGCACCAAAATGTCTGAGACCTTAAGAGGAACTTTTGGTGGGAAGGGATGAAAAAGGATGTACGCGTTTGTGGAGCGTTGTTTGGCTTGTCGACAAGTAACAGCACAGCGTCCGTCGGGATTATTGCAACGCTACCAATCGAGAATGGAAATGGGATCATATCGGTATGGATTTTTGCAATATACCTATTACTTACATTACGTCGGGTCTTGGCGTTCTTTCATTTCAAAGCATGCGTTGATATGTTAGAACTTAATCTGAAGAAACAAATCGAAATGAGAATCTCATCACCTATAGGAGGTATTATGACCGTTACATTGGGCTTGCTCGAACTTAGAATTGAACTTAGGCTCAATTAAGGTTCTAGCAAATAACTCAACGTAATACCCATGGGGATGTAGATATAATCTAGGGATGGATTGGTTGGCGAAAACCATTCCACGATCTTATGCAAGGAGAGAAGAATTTCGATGCAACCAGGAAAAGAAACTACGAATTTCTATGGGATTAGCATGGAAAGAAAATCCCAATAATATCCGCACTCCGAGCCGGAGATTGATGAACAAGAAGGAGTGTCAAGCATTCCTTGTGTATCTAAATGGAGAGGAAAAGATGGAAGTAAAGAATTGAAGGCGTGGAAATTGTTAGAATTTCGGACGTCTTTCCGAGACATTACAGGACTACCCCCAGATAGGCAGCTAGAGTTCACAATTGATCTGGAGCCTGGATCAGCTCCAGTATCAAAAGCGCCTTACAGAATGGCACCCAAGGAACTCGAAGAGTTGAAAATCCAAATTCAAGAGTTATTGGACTTGGGTTTCATAAGGCCAAGTGTTTCACCATGGGGAGCGCCAGTCCTATTTGTCAAGAAAAAGGATGGTTCGTTAAGGATGTGCATCGATTATCGAGAATTAAACAAATTGGCGGCTTAAGAACAAATATCCGCTACCAAGGATAGGCGATTTATTCGACCAATTGAGAGGTGCAGCGTATTCTCAAAATCGATCTTAAATCGAGGCTACCATCAGCTAAAGGTACAATAGGAGGATATATCAAAGCGGCATTCGAACAAGGTATGGCCACTACGAGTTTGTAGTAGTGCCGATTCGGACTAACTAACGACCGCCGTGTTTATGGATCTTATGAACCGAGTATTCCACCCATACTTGGATAAGTTTGTCTTAGTCTTTATAGATGATATTCTCATCTATTCAAAGAACGAAGAGGAACATAGGGAACACTTGAGAGCGATGTTACGAGACCTACGAGCCGAACAACTTTATGCTAAATTCAGCAAGTGTGAATTTTGGCTTAAAGAAGTGATATTCCTTGGACACATTGTGTCAGCGGAAGGAATAAAAGTTGATCCGGCAAAGGTCGAGGCTGTGCAAGGATGGAAAGCGCCGACCACTCAAAACGAAATCCGGAGTTTCCTAGGATTAGCTGGCTACTATAGGAGATTCATTGAAGGATTCTCCAAGATAGCAAGACCAATGGCACTACTCGAAGGGATCAAATTCACATGGGTGATGAGTGTGGCGAGTTTCCAAGCGTTAAAGAAAGCCGACTAGTGCACGGTATTAGCTGTCCCAGATTCGAACAAGGAGTATGTTATCTATACCGATGCTTCCAAAAATGGACTTGGTTGTGTACTGATGCAAGAAGGAAAGGTAATAGCTTACGCATCACGACAACTTAGACCAAATGAGTTGAACTACCGACTCATGACTTGGAATTGGCGGTGTGGTTCACGCATTAAAGATTTGGAGACATCGTCTTTATGGGGTAAGATGTGAAATCTTTCTTGACCACAAAAGTTTAAAATACTTTTTCGAGCAAAGGATCTGAACATGAGACAAAGGAGATGGCTCGAATTAGTAAAGACTACGATCGTGGCATAAACTATCATCCGGAAAAGCTAATGTAGTAGGCGATGCCTTGAGTCGTAAGGTCAATCAAAACTTGGATGTCTCTTGACAACGGAAGGAAAACTCATTGAAGAGTTTGAAAAGATGTCGATAGAGATAGTCGAACCACCAAGGACAATCATGGATAATGTTGGTACACTTACTATGATGTCCGATTTAAGAATAAAATCATAGAAGAACAAAGAAAGGATGAGGAACTAGAGAGGATAAAATTTAAAGTGAGAAAGGGAGAGCAGAAGGTTTGAGGGCGGTGATAACGCTATATTGTTTGAGGAAAGGCTATGCATTCCAAACAATGCGAGCTTAGAAATGAAATCATGAGTGAAGCTCATGATACTCTTATACCGCCCATCGAGCGATGCAAAATGTACCAAGACCTACGAGGAAAGTTCGGTGGGAAGGAATGAAGAGATATAGCCTCGTTAAATCGAGCGTTGTCTTACTTGTCAACAAGTAAAGGCGTTACATCAAAGGCCATATGGAAAGCTGCAACCTTTGGAGATACCCGAATGGAAATGGGACGACATAGCTATGGATTTTGTAGCAGGTTTACCCAAGTCACAAAAGGGTAACAACTGCTATATGGGTAGTAGTGGATCGTCTTACAAAGTGTGCTCATTTCCTACCAATCTGAATCACCTATGGGTCCGACAAGCTAGCTCATCTATATGTGAAGGAAATTGTCCGTCTGCATGGAATACCGAAATCTATCACCGATAGAGATTGAAGTTTACCTCGAGATTTTGGGTAAGCTTACAAAGGAATTGGGAGCAGTGAATTTCAAGACACTTTTCATCCACGACAGATGGCCAATCAGACGAGCGATCAAACGCTAGAGGATATGTTAAGAGCGGTAGTATTGGATCGGCGCAACTTGGGAACAAGTTTTACCACTTATTGAGTTCGCCTACAATAATAGTTATCGAGCGACAATCAGCATGGCCCCATATGAAGCATTATATGGAAGGAAATGTCGATCGCCACTTTATTGGGATGAAGTTGGTGAAAGAAAAATCTTAGGGCCTGATACAGTCGAGGAAATGATTGAAATTATGCGTCAGATAAGACAAAGAATAAAAGAAGCTCGGGATGGCGAAATCATATGCCGATACTCGTGAGATCCGAGCTAGAATTTGAATGTGGAGACAAGGTTTTCCTTAAAACCTCTCCGTCCAAAGGCATTGTGAGATTTGGGGTAAAGGGAAAGTTGAAACCACGATTTATAGGACCTTACGAGATCCTTGAGAAAATAGGCCACAGAGTTCATGTACTAGCATTACCACCGAGTTTGGGTAATGTTCATAATGTGTTTCACGTGTCTCGGTCGAGAAATACGTGTATGACCGAAACACGTAATACACCATGATGGCGTGGTCTTAAATCCCGATATGAGCTCGAAGAGGAACACGTGGCTATTTTAGACCATAAGGTTCAACGGTGAAATAAATCAATCGATAGTGAAAGTCCATGGAGGCACCACGGACGGGAAGAAGCTACGTGGGAACTCGGGGCGCCATGAAAAGCGATACCGAACTCTTTTGAGGTATGCAAATTTCGAGGACGAAATTTTTTTAAGGGGTAGAATGTAATATCCGTAATTTTAATACTAGATTACGATAATTAATTACGTAATTAGCATTATTAATTGATAATTAAAATCTTAATTAGTCGACTCTTGACTTTGACCAAGCATAATTGAATAATTTACGTATGAGATTCACGAGCCTTAGTGAATTAAGGAATATGATTTTAATATTCCTTGAACGTAATTTTCAACGTTGAATGAATTCGACGTTACGTCTTCTGATATTAAGCGCTAAGTTAAGCAATTTGAAATTCCTATTATTATAGGATAAATAAAGTTGTAACAAACTTTATTTTGAACATTTTGGAGATAATTAAGCTATGAGAATTTAGAGACGTTTCAAACGTCTACGTTTAGAGATAATGCGATAACTTTCGCATATGATCTCGGAATTATAAAATTCAAATTCCTATATTTATATTATTATATAAGGGCATTATTTATCATTAAATAATGCTAGAAAACTTAAGAAAGCAATGTACATTATTTCATGGGTTTCGAAAACCCTAAGTATTTAAATTAGGGTTTTATGATCCTAAATTATTTTAAATACTTTTCTATGATTAAATTTATTATCTAAGACATATAATATGTCACATAATGTGTAGTAGCTATTTTATACAAGGAAATAAAATGTTTGGGAATACCTTAGCAATTTTCGAAAATTAGGGTTTCCTAAGTATGATTTAATTTTATTCTTACCTAATTAATGATATATGATAATTATTATATTATTATGATGTCATTAAGGACTAAATGAGGTGTAATACAAGTTGCACAAGTGTGGTGCACTTGTATACATGGGGGACGAAAATTATGGGATTTTTGGCATGATTTTATGTAATATTATTATTTTATAATTAATAAATAAATATGAGTTGGATCCTACCATATTATGAGTTGTAAAGTAGCATTAATTAACAAGTGAATAAATATCCTAAAATCTTTGGACTATATAGGCGAAATTTTTGAAAATTTGGATGAAAAATTTCTTAATTTCACACTATATAATTGTGCCATTTGTATAGTTGAAATTTTTGACTTTTCAAAAGCAACTTTATACTATATTAATAATATGATAATAATATAGTATATAATATAAAAATAATAAAAATTCTCTCCAATTAAAAATGCATGGGCGAGAATGTCACAAGTGTGACATTATATGATTAATTCATTTTTCTCTTGATAATTATGCAATAAATTAATAATTAATTATATAGTATAATAAAATATATAATATAAGAATAAAACAAAAATAAATCCTAAGGCCTATTGAAAATGGGCGACACACACATATTAATACATATATGAATTTAATTGTTTTATGCTAATTATAACCTGAGTTCTGACTTAAGGACAAAAATACATTATGAGTTGTACATGATAAAATTAAATTTTGTCTCATAGCTTATGGAGGTGCCGATTTCTTTGACCTTAATTAACAAGTGTATGAGATATTTATCATGTAATAATTATACTACAAGTTGCATAAGCTTATAAATATAACATATGCTCTCCATTCTCCCATTTTAGTACCCCGATTTTGAAACATAGAGAAATTTAGGAGAGTGTTCTTCAATTTTAAACCCAAACCTAGATCATATAAGCCTTCAACAATAAAATCGAAACCGATTAAAGGTTAGAAATTTTCTGAGCTTCGATTACGTACTAGAATTTTTGAATTTAAATCCGTTAGAATTTATGTTATGATCTTAGTTTATATATATGATTTTCGAAAATTATGTATCATATGCTAAAATGTTTAGATATTATGTTTATATGATGTTATTAAGCATGTATATTAATTATATCATGAAATTAAACATGCTATCAAATTCAAAGTTTGGACCGAAAACTTAGGGATGATATATGTTGATGATTTTGATTTTTAATTGTTGATTTAAGCATGGAATCATGATCTAGGATATTAATTATGCTTATATGAATTTATTTAGAATTTTGGAAAACTATAGCTTATATTTATATGAATACGAAAATATAAGCCTATCTTATGATGATGTGATATAATTCATGTTTAAGTGTTATAATAGCATATTAAGTGTGTAGATTCATAATATATGGTTGTGGAAATTTATTGAAATTTATAAATATTATTTTGACCTAAGTCGAAAATTTAAGAAGTGACTTAGGTAAATTTTATTCAATAAGTCACAATAAATAACAATTATGTTGTAGTAAGCATAATTGAGGGTGATTAATTGAGATATGATTTTATTGGAATTTTTAAAAATCATTTGATGGGTTAATTATGGAGTACCGAAAACTATAGGTTATAATACTAAGGTGTATAAATTTTATTTGACTAAGGTAATTACATATTATTAATCACATGATAAAATAGTGTAACATGTGAATTTATAAGAATTTTTGCACAAGTCAAGCTATTTAATTAATAGTGACCGAAAACTATATATATTGTGCATTAATGTTATAAATTTATTTTATCAAGTATAATTACATATTATGATCTAAAATAATGTTTTAGACATAGTATGATTTTATAGAATTTTGGAACAAGAATTGCACATAAATGATAAAATTTCATAAATAGTTGAAAAAGTCGAAATGTTGACTTTTCGTTGACCAAAGTCAAAATTGTTGACTTTTGGTTGACTTGGTCAAAATAGTTGACCAAAATCGTTGACCAAGGTCAGCAGCACGCAATCGATAAAGCGTGATCAATGTGACGTGAATGCGTTTAGTAACAATGCTACTTACGTTACGTAAGTACATTAAAGCGCACATTATATTCTAAAAGGTAGAATACCCTTTTATGTTAAGAAATTTCATAATCGACATCAATCGATTAGGAAGCGTCAAATTAAGTCCGACGTTAGCCTTATTTGATACGTGAGGCGTTATGGACTATGTTCGTCTCTCATCGAGCGTGACCGACGTACTAAAAATAATTCTTACGTTAAGGTGATACGTGGACGGAGCGTTGACGTAGGAAAGGACCATAGTTAAGAGACCTACGTATACGAGGTGGGCTTTACTCGAAAACCCTTTTATTTACGATGCTTTCTTCGAAAAGTATTTATTTACAAAGCTTTCAGTTGAAAATGATTATGAACTGTTATTCAGTTACATGCCCAAAATATTTATGTTTTAACGTATGGATCCTATCATGTTGTTGGGCGAGCCAACGATGTTTGTGAATCAGTTATTGGGTCGCTCCCAATTTATTTTAAATCGATATCGGATCTTAAGTCAGAGGCAGAATTCCTGGCTAAGATTAACGTGTACACCAGTTTTGCGATCGTGAGCCGTTAGCAACATCATCGGCGGTCGTGGATCTGATCGGATCGAGAATCACGACTATGTGATTGGGAGCCGTTAGCAACATCTTGCCGATCACGGCGTCGGTAGGAGGAGGCCTACTTCACCGGACGTGAGATCAGTTTATGAGATGAGTTATGAATTATTATGTGGATGATATGGATCATACGTAACGGAAAAATGCTCTGTGCAGCTAATCTTTCTTGAAATGATAAAGTATTTTGGTATTCACGAGTTATTTCAACTAAAATCCTCGTGTTATACTTATGGGCAGTGTAATTTTATGAAATGATTTTGGCATGAGTCCACTAAGTGCAATCTTGTACTTAGCCCTGCATGTTTGTTTTTAAATGTGCGAGTTCGAGTGATAGGATGGACAAGTGTTGAGCGATCGGAGTTTTGTTGCTAATTGTTCACCTTGGATGATATCATCATATATGCATTCACATGCTTTCCGCTGTTCAAAACACTTTATTATATTTTTGGATATTACTTACGTTACCTCCAGATCAGTTGAATCCTTTTGTTAATGGTCTGTTGGTCTAGTTTGTATGAAACTATTGTGTGTTTATCTATAAAAGTTTGACGTCTTGAAGGTTTGTTGGTCATTATGTTCTTAATCCCTGCTTAGTTGATGACAGTCCCGTTAATCCGTACTTTGGAAAGGCGGGCTGTCACACGTTCGGACAGCTCGAAAGAGTACGACTCATTTGTCGTCATTTCGTTTGTCGTTATCTCGTTTATCGTCATCTCGTTTCATCGTCTCGTTTATCGTCATCAGCAAAGATCATAGAGCGCTTCTATCTATATACACCAGATGAGCAGCTTACCTTGGGCAAATTTCTCGCTCAATTCCATTGCTTATGGAAAGAGGCATATGAGCTTGGTGCATCGCGTTTAGATGGAATACTCTAGTTGAATTCTTTATTGCATGAGGAGTGGCATGTTTTGGCTGTTGTTGTTGCCATTGATTATATTGAGCCTGGTTTTGTAACTTTTGAGCAAGCTGATTTTCCCAGACTCCTAGTTACTATCAGTTCTCAGTATTATGTACACATGAGTCCCTTTTTGGCTCTTTTTCCCCTATGGCCGACTTTATCTTAGTTGTTTCTTAATTCCAGTGGGCTGATTACTTTTGTTTTATACCTAATGACGAAGAGAACACTGAACCCATTGATGTTGATCCTACCACCCCTGAGTATGATGCTAGTACCCATGCTCTAGAAATAGAGTTTTTGCTTACTAGATACCACAGTTATCTATGCCCGAGTCTGATGTAAATCCTATATAGTTTGATTATTTTATCTCAATATTGAGATGTTTCTTTTTGACCTAGATTGATATGGCCAGTCTATCACATCTCTTGAGATTCCTATACTGAATCAATCTGTTCTATTTTCTCATGTTTCTAAGACTTCTTCTTTGAAGATTCGAAAAGAGACTCCAGCTAGTTCATCGAAACTTCAGATGTCTCAAAATATTTTATGTATGAACCTAAGCTTTTACCAGTTGTTGGCACAGTCCGCTTTAGCTGTAGATATCAGCCAATTATCTTTTGTGATTGATCCTGATATCCTTTACCCTGGAGTAGTTTCCTTGTATTCATTTTCCGACCGTGTTATTGATCTGTTATCTCCTGAGATTGAGGAAGATGTAAAGATGTCAGACTCCTATGAAGCCGTTGATGGCAGTGAGAACATAGTTGCAGAGATGGAAGAAGAGAATGATAGCGATGACAGCCTTTCATGGGCAGAGTGAAGCTAGTATTAGTAAGAGTGGAAGCTGATAGTTATAGATAGTATGGATGTATATGTATATATGTATATATTAGATAGATGCGTATATATATAGACTAGTGATGCCTATAGCTATCTTTTGATATGGTAGCGTATCTGAGAAACCGTATCAGATGTGTTTTGCTCGGGATATCAAAACATTTATATACCTAAAACCCCCAGATGGCAAAGTTTTCCTTGCTTTTATAAAAGTCCTCAAAGATGAAATATTCTTCCCTTGATATATATGATCATTCTTCTATCCAGTTGTGTTATTTCATTTCATAACCTTGTGATAAACAATTGCGAAGATCCTTAAGATATAAGCCTGTTTGTTGATTGAAAACTTTTTTCTTGTTTTTGATAAACGAAACATGCTGCATTTTGATACTTGTTTGCAATGCAGTATGCTAACCAGAAAAATAAATTTCCACCCTGAAGAGGAGGAACAAGAAAGTGCAAATTTTTCTCAAGATTTATCTGTACCTTCTCCCTTTTAAACCGATCGTAGAATTATAGAGCTCTTTTGCGTCAGAATCCTCCATCTTTCAATGGAGTTGATACCCAGTTGATGCTGAAGAATGGGTTCGCTCTGTAGAACGAGTTCTCAAGTTTTTTTGGAGTGCTCTGATTTAGAGTGTCTCCTATGTATATCATTTCAGTTAATAGGGTCTGTAGATTTCTGATGGGAAGCACGTCAGAAGATTCTTTTTCTCGAGATCTCTATCGTGTAGAGAGCTGATGAATTAGCTCGAATATATGTCCGAGAGATGGTACGTTTGCATAGAGTGCTCGTCTCAATCACCTTAAACAGAGACTCCAAGTTTACATCTCGTTTTTGGACGAGTTTTCAACAAGAGATGGATACAAGATTGAATTTGCATACAACAACAATAACTACCAAACAACGATTTATATGATGCCCTATGAAGCCCTCTATGGCAGAAAGTTTAGATCACCGCTCTTCTAGTACGCGGTTGGAGAAAGAAAAGTGCTTGGACCGAAGCGATTGAAGAAATGGTCGTAATCGTACGACAAATCAAGAAAAGAATCCAAGAAGCTCAAGATCATTAGAAGTTCTATGTAGATACAAGACGAACGGAGCTAAGCTTCGAGATTGTAGACAAAGTATTCGTGAAAGTATCTCCTTCCAAAGGAATTCAATGCTTTGGAATCAAAGGAAAGCTCAAACCAAGATTTATTCGGCCGTACGAGATTCAAATGAAGATTGGGCCAATCGCCTACAGATTAACATTGTCTCCAAGTTTCGACAATATTCACGATTTGTTCCATGTGTCGCAGTTACGAAGATATGTGTTTGATCTAAAACACATCATATATCAAGAGAAAGTTGTTCCTGAAACAGATCTAAGCTATGAAGAGAAATCAGAAACGCATCTTAGATCGAAAAGAACGACAACTAAGGAATAAATCAATTCGTTCAATCAAAGTCCGATGAAAGCATCATCGATTAGAAGAAGCGACATGGGAGCTAAAAGATCAGACGAGAAAGAAGTACCCTGAGTTTTGCAGAGGTACTAAATTTCGAGGCGAATTTTTTTTAAGGGTGTGGGAATGTAATACCCCGCATTTCCTATAGCAGAGATTAGCTCCTGGTTAAGAGCTTATAAGAAGGGCATTTCATCCTTAAGAAAGAGTTGTTTAAGCTATAAGCTTTTATGTTAAGCTTCGAGTCGAGAAGATGAAATTTGAGACAGATTCGAGATAGAATTTGAGGCAAAACCTGAGATAAGATTCTTAAGTCTTGTATAGAATAAGAAGATTTAGATTTTAAGAGTCTTGAGATAATAGATATGCATTCATAGAATTCTTGATCTCGGAGTCCTAGAATTTCAGAGTTTTTGCTCTTTGTTACATATGTTTGCCGTATAAACCCGAATCATCGTCAGAATACCCAAAATGGTTTTTGAAGCCAAACATATTTTTATAATCAAAATTTTGATGTTTATAATATGTTATTTGAGTTTTAAAAGAGAATTTCAAGAAGAGAACGATTTATCAGAAATTAAGTTTTGAAATCAGAATGGTATAGATTAATAGCATGTATTTATAACATCAGTATTATTTCTAGAAAAACGTGCATTTTCTAGAGCATAACATGAATATTCATCATGATTTAAAGAAAATGAAAAATGGAGAAAGAAAAAGAATTCTTTAGAATTATGGAATTCTCTAGAATATGGTGAATAACCACCATATTAAAGAAAAGGAAAAATAAAATAAAAAATTTGTAGATTTATATATATGCTACTATTCATCATCTTCATGATTTTTCTCCGAAACTTTTCGTCCAACACACACTACACACACTAGAATCTCGAAAATTTCAAACTCCAATTTTGTAAGATCCAACCGTTGAATTTTCGATCTGTCTTCGTATTCAGGTATAATTCATCCTTAGAACACATCTACGGTTTGAAAATTGAAAAATATGAACTTTGGAGCATGCTATGTTTTTAGCTATTTTGATGATTTATGAAGGAATATGTTGTTGTTCAATTATCTTTTGATATTATGTTAGATTTATCGTCGGCGAGTTGTTTAACGTTGAATTTTTGAGCATGTGTTTATTCTTGAAATTTTGGTGAATTTCGAAATTATGGAGGCTATGATCTTGAATTTATGATGTTTATATTCTTGATATTCCTTCATACATGTGTTGTTAGGTTGATATAAATATGTTTTGAGCAAGAAAAACGTTTGAAATCGAACCTACGTTAGAACCCCTTTTTAGCCAAAATCCTAAGCCCTTATAATGTTGGATTTTTTATTTTATTTTTATTTTTTGACTTCATATTTGGATTCTATGATATGAATAAAGCTTAAAATGATTTATTCAGATTTTTCAGCAGACGTATTCGAAAATTAAAAAATTTTAGTTTGACATCGAGTTTGGGTTTTTGATGTTAAAGCTTTGATCTTTGGGTTTTGATGATTGATTAGTGGTCTTTGATGATAGTTGAGCATATATAGAGGTTCGTCTAAGATAGATGACGTCTTGCGCAATTTTTCACGTTGGACATACCCTATGTTTGTATGGTATTGTTGATTTTTGGTTAAGATTAGACGGTTTACGCGCGTTGATGAGTCTTATATGCTTGTTTGGCCATATGAAGCTTAGTTAAAAGTTTATATGTTTAAGATGTTAGATGATACAATGACCTAAGTGTTTATAGACCATCGTATCTTGTGTATCAAGAAGTTATAGTCGTGTTGACGACTTAGTGAAGAGTTATTTTCTTGTTTGATTCTTGCTAGGTTTTTTGCCGATCTATGTTAATTTAAGGACCAAGTGGAAAGAAGAAAGAAATAAAAGATAGAAAGTACAGTCCATCCTAGTGACTGTCGCTAGGTAGGTAAAAATATTTTCTATAATGATATGATATGCTTTTATATATTTCAGAATGTTATGAGATGCATATATTTGAAAAAGTTGACTGACTTGCCTGATTTTGAGCATGAGCATGCTGCATTTACCTATCCACGAAAGAGAAAGAACGAATGAAAAAGAAAGAAAGAAGAATTTACCGACGTCGGGTAGTGACCTTCAGGTCAAGGCGTGTTTGAGAAGGAGGCCTACTTCTCAACACATAGAGAAAGTCCGTGGATATGGAAAGAGAAAGTTGTCTGCAGACATAGAACATGCATATGCATTTGATATGATGCTATGAATATGAAAACAAGTAAGTGTTTATTATGATGCATGCATAGGTTATTTCACTAAAACCCCTGTGTGTTGCAAATGTATGACAAGTTAATCCTATAGCTCTAAGAGCAATGTTTTTATGTTTTCGGCGTATACCCATTAAGTGCATTTTTGTACTCATGCCCTGCATGTATTTCTAAATGTGCAGGTTGAGCTCGAGAGGATGCTGGAATCGATTGCTGTGCAAAGGAGCTTCTTTAGATATTTTGATTCATGATGATAATGTTCAATTGTTCATGTTATTCGTTTGAGGTTGTCTATTTTGTTGCCAATAGTTTTATGTCATCATACATAATTCTCAGCCACACTTCTCGTTGCTGAACTTTGCCCTTCACCTGCTGTCGTGTTTTGTTGTGCCGAATCGACCGAACTAATCTTGATGATGGTCATTATTTTATTGATATGATCTCTACATTGTTGTTGTGTTGCCGACTTGCTATGAGAACATGGATTTATTGGAAATACTTGTATGAACAAGGATTTACTTGAATGCTCAGAATTATTTTTGTTGAACCCAATATAATGACATTGAACCATTGTCAAACCATGTTTTAAAACGTCGATAAATTCTCAATGTTATCGAAGCATGCTTGAAAATGTACATTCTTGATATTGGTTATTCCTTTGTGATTATTTTTCCTCAGCCGTTGTTCTTCTTCATTCGAACCTTTATTGTGGTTTGAGGAACTAGAATCAACATTTATCAAACTCTATTCTACCTATTTTGACCACAAATGTTTAACTATTTCATAATGAAAGTTGATGTTATATATTGTTATTGATATGAATTATTGGTCACATTTGTTGTTATCAATTATCAGAATTTATTTTTAACCTATATCACGGCCTAATTACTTGATTAAGTAGTCGGGCTGTGACAGTACCAATAGTCAAAGCTGGATAGCAGTAATCAAAGCTACCTATTAATAGTCAAAGCTGGTTGATGAAAGATCAAAGCTTATTATATCTACGTCAAGCTGATGCATCATACTTACTCAGGAGTTCAAAGCTGATAAAAGAAGTAAGTCCATACTACTGGTAAAAGACAGAGAAGTCTAAACTGGCCTAAGCCTGAAGTCAAAGCTCCTAAAAAATGGATTCTCATCAACTGAAGAAACACGGAGTTTCTTTTGCCTTTAATGTTTGACCTGACACGTGTTGTAGTGTATCTACAAAGGATCATGACACGCCATTCTATATTTTTAGAGTTGCAGTGCTACAATGTACGATGATATAGACATATGATAGCGACGTACAAGGATTCAATGGAAAACTTTTTCAATGACAAAATGGAAGAATTGAATAGCAGTCCCTTCAACGGCTCTATTCTAATATCTGCCTATATAAATGCACAGAATCGAACCTTTGAAGGTTATCAAAACGTTTTACAATCTTATATTCATAGTGATCAAGGTCAAATCCAAAGCTCAGTCAAACAATGATTTCGAAGAATGAAATTTATAGTACTATCAGTATATCTCTAAACTAAACATATACTTATCAACTCGAGATTTCTGCTTACACTTGCTTTTATCTATGATATTCATTATAATATTCATAAGCCTGTTTGGTATGAATTTTTGCTTATTATTCACATCTTTGGGCATGTTGTTTCTCATGGTTTGTTCTCTTTTTGCCGTTGGTTTGATTATTATTTATCGATTCGAACTTATTTAGTTTGTTTTGATATTTTTTAGAAAACGACATCAAAAAGGATGAAAATAATCAGCTAAGGATCAAGTATATTGAAGAACATCTCGATTGGAGTTCGTAGGCGCAGATGGATCGTAATTCGGAGTGCAGACGTGAGAGAACGGACCAAATCAGTCAAGTCGCGCACGTGTGTGTGCGAACCCACCCGTCGCACAGCCGAGTCTGCACACCGCAGCTCCCGTAGCCTCGCCCAGCATCGCATACCTCCACCCGGCGCTCGCACTCCGCGCGTGTTGCCACATCTCCAGCACGCGTTGCGCCCCGTCCGACGCTCCGTCCTCAACACGCGTTGTCGTATTCCCAGCGCGCGTTCCTCGTCAACCGGCGCTCCCATGCCGAGCGCCAGCCCACGCCCACCCGGCCGCCGACCAGCGCTGACAAGACAACCGGCGCTCCGTGCTGCCGCTCGCTCGACAACTCCTGCACATACGCGCGCCCATATCACCCGGCGCGCATACCTCGCCCAGCCGCCAGCACCTCGTGCATCCTCCGTCCGGCGTTGCAATGACAGCACCTCCCTTAGCGCCCGCTGGGCTTACCCCTAGCGCCCAGCCGACGTTCACCCACAAACGCCCGCTCACTTCCAATTTACCTCACGCGCTCGCCTTGCGCCGACGTTTATTTCTGAGACATAACTATTTATCAACCGGCGTTCACCTCTATCCAGCGTTCAGTATTAATACATAATGTTTTTCCACCCGCCGCTCACTCCCCAACCGGCGCTCACTCATTTTATTTATATATAAACACGCAACACGTTAGGGCGGGGGGTTCTGATAGTTCTAATTTTTTATTCTCTCCACGCCGCTGTTCATCCGAGGATTTTCCACCAGACAATAGAGATAGATTTCAAGTATTAATTCTTGTCTTGCATTTTTCTTTCATTGAACAATTTAATTATCGTTTATGCTATTGAATTTATCTTATTGGATTCATCGATTTCTGCTACTGATTTTCGTTCATTTGATTTATATTACTGCTTTATGATTTATTGCTTTGCGATTCATGTGGATTCAATTATCTAGTAAACCTTGGATTGTTGATTTCTTGTTTGATTCAATTTCTCCCGGCATTTGATACATTTATATTTTATGCAATTGATTTTGGATATTAGTACTATGTTGAATCAATCTTCGTCGAATTTCATTGCTTCGTGTTTGGTGATCTAGTTTATTTGTTTATTGATTAGCTTCGCTTTCGTGCTTTCATAGTTTATCAACTAGGGATTGACAACCCTAGTTAGATTACTTGCTTTAATTTATTTTTCCGTTCAGCTTTTCAATTCTCGTTTGATCAAAAACCCATGTTGGTATTAGAGTGTTAGGATTTACCGCTTTCTGTGTTTGACACGAACAATAGCCCTGCTAAGTTTTCCTTGAGAGACGATTAGGGTTAACTTTTCCTACTACAACACCTCATTCGATTATGAGTCAATTAAGAGGATACTTTTAGTTGAAACAAAGCCTAGATTTTCCGAGCTCGGAGCCTGTGTCAACTCAGATATTTGTTGGAGAAACTGTTTTGTATGTTTTTGTTGTGTTTTTCTGTGTTTGTTTGAAACGATTTGGTTCCTATTTGCTTAGTTTTGAATATGTTTTATTGGAATCATGTTTGTTTTTGTTTTATGTAGGGAATCATCGCGTTTTACACATTTGGAGAATAAAAACGCACCCAAGCGCCGGACTTGGCGTAGCCGACGCTGGGTGTGTCTGGCAAAAGATAGAACACACGCAAAAAGGCCCGCGTCCGACGCTTCATATGCGTCCGACGCTGTGTTTAAGGCGTTGAAGCGAGACGTCTCCGGAGAGCGCCCAGTGTCCGGCGCTGGCATGCGTCCGACGCTGGGCGTCGATGTGAATTGTCGAGGAAGATCGCGGCGTCCGCGCCGCTTTTGCGCCCGCGCTGCTCCCGAGATAAAGTAGTCCAGAGAGTTGCCGCGTCCGGCGCTGGCTTGCGTGTTGAAGCCGTCCTGAGACAGCACGCGTCCGGCGCTGGCTCCGTTTTCACGTGTGCCCGTGTCCGGCGCTGAGTCCGCGTCCGGTGCTGGGTGCCCACGATTTTGCCATGCTTTGAAGGCCTCCCTTCCGGCGCTGGGTCTCCGTCCGTCCTGGACGTGAAAATTCGGCCCTATATATATATTTTGAAACGCGTGAAACCCTAAGTTCAGTTCATTTTTTTATTCGCAGACGTCGGTTTTTTAATAGTTCTCCCACGCAATTATTCATCTATTTTCCAATTAATTTCCTTGCATTGGTTTGATTCAAGACTCTTGATTGGAGAAATTCATCAACGACGTTTACGATTGTAAGGATTGTTATTCACTTTTCGCTCGTTGAATTATTGGATAATGATTTCTATCAATTATAATTGTTTGATCCGTGAGATGAGCATGAAGTAATCCTCTTCTAGGGTTGGGTGATTCAAATTGTTTAATTGATTATTTGTTTTGATTGAGTGCATCAATTGAATCCTAGGGTTTATGATTTAGTGATTGATCACCATTTAATTGTTTATGTTTCGTGTATTATCGAGAGATAGATACGTTGCATCATAGGACTAGATTGGATTAGAGGTTACCAGAAACGGGTACTCTAATAGTGTATGTATTTGTGAAATTTGATAACCTAGGTTTAATCCACGGAACGAAAGTCGAGTGTTTGGATTTAGGTTTGAGGATTGCATGAATAGGTAGATTTCTTGATCAAGCAATAATCGATTAATCAAGGCGAAGAACCCTAATACCCTAGTTTATCTCACACTCTTGAATTATCCATGTGCTATTGAACTGCTTGAACGCTTGTTTTGAATCGTTTGCGTGTTTTATTTCCTGTTAATCTTAGTTAATCATCACCCCAAAATCAAGTTTAGGATTTAGATTTACCATTTTAATCGTAACACATCATAGCCCTATTAAGTCTTCCTCGAGAGATTCGACTTGGGTCGACCTTACCACGCTATAGGGAGCTCGTGCTATTGCGAGCGACTAAGTAGAACAATTTGGTCGGAACAAATTTTGGCGCCGTTGCCGGGGAGGGCTTTAGGCATTTTTTATTGTGTTATTTTCCCCTCCTATTTTCTATTTTTGTTTATTTTATTTTTGTTTGGTAAATTCTTCCCACAGGTGCACGTAATCCATTTTCTTGTCTTGTGTTTGTGTATGCTAGGTCGTTGAGTCTCCAAAGGAAGTTGGCACGGTGTTCGACAACATTCACGGTAGGAGAATTTAATCTTCGAACTCGAAGAAGAAAGCTTGTCTCGAAAGTAAGGCAAGTGCGTGACAGAGAAGTACGATAGTTTGGGAGTAGATCTCCAGTGAGGAGTTTGTGCGGAAGATATGGCAGCAAATGGAGGAGCCCATGAAGAAGGAAACCCGAGGATGCGTGATTTTGCTCGACCCGTCATTGGGGTGACAACGTCATACATAGTCCTCGGGGATCCGCCCGTAACTATGAGTTGAAGCCCATCCACTTCAACTGCTTCCGTCATTCTATGGGATGCCTAGCGAGGATGCTTGAACTTCATCCGGAGTTCTATGCGATGGTTAACACTTTTCCACCGAACGGGCTTACGTAAGATACACCGAGAATGAGGTGTTTTCCTACACCGAAAGATAGAGCCAAGACATGGTTGATGTCTCTACAGCCCGGTTCATCGGCGAGTTGGCAAGCCGTGAATGATAAATTCATGGGAAAGTACTACTCGAACCAGACGACACAAGAGCTGAGGGCTCAGATAGCCACATTCAAGCAGATGGCTGGAGAACCTATGCATGAGGCATGGGATCGGTTCAAGTCGTTCTGACGGTGTCCGCATCACTATTACCCGGTGAGCTTCTCAACCAGTTTTTCTATGATGGATTGACGATGGACTATCAATACATGATAGATAATGCGGCTGGAGGAGACATTGGAAACTACACTGCTGATGATGTTAGCGAGATTCTGGAGACGCTAGCTGCAAACTCGCAAAGGAGAAGTGCAGGACGAAGACCTGCTGCAGCAGCAAAAGAGATTACACCCAATTATGAAGTGACGCAGCAATTGGCGGAGCTCACTCGCCAAGTTCAACTATTGAGAGTGAACGAATCTCAACCCCCGCCTCAATTCCAATAGCAACAAGTGATGTCGATGGAGACATGTGGGATTTGTGGTGAAGCGGGACACGGGGCCAACATATGCCAACGAACCAATGAGATGGCATATGAGGAAGCGCAAGTGAATGCAATGCAAGGGTTCCAAAGAGGCAATCAGCAAGGGTATCAACCGAGGCCTAAATCGATCCTTTTCAAATTCATAGAATCCCGGTGGAGAGATCATCGTAATTTCTCCCTAATCGAATCAAGGGGATCTAGCCAAGGAGCTCGATTCGAGCAGCCTCCTCAAGAAGACAGCGGTTCCAAAGAAGAAGGCAACAACAATTGCGTGACCACCTCCACAAACCCAACAGCGATGAGTGCACCGAGGAAGCCAACACTGAAGATTCCTACACACTTTCATTCAAGCAAGTCATCGAGATTTGAGTGCGTGGAAGCATCAATGAAGAGGATAGAGACTCAAGTAGGACGGTTGGTGGGACCGTTGGAGAATTGGCACAACAAGGACAAAAGGAAATTGCTTAGTCAACTCAAGACAAGCACGAGCAATCACGGTTCTTAGGAGTGGAAAAACGATTGACAATAAAGTGGAAATTCCACTAGAGGAACCTGAATTGACTAAGGTGACTGAGGAAGTGCAAAAGGAGAGCACAGAGGAGGAAGAGAAGAGACATCCGAGGCTTCACAAAGATTGCTTTGGGAATTGGAAAGGAAGCTACAGGCATGCTAGACCTTGGTGCAAGTATAAATTTAATGCCTTACTCTATTTTTGATCAACTTGAATTAGGGGAATTAAAACCTACTCGCATGTGTTTACAGTTAGCTGATAGATCAATTCGTTGCCCTAGGGGGATTATCGAGGACATATTAGTTAGAGTGGGTGGATTGATTATTCCTGTTGATTTTGTTGTTCTAGATGTGGGTGACATTAAAGAAAATGGTAGAGAGCAGACAATTCTTTTAGGAAGACCTTTTATGGCTACTACCAACACTTTGATTGATGTTAAAAATGGAGTATTGAAAATGACAATGTTGGGAAAATGTCACAGCCCGCCAACCCTAAGTACGGATTAGCGGGGACTGTGACTAATGATACAGGAATTAAAGGACTTAATGATAAATGAATATGAACCAATAAAGGAAACGACGAACATTCTCATAAAACTTCAAAGGATTTAGAGGTAACAATGTATTACATACACACTAGACCAACAGATCCTTGACAAAAGAGTTCGACTGATCTGAAGGTAATATGCATCAATCTTCAAAACGTAACTGTGTGTTCTAAGCAGCGGAAAACATGTGAATTCATATATGACGATATGAATTCAAGGTTAAACTATATCAGCGACAAAAACTCCGACTGCTCAACACCTTGCCATCCATCGTCAGCTCAACCTGCACATTTAAAAACAAACATGCAGGGCTAAGTACAAGAATGCACTTAGTGGACTCATGCCAAAATAATTTCTTTAAATTACAGTGCCCCATAGTATAACACGAGAATTTTAGTAGAAATAACTCGTGAATACCAAAACACTTTATCATTTCTCAAAAGATCGTCTGGCCAGGCATTTTCTGGTATGTATGATCCGTATCACTTTCATATAACTTTTCTCATAACTCTGTTCACGCCGTAGAAGTAGGCCTCCTTCTACGGACGATGTGACCGGCCGAAGATGTTGCTATCGGCTCACAGTCACCTATGGTGTACACGTTAATCCAGGCTAGGAATTTTGCATCTAGCATAGGATCCGATATCGATTTTCTATAAAGTTGGGAGCGACCCAACAACTGTATCACTTTCATAGTTGGCTCACCCAACTGCTTGATAGGATCCATACATAAAACATAAATACTTTGGGCATGTAATTGAATAACAGTTCATAAACATTTCTCAACTGAAAGCTTTTGTAAATAAATAATTTTCGAAGAAAGCATCGTAAATAAAAGGGTTTTCGAATAAAGCCCACCTGGAGTATTTAGGTGTTTCTATGGTCACTTTTTACGTCTCTTCTCAGTTCACGCCCCACCTTAACGTAAGAATTATTTCAGTACATTGGTTACGTTTTGATAGAGACGAACATTGTCTATAACGTCCTATGCATCAAATAATGCTAACGTCGAACTTATTTAGACGTTTTCTAACCAAAATGATGTCGATTATGAAATCGTTCATCATATAAGGGATATTCCATCTCTTTAGCATATAATGTACGTTTTAATGTACTTACGTAACGTAAGTCACATTGTTACTAAACGTACTACGTCACATAGATCGCGTTTTATCGATTTTCGTGCGTTTTGACCTTGGTCAACGTTTTTGGTCAACAATTCTGACTTGGTCAACATTTAGTCAACGATTTTGACTAAAGTTAACATTTTGACTTTTTAATTCCTTTTATGTGCAATTCTTGTTCTAAAAATTCCCATTAAATCATAATATGTCTAAAACATCATTTTGGATCATATTATGCAATTATATCTCATAAAATAAATTTATAACATTAATACACTTAAGCTATGGTTTTCGAAAAACCCTAATTAAACTAAGCAAACAATTTCCAAAATTTCCAATAAAATCACATAACACATAATCATCTATAAGCATCCTTATTATAACATCATTTTTATTTATTGTGACTTATTTAATTTAATCTTCCTAAGTCACTTTTGAAAATTTAGACTTAGGTCCAATAAATTCTTAACAAATCTAATAAATTCCTACAACACTATATTATGATTCTATACTTTCAATATGTTATGATAACACTCAAACATGGATTATATCACAACCTACTATCATGTTTTAAAATTTTCAAAATTCGTAGACTTAGGTACTAAAGTGTTTCAAAAATTCTACATAAAATCATATAAGTATAGTTAATACCCTAGATTATGATTTCATGCTCAAATCAAAAATTAAAAATCATACTCATCATCATATCACACCCTTAAGTTTTCGGTCAACATATAAAGTTTAATATCATGCTTGATTTTGTGATATAATTATACTACATGCTTAATAACATCATATAAATACAATATCTAAACATATTAGCACAAGTCTCATGATTTTCGAAAAACACACACATAAACTAAGCTTACAACATGAATTATAACGTATATACGAAGCTCGTAAGAAATCTAACCTCTTAATCGGAGTAGAATTGATCGGTGAACGTTGGAGAACACTCTCTCTTTTTCTCTCTATATTTTTCGGTTTCTATGATTTGTGAATGAGAATGAAGAGCCTCATGTGGTATTTATAGACTTAGGCAACTTGCATGTTAATTATTACACTTAAAATATCTAATGTACACTTGTTATCTTCATTAAAATTTTCGGTCCCCACTTGTACAAGGAGACAAAATTTTATCTTATCTTTACAACTCATTCTTATGTAACCTTATCACTTAATCAATGCATTGGATAATCCTTATCACATAGTATAAAGTTTATCACATAGTGTGATATATGTGTGTGTGTCGCCCATTGCTTAGTTTTAGGATTAAATTTTTATTTTTTTCTTATCTTATACTATATTATTATTATGTAATAAGATAAGGTTTTCAAATATTTCAACTACATGTGTTACTATTATAATGTTTGGAAATTAGTTTTTAATCTTTATTTCTATTTTTCGCCCCCTCTAGAAGACACCCTAGGTTACTTGTTCAAATTGTATACTACTACTACTTTACACCTATTATAGGATAAGATACAACTCATACCCCTCATTAATTAAAGGATGATACTTATCACATAAAATCACATAAAATCACATAAAATCACACCTATACCTTCAAATTTTCTCCACCTATAACACAAGTGTCCCCCCACTTGTGCAACTTGTAATACACCTCATATTATCTCTTATAATATCACATTAATTTAATGATTATGATATATCATTAATTGGATAAGAATTAAATTCAATTTCACACTTTAGAAACATAATTTTCGAAAATTAGGGTTCTATGTGCTAAACATTTTATTTTATTGTAACAAATAGCTAACACATAGTTATGAGACACATTATAATTATAGATGATGAATTTAATCATAGGAAAAATATTTAGAACCATTTTAGACTTCAAAACCCTAATTTGAAAAATTAGGGTTTTCGAAACCCATTGTTTTTGGCGCATCTTATTCCTAAATTTTCTTGAATTATTTTGATGATGAATAATGCTCTTATATCATAAAATAATCCTATGAATTTGAATTTTATAATTCCATGATCGTTTGGTCAAGTTATGGAATTATCTCTAAACGTAGACGTTTGAAACGTCTTAACATTCTCATAGGTGAAACATCTCTAAAATGTTCAAAATAAAGTTGTAATAACTTTATTTATTCCTATAATAATAAGGAATTTCAAAATTTAAGCTTAACTGCTTAAAAATACTATAAGGCTTAACTGTCGAATTTATCTGACGTTAGAACATTACGTTCGAAGGAATATTGGAAACTACATTCCTTAATTCACTAAGCTTCAGTGAATATCACACAGAAATTTTCCAGTTATGCGTAGTCAAAGTTGAGCGTTGACTAATTAAGATTTTTAATTATCGAGCTTAAAACCCTAATTACGGATTATATTATCGTAATTAAGCGTTAAAATATACGGGATATTACATTCTACCCCCCTTAAAATAAATTTTGTCCCGAAATTTGCATACCTTGTAAAAGTTCAGGGTATCGCTCTTTCATGGTGTCTTCGAGTTCCCATGTAGCCTCCTCTTGTCCGTGGTGTTTCCATAGGACTTTCACTAATGGTATGGATTTATTTCTCAACTGTTGAACCTTACGATCTAAGATAGTCGTAGGTTCTTCCACATAACTCATATCGGGGTTCAAAATCACATCATCGTGTTGGATTACGTGCTTTGGATCATACAAGTACTTTCTCAATTGCGACACGTGGAATACATTATGGACATTGCCTAAACTTGGCGGAAGTGCCAATCGATAGGCTACAGGACCTATTTTCTCAAGAATTTCATAAGGTCCTATGAAACGTGGCCTTAACTTTCCTTTTACTCCGAATCTTAGGATTCCCTTTGATGGTGAGACTTTGAGGAACACTTTATCGTCACATTCAAAATGTAGCTCAGATCTACGTGTATCGGCATAAGATTTTTGCCTATCCTGAGCTTCTTTTATCCTTTGCCTAATTTGGCGAACAATTTCAATCATTTCCTCTACTGTATCAGGCCCTAAAATTTTTCTTTCACCCACTTCATCCCAGTAAAGTGGTGATCGGCATTTTCTTCCATACAATGCCTCGTATGGTGCCATATCGATGGTTGCTCGATAGCTATTATTATAAAGCGAACTCGATAAGTGGTAAAACATATTCCCAAGTTTAGCCTCTATCCAACACTCATGCTCGCAACATGTCCTCAAGTGTTTGGATTGTTCATTCAGACCGCCATCGATCGTGGATGAAAAGCGTGCTAAAATTGAGCCGTGCCCAACTCCTTTGCAAGCTAGTCCAAAATCTCGATGTGAACTTCGAATCTCTATCAGAGGTGATAGATTTCGGCACTCCATGTAGACGTACAATTTCTTTCACATATAGTTGGGCTAACTTATCCGATCCATGAGTAGTCTTAATAGGCAGAAAATGAGCACATTTGGTAAGGCGATCCACTACTACCCATATAGCAGTGTTTTCCCTTTTTGACCTTGGTATACCCGTTACAAAATCCATTGCTATATCGTCCCACTTCCATTCGGGTATTTCCAAAGGTTGTAATTTTCCATAAGGCCGTTGATGTAGTGCCTTTACTTGTTGACAAGCGAGACAACGTTCGACAAAGGAAGCTATATCCCGTTTCATACCTTCCCACCAAAACCTTTCCTTTAAGTCTTGATACATCTTAGTACTATCGGGGTGGGCGGTATAAGGAGTATCATGAGCTTCACTCATGATTTCATTTCGAAGATCGTCGTTATCTGGAATGCACAATCTTCCTTCAAACAATAGGGCATTGTCTGGTGCTTCCTGAAAACCTTTTAATCCTTCCGCCCTTACCTTGGCTCTTACTTTTTCTAACTTTTCCTCCATCCTTTGTCTGTCTACTATTCTTTTTCTTAAGTCAGACGTCAAAGTGAGTGTAGCAATACGACTCGTGATCTTCTGTGGTTTTTAACTATTTCTATTTTCATTCTTTCAAACTCTCTAATGAGTCTTTCTTCTCGTGTGAAAAGACATCCCATATTGGGTTGATTTTTACGACTCAAGGCATCGGCTACCACGTTCGCCTTACCTGGGTGGTAATTTATACCACAGTCGTAATCTTTTACTAGTTCGAGCCATCTTCTTTGTCTTATGTTTAGATCTCATTGCTCGAAAAAATATTTCAAACTTTTGTGATCAGTGAAGATTTCACACCTTACTCCATAAAGGTGATGTCTCCAGATTTTCAGTGCATGCACTACTGCTGCCAATTCTAGATCATGAGTTGGATAATTCAACTCGTGCGGTCTGAGTTGTCGTGATGCGTAAGCTATTACTCTTCCTTCTTGCATCAACATGCAGCCAAGTCCATTCTTTGAAGCGTCAGTATAGACAACGTATTCCTTGTTCGAATCTGGAACAGCTAGTACCGGTGCACTAGTTAGCTTTTCTTTAAGTGTTTGGAAACTTGCCTCGCATTCGTCCGTCCAAGTGAACTTAATTCCTTTCCGGAGTAGCTGGGTCATTGGCCTCGCTATCTTGGAGAATCCCTCAATGAATCTCCGATAGTAGCCAGCTAGTCCTAGGAAACTTCGGATTTCGTTTTGTGTTGTTGGCAATTTCCAACCTTATGACGGCTTCAACCTTTGCGGGATCTACTTTTATTCCTTCTGCAGACACAATGTGTCCAAGGAATATCACTTCTTTAAGCCAGAATTCACACTTGCTGAATTTGGCGTAAAGTCGTTCGAATCTTAAGGTTTGTAAGACCGTTCTTAGGTGTTCCCTATGCTCTTCCTCATTCTTCGAATAGATGAGAATATCATCTATGAAGACCAAGACCAACTTGTCTAGGTATGGGTGGAACACTCTATTCATAAGATCCATAAATACGGCTGGTGCGTTGGTTAGACCGAACGGTACAACTACAAACTCGTAGTGTCCATATCTTGTTCGGAACGCGGTCTTAGGTATATCCTCCGGCCGTACTTTAAGTTGATGGTATCCTGACTTAAGGTCGATCTTTGAGAATACGCTTGCACCTCTTAACTGATCGAACAAATCGTCTATCCTTGGCAGTGGATATTTGTTCTTAAGTGTCAGTTTATTTAATTCTCGATAATCGATGCACATCCGTAGCAAACCATCTTTCTTCTTGACGAACAGG
The DNA here is from genome assembly GCA_036937905.1 of Salvia rosmarinus. Lineage (NCBI taxonomy): Eukaryota > Viridiplantae > Streptophyta > Magnoliopsida > Lamiales > Lamiaceae > Salvia > Salvia rosmarinus. The sequence continues at coordinate 39,947,309 of CM072821.1, read as the reverse complement.
ACAGGCGCTCCCCATGGCGAAACACTTGGTCTAATAAAACCCAAGTCCAATAACTCTTGAATTTGGATTTTCAGCTCTTCGAGTTCCTTTGGTGCCATTCTATAAGGCGCTTTTGATACTGGGGCCGATCCTGGCTCCAGATCAATTGTGAACTCTAGTTGCTGTCAGGGGTAGTCACGGTAATGTGTGGGAAAGGCGCCCGAAATTCTTGAACAATTTCTACGTCTTCGACCCTTGTTTCCGCTTTTTCTTCTCCATTTAGATAAACAAGGAATGCTTGACATTCCTTCTTGTTCATCATTCTCCTTGCTTGGAGTACGGATATTATTGGGATTCTCTTCCCCATACGGATTCCATAGAAGTTCGCAGCTTCTTTCCCTGGTGGTTGGATCGAAATTCTTCTCTCCTTGCATAGGATCGTGGAATGGTTTTCGGCCAACCAATCCATTCCTAAGATTATATCTACGTCCCCCATAGGTATTATGTTCAAGTTATTTCCTAGAACCTTAAGTGAGCCTAGGTTCAATTCTAAGTTCGAGCAAGCATGTGTATGATCATAATACCTCTTATGGGCGACTTAAATCCTCATTCCGATTCGTTTGTTCAGGTTTAAGCTCTAACATATCAACACATGCTTTTGAAATGAAAGAATGTGACGCACCCGTATCGAACAAAAGCTTAATAGGTATGTTGAAAAGCATTCCCATACCTGCTAGATTGCCTTGATTTTGTTCGTTTTGACGCCTATGTAGCGCATAGGCTCTAGCCTGGGCTGGCTGTGGTCGGCGGGGTGCTTGTCGTTGGTTGTTCTCATTTCTTGCCGGTTTGGTTGGCTTCTTCCGCCGCTATTCTTCTTTGTTGAAATGGTCTTGGATAGCCCTTAATGGTTGAGCAGGGCCCGGTTGGTTTGGCCTCCCTTGTCCTCCCGGGCGTAATCCGGGGCATTCATTTGCGTAGTGGCCTCTCATGCCACACTTATAGCAACCGACACTGCCTAATAGATATACACCTATGTGCAGCCTATTACACTTTGGGCAAGGAGGAACCTTTCTCTGCTCCTGTTGTCTTCCCATGGGCGTGGAAAGTACTGGTTTCTTCCACTCTTGCCCTTGGGGTGCCATGTTACCTTGCCATGGCCTTTTGTTATTGTTGTTGAAACTTCCTCGATTAAAGTTGTTATTATAACCTCCTTCCCATTTTCGCTTCCCTTTGTCACCGACAATTTGAGACTGGGTTGGTGCGGGCTTTTCCTCGGGCATCGCGACCGATGTCTCAGAGCTCGACTAAGAGCTCTGTATAGGTTATGTCCCATGACTTGCCAGAGACATTTTGATTTCGGGCCTTAGTCACCTACGAACTTTTTCGACATTTTCATGTCAGTGTTTACCATGTCCGAGGCGTATCTAGATATGTCACAGAAAAGACGGTCGTACTCAGTAACCGACATCTTTTCTTGCTTTAGGTTGAAAAATTCCACTTCCTTTTTCTTTCGATAGCTCTTGGGGATGTACTTCTCGTATATTTCTGTCTTAAAGTCATCCTAAGTGAAAATATTCCATTTGCTCGGGTGTCAGCGTTTTCCTTCTTGCCTCCCACCAGAAATCTGCTGGTCCGGTGAGTTGAAACGTAACACAAGATAGTCTCTCTTGTGTGGTACAGCGAAGGAAGTCGAAAATCCTTTCTATGGCCCTGACCCATTGTTCGCGTCTTGTGGCTTCCTTTCCATGAAGGAGGTATGGTTTTGCCTAAGGAAGAGTTCTTCCACCCAACGGTCAGGTGGAGGTGGAGGTGCTTGTGGTATCACCTCTTCTTCTTCCTCGGGTTGGGGTACTCTGCCTCTTCTCCTTCCCCTTCTCCTATTTTCGGGTTCAGGTGCACGTCTGGGCGGCATTCTGTTGTAAAAACGTAGTTAGTATTCGGATAACATTCATCGCAAATTAATGTACATAGCATCTTTATGCAATTGAGTCATAGAACAGTTTTAAAAAACCATTCATCTTGTACATATTTCGCTGTAAAAAGCCCATCTAGGGTGATCATATATATATAAGGAAAATGCCTCATAGAGGACTTTTCTGTACAAGTCGTCAGACTCAAAAAGATCTTATAGCGTTTACAAGGTACTATGCTTCTATATCTACTATTACAGCATTTCTAGTCACACTATACACATATCATTTTTACTACTATGCTTTCTTTATACATACTAACCATACTATCTATAGCACGATTTTCTATCTACTCATAAGTTTCATTTAGGTTTTGACGTTGCTGAGTATCCTTCATCAGAGTCATATTCTTCGCTTGGAAACTTGCCAGTGTCCAAATATGTATTTGCCTCGTACAACAAGTGATCCAACTCTTTCATAGGGCCGGGGGTAATACTGCTTCCTGTCTCCTCCATGAGACCGAGATTCTGTGTCACTTCGATTTCTTTTCCAGGCATCGCTGATGGGGTAGGGCATGGGTTGATGTTTTGGACTCCATAGTGCCATGCATACTGTTGAGGAAAGGTTCTTACAGGTGCTGCTCCATATAGGTTATATGTACTTTTAAGATGGTCGACAAATCCTGGTAGATATGCCAGAACCTCTGAATTTTCCTTATAGATAACATACTCCTTTGCTACTTCTCTTGCATATTCTTGCCAGTCTGTCGGCAGTCGGCGAATGAGTCGCTGGACACCATCCAGAGCTGTTATCCCATGGTAATGAGCTCCTATCCAAAGGCGCAAGAACTCGTCCAGGAATTGTCCTACATCGGTGCCTGGTCTATAATAAAAGAGTCTATACTCTTGTGTGGGCTCCGTGTCCAAAGCCTTCCTTTTCCTGCCATCTGAATACAGACAGTACTAACGTAAGTTAATCTAGAAATATCTGATTAGCAGATAAGGTGAACTTAATACATATCTGTTAGGCAGATAAGACAAACTAGATATATCTGATAAGCAGATAAAGCAAACACATCTGATAAGCAGATAGATGTTTACAGCAAGGATCTATGTTTCAACATACGTCCTAGCGTTGCTTTATGTATTAGAGAAGTCTTACTTTCAACAATTTTCTAAGTTCTTTTCTTTCCACCTATTCTTTATTCTAAGCAGAATTTTAGTCTGACTTCAACTGTTTCTCACGAATTTTTGAGAAGGATTCAGGTGTTTTGTCCTTCATATGAAATAAATCACGTTGAGATAGGAATATGTGAGCGAAAACCGTTTGCAAAACAGAGTTCGGACGAAAGAGAACGAGTTAAAACAAGAACACTGCGCAATGCAGTTTTCTGCCTGCGCGCCATGCGCCGTGAATACGCTTTGCCACTTGGCCGAATACGAGCTTATGCTCTGGTTCGTACGAATTTCTTTTCAAAGTTCGTTTAACTTTCTATGTTCCTCATCGAACCTGTGCATCTTGCTCCCTTGGTTTCCTCTTTTGCTTTCGTCATTCTTTCGTTGAAAACTCGAGTTTGTTTTCAACCGACTTTTCGTTCGATCAAGTCATTACTTGCTATAGTTCTCGCAGAGGGATAAAGTTTCCCTAATTTGCACTTCTATGTTCAAGAGGTGAGCATGCTTCTTATAGCATCTATGTTCTTTTGGTATAACATATCAATTTTCATAAAAACTTTGAAATTTGAAATAACATTTCAAATAATCATAGCATAACTCATGCTTTCTTTGAATCTCACTGATTCAACAATCACTTTTGACATCGATGTGTCAACTGTTTCTCATTCTCTGTAAACTTTGTCTCATATCACTGATAACTAGTTCTCATATAACTTTTAACATATAACTGTCAACTTATCTCATAAAACTGTAATATTCTTTCTGAAAAAGCTTTCAGTAACAACTTTCTTTCTCAAACATCTTTCAATGCTTTCAAAATAGAATTTCATTCTTTTTTTCAAAAACTTTCACCTTCAACACTTTGCACTTTCAAACTTTTCAATTCATTATTGATCGCCCTTTTCACACGTAAAAGTGTAATGATAGGTGTTAAGTATCGTATCCACGTAGATTGTATCACGAAAACATAGAAGCTAGCTCAACGACTATTCATCATTATTCGCACGGATAAAGGGTGAGAGGTTTTGGGGCTTGATTTTAATCTAAAGCAAAGGTAACCAAACAGAAATATAAATAACGCAATAAAAACACGATAGATAACTATAAAGAAAGACTAACCCTAGGAATGCACCAATCCTAGGATTAGAACAGAAATTAGCTAGACATAATTAACGACATAAAGTACGCAATAATCATAAAACGGAAATTAAATTGATAAAACCCGTAGGAAGCGTCGGATGAACAAGGTTGGTCTTGAATCCAATTCCAAGCGAACGAACGGAAAACAAAGGAAAACGATCGGACAAAACGTTCCGATCGATAACGAAACAATAAACTAAACTAGAAACACGTAAAACGATACTAGAATTAAGCGGAAGCTAAAATAAAGATAAAGCGAGGAAAACTCAAGAGAAATAGGTGCAGGACGTCTTGGGGTCTGTTGGGGCTCGAGGGCTCTTGCCTGTTATAGAAAAGGGTGAAAACCTAATTTGCGCTCTGCCGCGCCGCCTCGCGATCATCGCTCGCGATCGCTAGCTCGATCGCGAGCCATCTCCCAGCGCTATTCGCTTCGCTCGCCTCCTGCGCTCGCTTTGTACCTCGCGACCGGCTAGCGGTCGCTAGCATTATAAGTGGTCGCGAAATCGCCCGATGAGTTCTCGGCGCTGGGCTTCGCCGCGGCACGCAGGTCGCGGCCGCGGCTCTTCAGGCGCTCGGCGGCTTGCTGGCGGCCAGCCTAGCGACCGCTAGGCGGTCGCTGAACCTTTGGGCGAATGTCAATTTTGCTCGTGCTTCGTTCCTTGCTTCGATTATCAACATGTAAACCTACAAAACGTCAAAGGAACACCCAAGAGCAGTATCTTCTAGAAATAGATAAAACATTAAGAATCGATACATAAACGCACATTAAACGAGCTAAACTCATCTTCAAATATCAACTATAAACGTGTAAAATGCGCGTTTATCAAACCCCAAACTTAAAGCATTGTTTGTCCTCAAACAAAAAGTAATGTAAAGACAAACGAAGATCAACGAGCGTAGCAAAGAGGATAACCATTAAAAGCATCAAAAACATATTAACGCCAAAACATTGGCGCACATGACGACGTTAGCCAACTCAACACAAACAACTATCGAGGGCCAAAACTCATTTATTTCAACCTCACAAAGGCATGTGTGTAAAGTATATAGGATACACTCAAACTCATAAAAATTAAGGGCGTGTATACACTCACGGATCAATGCAATGCAACATCTTACCATAGGCTTGCCGTTTTCTAACATCTCCACGCGTCAAATGTGTTCAAATAAGGATCAAAGAGGTCTTTTGATAGGTTATAATGTAGGCACATTGGTTAAGGTAGGATCATATATGGCTAAGTGACTCAAGCAAACTTCAAGCACCACCATTTATATATTTCGACACATATGGACTTTGTCCATTTTCCTCTTCTTTCCCAACGTGCTAAATTGACGTTCTATGCCTCATAAGGTACCTATACTTTGATTAAAGACCCTTTATGCTCAACGCTCATAGTGAACTTAACATTTTTCTTTTTCTTTTCTTTTCTAGAGCTTATAGGGTTTAATTTTTATGAACAAGGTACTATTCTTCACCACAGATGTATTTTTCTACAAGAAACTTTTCTCGTCATAACTACATCAAAATTTCAAAACCCCTTTTGATTCCCATATCCATCCTCACCTCCTATCATCCGGTTAATCGGAAGAAAAAGTTTAATAAAGGCTCGAAAGAAGCGACAAGTGGTATATATCATCGGGTTAGTGTTTGGGTGAATATGTGGTTAACAAAGATGGCCTTTATCCTTTCCAAATTGAAACACATATTGCGTCTCGACACGTAAACACGGCAAGTTCTAGAAGATAATCACATGCACAATATCACACAATTAAAAGAAAGCGTATCAAGATGTTTATACAAGGAAGCTCAAGTCTCACGGGTTAAGCAAATGGTGAAAACAACAAGTCTAAGCCATCTCACGTCATTCATGCGTATTTTCTAACATATCATGTGCACTATCATTAAATTTCACAAAATTTTCTATCGTCATTGGCCACATGGATTAACACACTTCACTTAACTCGTTGATCGATGCATACTAAAACGAAAAGAAAAAGCGAAACACGACAAAAAGCAACACAAGCGAAAGAAACGACAAAACACGAAACACAAACAAAGAAAACGTTGAGTTACCTCCCAACAAGTGCTTATTTAACGTCTTTAGCTAGACCATCACTAACCTCGTCTAACGGTGTTTTGGTAGCAATAGACATCTTTCCCGACTTGTGGAACCTTCTAAACTTAGATTCACGGATGACCACCACTGACTATGGAAGTGGCCCCCCCCAAACTTGAATGATACACTCGGAGTTCCATGCCGAGTCCACTTCTTTCTTCTCACAGCTTCCTCAATCGGTCGAGTACCCTCTAAACGCGAGACGTGAGTGGCAGCAGCAGTCATGATCGAGCAGCAATCTTCCGGCTTTTCACCGTCGTGTTGCTTGATGGCGTCGTATATGGAAATCTTGAGCTCCTCATCGTTAACACGAAACGTGAGATTGCCTTCCTGCACATCAATCAACGCACGACCAGTTGCTAGAAAAGGTCTACCAAGGATTAGTGGTTGTTGTTTGAATTGGGAATATCTAGAATAACAAAGTCGGCGGGAAAACAAAATCCCTAATTCTTACCAACACGTCTTCGACGATACCTTTTGGATATGTGATGATCGATCAGCCATCATCGGTGAAATCTTTGTCGGCTTCATCTTTCCTAGGTGTAGCCGGTTGAATCGCTCAATGGCATCGATTGATGCTCTTCAAATCGCACAAAACATTTGGAAAAGTCCGCTCGGCGATCTCGCACTCTAACGTAAAACCGGGATCCTTCGCTCAGAGAGGAGCTTCCTTTGCAAGGCGACATTTGCATTTTGAGATAGGGAAATTTTCTCAAATTTCCCAAGTTTCTTCTTAACTTGCTAGCTAGCGTCTTTAAGAATTTCATGTAGCGGCATGTTTCGCAAAGACTTCAAAGAGAGGCAAATTTATCTCAACTTTTGAAAAACCTCTTTGAACGAGCAAACTCCTCGTCATATTTTGACTTGATAAGTCGACTCGGAAACGGGACCGGAGGAGTGTGCGTGCGAGGATTTGCTTACAGGGTTGCCTCGCGGTCGACCTCGCGATCACTGGGTAGGTCGCGAGGAGTCACCGCGCTACCGATCTTCGTCTTCGCGTGCGAAGCTTGCGGTGTGGCTCATGAGCTGGGTCGCCGCGAACCGCCCGCGCAGCGCACATACTCGGATGGCTCGCGGTCGGGTGCGCGGACGCGTGCTCGATCGCGGGCTTCTGTGGGAAAAGTTCTGGATGGTTCGCGATCGGGCTCGCGGTCGCGAGCTCGGTCGCGAGTTTCTACGTCAGTGTGCTATCATGCTCTTCTTCCTCGGTAGGGCTCGGGTAAGCTCGTCCACTCCTCGTCTGAATGGCGAAGCATTGACTCTTCGGGTTTACCTCCGTATTACTCGAAAATTGGCCCCTCTTTTGTAGTGCATTCACTTGCACGGCTATTTGACAATTTGATTCTCCAACATCTTCATATGCTTCCCATAGCCGTCACGGTGGACTCCAGTGATTTATCTTACGTCGGTGTTGCTTATGAGCAGTTCGATTCGTTGCCAATTGTTGGTTGCTTACAACCAATCGCGTGCATCATGTCTTGAGACTTGGCTTCCTCGGCTCTTGGATCGAATTTGAACATTGAAGCTCTTTGGAGGTTGTTGGAAATTCGAATGACTCTCCGATTGATGTGGTGACGTTCTCTGTCTCAATCGACTCTTCAAGAGAGTGAACTTCTTCATGAGATCGTCGTATTTTGAATCACTCAACAAGAAATCGCTTTGAGCGATGGCGTTCTCTCTGTTGGCCATTGATAGCTATCGACACCATCTGTTCTGTAATACGGCTTGCCTCGCCGATTGGTCGGTTCAATAAAAGCCCCCCCGACGCATCCACCATGCTCCATAAATCGCCATGTCACCCACCGTAGAAGCGTGTGATTTGTTGCTCCTGGAGAACCCATGTTGTGGACATCGTCTCAATAAACCTCTCGAATCTCTCCCATGCCTCGAATAATGATTCATCGTGGTTTTGGCAAAATGAGAGATTTCGGCGATGATCTTACAGCGCTTTCGCCGTGAAAAGTATTTCGAAGAAACTTCTCGCAAAGTTTCCAAGTGTCGATGCCATCTCGGTCCAACTCTTGAACCAATCTTCGCTTTGGTCAATGACGAAACCGAACATCGCGATCCGGATCGTGTCTTGTGGCACCCCATTCATTTGATGGTGTCACAAATATCGAGAAACGTTCGAGATGCGCATTCGGTCTTCCGTGACTCCTCCCCAAACCGCTCTCCTTGGACCATACCGATCGGGGCGGCTTTAGCTCAAAATTGTTTGCATCTACGTGGGCCCCAACCGCCTCCTTGGAACTGCTCGTGGGATGTCGGTACATGTGATTCGAGGTCTTTCCCCGAGCGGGGACAATGATTCCATATTCGCCATCCGACGCCGCATCTCTCGCAAAGTCGGCTAGCATGCGTCTTACTTGCTCGGGAGGAATGCCCCTGTTTCGGATTGGTCGCCATTGCAGCCTGCCTCTTTCTCGTCCTCTTCTCCTTTGAGAGCTTTCGATCTCGGGATCTAATAATACTTCAGGAGGTCCCTGAGATCTTGTACGCATAAACCACCTGCGAGAAGAGAGAAATTAGCACTAACAAAAATAAATAAATAATATAATATATAACTTGAATTAATAAATCCAAATCGTCAAATTATTCCTATGCAATCTTAACAATCCCCGGCAACGGCGCCAAAATTTGATCGCTCCTTTTTCACACGTAAAAAGTGTAATGATAGGGTAAGCGAAGTATCGTATCCACAGAGATTGTATCACGAAAACATAGAAGCTAGCTCAACGACTATTCATCATTATTCAAGCACAGATAAAGGGTGAGAGGTTTTAGGGCTTCGGATTTTAATCCAAAGCAAAGGTAACCAAACAGAAATATAAATAACGCAATAAAAACACGATAGATAACTATAAAGAAAGACTAACCCTAGGGATGCACCAATCCTAGGATTAGAACAGAAATTAGCTAGACATAATTAACGACATAAAGTACGCAATAATCATAAAAACGGAAATTAAATTGATAAAACCCGTAGGGAAGCGTCGGATGAACAAAGGTTGGTCTTGAATCCAATTCCAAGCGAACGAACGGAAAACAAAGGAAAACGATCGGACAAAACGTTCCGATCGATAACGAAACAATAAACTAAACTAGAAACACGTAAGAATGATACTAGAATTAAACGGAAGCTAAAATAAAGATAAAACTGAGGAAAAACTCAAGAGAAATAGGTCTGGGACGTCTTGGGGTCTGTTGGGGGCTCAAGGGCTCTTGCCCTATTTATAGAAAAGGGTGAAAACCCTAATTTGCGCCTCTGCCGCCACCGCGATCATCGCTCGTGATCGCTAGCTCGACCATGAGCCATCTCCCACGCTGCTATTTCGCTCGCTCGCCTCCTGCGCTCGCTTTGTACCTCGCGACCGGCCAGCGGTCGCTAGCAATTATGAAGTGGTCGCGAGAAATCGCCCGGTGAGTTCTCGGCCAGCTTCGCTTCGCGGCACGCAGGTCGCTGCCGCGGCTCTTCGGGCGCCACCGCTTGCTTGGCGGGCCAGCCTAGCGACCGCTAGACTGGTCGCTGAGACATCGGGCGAATCGTCAATTTTGCTCGTGCTTCGCCTTGCTTCGATTATCAACATGTAAACCTACAAAACGTCGAAGGAACACCCAAGAGCGTTATCTTCTAGAAATAGATAAAACATTAAGAATCGATACATAAACGCACATTAAACGAGCTAAACTCATCTTCAAATATCAACTATAAACGTGTAAAATGCGCGTTTATCAATTATTTGAAAAGAAATAAGTTACCTTTTTCCCGGTTGAGCTTTGATGCGATGGAGTGTTGAGCATAGTCAGCTGATCTTTAGAAGTCTAGTGACTCAATCTAGACTTAACTTTTGAAAGAAAGGAGGTTTTAGGGTTCAAAGGACGACCCGCTCTGATACCACTCTGTCACAGCCCGCCAACCCTAAGTGCGGATTAGCGGGGACTGTGACTAATGATACGGGAATTAAAGGACTTAATGATAAATGAATATGAACCGATAAAGGAAACGACGAACATTCTCATAAAACTTCAAAGGATTTAGAGGTAACAATGTATTACATACACACTAGACCAACAGATCCTTGACAAAAGAGTTCGACTGATCTGAAGGTAATATGCATCAATCTTCAAAACGTAACTGTGTTTTCTAAGCAGCGGAAAACATGTGAATTCATATATGACGATATGAATTCAAGGTTAAAATATATCACGACAAAAACTCCATCGCTCAACACCTTGCCATCCATCGCCTCCAACTCGCACATTTAAAAACAACATACGTGGCTAAGTACAAGAATGCACTTAGTGGACTCATGCCAAAATAATTTCTTTAAATTACACTGCCCCATAGTATAACACGAGGATTTTAGTAGAAATAACTCGTGAATACCAAAACACTTTATCATTTCTCAAAAGATCGCTGGCGGGCATTTTCCGTATGTATGATCCGTATCACTTTCATATAACTTTTCTCATAACTTCATTCACGCCAGAGAAGTAGGCATCCTTCTACGGACGATGTGACCGTCGAAGATGTTGCTATCGGCTCACAAATACCTATGGTGTACACGTTAATCCGGTAGGAATTACGCATCTATACGGGATCCGATATCGATTTTCTATAAAGTTGGGAGCGACCCGACAAGCGTATCACTTTCATAGTTGGCTCACCCAACTGCTTGATAGGATCCATACATAAAACATAAATACTTTGGGCATGTAATTGAATAACAGTTCATAAACATTTCTCAACTGAAAGCTTTTGTAAATAAATAATTTTCGAAGAAAGCATCGTAAATAAAAGGTTTTTCGAATAAAGCCCACCTGGAGTATTTAGGTCTTTCTACGGTCACTTTTTACGTCTCTTCTCAGTTCACGCCCCACCTTAACGTAAGAATTATTTCAGTACATTGATTACGTTTTGATAGAGATGAACATTGTCTATAACGTCCTATGCATCAAATATTGCTAACGTCGAACTTATTTAGACGTTTTCTAACCAAAATGATGTCGATTATGAAATCGTTGATCATATAAAGGATATTCCATCTCTTTAGCATATAATGTATGTTTTAATGTACTTACGTAACGTAAGTCACATTGTTACTAAACGTACTACGTCACATAGATCGCGTTTTATCGATTTTCGTGCGTTTTGACCTTGGTCAACGTTTTTGGTCAACAATTTTGACTTGGTCAACATTTAGTCAATGATTTTGACTAAAGTCAACATTTTAACTTTTTAATTCCTTTTATGTAATTCTATTATTTTATGTGCAATTCTTGTTCTAAAAATTCCCATAAAATCATAATATGTCTAAAACATCATTTTGGATCATAATGTCCCAATGGAAAGGACAATGACATATGAAATAGACATTTACTTGAATAAACAGAACACCAGTAGACCAAAGCCTATACCTCGCATCGAAAGCAGAACAAAGCAGACGAAAAGCGAGAATAGGTATGAGGAAAATTTCTCGGAATACCCATAAGATTTTGTTCGATTTAAGTGCTTAACTTTTGACATCATACAAGTATGCGAAGAAGCGATAGAACCCAAATTAGGGTAAGCGAATGAAGATTTAGAATCTCCTTACCTATCACGAAATTATGACCATCACAAGTGTTGCTCGAGCTTAGAATTGAACTAGAATCGCAAGGTTTTATCGATGATTCAGATCATTATATCTATGTGGAATATAGATATAATTCTAGAGACAAAAAGTTTTGAAAATGGCTGGCATTCACGTGATTAGTGACCTGGGCTTAGTCTTTTCGTTAAAAGGATTTACGCGACAGAATATTAGTACCCATGTAATACCCCAGATTCTCATAACTCTGATTAAGCGCTAAGTACGTAATTAATTAGAAATTAATTACGTGAGTGACTAGGAACAATGCATCCTCAGATAAGATTTCATAAAGTTTTAACTCAAAGAATTATTTTAAAATTTTAAGTTGATTGACTAATCGATAAATCTTTCAGCTATTATCTTATTTCGACGTTTAGATTTAAAAGAGTGATTTATGAAAGTTTCGATTTACTAGAAATTTCTATATTTCTAGTTGCTTTATATTGATTTAATAATTTCAAGTACATCATATTATTATTATTTTAGCTTGTATTATTAAAGAATTCTCTAGAACAATTAGCTTCTTAAAGATGCTAAAATATAGCTTATGTTGGAAGCCATTTATAAGCTTATTCTAGAAACTTCCCAATGCTTGTGAAAGAAGATTTCAATAGTAACTAAGACCCCTATAGATATATGTTCCTTAAAGCTTATCGAGACTTTTCTTCACCATTTTTCATCCTCTCTTCCAAAATTTTAGAAACGCATACCACACACACCACCGAAATTCCTCCTCCAAACTCAAGATCCGGACCTCCAATCTTCTTCAACTCGGTAGATCGATGTCTTAAGGAGGTAGATCTCTAACTTTATTCAAATTTTGAGAGAAATCAAAGAGAAAACCACCGCAATTCCTCACATGTTTCGCCATTAGGCCCTTTTTCTTCGGGTTTTGATCTTTGATTTCTAGTAGATACATGCATAGATCTACCTATTATGAGTGATATTATGTTGAGAAATCAAAGAAAAATCATTTGTTCATGCTCCCAAAGTTTCGGCCATCATGGGCCTTGTTCCATAAATTTTTGTTCTTCGATTCTTAGCCTATTTATACATAGATCTATCATTTTAGAAGTAATTTATGCTTGATCCATGATTTGATTTATTGTTTCAAAGAAAAACCTAAACTTTATTAAGAACCTTAATTTTTATATTGAGGATTTGTTGTAATTCTTGAATCAAGCTTAGATCTATGAAATTTGAGATGATTAAACATGTTTAGAGTTGATTTCGGAAACAAAAATCGAACACTCCATTTTTCTTGAGTTGATCGAAAATTATAGCCTTAATTTTAAGATGTTTTGGCTTTGATTTGTTTAAAATAAACTTGTAGTTATGTAATTATATATCTATGATTGTGTTTTATGTAAAGTGTGTATGTAATGTCGAGAACTCATTATATTGATTTTAATTGGGTTGTTTGATTTCAAAAGTATGATCTAGTATATGAAATTAGTTTATTTTGAATTATTGAGATTTTTCTACGCTTATACGAAAAATTTGGATTTCGTTAGTTTGCGTTTTACAAAGGATTTTGTGATTTTAACTTGATATGTGAGAATTGATTTCAAAACATAGATTCTTTTGATTATATAGTTTGATCAAGACTTACTCGATCAAAGTTCCAAAGGAAAAGATTTGGAAGTTAAAGATTTTATTATACCGATATGATATATGGAGTTGAAAAGATTTAAGTTCTCATAAACTACATTCTTAATAAGTTAAACAGTTTAGTTTTGGGATGCATTGACCTAGCAGAGCTTAGCTTAACCATAGAGTATCGAGAGAGTTTTAGTAGAGGCTTAAGAGTTAGAAACTCTTAGTTCCTCTTTCCCGTATTTATTCCTCTTATTTCCTTATTAAGGAACAAGTGGAAGCAGAATAGAGATCAAGAAAGGAAAAGCGGAAAGTCGAGTAAGCCAGATTTCCAGGTGGGCTTTCTAAACTAAAATATGTTTATGCACAAGTTTATGAAAATGAGCATGTGAATTTTATAAAGTTAATTGACTTACTGTTTTTGAACATCGCATATTACCTATCTACGAGAGATTGGCGATATCGCCCTATGCTCGACGAGTCGCTAGTAAGGGTTTGTGTACAGGTGGCCTTTGGCGAGGTGTTTGAGAAGGAGGCCTACTTCTCAACACAAGAGTCGTAGATATGGTGTTTATTTAAGATTTGTCTCAGACATGTTATGATGAGAATTGTTAGCATGTGCATTGATCATTAAGTAAGAGATTTCTTAAAGCATGATTCATAGGTTATTTCTTAAAACCCCTATGAATCTCAGAAAGTGGCAAGTCGATTATATAGCTCTAAGAGCATGTTTCAATTGTTTTCGCAATTGCCCACCGAGTGCATCAAGTACTCATGCCCGCATGTATTTCTAAATGTGCGGTAAAGGGAGATGACAATGAGATTGAATCTTTGAGCGATGACCTATTTTGTCATGTTTTATGTTTGCCCCGGGTTTATGTCTTCATACATAAACTCAGCTACTCTTTTGCTGCCAACTCTTGTTATGATTTTGATGTATTATGATACAGAGTTTTGATGGGTTAGACATTTGATAGACATCTTTGAATTCATCATGGCACCAGTTGCTAAATTGATTTGTACCCAACTTTTGTCATTTGGTTAATCACAGGTCTAATGACTCGTCTTTCTTTAAAATGACAACTGTTTATATTTGCGAGTCTCTTGAAATAGTTAGTCATTTCATTTCCTTCGCCGTCACACTCTGATTAGACAGTTAAGTTGCGATTAGATAGGTCGGGGCGTGATAACCCATTATTCGCATATGCGAATAAATTTAGTGCGATATACGACTGAAGGTGTAAACGTAAAATGGGTATTAAGATAAGAGTCATGAGTCATCTACGGGTTATATATGTCTTAAAGTGTATAATTCTTTAAGAGATCCTTTTTGTTTAAAAAAATTCCCTTCATTGCTTAATTCAGGTCAGACTTATCTAGAACTATCTGTTTACAGATGGCAAGAAAAGGGAGTCTGACGAGTAAAAATGTTAATCCCAAGGCCTACAAGTTATAACTCGCACGAGCGTATCGGCTCTTTTATTATGAACTAGGCATGGATTCGTAATAGTTTGAAGAAATTTTGCACCTCGATTTGGATGCTCGTAACTATAGAGTGTCGAATGAGGATGGTACCCAATGACGTATCTGTCATTTGCCAACAGATTGGTAAAATTTTGCAAAAGAAATATTAAAAGAATATTTTCTCCATGAGAAAAGTTCCAAAGTCTGGGTAGACTTACCAGGATTTGTCAATATACCCAAGTATACATATAATGCGTATGGAACGACACCTACGAATACTTGTCCTGGTCATCGACAAGTTACACCACACGGCATAAAGGAATGGTTATACCCGGATATTCCAAACGCCGCCCCACGTCCTGTGCCATCAATGGTACCAGAAAGAGACGAGAAGGGCAAAAGGATAAAATCTTATCGCCCTCGCGGATTAAGAGAATTACCACTACCAACCCAGCCATACTTTCTGATAAAAGCAACACCAACTTATGGTATTGAAGAAGAAACGGGGAGCAGCTGGACCCCTGGCTCTCTGAAAGAGAATAATCATCGAAATATGAAACAAAAACGTACTTGGAAAAAGACAAGTTTCCAAGGGAGGAGTACGATTCCGACGAAGGTCACTCAGAGACCTAGAATCCTAGGATCCTATAAGACTTATATGTAGATAATGGTTTATGATGAAAATGATGTGATTATAATATGTAAAATAAACGTAGTTTGGAAGAGTTTGAATATGGTGAAGAAGTGTCAAAGTTTTGAGTGTAAAAAGAGCTAGACGCTTAGAATCGATCATTTCGGTAGACCGACCCCGTAAGTAATGTATGAAAAGTCCTCACTGAGGCATTATGATGTAATATTATATGGTCTTGAAGAATGATATCCAAAATACGGAAATGAATTGTTCTGAATAAAATATGGTTACTATAAGATAATAGTTACGCCATTCGGACTAACCAATGCACCAGCCCTGTTCATGAACCTCAAAAATCGAGTGTTTCACACATACCTAGATAATTTTTATCTCAATCCTCATGGAGATGTTCTTATCTATTCAAAGGACGAGAAAGAACATAAAGAAAATCGAAGGGCTGTCTTACGACTTTTAAGAGCCGGGCGAATTTTGCCAAATACAGTTTTGTAAATTTTGGCTTAAAAGAGAAATATTCCTCAGGCACATAGTGTCTTTAAAAGAGAACAATGTAAATCTGACAAAGGACAAAACAATTAAAGATGAAAGACGTCAATGACCTAAAATAAGATCAGGAATTTTATAGATTGATTAACTACTATTAAAGATCCATTAAGAACTCTCTAAGGTAACAAGACCAATAAGATAGTTACCCCAAAATAGAATCAAAATTACATGGATTAATGAAAGAAAGGCTATGTATTAATATGAGAAAGATAATAACTTATGCATCACAATGACTTAGGCCACATGAATATAATTTCCCAACTCATGACTTGAAATAGTAACAGTGGTATAAATACCGAAGTCTTGGAAATTTCACTCCTATATCAATAAATTAAGAACCCTTCACAATTTACAAAAGTTTGAACTTATTCTTCGAGCAAAGAAACTTGGATACAGGATAGGAAAGATGGCACGAATCAGTAAAAGATTATAATTGTGATAAATAATCACCTAAGGAAGGTTAATGTAGAATCTAATGCCTAAGTTATAAAATTCAGTCTAAATTATGGTATGTCCTTATAGAAAAGGAAAACTCATTGGAAAGATTAAGAAAACGAGAACAGTAATAGTGGGCAATCAGGGACGAATGTAAGTAGTATTCCCCCAACCAAGGTGAAGTATGACAAAAAAAAAAAAGAGAATGAAGATGGGAATAGAATACAAATTAAGATAAGGAATGAAGAGCTGAAGAATTTTAAGGAGCGTTGGACAATGTTATTGTCTAAAAAAAAGATATATACATATATTTCCAAGCAATAATAAGCTTAGAAATGAAACCAAGAATGAATTTCATGATCATTCTCATACCGCCAACCAGGCATTATTAAGTGACATTGTGAATTATGAGAAAGGTTAGATAGTTAGTGTGTGTGTGTTGGCCTAGTGGTAGAGTGGTTAATGCCCGAGGCCAAAGGTCTCGGGTTCGAGTCCACCATGACGCAGCCTTTAAAATTTCTGTATTAATTGACCAAAAAAAAAAAGAAAGGTTAGATAGGACCAGTAGATATTGAAAAGTTGAAAAAGCATTGAAAAGCTGAAAAAGCAAAGCACGGTTGGAGTTCTCTCCCTAGCGAATCCTCTCTAGTTCCGTGCGATTTCCGGCGAAGTCCTCCGGCGAAGTCTTTTGGCATTACCGGTGGCTCTTTTTCGGATCAAGCTTTTCGTCATTCATATCTTCTCATCATTGCCTACGTGTTTATCGATTGTGTTTTGGTGGAGGCCGTTTGTTTAGTCCGAATCTGGTCGTATTTTCCTATGCTATTGGATTTAAATTGTCGATCTTTAGTTTTACTTTTAACATAATTTATTATGTTATTATATTATAAAGATTGAATTCTAATTCTTGGTTTGATCTAGGAAATAGCTCATTATTTGAGCATTATTCGGACAAGAAATTCTACGGCGTGGAACTTGGTGCAGAGAGCCGACACTTTCAATGATTCTCATGAATAATAGAGAAGGAATCAAGGATTTTTTCCTTCATAAGAATTTAAGATCATCTCGATAGGAGTTCATAGGTGCAAACGGATTGCAATTCGGAGTTCAGAAGAGAGAGAACAGAGCAAAACACCGAAGTCGCGCACGTGAACTCGCGAGCGCGTCCGGCGCTGCGCGCCGTCCGGCGTTTCGCTCGCCCCAGCGCGCGTTTGCACCCAAAACGGCGCTGCCCCAGCGCCCTCCCCAAGCACCCCAGTGCCCGCGGCATGCCCCAGCACTCCATCCATTGCGCGACGCATTTCCTCCCAGCGCGCATTTCCATCCGCGCTGCGCCATTCTTTCCACTGCGTCGTCCGCGCTTCATCATCGTCCGTGCTGGGTGCTTGGGCTTTTCACTCCAGAGAGTCCTCGCGTCCGGCGCTTCGTTGCGTCCGGCGCTGGACTCTATTTTTGGGCCCCAATTCGACTGATTTCGTGGGCTTTTTCGAGGGTTTATTATATTAACAGACGCGGCTCTCATGAGGGTCTCGCATACGCCTCTCCTCTCGGTTTTCTTCACGCACACCGCCGGGCGCCTCGCCATTTTCTTACTGCTCAACTATTTTTCGGGAGCTCCAATAGATCGACACAAACAGATAATTATTAGTTTTAATTCCTGTTTTCATTTTCATCGAATAATTTAGTTTATCAATTTATGCTTTTGGATTTATCGTTTTATCGGAATCAATTTCATCGTATTATTGCTTTATGATTTCGCCAGGATTCTTGTGAATTCAATTCCATAGTGATAGTGGATTGGATTCTCATGTTCCTAAGATTTATATTGCTTTTGTTATTGCTTTGATTTATCCTACTTTCGTAGTTCAACTAGGGATTGACAACCCCTAGCTTAGGATTGCTGTTTATTTCTCGTATTTCAATTTCCGTATGTTTCAAACCCTCGTTGGTATTAGAATGTTTAGGATTTAATCGCTTTTTGTGCACGATACGAACAATCGCCCTGTTAAGTTTTCCTTGAGAGACGACTCGTGTTAACTTATCACGCTACAATTACCTCGTACGATTGCGAGTGAATTTGAGTGTGTTTTTAGCTCGATCATCGTTCATCCTCACCGGAAAGAACAACATCGTGTGCAAGTGATCTCGGCATCTTCTATTCCGGGCAATCTAGCCGGAATTTGTTCATTGTTCTATCATCAATCCACACGACATTACAAGGCAATCTCTTTTACCGATCCCTTTTATTTATTTAACGTGTCTTGTTGTTGTGGTGGATTTTAGTTTTGGGAGTTCTCGCCGGAAATTTGAGCACGCCGTTAGGCTGCCCATTTTTCTAGACGAGACGCACATCAGCCTTTCGTGGATTTTTGGACAAAATCCAAGTTACGGACGTCGGCAGTCTGATCGCCATGACAAGCTAAGGTGAACTATCGAGAAATCACACCGGTACATCGGGCGTAAAGTTGTTATTGACGGGCACGTCCGCGTGAGGTTACGAGTTGCCGAAAAAAAACGAAAAACAAACTGGCCGGAATCGGCCGGAAACCAAGTCCGACAACCGCACAGCCACCGTCCCTCCGTCAGACCCTAGCGGCGTATCCAGGTTAGCCACACAAGGATCTTTCCTTGTGTGGAGGTTTCTAATCTTCCTTGTTAATTTTTTGGTAACTTTCCTTGCATGCATGTCCTAATATTTGGAAATAATAAATTGCTGATTTTAATTCCTTTTTGCATGCAATTGGGGCTGGTAAGTATATTATTACCTTGTCATATTGTCGCTTACCATATTGAGTATAGCCGTTTGAATTTAATTATTGGGCTATTGAGTTAGCCGTGTGTTTCATTTATGGGCTATTGGGCCTTTCTTCTTACTAGAGGCTCCAAAATTAATGATGATACCGATGGGCCTTTCGTGCGTGGGTTAGGGAGATTGAAAAATTCCAAGCCCATTTTTGACTTGGAAGATCGTGCTCAAATTATGCGTGCACACATCCTGGGCCACGCCTGCCGAGGGTGCCGTAGAGCATCTACCGAGAGATGTCGCATTCACGTATATTGCTACTGAGCAACCCATGCCAAGAGATGCCTTGGCGGACACCACCATTCCTGCCGAGGAATTTCCGCCTTTGCCGAGAATCGAACCCTCGCCTGCCGAGCATCTACCATCTGCCGAAGAGATGAGCCCAGCTACCGAGGAATCTCCGCCCTTATTGAGCAACCTTGTGCGAGCTCACCCAGCTGCCGAGAACTTCTCGCCCATACTGAATGCTCGAATTGCCGAGATAACTCGCACACCTTCCGAAGTAGCCCAACGCCAACCTACCGAAGATCTTCGGTTTACTACCGAAGATTTCCCGCACCTGCCAAGGGGACTATCTATTGCCGAGGATTCTCGGACATGCAATAACGCCTCGGCTGATCCTGCACCCGATGGACCTCGGCCACCCGATGACAATCAGATAGACCCGTCCCCGTGGCTTAAGAATGTTGGCAATTTCACGCAACAACAGCCCGTGCGAAAGAAGGACCTCACGCTCACTAAATTCGAGGTACGTATTGAAAATGAAGTCCTTACCTTAGATGCTAATGATTACACCCCATCTCCTAAGGATGGGGTTTTTCCTTGCTTGGATTTTTTGCAGGCAGATTTCCGGGAAGGATGTCGTTCAACGTTTAACAACTAGATGGACGAGGCCAAGCAAGACATCATTCCATCCAAATGGATGGATTGTCTTCCGTTTTGAAACAGAAGACGACATGGAACAAATAAGAGGAGCGGGACCATACTCAATCTTCGGTATTTCGCTCATTTTATGTCACTTGCCCACAGAATTTCAGTTCGATTCGGCACCGGACTTCAAATTTCCGGTATGGGCATCCCTCCCTAACTTACCTTTGGAATTATGGAATCCAAATGCCATAGGTAAGATTGCTTCTATTGTTGGTGAACCTATAGAAGTGGACTATAGGACCTTAGCCAAAAATCATGTGGATGGGCCTCGATTTCATGTGCTTGTTGATGCTTTACGTGAACCCATGCATGCTATTAACCTTAAATTACATACGGGTAATTTGTTCTCTCAATGCATAAAATTTGATTTTTACCCGAAAATGTGTAAGTCATGTGGAAAATTAGGTCACTTAGAGTCTGCTTGTCCGAATTTTGCTAGACCTCATGGGGTGCAGAACCACCCACGAGGTATAACTAACCTTGCAGGGAACGAAACATGGCAACGAGCAAGAGGACGTGACCCGAGACCACGCCCCTCTGTGCGTGGACGTACCTCCAAGACACCCGCCCCGAGAGCCGAATGGCGAAGAAGAATTATTTCAAGGCCTCAAAAGAATAAGCAAACTATGACTCAACCCATCACACGTGGGATTGAAATTAAGAATCAATTTGAAGCCTTAAATACCCACATACATTTCGAATCATCTGAAAGCAATCAAAATTTGGAAGTGGGACAAACATCGACTTCTATAAACGAATTGAAAAAAAATAACTCTTCCAAAAAAAAACTTTTGATTTCGGACTTATATCTTTCCTCGGAAGGCACCGCTGAGATGCCATCTATCCCTGCCGAGAAATCTCAACGACCACCATCAGCCGAACCTGCTCGCACATCCCCTCCCTCGGCCGAGATTTCTCGTGCTAACCCATCGCCCCTTCCTGCTGAGCGCACCCGCCAACGCCCAACCCATCACGCCGAGAAATACCCTACCGAGAAATCTCGGACACCTTCGCCTTCTGCCGAGGAATTCTCGTCCGAGAATTCTCACGCTGCCGATAAATCCGAACACTCGGCCGATAATTCTCTTTTGCCCGAGCTACCACACACAGCCGAGTTCCCTCGCTTACCCATGGTCGAAGAAACTCCAGACCCACCATCTTCGACCGAGAACTCTCGTACCACCCATTCTCAGTCTTCTTCGGCCCATACCTCCCGCCAAGCCTTGCCCACCCATCCCTCCTCGCCTGCCGAGGCCAATCACCCATCCTCGGCCAAAATTTCTCGGCAGGATCCTAATGATCATGCACCTCTTTCCTCGGCCGAAATTTCTCATCCTTCCTCGACCGATCATCCGCACCCATCAACACCTGTTGAGAATCCTCGACAGGTCAACCAACCTCATAAACCTCCCATACGTTCAACCCATCTTTCTCGGCCACCTATTACAGGAGGACAACGCAAGCTCTTTACAAACTTAAGGGATCCTATTCTCGCTTTGGAGGCAACCCAACTGAACAACACTGTATCGAAATCAACGGTACATTCTACTTCCTCTAGTTCTTTCAATGATTATACTGCAACTAACCTTGCAGGTGAGTCAGAGAACAATGAAGAGGTGGAAATTCCTATTACTCGAATTACTAGGAGTAAATCAAACACTAGCCACCAGAGCTCTCCAGTGAAGAGGGGCAGGAGTACTGTTAGTCGCAGAACACGTCGTCAATGATTTTTACGACCTGGAATGTGAGAGGCCTCCAGAAGGCTCAAAAGCAGTCTGCAATTGCAGACCATGTGTTCCATCATAAGCTTGATGCGATTGCGATGATTGAGACAAAGCTTTCTAAGCTGAAGCTCAAGAATTTCATGGCCAAGCACTTTATCCAGTGGGAGTGTGCTCACAACTTTGACGAGGTTCCTGGGGGAAGGATTTTAATAATCTGGAACCCAAAGAGGTTAAGAGTAGAGGTCATTTGTCGGGAGAAACAGGTGATCCATTCCAATTTTACTTGCTTAATTACGAATTCCACCTTTGGATGTTCGATTGTTTATGGGTTCTGGCAGGTCACGCATAGGCGTGAACTGTGGGATTCCATGATCGTCAACATCGACCTTTTGAAACCATCTATCGTTGTGGGGATTTCAACTATATCCTTGACCCGGATGAGAGGATTGGAGGACGAGTTCCTTTAGAGAGAGAGTACAAGGACTTTGTTGATACTTGTGCTCTCGTGGGACTTGAGGATTCCCCCTCGACGGGTTGCCACTTCACGTGGATGGATACAGTGAAGTATTCTAAGATCGATAGGGTTTTGATTAATAATGCTTGGTTAGATGCTAACCTTTTTGCAGACTAACTTTCGCGCCAGAGGCACTGTGTCGGATCACCACCGCACTCATCACTCTCTTTGGAGATGTGACTAGGTACCACCGCTCGATCAAGTTTTTCAACATGTGGATGAAGCATCCCGACTTCAAACGCTGCTTGAAGAAAATTGGAGTGAACAAGTGAATGGGGCGACCTCGGTGGGTCTTGGCGGCAAAGTTGAAGAGGATGCAGCACGTGTTCAAGGAGTTCAACTTCAAAGAGTTCAGCCACCTGACGGAGAGGACGAGTATCTCAAGAGCTGCGTTGCATTCTATGCAACTAGCTCTTGATAGTGACCCCTTAAATGGGGATCTGTTGGAACAAGAACTTGGTCTTCGTAAGAAGACTAAGTTCTTGGAGGAGGTTGAGCGAAGTTTCTTCAAGCAAAGAGAGAAGAACTTGCACATCAACCTCTCCGACAGATGCACTAAGTATTTTCATTCAATGGTGAAAAGAAACCACACGCGTAACACTATTTCCTTCTTGTGCAGGGAGACGGAGGAACCAACTTATGACATGGAGGAAATCATAGGCGCTTTTGAAACCTTCTATACAGAGTTATTTGGTGTAAAGGTTCGACGGCGGTTTTGATCCTTCGATTTTGAGGAGGACCTCGGCAATCGATGATCGGAGGGACATGGTTATGGAGGTATCGTAGCAGGAGATTAAGAATGCTTTGTTCGACATTGCAAGTGATAAGGCACCGGGCTCGGATGGCTACCCTTCAGCTTTCTTCAAGGAGAATGGGATATCGTTGGGAGCGATGTGATCATGGCGGTACGTGAGTTCTTTGAGAATGGGGTATTGTTGAAGGAGCTTAACCACTCGGTGGTCACCCTTATCCATAAAAGCATCACAATCCCATTCTGTCGATTTCGCACCCATCACTTGTACTAATGTCATATACAAGACCATCACAAAGATCCCGACCGAGAATGGCGTCTTTGATGAACAAGATCATTAACCCGGCACAGTCTGGGTTCGTGAGAGGACGGAACATTTCAGACAACATATTCTTGGCACAGGAACTGCTTAGAGGTTATGAGAGGAAGCAGATCACACCGAGATGTATGCTGAAGATTGACCTTCAGAAGGCTTACGATTCCATTTCTTGGGTTTTCCTCAGAGCGGCTTTGGATGGTCTTGGTTTCCACCCTTGTTTTGTATATTGGATCATGACGTGCGTTACTTCGGCAACGTACACTTTAGCTATCAATGGAGGGACGCATGGATTCATAACTGGGCAGCGGGGTCTTAGACAGGGTGACCCCATGTCGCCTACTCTTTTTCTCTGCTGCATGGAGTACCTCTCGCGGATGTTGAATAAACGCACAAGGGAGTTGGATTTTCAATTTCATCCTAAGTGTAGTAGTCTTAACATTACGCATCTAGCATTCGCTGATGATTTGTTAATCTTTGGCAGGGGTGACGTTGCATCCATGGAGGTCTTAGCTGATACGCTCGGGGAATTCTCGCGGGCGTCGGGGTTAAAAATTAATAATCACAAGTCCTTGATATTCATGGCGGGAGTTCGACCTTTTGAGAAGCAGGCGATCTTAGATCTGTTCGGCTTCCCAATGGGAGAACTCCCGACAAGATATCTCGGGCATCCCGCTATCTTCAAGGATACTAGGAGTCACTCAGTATAGTGGACTAGTGGAGAAGATAGCGTCTTGCATTCACCGTTGGACTAATATGAATCTTTCTTCCGCAGGCGTTTGAGTTGATTCGCTCGCCCGCGCAGAGTGGAGTGCTTCGCTACAAGTTCTACCCGCCGCCACGAATTGATCGCATCAATTCGATGGCTAGGAGGTTCTTGTGGGATCGACACATTGTCCGGTTGCTTGGAAAGCTGTTTGTTTACCTAAGGATGAAGGAGGCCTTGGATTACGAGACCTCTCGACTTGGAACAAAGCTCTTCTTGCAAAGACCTTGTGGAACATCCATACCAAGAAGGACTCCTTGTGGATTCAGTGGATACATGCTGAGTACCTGGTGTCAAAAACCATATGGGAGTATCCTTCTCACATACGTTTATCTCCTCTCCTAAAGAATATCCTCATCCTTCGTGATCGTTTTTTGCAGGATGCAGGAGGTGACCATGGCATAGCCGCAGATCTTTTGGAGAGCTTTTTTGGATCCAGAGGGACGGGAGATGCCTATCACTATCTTCGAGAGAAGGGTGAGAGACAGTTTTGGCATAAGGCAATCTGGAAGGAATATATCCCGCCTAAGTTTTCCATCACCATGTGGCTTGCAATGAGGGGTAGACTTAAGACGGTGAATAGACTGCGCTACATGAATATCTCACAGGTATGTACCATTTGTAATAACCATTTGGAGACTCATGATCACTTGTTTTTTAAGTGTAAGGGCACGGAAGCAGTCTGGAATAAGATTAAAGAGTGGCTCCGCCTCCCGAGAAGGATGACTACCATTGCTAGTGCTATCAAGCACATCAAGAGGGAGAAGAAGGCGGGGTCGGCAATCATCCTTCGTGCCAAGCATATTGGGCTAGCAGCGACGGTCAATCACATTTGGTATGCGCGTAACAAGTTGAATTTCGAAGACATCCCCTACGATGTTAAGACCATTGTGAAGACCATCCAAGAAGATGTTTATGCTGCTTTATACTATATGTATTCTGTTGATCTTGTGGTTTCCCATTTTGAGTTGGCTTTGTAGTGAGCTGAGGGATGTCTCAGTTTTGTTCTTGGATCCACTTTTGGGATGCCTTATCATGTACTTCATGTTTGTTAGTGGTTTTTTGGGTGCGTGTGTTGAGGGGCTGCTTAGGCCCAACCGAAGCAGTGCACCTCATGAGCTTGCTTGTGTTCACATTCCCAATCCCCTGAGCCCCACGGTCTCACTGCACAAGGGTACTCTTTTCCCCACTGGTCATGGGGTTTTTAATGAGGCCCGCCCCTTCTTCGTCACTAAGGGGTTCGTTGATGTGGTTTTGTGTCTTTACCGCTTTCCTAGATTGAGCGAGTCGCTATTTGGCCTATATGTTTTGGCTGTTAGGAGTTTTATCCCTCCCCTTGCCGCATTTCTTCGGAAATTAGGATGTATCCCCCTCAGGTATGCCTGAGTTAAGTTTGTATCTTGTCTTTGCCCGTTTTATGTTATTTCGTTCGTTTTGACCAAAAAAAAAAGAAAGGTTAGATAGGAAGGAATGAGATAAGATATAACCATATTGTCGAGCAGTGTCTCGGTTACCAATAAGTAAAGGCATTGTATCAAAGGCCTTATAAGAAAGTATAATCTCTAGAACTACACGAATGAAAATAGAATGATATAGAAATAGATCTTATGACAGATTTTACCAAAGTCATAAAGAAGTCGCACTACTATATGGCTAGTAGTGGATTGACTCGCCAATTATGTTTTATCTCTGCCTATTCAGATGACTCGTAGATCCGATAAGTTAGCTCGGTCATACATATAGGAAAATGTATATTCACGTGGAATACCAAAACCTATCGTTACAAATAAGAGACACCAAGAGTACCCCTAGATTTTGAACTAACTCACAAAGAAGTTAGACACGAGATCGAACCTTAACATTGATGTCCACTCACAAGCGAAGGACGATCAAAAGAAACAGGATGAACGCTAAAGGATATGATAGAACATAAGTGTTAAACCAAGATGTAAGTGGGAACGATAGCACCACCGTTAAGTTTACATAGGACCGTAGTGTCAAACAACGATCAATATAGCCTTATGCGGCATTATGCAGAAAAGAATTATCGATCACAATTTTATTGTAATAAAGTAGGTGAGAGAGAAAGTATAAAGTCCTGACGTTGTAAATGAAATGATAAAGATATCTGCCAATAAGGCAAAGAATAAGAAAAGCTACGGATAAACAAAAGTCTTACGCTGATGCGCGTAATTTTGAACTGCATTTTAAATGCGGAATTAAAGTTTCTTAAGATTTCTCCATCTAGAGAAATTATAAGTTTAGATACAAGAATGTTGAGATCACGTTTTATAGGACCTTACGAGCTCCTAGCAATGATAGGCCTAGTAGCCTATAGCTGATACTTCCACCACATTTGGGAGGGAAGTACGAAATGTTTTCCACGTGTCGCAGTTAAGGAAATACGAAAATGACCCAATTCACAAAAACCAACATGATGACGTGACCTTTGACTCGGATGAGTTATGATGAAAATCTACGACTAATTTGATCGCATTTATTCAACGATTAAAGAAGCAAGTTTGGGTCTTATAATGAAAGTCCAATGGAAGAACCATGGACGAAAGAAAAGCACATAGAAAGTTATGATGTTATGATGTTAAGATACTCATACTTTATGAGGTATGCAAATTTCGGGATGAAATTTCTTTTAAGGGGTAGGATGTAATACCGCAGAATTAACGCCTAATTACGGTATTTAAAACCAGAATCAAAGCTTTCACCGAGATATTCAATCGTAATGATATCGAATAATGACTTCGATTAATTATGAAGGAATGAAATCTATTTTATATTCACCGAGAATTTGTGAATTAAGGAATAAAAGTATATGAAGTATATCGGCTAAAGATTATTTTAACGCCGATCGCGATCGATAGTTAAAATTCATGATATTTTCTAAGCAATTGCTTAGAATTAAATTCCATTATTAATTTAATAATTTAATAAAGTGATGACGACCATTTCGAGATGAGTCGATAATGAACGTTTTGCAACGTTTTCAAACGCCGACGTTTTGAGATGAAACGAAAAGTTTTAATCGATCAAGAAATTGTAGAAATTAATTTCCTATGATTAGTATATGTAATTACAGTATTATTTAGTATTAAATCAATGCTAGATCATCAAGATTTGATAGTGACCAATTTTTCAAACGTTCGAAAACCCTAATTTTCGAACTCGATTTTTATCGCATAAAATGATGCCATTAATTTATCCTATGATATTATTTATCATCTAAACTATATGTCATAACATATATCAATGTTTGGCATGGAAAATAAAATTTGGATCATTTGGCATAGTGTAATAGCCGAGAGCTATATACACATATATACTAAGCACTTATTTGTTGATTTTTCCTATTACATATATCTAAGTGATATTAGATTAATTATAACCTAACTACACTATTAAAATCTGATATATATATATATATATATACATATATATGTGTACAAAATCGTGCATGTGTGTGAGGTGTGTAAGTAGAGTGTGTGTGTTGTCAATTGTGCATGGCATAGGGTGACATTTGTAATACATGAAGACACCCCCAAACATTTGTCACCCCTAAGCAACCACCCCACCTCTCTACCACCACACAACCCCTCAAATTCAGATTGCAGTCATCCCTTCCTCCTCTCCTTTCCTCACTCCATCTCCTACAATGGAGACCCTTTTCCACCATAGCTAAACTGAAAACTGGAAGTTATTGCACGAACAGTAGATTGTGGAATTTATTTTACTAAGTTTCAGTGGTCAGATGAAGGTGAAATTTAAGTATGTTTATATTAAGCATGAATAGTATATATTTATAAAATTTCAAGTCGATCTGATGTGTTTTACTATTTTATTTGTATTTTTCAAAACCACTGCACAAAACTGTGAAATTTTCCATGTTCATCACCCACGGTTCATAATCTTTGTTCCGAGTTTGGCTAATGGTAAAACTCTAAAGTTTGGCATAAGAATAATTGAGCATGTCTAGAAGATGTATGTAAATTTTCAGAATTTTCTAAAAATGTTTACTATTTATTCCAGATTTTACAAGCTAACTGCACAAAACTATCACGGAAGTGATAGCTTGTAGTAAAATATTGTTATCTCCCAATCTATTGTGAATCATTGAGTGAGACTTTTTCTGGATTAAACTAGACTTAAGTGGATTTTCAATATGATTGGTTGCATTCTCATATTCCTTATAATGAACTCACGGTGAAATTTTAAAGTTGATACATTACAGTAAGCTTTTTGGACAAACTGCCTTAGTGAAATTTTTCATGTAATAGGCTGTTCGAGTATGACTTTTACGTGAGATGTTCAAGCCGTTTGTAGTCCGATTTGGACTTGGGTTTCTTCATAAGAAATGTTCCTCACCATGTCTAGTTATGATCTGGAAAGTTTGATCCCAAACCAAGTTTTATAGGTATACCTTTCATCGACCCAAAGTCACCTACTGGAAACTGTCCATTTCCAACTAGTCAACTTTGGGCTTATGTATTTCTCGATGCGTCAGATATTTTCTAGTATGGTCTTCATGAAATATGTAGTTCTTTTACAAGGTTTCGAAATTGGTAGCCTGCAGCCATTTTGGCATTGTGAGTCAAAAGTTACGGGCCTCAGAAACCCTCGTCGTTAAGCTAAACCTGGAAATTCTGAAAACTTTTCTAAGTATAGAAGTCAGTTTGAGTTGCCCACTTTGAGACCCTATATCTCCAGAACCACGACTCTTTTGGATTTAATTCCTTCTTAGAACTTGTAGTACATGTTTAGAGGTTTCCAGAATGTATCTTTGTGCGACCATACGTATTCTGAATTGAGAGTTATGAATCGTCAAAGTACGTCACTTGGGTTGTTTCAAACTGTTTTGCTGAAATTAAACACTTGAAAATTTGACTAAGTGTTGGAACCCCCCTAGGTGAAATATGCCTTATGTGAATAGGGTGATGATCGATTGTTATATGGATGATATTAATACATATTAATGACCATAAGTGTATAATAATACACTATATGAATTTAGAAATTTTTGGAAATCATTGGTAATTTTAAGTATTACCGAGAGCATTAAATGAATTATAAGGATTTTAAATCCTTTCTAATTAAGAGTAATAATATATTATATGTCTAAATATTATTTTGGACATATTTGGGATTTATAAAATTTTATAAAAGTAGATCACTATGTTTATAACGAAACGTTATATTTAATAATGTTATAAATGAATAATAAGGATTTATGGATAAATGGATTAATATTTAAGAAAAATATTAATAAAGTTCATCGATTTACGTGACAAATCGAGAATTAGGACTTTATGAAAAGAAATCGATTAGAAATCGATTTATAACATGAATTAGTAAGAAATTAATATTGAAAGTCAAAATTGTTGACTTTTAAAGTCAACGTACGAAATACGTTCGATAAATACGCTAATACGCGTAAGATGTACTAGTTAGGTAAGAAACCTCATTAGTAAGAAAAGATTTCATAATTGAAATCCTTATATCGAGAAACGATAATACGTCGAACGCTTAAACCGAAAGGTTAAACGACACGGTTGAACGTGTCTCAAGAACGAGAACTATTCAATTGAAATACGTGATTGAAAAGCGTATCGAATTCATTAAGGAATTCAGTTTATATCGATATAGAATATCGAAGTTTATTCTCGACTTTGAGAGTCTCGAGAAACGTGAACGACGTACTAAAACATCGTTTTTACGTAAAGGTATGGACGCGGACGCGATGGCTGGACGTTGATGAATACTCAAGTTTAAGACGAACAATAGTCCAGGTGGGCTTTACTCTACTCAAAAATGAAATGCTATTAAAATATTTATTTACGATGCTTATTTCAACTGTTGATAAAATGTTTACAAGATTACCTGCCAAGAATGTTTATGTTTTGTGTATGTATCCTATCCATGAGATGCCATGAGATGTTATGAAATGTTATGAATGTTGTTGGGTCGCTCCCAACTTATGAATGAAAATCGATATCGGATCCTATGCCGGAAGGACAATACCTGGCTAGGATTAACGTGTGCACCTAAGGTGATTGTGTCTTTGTAAGGACACCACGGCGGTCACGGCGTCGTAGAGGGAGGTCTCTTTCACGACGTTCGACTATGATGATATGACGAAAGGATGTTAAGGGATATGGATCATACACACTAGAAAAATGTCTGGCCAGACGATGATTTTGAAAAATCTCATCTTTTAGTAAGCACAAGGCATTTCAACTAAAACTCTTGTGCCTTACCATGATGTGGCAGTGTAATCTACAAATGATAAAATTGGTTTTGGCATGAGTCCACTGAGTGCATTCTTGTACTCACCGCATGTTTGTTTTAAATGCGGGTTGAGCGGATGATGGATGGAGCGGTGTTGAGCATTAGGATCGTTGTCATTTGAAAAGTTTATAACTTGATAGTACATCGTCATATGTACATATCACATGTCTTCCGCTGCAAGAACCCCAAATTATGTAATATAGTCCAAAAACATAAATGACATATGTATTACGTTTATTGCTAAAAAGAGTCTCCTTGTATTTTTATCCCTGTTTAGAGTTATAGTCCCTGTAAATCCGTACTTAGGATTTAGGGGCTGTGACATCCAATGATTGTTATCACCTCAATAAAAATTTGAACATTAAAATATCTATTTTTGGTCAAATTAAATTGAAAGAAAAAAAATTATTTAGCAAAAACTATTTATTTGGTCAAATTAAATCAAATAAACTATTTAACTAGACCAAATTAAATCAGTGGTACAATCAAATGATATTAATCTCAACAATTCTCACTATAAAGTGGATTTTTTATTAGGATAATATAACTATCCTTTTATATAAATTTTCATTATGTGAAACTCATAAGAAGTCAATATGAGATTACATATTTTAGAAGAATAAGAAAAAAAACCAAAATAATACAATTCGCTAATTCATTGCTTTAAACAATACGCGCTCACGTTAGTTAACAAACTTAAATATCATTGACAAACGTAACATTAGGCAAATTAAATTTTCAAAATTAATTCTACCAACATGAATATCTTGCCAAAGGTTAATTTTCATAGTCTTTTAGTAATATTTTCAACCCATGAAACTAATTATTCCATCCTATCTCGATTCTATTGATACCTCTATTTCATTCCCCCCTCTATTTCATTCCATCATATCAAGCACTTTCTAAGAGTTTATCTTGAATTCATATCTTATATTTACTTGCTTGATGAGATTATTAATTTTAATTATTTATTGTTGAGTAAGAATTTAGGGTGAAGAGGGTGCTCTTTCAATGATTACCAGATTGAAATCAGCATTCAGCAAGTGCATCCAAGGGACTGTCAATTAACTAATATTTCGATTTCTGCTCACTCAATGCTACATTTAGTTCAGGCGATGATATGGCACAAAAATTAATTAATTAAAGGGTAAATATCAGTTTATGTCCCAATGTTTCACGATTTTTCACTTAATGTTCCAAGGTAAGCTAATTGTTATTTTGATGTTTAAAGTTTCTGAAAATTTATATTAATGTCTCGCCGATAAATTTTCAGCATTCAAATCCTTACATGGCTGCTGGAATTCTATGTTGGACTCCACGTTAATATAAAAATAAAAATAAAACCGAGGAAAAACTCCTCTAATATGACGTCGTTCCATTTATTTTCCACGTCAATATAAGGGAAGAAATGGAATGACGTCATTTTAGAGGAACTTTTCTATGTTTTTATTTAATTTTTATATTGACTTGGAGTCTAAAATGAAATTCTGGCAGCCACGTAAGCGTTTTTGAACACCGAAAATCAATCGGCAGGATATTAATAGAATTTTTCTGAAACGTTAGGGACCAAAATAACAATATGCTTACGTTAGGAAATTAAGTGAAAAATCGTAAAACGTTAGAACATAAACTAATATTTACCCTTAGTTAAATAAATTGAATATTAATGGAATGAAAGAAAAGGCAGTCATTAGCTTGATCAGACTTTGAGACTGATGTTCTTTTACATAAGTCGCAGATGTACATGATAATATAACAGCTAAGTTTTAGTTAATCAATATTTATATTAATTAATTAATTGACTAAATTAAATTGATGGTGTAAAATAAGATGAGATGAAAAAAATACATATTGATTCTAAGTATTTATATAGATTGTTCAATGGATGGAGTATGATTAAAAAATATTAAGGGATGAGATAATTTTATTATTATTAGAATAAAAATTCCAAAAAGCATTAAATGGAGAATTTAAAATTTTCAATAAAAATATAACTATTTATTTGACCAACTAATTAAGTAATTAGTCAAATTAAATTAGTGGTGTAAAATAATT
The DNA here is from genome assembly GCA_036937905.1 of Salvia rosmarinus. Lineage (NCBI taxonomy): Eukaryota > Viridiplantae > Streptophyta > Magnoliopsida > Lamiales > Lamiaceae > Salvia > Salvia rosmarinus. The sequence goes on along the minus strand of CM072821.1, from coordinate 39,914,509 downwards.
GTAGGATGAGAAAATATGTATTGGTTCTAGGGTAATATCACTTTAAACCACAAATTATATAAATTTTATCAAAAATATCATGAACTTTAAGAAATATCATTTTGAACCTCAAACTATTAACTTTATATCAAAAATATAAAGCGTCCATTTTCTTACTTCTGAAATTCTGATGTGACTCATCGGATGAGAAGAAGACAACTCTCGTCCAATTTCGGAAGCTAAAAAATGGACGAAGGATATTTTTGATAAAAAGTTAATAGTTTGGGGTTGAAAGTAATATTTCTTAAAGTTCGAGATATATTTGATAATATGCGTATAGTTTGGGGTTTAAAGTGATATTTCTTAAATTTCATGATATATTTGATAAAATGAGTATAGTTTGGGGTTTAAAATTATATTTACCTTTGATCTAAGTATTTATGTAGGTTGTCTAATAGGTGGAGTATGAATAAGAAATGATATGGGATATAATAATTTTATTATTATTATTATTAGAATTAGAATTTTAAATGCCTTAGATTGAGAATTTAGATAAATGAAAATGAAGAAATTTAATTATATCACGTAAAATATAAAGATTAGGTCGCACTAAGGTTCACTAATTCTATTGTATATTGATTCTTCAAATCGATAGAATACTATTTTGTGAAATCATATCCACTTCTTTGTATTTCAAGAAGATCATACTTATACTCGATTTTGGAGAAACAACTTATGTAAATAATTATAATCTTATTAAAATTTGATAAATTTGCATTTAATTTGAGACTTTTAGGCATACACATAATAAAAAATTCGACATGATTAAGAATATACCTTAAGGTAGGGATATCAACGGGCGGTCTTTACCCGGACCGATCCGGAACCGTTCAAAGCCCATTAAATTTTAAAGTAACGGTTCCGGTTCTGGTTCTGGTTCTAGAACCACTTGGACCCGGACCAATTCAGACCCGGCCCATTTTGTCCGGTTCCGGTCCGACCCGATCAGTTTTTTTTTTTTTTTTTTTTTAAATTTGAGCATTACATATCCAATTTTTATGTAAGAGCATTTTACATTTGAGTGTAATTACGAAATATTAATTAATTTATAAACACATCTTGGATCGCATATTACATCATGAACTTCATACTGTGTCTTTACAATATTGTGTCCAAGATTAGTAAGGTCATGGATCACATATATTCAAGTTCGTGTTTTGAGTGTACTAAAATAAGGTAATACCCCGCCTTTTTAAGCTTCGCTTTGCATGGCACGCTTTTTCGAGAAAAGGTCAAAGGTCGACTTTTGTTTCGTGATGCGACCGCCACGAAACCTCGTGCTAGAAGAGTGTCTTATGACTAATTCATAGACACTAAGTATGCAGTGTTTTCGACCACCCATGAAGGTTCGCACCGGAAGTTATCGAAAACCGGACTTTTCATCGGTCTTTAAAAGCATATCTTGTTTATAGTCATTGTGTCCGTATTTTATTTCGTGTCCATGGGTACCAAGTTTGCTAAATTTGAGTCCGCTTGCAAAAGTTGCGCCGGTTTATGGTTGAAAAGGGTCATTATGCAAGAAACAAGCAGCACTCGAATTTTCCTATAAACAGGAGGCTAGGCCTTCATTTTCAACGCTCATTTCCTTCGCCTCCGTGTTTACGGAAGAGCCGAGCAGCCTGTGCACGCCGCGAAGTCACGGAGAGTGGGGATCGAGCCGGAGGCCACGGCATGGCGCATTATCATACCGCCGCCGAGCCACCACCGCCGATCAACCACCCCCGCAGCCCGCTTTTTCGTTTTTGTCCTTTTCTTGTTTTGATTCCGCCTTTAGTAGATCGATAGCATAGAACTCGGGATTCTAAAGGACGAGGCGAAAACGGCCGAGGTCGCCGATTTCGCCAAACCGCCCGCCGCCCATCGCCGCCGACCGTGGCCTGTTGTCGCCGATTTGTGGCCGACGAGCCACCTTTTGCTACGGGTCCTTTAGGTTTTGAGTTCCGGCCATGCATTCTACTAAAGTACCGATTCCGCTTTTCGCTTTTTCGCTTCGCATGTCGGATGTTTTCCGCCGTTTCGAGTTTTCTAAAGGAAGACATGCCCGGTTATCCATTTTCAACGCCGCTTGTCATTCCATGTTCGCCGTTATGCATATTGCTTATGTTTCCATTTTCATGCATCGATTTTGGACGGTTTATCCTAGATCCGGGATAGCATCGATTTTAAGCTTCTTCACGCTAAGATTTGAGTCAACTTGCATGCATGCATATTTTGAAAGTACCCTATTATAGGTCTTGATGCCCCGAATATATTTCCTTTCAGATCGAGTTGATTTGAAAACCCGAGAGTGCCAAATGTGGGTTCGTAAAGTCGAAACCCTAATTTTGCTACGATCGATCGCTTGATCACGTTGTTGCTTTGCTTTGTGGGAAGTGACCCCAAAAGTTGTTCCGCCTTGTTACTGTGTACCTACCAAAGGCGATCGGTGAAGTCATCGGATCCGTAGATATCTCTCGCCGACGCTTTCGTCTGCTCGTGTGGGTTATATATGCTTATTTTGAGTTATTTACTCGATATTTCAAAATAAAACATGTACGCCAGAAATGTTTTTGTGAAATTATTATCGCTCTCCGATCCAAGATATGGTTCTATCATGGTTGTGCACGGATCTCTATTCGTGGGTTGATCACCATCTCGAGTATTGATCATAGCGGATAGACCCCAACACGTGGTTATGGTTCTCGCGGATAGACCCCTAAGTCCACACGGAAATGGTAATGAGGTGGTTATGGTTCGACGGGATTCAATCAAGTCCACACCGAGTTAGCCTACCGGATACGCCCGGCGGGCCGATCGGATATGTTCCGGCCGAATGAATGTCATGTGACGGGTCAGGGATACGCCCGAGCCGTGGTTCATGGTTCTATGATGGGAGTAACAAGAATAACGGATCGTATCGAAAATGAAAATCTATTTTGCTTACTTAGAAGTGGATTTACGCTTTAAAACCTTCTAAGGTAAGTGCTCTAAACACGGCCTCATGATTCTTTTCGATTTATGATAAAACCCCACCGAAAAGCGCTAGTACTCACCCCAAACTCTTTTTCAAATCTTTTCACGTATGGAGAGAGGTCGGACGGACGCGACGAGGGTGGAGTGCTGGTTCTTCATGCTATGCTTCCGCCGATGTTGTGTTATATACGCACTCGATAATTATGTATTCTTGTCCCTTATTTGCTTTCCGATTGGGAACAAGATTTGTTATGTTATTCTCACGCGAGTCTCGATACGAGCATGCTATGTGGTCGACCGGTCTAGTCGATGTGATGTAATGCTATTTTGCTTTCGCATTACTTATAATAAACCAAGATCATGTTTTCCGAGGTTATGATATCGATATTATTCTCGTTGGTGGATTGTTTGTGCACCCTCCCTTCGTGATATGTCCTAGTTATAGAGGAGATGTCGCCCGATTTCATGGTCACATCTTCTTATCATGTATGTTATATGTATCCCCTTCTTCCCCGCTTAACCCTCACCCCTAATCACACCCCGCATCCGTGCCTTCCTGAATTGGGGCGTGACAGCTTGGTATCGAGCAATGTTCTCGCCCCGACATCTATCTTTGTTATCCGATACCGCACTGGTATCGAGCAATTTCTCGCTTTGTATGATACCATGGTTGTTTGATATCAAAGCGCTTCGTTTGCTTTATATCATGTGCGTTTGAAATTGAGTGTTTAGAACTTGTTCTTCTAAACTGCTTATCGTGCATGCCTACCCTCACCACCGTCATCCGCCTCCTTAAAAAGGGACGAGGTATGTGTTTATTTGTCGATGCTTTATGTGGCTATGTGATGCTTGATATGATCTTGGTTTCATGTGTTTTGGCATGGTAAGAGTTTACGGATGTAAACGTGATGTGGACGAGGTATGGTTGATGGTGATGTGGATGTGGAAGTGATTGTTGATGGAACAAAAAGGCCCGTGTGGTCGTGATATGAAAATCGCTTATATGATATGACGTGATTAATGTGATCACGTATGGTTGATGTAAGTCTATGTGTTTACATAGCAATGTATTGTTGATTGAAAATCTTGTTTATTTTGATAAACGAGTGCTTGTAAGTGAACTCGATTTGCTTACGTGATTATATCGATATTGATATCGATATGTGTTGAAATGAACATGTGTATGAGATATGATTACCCGTATGACCGGGATGGTAAAGGAAACGTGAATATTTGTTGTTGTTTTATGGTGAACTAACATGTAGGTTTATGGATATTCAAAGGCCCGCATAACGCTGGTCGAGATCTCACGAACGGACGAGCATATCCGTAAATTCGTGGAATGTACCCGAATATTCATGAGCCATTGGGAGTATTTTCGGAAGATTTGTGGGTTATGGAGAAAGGTTCGAGACAAGGGAAAGTGTCGAATACGAGGCCTACTATCGGATGACCGAAAGGCTACCGACGGTTGGCAACCATGGGCTAGAAAGCAAGGACATGTGTTGTTCAGACGGATCCTATCACGAGGCACCTTACCTGACTTTACCGAGTTCGCCGCCGAGTATGGAGACAAGGGATGCACCACCGAGGTATACCATCCGAGGAGGATGTGGTTGCGAGACACCGAGGACCGATCCGATCGATGATAGGGATGATGTTCCCAAGAGCCATTGGGAGAACAACCATCAATCAGCGATCGCCAAGGCAACAGATACACCACCACTACACCTCCATCGACGATCCTTACCTTCCGGAGGACCCGAACGACTTTGAGGCGTGAACTTCGTGACGAGAGATATTGTCCGTCCGACTGCTGGCAAAGAAGAAGCCTGTAATCGTAATCTTCATGCCACCAAACTGTGTCAGGCTGGCATCCAGGGAAGGCGACTCTGAGGAAGAAGAGGAGGACCCAGATGAGAACGAGGAGGATAGTGAGGATTCGGAGGACCCGGTGATCCAGATAGCCGACGACTCACGAGGTCGGGCACATTGAGGAAGGGCAAGCGCCGAGATGTGGACTCAGTACGCTTTTCACCGACACTGTGCAATCGAGCACGTACTGACGGGATCATACCCAAGAGAGGCTTGCTTCCATGCAGGATCGCTTTTCTGAAGCGGCAGCCCGAATTCAAGCCCTGATTGGAAGGGAAAGAGAGGATGAGGAGAGACAGAATGGAACCGCTGGGACGAAGGGGGAATAGTGGATGGATATGGAGGACAGAGATCTAGGTAGTCGGTGTGTACAAAGTGACAGTCGCAGAGTCTGCTAGAAGCATGGACAGAGCGGCATCTTTTGACAGTGACCGGAGTCAGATTCTTTTGCTCATATCTGACCTTTTCGATCGACATACCTTGATCAGATTTTGACGCCCTTCATGGACACCGAATATTATCGATACTAACGCCGCCTATGACAGATGTTTATGTTTTGATGCTTATATGTGATATGAGCTATGCCATGATGATATATGATCTATGTGATGTGTGATGATAATGTTATGTGAAATGCATAACGATGATATGTTGACATGATTGCATGATTATATGTGATCGTATGCGTGATATGTGGTATATGTGATGATATGTGATATGGGTGATGATATATGTTATGCGATGATACCCGCTATCTATGCGAAAGCGCTTTAATGTTTCAAACGCCGGTACGTAATGCCGAGAACAAGGAATCGAGGAACAATAACGTGGAAGAAGCCCAGAACCACCTTTGGTCTGGGCCGGCATGCGATCGAGAGTTTTCGCAGCGTAATCCCCACGCTCGACGGTCTCGCGAACCGATCGACGCCGAGAACCGGATACGATCCACCGAAGGATCTTCGAATACATCGGCCGCGAAGAAGCGTAAAAGTCGAATTGCGCGATCTTTCGCCTAACCGATGAGGCCGATTGTGGGAACTGTGAGAAGGACCCTAACACCGTGACAAAGGCAAGGTATACGGAAGATTTCAAGGAAGAACTCATGGAAAGTACGTGCTCGGCGCTTATGCGCAGAGAAGGCAAACGAAGTTCGAATCTTCGCCAAGGAAGAAGGACGGTCACCGAGTACGATCGCCGCTCAATCGCCCGTCACGCTATGCTACGCACTGGTTGGCACCGAGGTCGCCAGGCGCATGTGTTCAGAGAGGACCACCGAGATCGAATTTCGCCGTCACCGTGAGATCCGACGATGCGCAGCCCTCGAACCGGCATTAAACATTGAGTCAATGTTGCCCCAGAAAGAACGATGCCACCCGACAGCCATCCGACGGAGGAAGAGGTAAGAGGAAATGGAAGATCGAGGAAAGGCAATCAGTGTTCCAAGGAACCAGAGCGGTCCAAAGGATTCCAAGGAATCAAGGCATTCAAGAGAGAGAAAGGCAACCTTGGGAAGGAATTTCCAACCCATGCGGCAGGAGTGGAAAACCTTGGTGCCGTAAATGCCAAAGGAATCATTTCGCGAGCAGTGCAAGGTAGCACCGAGTGCTATCGCTGTAAGAAGTCCGACATTACGCCGAGATTGTCCGTTAGGAGGCTAGCAGCAGGTACCGCCAAGAAGGCAAAGATCCAGCCCGCAGAGGCGTAATCATGTTCCGCCGAGGACAAACAACGGAGCAGAGGTCACCCTAGGCCAAGAAACCAAAGGCCACCGCAGAAGCAAGGGTGTACGCTGAATCGCCAGCAGCAGCCTCAAGCTCCCGGAAATCTTGCAGTATAATCCATATGAGTGATATACCCGCCGCTTTGTTTGACACAGAGCCTCACATTCTTTCGCTTCGAGAATCGCGGTGAGAGGTTGGGTTTGGTACCCAAGAAATCACAGAGTACTCGAAATTAGCATCCCGTCGTGGAAGTGCTAAAGGCAAAAGAGATATGCCGTAACCGTGAAGTAGAAATCAGGAGCGTATGTCCTTGTCAATTTGCATGTCATCGGAATGGAAGATTTCATGTCATCTTCGCATGGATTGGTTGAAAAGCACATGGCAACTATACGCTGTCTCGAGAGAGAAGTTGCTTTTCGAACACCAAGGAGTGGAAGTTTGTTTCACGGCATAAGGACGGGTGTTTATGCGTTAATGATCTCAAAGACCAAGGGCGTGAGGATGATCAGAGGAAGTCACAAACTTTCGTAAGTTCGACAGGCACGATGAATGAAGCAGCGCAAGCAGCTGCAAGAGGAGCCTGGTGTGTGAATATCCTGACGTGTTTCCCGAGGACTTGCTGTGTTTACCACCGATAGACAAGTGGAATTCACTATTGATTTGGAACCGTGAGCAAGACTAAGATCAAAGGCACCATATAGAATGGCACCTAAAGAATTGCAAGAACCGAAAGCGCAGCTTGCAGGAGTCGTTGATCTAGGTTTTATCCGACCCAGCGTGTCGCCGTGGGGAGCGCCAGCCTGCTCGTCAAGAAGAAGGACGGGTCAATGCGGATGTGCATTGACTACGAGAGTCAATAAGTCGACGATCAAGAATGATATCCTCTTCCAAGGATCGACGATCTTTTCGACCAGCTCAAGGGAGCGAGTGTCTTCTAAGATCGATTTGAGGTCGCTACCATCACTGAAGATCGTGAAGGAGGACGCTATAAGACCGCGCTCAGACGAGGTATGGGCACTACGAGTTCATCGTGATGCCGCTTGGTTCGACCAATGCGCCGCCAGCCTTCATGGATCCGATGAATCGAAGTTTTCCATCAAGATTCGGATAGTTTCGCTCGTTTTTATCGATGATATTCTCATCTATTCCAAGAATGCAGAGTTGCATAGAGAACACCTCCGCACTGCTCGAAACGCTACGAGCAGAGAGGTTGTATGCCAAGTATAGCAAGTGCGAAGTTTTCGCTCAAAGAAGTGATGTTCCTCGACACATCGTGTCTCGCAGCAGGAATCAAAGTCGACCCAAAGAAGGTTGAAGCAGAAGTAATCGAAGGTTCCACTAATGCCAATGAGGTTCAAGCTTTCAGGCTTGGCCGGATATTATAGACGCTTTCATCAAGGGTTTTCAAGTTGGCAAGGCCGACGACGCAATGTACCGTGAAAGGAATCAAGTTTTCATGGTCCAAGCTTGGAAGCAAGTTTCAAGAGTTAAAGAAGAAGCTAACAACCGCCCAAAGGTTAGCCGTGCCGGAAGGGAACGATGGGTTTGTGGTCACACCGATGCATCCAAACTGGTTTGGGTCATGTTCTCATGCGTAACGGAAGGTTATAGCTACGCTGCCTCGCCGCTTGAAACCGCACGAGTTGAGCTACCCAACTCACGATCCGGAGTTAGCGGCAATGCTCATGCGCTGAAGATTTGGAGGCACTATCTCTATGGAGTTAAGTGTGAAATCTTCACGATCACAAGAGCCTCAAGTATTTTTTGAACAAAAAGAGCTGAACATGAGGCAAAGGAGATGGCTAGAGTTGGTGAAGGATTATGATTGCTCTATCAGTTATCACCCGGGAAAAGCCAATGTCGTAGCAGATGCCCTTAGTCGCAAGTCGAGAGCGAAGTTGGGATATCTTCTCACGCAAGAGAAAGAGCTTATTCGAGATTTCGAGAAGCTCAGCCTGGAAGTGATTCACCCGCCGGAATCAGTGCAAGGATTCATCGCAGCTTTGACAGCTGAACCGGACCTGAGAGAAGCCATCGTGAGTGCGCAGCGAGGAGACGAATTCTTGGAGAAGATGCGTTTGAAAGCAAGGCTAGAAGATAGCAAGGGTTTCACAGAAGCGAAGGACAACGCGCTACTATTCCGAGGAAGGTTATGTGTGCCACCAATAGGAATTGAGAGATAAAATCATGAGTGAAGCTCATGAGGCACCGTGATACAAATCATCCAGAAGCACCAAATGTACAGAGACCTTAAAAGGAACTTTTGGTGGAAGGGATGAAAAGGATGTAGTCGCTTTAGGAACGTTGTTCGCTTGTCGCCAGTGAAAGTCGACACCAACGTCCGTCAGATTGTTGCAACCGCTACCAATCCCGTAATGGAAATGGGATCATATCGGTATGGATTTTGTGGTGAGTTTTCCAAGGTCACGAGAGGAAACACCGCTATATGGGTTGTCGCCGATAGATCGACGAAGTCACTCATTTCACCGATTCGGACGACGACGGGTTAGATAAGCTTGCTCGCCTTTACGCCAAGGAAATCGACGGTTACATGGTGTGCCGGTATCGACACGCCGATCGTGACCCGAGGTTCACGCCAAGGTTTTGGAGGAGTCTCAGCAGAAGCCATGGGGACCAAGTCAATCTTAGTACGGCATTCCATCCTCAAACCGGACGGTCACACGGAAAGAACGATTCTGTGTTTTGAAGACATGTCATGAAAGCAATGTGGCCGACAGAGGAGGAAATTGGGAAGAGATACTACCTTTGGTAGAGTTTGCCTATAACAATAGTTATCGTGCCACCATAGGAATGGCTCCCTATGAAGCGCCAGTACGGAAGGAAGTGTCGATCGCCACTTTATCGGGACGGCGGGCGAGAGGAAGATGTTAGACCGAGATGGTTCAACAGACGGTCGAGGTTATCGATCGATCTGCCAAGGATCAAGGAAGCTCAGATGTGCGTAAGTCCTATGCGACAAGCGCCGACGGATCTTCGCCATGATCGGAGATCGCGCTTTCTTAAGCGTTTCCGACGAGTGAGTCGCTCGCTTTGGGAAACGAGGTGTTACGACCGAGGTTCGCTGGACCTTCAAGTTCTTGAGAGAATAGGCCCCGCTGCTATAGGTTAGCTTTGCCGCCAGCATCGGAGATGTTCATGACGTGTTTCACGCTTCTCACCGAGAAAGTACGTGTTCGACCCAAAACACGTGATCAAGCACGACCAAGTGGTTCTTGCTCAGATCCGAGTTACGAGGAAAGGCCGCTGGCTATCTTGGAACGAGAAGTCAAGGAATTGAGGAACAAGCGATTCCGCTGGTAAAGGTGTTGTGGAATCACCACGAGAGAGAAGAAGTTACGGGAGTTGGAAGACAAGTTCGTGGCTCAAGACTCGAGTTGTTTTCTCCACGTGTTTGAAATTTCGAGGACTAAATTTTTCTAAGGAGGAGGGATGTAATACCCCGCCTTTTTAAGCTTCGCTTTGCATGGCACGCTTTTTCGAGAAAAGGTCAAAGGTTGACTTTTGTTTCGTGATGCGACCGTCACGAAACCTCAAAGCGCTAGAAGAGTGTCTTATGACTAATTCATGACACTAAGTATGCAGTGTTTTCACCACCCATGAAGGTTCGCACCGGAAGTTATCGAAAACCGGACTTTTCATCGGGTCTTTAAAAGCATATCTTGTTTATAGTCATTGTGTCCGTATTTTATTTCGTGTCCATGGGTACCAAGTTTGCTAAATTTGAGTCCGTTTGCAAAAGTTGCGCCGTTTTTATGTTGAAAAGGGTCATTATGCAAGCAAACAAGCAAGCACTCGAATTTTCCTATAAATAGGAGGCTAGGGCCTTCATTTTCAACGCTCATTTCCTTCGCCTCCGTGTTTACGGAAGAGCCGAGCAGCCTGTGCACGCCGCGAAGTCACGGAGGAGTGGGGATCGAGCCGGGGCTCACGGGCGGCGCCATCACGCCGCCGAGCCACCACCGCCGATCAACCACCCCCGCAGCCCGCTTTTTCGTTTTTGTCCTTTCTTGTTTTGATTCCGCCTTTTAGTAGATCGATAGCATAGAACTCGGATTCTAAAGGACGAGGCGGAAAACGGCCGAGGTCGGCCGATTTTGGCCAAACCGCCGCCCAGCGCCGCCGCCGGTGGTCTGTTGGTCGCCGATTTGTGGCCGACGAGCCACCTTTGCTACGGGTCCTTTAGGTTTTGAGTTCCGGCCATGCATTCTACTAAAGTACCGATTCCGCTTTTCGCTTTTTCGCTTCGCATGTCGGATGTTTTCCGCTGTTTCGAGTTTTCTAAAGGAAGACATGCCCGGTTATCCATTTTCAACGCCGCTTGTCATTCCATGTTCGCCGTTATGCATATTGCTTATGTTTCCATTTTCATGCATCGATTTTGGACGGTTTATCCTAGATCCGGGATAGCATCGATTTTTAAGCTTCTTCACGCTAAGATTTGAGTCAACTTGCATGCATGCATATTTTGAAAGTACCCTATTATAGGTCTTGATGCCCGAATATATTTCCTTCGCGATCGAGTTGATTTGAAAACCCGAGAGTGCCAAATGTGGGTTCGTAAAGTCGAAACCCTAATTTTGCTACGATCGTCGCTTGATCACGTTGTTGCTTTGCTTTGTGGGAAGTGACCCCAAAAGTTGTTCCGCCTTGTTACTGTGTACCTACCAAGGCGATCGGTGAAGTCATCGGATCCGTAGATATCTCTCGCCGACGTTGTCTGCTCGTGTCGGGTTATATATGCTTATTTCGAGTTATTTACTCGATATTTCAAAATAAAACATGTACGCCAGAAATGTTTTTGTGAAATTATTATCGCTCTCCGATCCAAGATATGGTTCTATCATGGTTGTGCACGGATCTCTATTCGTGGGTTGATCACCATCTCGAGTATTGATCATAGGGATAGACCCCAACACGTGGTTATGGTTCTCGCGGATAGACCCTAAGTCCACACGAAATGGTAATGAGGTGGTTATGGTTTCGATGGGGATTCAATCAAGTCCACACCGAGTTAGCCTACCGGATACGCCCGCGTAACGATCGGATATGTTCCGGCCGAATGAATGTCATGTGACGGGCTGGCGGATACGCCCGAGCCGTGGTTCATGGTTCTATGACGGGAGTAACAAGAATAACGGATCGTATCGAAAATGAAAATCTATTTTGCTTACTTAGAAGTGGATTTACGCTTTAAAACCTTCTAAGGTAAGTGCTCTAAACACGGCCTCATGATTCTTTTCGATTTATGATAAAACCCCACCGAAAGCGCTAGTACTCACCCCAAACTCTTTTTCAAATCTTTTCACGTATGGATGAGGGTCGGACGGGCGACGCCGAGGGGTGGAGTCATGGTTCTTCATGCTATGCTTCCGCCGATGTTGTGTTATATACGCACTCGATAATTATGTATTCTTGTCCCTTATTTGCTTTCTCGATTGGGAACAAGATTTGTTATGTTATTCTCACGCGAGTCTCGATACGAGCATGCTATGTGGTCGACCGGTCTAGTCGATGTGATGTAATGCTATTTTGCTTTCGCATTACTTATAATAAACCAAGATCATGTTTTCTCGAGGTTATGATATCGATATTATTCTCTGGTGGATTGTTTGTGCACCCTCCCTTCGTGATATGTCCTAGTTATAGAGGAGATGCCGCCCGATTTCATGGTCACATCTTCTTATCATGTATGTTATATGTATCCCCTTCTTCCCCGCTTAACCCCACCCCTAATCACACCCCAAGATCCGTGCCTTCCTGAATTGGGCGTGATTATTGTGAAAATTAATGTTTTCATTTTTGTATGAGTTTTTGAGATTAATTGAGTGTTGAGTTCACAATGAGACTGGGTTGTTAGTGATCTGAATTTTCAACTACTTGATTTTTCTCATATTTGAATTATTTGTCGAGTTCGTTGGCAATTGCAATGAGATGGGAGGAGGGTGCATATTTTTGTAGGACCGTCTTTATCTAAGGATGGATCCGTTAGTGGATCTATCCGCCCCGAATTTGGATCTTTTAATGTTTGATATGTTAATTCGTAAATGATATATTTATTCATAACAAGTGATACATTTATTCAGAAAATGATATACGTATTAATAGCAAGTCATACAATGATATATTTATTCACGGCAAGTAATGCATGCATTTGTTCACAACAAGTGATACAATGATAGATTTATCTAGAACAAATGATACATTTATCTAGAATAAATGATACATTTATTCACAATATGTGATACATCTACTTACAGTAAGTATATAAGTGAGCAAGATCAGATGAGTTGGGTAGGTTTATGCCCAATTTGCTAATTTATAAGTGATACATTTATTATGAGAAAACAATACATTTATTATGACCAAATGATACATTTATTCTCAATAAATAATACATTTATAGGTCGAGTTGGATCAGACGAGGCTAAACCAAATCGACCAGTGAAAAGACTCGATTTTATGTAAAATTGAGCCTACTTAAATTTTTGCAGGAAGGGATGGGGTCTAATATAGCTTCACAATTACATGCAAGATTCTCACATTCCAAGTCAATAGTTTCATGTCGGAATTTTGATATTTTTGGAAAAGAAGATTGACAGATGAGGACTTTTGTTGTTACATATTTTAAAGGTCAAAATATTTTTGGAAAATACCACAAAGTTTGAACAATAAGTTAATGTTTACTATAAACAAACAAAAAATTATATTTATAACTTTTGTATTTGGGACAAGAAATTTATGTACAAAGGAAAAAGTCTCACATAGTCAAAAGCATCTAGATCTTTGTGTGTGAATATAAAGTTTGAACAATAAGTTAATGTTTACTATAAATAAACAAAAACAAATCACATATATATCTCTTGTACCAAGAAGGAAACTTATGTACAAAAGAAAAGTCTCTATAGTCAAACTAAGCATCTAGATCTTTGTGTGTGAATATAATAATTGAATTTGGCATATAATAGTGCACTAACTTCCATTGATTTTCTTAGCTAGGAAACAACTGCTATATATTGAACACATGAAACTTTAATTTATAAAAGAAAACTTTAATGAAAGCAATCATATGCATTCACACTTCACTGTGCATAATGAGAGAATTCTTATAAGTTTTACATTGAATGGAGCACTATTTTTTTTTCTTGAGAAGGAAACACTAATTTTATTGCTAGAATGGCTCCATTTTGTCGTCAAACAAAATATCCTACACGACTGCAATTTGGGTGACAATTTATGGATTTGAGAAACTGGAGTTGCTGTAAAGTCATGTTGCATTTATAAGATGATTATAAATCGTGATTCTTTATCCCAATTTTTTGGTATCAAATTTTGTGTTACATTATGATTTTTTTTTCAAAGTCTCCCATCTCTAGTGATATAGTCTAATTTTACAATTATTAATCACGATTCTTTAATTCAATTATTTGTTTCATATAAGGATGAATGACTAATATACATACCATAGATACTTCGTTTCCCAACTAAAACAATAATAATGAATAATTAGCATCTTCGCGCATCATTAAAATTTCAATAAAATTTTCTGTCAAACGACTTTTGTTATCAAATTAAACCTTTGCTGCTTCAGTTAGGGCAATGGTAAAAAATCGGGTAATAAATTTCTCTACGTCAATTTCGAAATCCATTAAACAAATTATCATTCAGATTTCACCTCTCCCTCAAATAATGCTGAGATTGTTATTTAAGTTTGACCCAATTTGTTTGTGGCCCACGTATCTCACTTTTACTCTCAGACCACATAATACGCTGTGACTATAGATAGCAAAGTAGCGGGTCGGGTCGGTCTCGGACCCATCAGGCATTTACATTTTTTGGGTCGGATCCTCCCAAAATTTTCGCCTAAAAATATAAAGCCACCTCTGGGCGGGTGTGCTTTTTAAGGTCGTTTTTCTAATTTTTTTAATCAATAAAATTACTATTCTAAATTATAAAAAATCAAATAATTATATAAAATATAATTAATGTTAGGATAAATATCAATTTAAACCCTAAACTATACATGTTTTATCAGAAATATCCTGAACTTTCAAAAATATCAATTTAAACCCCAAACTATCATATTTGTATCAAAAATGCCCCTGTATTAAGGATATTTTGGGGTTTAAATTGATACAAATATGATAGTTTGAGGTTTAAATTGATATTTTTGAAAGTACATAATATTTTTGATAAAACATGTATAGTTTAGGGTTTAAATTTATATTTACCCTTAATGTTATTAAGTAATTATAGATATGTATATTAAATAATATTATAAATATGTATATTTAATAGATCATTGGGATGGAAGTTTTTAGCCTGAAACCTCGGGTTTTTTTGGTTTGAAGCCCGATAGGGCCGAGGTTTTTTTTCGGGCAGACTTTTTAGGCCCGATTTTTTTTGGCCTTTAATTTTTAAGCCCAAACTAGCCCAAACCAGCCCAAACCCAGGGTAACTAGGGCGGATTTTTTTTGTCGAGCTTATTTTGATGGCTCTAGCTATGACAATCATTTTTTAAAAATTTATAAACGATAAATTCAATTAAAAAATAATAATTTATTTCCTTAAAAATCTTTAAATATATATATATATATATATATATATATATATATATAGGGTTGGGTTCCCGTAGTACCCGGTCCCCAGATAGTATGTAGTACTCAATTTAGACCAAACATTTTGAACACGTGGACACACCAAAATTTGACACGTGGCAACCAATTTTTCGCTCAGGGGCAAAATGGGAACGCATCCAGCGGGCGCTGGGTGCCCGTCCGGCGATGGGTAGGGGAGTCTGCGAGCGTTGGGGTATCCGCGGGCGCTAAGTTTGGGGAGAGGCGCACCAAAACACAGATAATGCATACAGAATAACATAACAATGCATCTAAATGAACATAAAGCGCATCGCACCCAACCGCGCTGAGTGCGAGCAAGCGAGCGCCGGTGGGCTCGACGTGGGGAGGGTCTTTGAGTGCGCGCCAACGTTGGGTGGACTATTTGGGTTTGGGAAGAGCCACAACAAAACACAAAAAATGCATATGAAATAACATAACACTGCATTAACTTCAACATAAAAATGCATTGCGCCCAACGTATTGGGTGAGCAGCCGGGCTGGCGACGTTAAGACGCCGCACGCCTGTTGCTGGCGTGCCCGTGGCGCCAGCGCTGACTTAATGCATGAATTTTCTCTTCAATCGCATGCATTTTTTTTCATTTGAATGCATTATCTAATCAACTAAATGCATTGTTTTTTTCTCAATCACTTAACAAATCAAATTACTAATCTACCCTTAATGAAGCGAATTAGCGAAATTAAGCTTAAAAATCGAAAAATCTGAACCATAGGATCTATTAGATGAGTGGATGAAATTGAGTACTACATACTATTCGGGGCTTGGGTACTATATGATCTATCCTATATATATATATATATATATATATATATATATATATATAGGAGGATCAAATAGTACCCGGCTTAAGATAGTATGTAGTATTCAATCTCATCCACTCATCTCATAGATTCCATGGTTCATATTTTTCGGATTTTAAGCTTAATTTCGCGATTTTGCTACATTAAGGTAGATTAGTAATTTTATTTGTTATGTGATGCGAAAACAAACAAGCATTTAGTTGAACTCGATAATGCATTTGAATGAACAAAAATACATGCGATTGAAGAGAATAATGCATGTGAATGGAAGTCGCGCGCTTAGCGCCGGCGCGCCGGCTCACCGATTCTTTCAGCGTCGCTCCCAAGACTGTTCGTGCGTCCGTTGGCCTGTATTTTTACGTTTTGTTAAATGCATGAATATGTTTTGCTAAATTCATGGACATGATTTGATCAATGCATGAACGTGCTAAATTAAATGCATGTTTCTGTTTCGTGGGAACATGCATTTTTATGTTTTGTTCAATGCAGTTTCATGTTTTGTTCAATGCATTTTATGGTTTTCGACACCAAATCTCTCATCCATCATTCTCTAACAATTTCTTCGTCTCTTTCACTGATAATAATAGCGAATTCACCGTGAACCACCGTCATAACCACCATCTTTCTCGATTCTTCAATCATCTATCAAATTCATGTTCTATTTTTTCTCAAAATCCATCAATTTTGTTCGTCAAATTTTTTCTTTCTTTCAAAATCTGTTGTTTGTAGTTGTTAGTATATCTTGTTGCCGCTATTCGCCGGTGTTGCCGTCGTCACCGCCGGCGCCGTCCTTCTCCGACGCCGCCGTCCTCGCCTCCGGCGCCGTCTGCTGCCATCAAGGAAGAGAAGAAGAAGGCTGATTTATTTTGGTGTGGCCACATGTTCAAAATGTGTGGTCTAGATTGGATACTAAATACTATCTGAGGACCGGGTACTACGGGAACCCAAGCCTATATATATATATATATATATATATATATATGACGGATCAGTTAGGAATGATTTTTATGTAAGAAATAGGAATAAATCTAAACCATTTTATTTTAGTAAATCAATAGACATGATTTATTTTCGTTGTGCTACAAATTGTAGTTGTATGTGCTATAATATTTTCGTATGACAAGGTTAGATCAGTAATTTACTATCATTAAAAACAATATTTTTCCCTTAAATATAGGTAACACACGGTTTTAACTTATTTTTAAGGAATTTCTTGGTATCTATCCTTTAACTTATTATTTTATATAGATTATTTCAGTTTCTATACTTAATATCTGCAAATTTATTTGTGATCAAAGCTACAAAAGCCATGAAAATAGCATGATAAAAAAATATTGATTTATACGTATTTTTCAGTTATTGTACTGTTGGAACATTTTTGTAGCATTTTTAACGTATTCATTTTTCACATATGCATGTAAAAAAATTTATGTATTCATTCATATATGGTTTTCAGTACTTATTGCACTGGTGGAATATTTTCATAGCATATTTAGTTTATTCATTTTGCACATATACTAAAATTTCATAAATTATTACTAGTTAATTTGATTCTTTCTTCTGTACATATGTTGTGCTTATTTGTTCTTTTTGTTGCGTTTGAGTGTATTTTTTTTACACATATATATTAATAATATTGCACAAAAACGCTAGGTCGTTTTGTATATAATTCTGTTGAGTTGTATAAATTTTATTCTTGTAGCACTTTTTATTTACACATACTTAGCACTATTATATATCAATTAATATGATATTTTTTCATTCTCACATATATATTATTATAGTGACTTTTTGTATAGTACTTTTATCCTATGTGTAGCATATATATAACATGCATGTGGCACTATTTGCTTAATTGTATTACAATTGCAAATATACAGAACAACATATAAAATGGATTGTTAATTATTTTTGAAATTTTAGTGGTATGTGAATGTCACAGCCCGACTACTTAAACAAGTAATTAGGCCGTGACGTGGGGTTAAGAAAGAACTTCTGTAATCGATAACAACAATTTCGATCGAATATACATCTCAAAATGATATATGACATCAACTTCCATCATTAAGAATCAATCATTTTATGATCAAGAAATAAAAGGAAGTTTGACAAAAGATTAAGTTTAGGTTTTCAAACCATAATAAAAGTTCGAATGAAGAAAAGTAATGGCTGGGAGCGGATAATAACAAAAGGATAACCATACTAAGAATATATGTATTCAAGAAATGCTTTAACAACAATAAGAATCTTTCGATGTTTCAAAGTATGGTTCGAAAACATGTCCAAAACATGATATACATCTTATTGGGTCTAACAACAACTATTCAGAACTTTCAAGTAAATCCTTGTTCACAGAGGTATTTCAATGAATCAATGTTCTTAGACTCAAGTCGACATTTTAACAAGAATGTCAAGATCATACCAACAAAAGAAAACTGGCATCAAGATTATGATCAACTCAACGTAGCAACATTCAAAGCAATAAATGGCCAAAGTTCGGCAACGAGAAGTATGGTTGAGAATTATGTATGATGACATAACTCTCTGGGAAACGAAACCTTTTGACATCAAATGAATAACATTAACACTTTATCAATATCATCATGAATCAAATTACTTAGAGAAGCTTCTTTGCACAACATTCGATTTCAGCATCCTCTCAAGCTCAACCTGCACGTTTAGAAATACATGCGTATGTAAGTACAAAATGCACTCGGTGGGTATCGCGAAAACATAAAACATTGCCCTTAGGGCTATCTAACTGACTTACCATAACATTAGCAATGCACAGGGGTTTTAGTGAAATAAACTGTGCATGCTTTTCATAAATAAACACTTACTTGATTTCATTTCATAGTATCATCATAAAGTATGCATATGCATGTCTCATGTCAGCCGATAACTTTCTCTTCCCATATCCACGGACTTTCTTTCTTTGTTTGATCCGAGGAGTAAGCCTCCTCCTCAAACACATCTTCACATAACATACCCGTGTTGATGGACCTGAAGGGTACCATGCCACGGTCATACCCGACGTCGGTAACATTCTTTCATTCATACTTTCTTTCTTTCTTTTCCGTGGATAGGTAAATGCATTATGCTCATGCTCATGCTCAAAACAGGTAAGTCATTTAACTTTGAAACTTTGCTCATAATGCAATTCATTTCATTTTAAAAATATAAAAAGCATAAGCATATCACATTAGAAAATATTTATACCCACCTGGCGACAGTCACTCGACGACTGTACTTTTATCTTTCATTCATTTCTTCTTCTTTTTCTTCTTAGTCCTTCAATCAACATCGATCGGCGTTAAAGCCTACCAAGAATCAAACAAGAACATAACTTGTTTTAGTCTTCGATACGACTATATCTTCTCGATATCAAGACATTATGATCGATAATACTTGGGTCATTGCATCCTCTAACATCTTATACAAACAAATTCTAACGAAATCTCGGCAGAATAACGTTTAGAAAATGTATCGCCATTTCAATACCAAATCAATCAAACTTATCCCAGACTTCACCAAATCATTTTCATATGTCTAAATGAGTATATTAAACTCAACAAAAATCTTAAACTATAATATCTTATCCAAAAACGTAACGATCCCTTAAGACGTAGCTTATGTTCGACGTCAAAAATTGCATAAAACGTCGTCTATCTTAAAAGAACCTCTATACATGCTCAACTATCATCAAATATCACCAATCAACCATCAAAACTCAAAGATCAAATCTTTAGCCTTGAAAACAAATTTTTGACGTCAAACTAAATTTTTTTAACTTTCGAATACGTGCCGAAAAATTCGAATAAATCATTTTAAGCTTTATTCATATCATAGAATCAAAATATGAACTCAAAATGGTCATATAAAATCAAAAATCCAACATCATGAAGACTTAGGGTTTCGGCCAAAATGGGATCTCAACATATGTTCGATTTCAAACGTTTTTCTTGCTCAAAACATGTTTATATCAACTCCTCAACATATATATGAAAGAATATTAAGCATATAAACATCATAAATTCAATATCAAAGCTTCCATAATTTTCAAAAATATCAAAGTTCCAAAGAATGGATATAAGCTCAAAATTTCAACGTTAAACAACTTATCGGCGACGAATCGAACATAACATCAAGAAATCATCAAACAACATGTCCTTCATAATTTTCCAACATGACCGAAAATTACAACATGCTCATAAGTTCATGTTTTTCAAAATTTCAAACCATAGATGTGTTCTAAAGTTAGAATTATACCTTGTTTCGAAAACGGATTGAAAATCCAACGGTTGGATCTTCTAAAATTGGAGTATGAAATTTTCAAAAATTTAGTGTGTGTAAGTGTGTGTGAGGCACGAAATTGATTAAGAAAATGGTGATGAATAGTGTTCTCCAAAGAATTTATGAGTATTTAATACCAAAATTCTATTTATTTTTTATTTTCTTAAATTTGGTGATTATTCACCAAATTCTAGAGCATTCTCAAACTTTCTCCATTTTTCTTTTTCTTTAATACATGATGAATAATCATGTTTCTAGAAGAGGCACACTTTCCTAGAATACATGCTTTTCGAGAAAAATACTTATGTTATAAATACATACTATTAATCCATATTGTTCCAATTTCAAAACTCAATTTCTAATAAAATGCTCATTGCTTGAAATTCTCTTTTAAACTCAATTAACATATTATAAACATCAAACTTTGATTGTAAAAACATTTTTGGCTTAAAAAAAATATTTTAGACATTCAGCCGACGATTAGGGTTTAATCGGCAAATGCCGATATCACAAAAACAAAGATTTAATTTCTCCATTTTATAAATCTAGACTTCGTTGAGCATGTATCTATCATCTCAAGACCCTTGGAATCTAGGTCTTCTTATTCTAAACAAGACCTAAGAATCTTATGTTAGGTTCCATCTCGAATAAATCTCAAATTCTATTTTTATCGACGCGAAGCTTAACATAAAACTTCTAGCTTAAACCACTCTTTCTTAAGGATGCAATGCCCTTCTCATAAGCTCTTAATCAAGAGCTAATCTCTGCTGCAGGAATGTGGGGTATTACATTCCCACCCCCTTAAAAAAATTTCGTCCCGAAATTTAGTACCTTTGTAGAGGTACTTCTTTCTCGTTTGATCTTTTAGCTCCCATGTCGCTTCTTCTAAACCATGATGCTTTCATTGAACTTTAAATAAAGGAATTGATTCATTCCTTAGTTGTCGTTCTTTTTGATCTAAGACGCGTTCTGGCTTCATTTCATGGCTTAGATCTGGTTCACGAACAACTATTTCTTGATGTATGATGTATTTTAGATCGAACACATATCTTCGTAACTGCGACATATTGTGAATATTGTCGAATCTTTTCTTGAATCCCGTATGGTCGATACATCTTGGTTGAGCTTTCTTTTGGTTCCAAAGTGATGTATTCCTTTGGAAGGAGATACTTTCACGAAAATTTTGTCTTCAATCTCGAAGCTTAGCTCCGTTCTTCTTTTATCTGCGTAGGACTTCTATCGATCATGAGATTCTTGGATTCTTTTCTTGATTTGTAGTACAATCGCAACCATTTCTTCAATCGATTTTGGTCCAAGCACTTTTCTTTCTTCAACCGCGTTCTTAGAGAGCGGCGATCTACACTTTATGCCGTAGAGGCTTCATAGGGCATCATATAAATCGTTACTTGGTAACTATTGCTGTATGCAAATTCAATCTTGTATCTATCTCTTGTTGAAAACTCGTCCAAAACGAGATGTAAACTTGGAGTTTCTGTTTGAGGTGATTGAGACGAGCACTCCATGTAAAACGTACCATCTCTCGGACGTATACTTGAGCTAACTTGTTAGCTTTATACATGATAGAGATCTCAGGAGAAAGAACTTTCTGACATGCTCACCATCAGAAATCTACAGACCATTTTAACTGAAACGATATGCATATGAGACACTCTCGATCAGAGCATTCTTGAAAACTCGCTTTACTAAGCGAACTTATTCTTCAACATCAACTGGATATCAACTCTATTGAAAGATGGGGGATTCTGACGCTAAAGGGCACAATTGGCTTAAGAGAGATAAGGTACAGATAAAGCTTAAGAAAATTTACACTTTCTTGTATCCCCTCTTTAAGATGAGGATTTTTTTACGGGTGGCATACCGCATTGCAAATAAATGCCAAATGCGGCATGTTTTGCTTATCAAAGCGTGAAAAGGTTTTAAATCAACAAACAGGCTTAGATCACAAAGGTCTTCACAATTGCTTATCATAAAGTTGTGATATGAAATAAAATAGCTGGGTAGCAGAATGATCATATAGATCAAGGGAAGAAAATTATTTTTTTGCCTCTTTTAGGACTTTTACAAAAGCAAGGAAAACTTTGTAATCTGGGGGTTTTCAAGTATATATGTGCTTTGGTATCTCGAGCAAAACACATCTGGTATGGCTTCTCAAGCACGTTACCACATCATAAAAATATTTATTGACGCCACCTATATATATATCTATATGTCCATGATAGGCTGTCATCGTCATCATTCTCTTCTTTCATCTTTGCAACTCTGTCCCCACTGCCATCAACGACTTCATAAGAGCTAACATCTCCATATCTTTCTCAATCTTAGGAGATAGCGGATCATTAGCACGATCGGAAATGAATACAAGGAATCTATTCCAGGATAAAGGATGTCAAGATCAGTCATAAAAGACATTTGTATGATATTTAGGGCTGAAGCTGGGTTTGTGCTAACAATTGAAAAAAACTCGAGTTCATACATAAAAATTTTGAGACATCTGGAGTCTCAATAAATTAGCTTGAGTCTCTTCTCAAATCTCAAATGAGAAGTTTCAAAAAAACATGAGAAAATAGAACAGACTGAATCGGTATAGGAATCTCGAGACATATGAAAGATTAACCATACCAATCTAGGTTAATAGAAAACATCTCAGTATGAAGATAAAATAATCAAACTATATAGAATTTACATCAGATTTGGGCATAAATAGCTGAGTATCTGATAAAGAAAACTCTATTTTTAGAGCATTGGTACTAGCATCATACTCAGGGGTGGTAGGATCAACGTCAATGGGTTCAACATTTTCTTTGTCATTAGGTGTAACTAAAAAGTTACCAGCTAACTGGAGTTGATGAATGATTGAGATAAAGTCGGCCATAGAGGAAAAAGAGTTAAAAGGGAATTCAAGTGTACATAATAATGAGAACTAATAATAGTTAGGAGTCTGGAAAAATTAACGAAAAATGAGAGTTACGTATCAATGGATGATACGAGGTATTTATAGTTGACGGTCGAAATCCTAATTCTCATCAAATCGTGATACTTATCGGCCGGATTAGAAATCGTGAGGTCAGTCGCTAGTTACAAGGCATAAACTTTTTGAAAGATTTTCGCGGCCAGGCTAGTAATCGCTAAGGAGATCGCTAGTTTTTAGTGCAGAAACTTCTGAAATGAATTCGCGAGCTGGCTAACGATCGCGAGGTGATCGCCGGTCTCTTATTCCTTCTTTATCTTTGATTAATTCTTTGCTTGTGCATCAATCTTCACCGTGCTCATATACCTTCCTCCACAAACGATGGAATTGAGCGAGAAATTCGTTCTAGGTAAGCTGTTCACCTAATCTTTACTAATAAAGGTAAACGAGATAATGATAAACGATAGGACGATAAATGAGTCGTTCTCTTCCAAGTCCAAGCTTTCCGGATGGTCCTTGCCATCCTAAATAAAAGAATGCTCGAACGCTTCATGTTGCTCTGTCGTCTTTTCTCATGATTTCTTTTCAATTTCAGCTCATAAAGCATTAGCTCTTTTCAAACATACATTTTCATATAGTAATTCATTCAATAAAGCATATATTCAACATCAACTCAATTCATACAAATAAAGCACATACTCAATCTTCAACTATGATAATCATAATCATCATAATCATAAGGATAAGCTCATACCTGGTGAGCTAGAGATGATGGAATCGGAATGCTGAGCTTCTCTTAAGAACAACTGACTCTTTATCCCATTTCTCAAATCAGAATCAAACAACTGATTCCGTAAACTCAGATTCACAAGATAGAATTGAACAAATGACTCCATAAACTTAAATTCTCAAATAGAGTCAGCTCAAAAGAATTCATATGCTCAAAGTGCATAAACTGCACATGACTCACAAAGATTCATGAATTTAGAATTTGAGACAGCGCACAAGCTGCACAAGGATTCACAAGGATTTACATGTTCAGAATTCAAAACTATACTCATATGTGCAAAAGTTCACAAGGATTTACAAGCTCAGAATTTCAAAACTGTGCACAAACTGCACAAAATTCTCAAGGATTTACAAGTTCAGAATTCAAAACCGCTCTGATACCATTCTGTCACAGCCGGACTACTTAAATAAGTAATTAGGCCGTGACGTGGGGTTAAGAAAGAACTTCTGTAATCGATAACAACAATTTCGACCAAATATACATCTCAAAACGATATATGACATCAACTTCCATCATTAAGAATCAATCATTTTATGATCAAGAAATAAAAGGAAGTTTGACAAAAGATTAAGTTTAGGTTTTCAAACCATAATAAAAGTTCGAATGAAGAAAAGTAATGGCTGGGAGCGAATAATAACAAAAGGATAACCATACTAAGAATATATGTATTCAAGAAATGCTTTAACAACAATAAGAATCTTTCGATGTTTCAAAGTATGGTTCGAAAACATGTCCAAAACATGATATACATCTTATTGGGTCTAACAACAACTATTCGGAACTTTCAAGTAAATCCTTGTTCACAGAGGTATTTCAATGAATCCATGTTCTTAGAATCAAGTCGACATTTTAACAAGAATGTCGAGATCATACCAACAAAAGAAAACTGGTATCAAGATTATGATCAACTCAACGTAGCAACATTCAAAGCAATAAAAGGCCAAAGTTTGGCAACGAGAAGTATGGTTAAGAATTATGTATGATGACATAACTCTCTGGGAAACGAAACCTATTGACATCAAATGAATAACATTAACACTTTATCAATATCATCATGAATCAAATTACTTAGAGAAGCTTCTTTGCACAACATTCGATTCCAGCATCCTCTCATGCTCAACCTGCAAGTTTAGAAATACATGCAGGGCGTGAGTACAAAAATGCACTCAGTGAGTATACGCCGAAAACATAAAACATTGCCCTTAGGGCTATGTAACTGACATGCCATAACATTAGCAATGCACAGGGGTTTTAGTGAAATAAACTGTGCATGCTTTTAATAAATAAACACTTACTTGCTTTCATTTCATAGTATCATCATAAAGTATGCATATGCATGTCTCATGTCGGCTGATAACTTTCTCTTCCCATATCCACGGACTTTCTTTCTTTGTTTGATCCGAGGAGTAAGCCTCATCCTCAAACACATCTTAACATAACATACCCGTGTTGATGGACCTGAAGGGTACCATGCCACAGTCATACCCGACGTCGGTAACATTCTTTCATTCATACTTTCTTTCTTCTTTTCCGTGGATAGGTAAATGCATTATGCTCATGCTCATGCACAAAATAGGCAAGTCATTTAACTTTGAAACTTTGCTCATAATGCAATTCATTTCATTTTAAAAATATAAAAAGCATAAGCATATCACATTAGAAAATATTTATACCCACCTGGCGACAGTCACTCGACAACTGTACTTTTATCTTTCATTCATTTCTTCTTCTTTTTCTTCTTAGTCCTTCAATCAACATAGATCGGCGTTAAAGCCTACCAAGAATCAAACAAGAACATAACTTGTTTTAGTCTTCGATACGACTATATCTTCTCGATATCAAGACATTATGATCGATAATACTTGGGTCATTGCATCCTCTAACATCTTATACAAACAAATTCTAACGAAATCTCGGCAGAATAACGTTTAGAAAATGTATCGCCATTTCAATACCAAATCAATCAAACTTATCCCAGACTTCACCAAATCATTTTCATATGTCTAAATGAGTATATTAAACTCAACAACAATCTTAAACTATAATATCTTATCCAAAAACGTAACGATCCCTTAAGACGTAGCTTATGTTCGACGTCAAAAATTTCACAAAACGTCTTCTATCTTAAAAGAACCTCTATACATGCTCAACTATAATCAAATATCACCAATCAACCATCAAAACTCAAAGATCAAAGCTTTAGCCTTGAAAACAAATTTTTGACGTCAAACTAAATTTTTTTAACTTTCGAATACGTGCCGGAAAATTCGAATAAATCATTTTAAGCTTTATTCATATCATAGAATCCAAATATGAACTCAAAATGGTCATATAAAATCAAAAATCCAACATCATGAAGACTTAGGGTTTCGGCCAAAATGGGATTTCAACATATGTTTGATTTCAAACGTTTTTCTTGCTCAAAATATGTTTATATCAACTCCTCAACATATATATGAAAGAATATTAAGCATATAAACATCATAAATTCAATATCAAAACTTCCATAATTTTCAAAAATATCAAAGTTCCAAAGAATGGATATAAGCTCAAAATTTCAACGTTAAACAACTTATCGGCGACGAATCGAACATAACATCAAGAAATCATCAAACAACATGTCCTTCATAATTTTTCAACATGACCGAAAATTACAACATGCTCATAAGTTCATGTTTTTCAAAATTTCAAACCATAGATGTGTTCTAAAGTTAGAATTATACCTTGTTTCGAAAACGGATTGAAAATCCAACGGTTGGATCTTCTAAAATTGGAGTATGGAATTTTCAAAAATTTAGTGTGTGTAAGTGTGTGTTAGGCACGAAATTGATGAAGAAAATGGTGATGAATAGTGTTCTCCAATGAATTTATGAGTATTTAATACCAAAATTCTATTTATTTTTCATTTTCTTAAATTTGGTGATTAATCACCAAATTCTAGAGCATTCTCAAACTTTCTCCATTTTTCTTTTTCTTTAATACATGATGAATAATCATGTTTCTAGAAGAGGCACACTTTCCTAGAATACACGCCGAGAAAAATACTTATGTTATAAATACATACTATTAATCCATATTGTTCTAATTTCAAAACTCAATTTCTAATAAAATGCTCATTGCTTGAAATTCTCTTTTAAACTCAATTAACATATTATAAACATCAAACTTTGATTGTAAAAACATTTTGGCTTAAAAAATATTTTAGACATTCAAATGACGATTAGGGTTTAATCGGCAAATGCCGATATCACAAAAACAAAGATTTAATTTCTCCATTTTATAAATCAAGACTTCGTTGAGCATGTATCTATCTTCTCAAGACCCTTGGACTCTAGGTCTTCTTATTCTAAACAAGACCTAAGAATCTTATCTTAGGTTCCATCTCGAATCGATCTCGAATAAATCTCAAATTCTATTTTTGTCGACGCGAAGCTTAACATAAAAGCTTATAGCTTAAACCACTCTTTCTTAAGGATGCAATGCCCTTCTCATAAGCTCTTAATCAAGAGCTAATCTCTGCTACAGGAATGTGGGGTATTAAAGTGAAACTAATAAGTAAAACATGCTACGAAAATATTAGTGCTAATGTATGTAAGTAGCAAAAAAAAAATAGGAGTAGAAGTTTTATAGCCTACTCCATAAACACATGAGTTTTATAGCTAAAAAAGACAATATTAGCCCTAGACCACAATTAAAAAAAATTAAAAAAAAGAATCTCTCTCTCATGACTCACGTCTCACACTCTCTCTCAACAAACCCACTCTCTCTCTCTCACGACTCACTCACTCACTCACTCTCTCACTCTCTCTCTTGACTCACTCACTGTCTCTCTCTCTCGACTCTCTCTCTCTCAGCAAACTCCGTACCAAAACACACAGCAAATTCAATCACACATTAGCACAACATGAGTGATACGGATACAGATCCACGGTACTCCCCGGACACGGCCGAGCAAGCGGTGGCTGAAGGAGAGAGCTCCTCCATGGCGGAAGAAGCTTCTTCGCCGGAGCAGTCGCCGCCGCGCACGCAAGCACGTCGTCGATCTTCTGCTTCGGGTCGACGAGCTTCAACTTCATGCACCGATTTAGGAGCGCCACCGCCTCCGGTGAGTAATATGGCATTTAAAATTGAATTTTAATATGATACACGATAGTTTTCATGTATGACACGATAGTTTTCATGTATGACATGATACTTTTCTTGTAGTTTGTGTGTTTAACAACTTAGAAATTGAATTCAGATTGCTATGTTGTTGATATTATGTGAAAATTAGAGTGGTTATTCAAGACACGGTGCTAACCGTGTACTGATCTTCAGTACACGGTTAGTACCGTGGCTTGAAGAATCGTGCATGGTTCTTCAGTACACGGTTAGAACCGTGTACTGTTCTTCAGTACATGGTTTGAATCATGTACAACGTTCAATAATTATTTCAAACAACCTTTGACCATGTATACTGATTAATCTTGTGCATTTACAGCCTCGTTATAGGTGGTTACGACCGTGTATGCAAGGCTATGTCGGACGCATCAATCAGTACATCCGAATTGATGTGTTAGCCGAGGTGAGGACATGTCTACATCAGCGTGGATGTATTGGCGTATTTAGAGATAGCTGCTTTGGGCATCTTCTTGGTCTTAAGAGAGGGGAAAACGCAAATAATGCGCTGCACAATCTGATGGCCTGATAGGTTGTTGATCCTATTCTTCGAGTTCGAGATATGATTCCACGTTTGTGGATCCGATATACGATTTGGGATGCTGGAGTTTTCCCTAGTCTCTGGATTACGCTTTGGACCGTCTTCTTTTGATCCGAGTTTGTGGCACGATATTCCCCAGACCAGCATGTTCTATAGATTGTTTTGGGGTTGGAGGACTACTGTTTGAGCCGCAACCGATTCATCAAACAACGGCTGGGTGATGATGCCGCAGACTACTTGAAGGCGGCTTTTATATTAGTAGCATATCTTATCGTTCTTTATCGCGATAGGGAAGCCATCGAGCCTTGGGTTTGGACATTGGCTGAGGATTTGGATACGTGGGAAAGTTTTTCTTGGGGCTCCTATTCGTTCCAGGTCCTCTGTCACGGGATTGAAGTGCTTAAGGGGCACCCGAGTAAGGTGGCTGCTTCGAGGAAGACGTACCATTTCTGTGGTCCTATTTGGGCCTTACAGATTTGGTCGTATGAGGCCATCCCGTACTTAGGACGTATGTACGGGTGCCGAGACAATGAGATACAGTTGCCCAGATGCTTGATGTGGGCTACATGGAAGTCCCCGACCCAGTATATTGGGATTTTTGACGAGCAGGTAATTTTAATCTCATGTTTAGTATTTGTTATATATTTATTAAACACATTATAATCAATAATGTGTATGTGTTTTTTTGTAGCGTTTATGTCATCTTGTGCTGGAGCCACTCGAGGCCGAGTTGACAGAGGCATACTACTTGAGCCTATTCGAGGGTGATCCTTTGGCTATTCGGTTTGTGCCTATGGGATGGCATGCCAGAGGAGCACATGATGAGCCTGTGCCTGAGCCACAGTAGGTGCCTGTGCGTGAGAGAGTGCCCCGCAGGAGGGTGGCAGAGCATGTCCCTGTCATGCAGCGAGTGGCGAAGGTAGCTGGGAAGCTGAAGTGCTAAGATACATCTCGGGTTGTTGAGCCTAGTCGACCTGGCGTGTCTCGATCGCAGTCGAAGCGTCGCAGACATAATCGTAGCATAAGGAGGAGCCAGACCATTTATGATGTGAACACGCCAGGAGTGTTCCACTAGACGAGGCCTCAGTTGCTGCTATGACTGAGAGTGTCCGTCGTGCCATTGTGGACGACGATTCGAAGAGGGGCCTCGTAGCTCGAGTGGCTCGACGTGTGTTCGAGCAATTGGCGGATTTCTTCGACGTAGATCTTCGAGACATAGATCTCGTACGCCTATTTTTGCACGTGGGAGCTACGCCGACTATTCAGAGCATATCAGTCAGAGGCGTTCAGTATCCCAGCATGAGGAGGTACCTCGCAATAGCCACCGATGATCTGCTACACATCAGGTCGATCCAGATCAAGGGCCCCATACTAGCCATCGAGGATCTGCTTCACGATAAGTTGATCCAGATGAGGGTCCCCGCACTAGCCACCGACGATCTGCTTCACGGTAGGTCGATCCAGAAGAGGAGGCCCACACTAGCCACCGATGATTTGCTTCACGGCAGATCGATCCAGAGGAGGGGGCCCGCATTAACCATCGACGATCTGCTTCATGGTAGGTCGATCCAGATCAGGGGCCCAGCACTAGCCACCAACGATCGGGTCATCGAGAGTCTAGTCACGCCAGCCAGCGGAGATCGACAGCTCGAAAGCCAGTCGCGCCTGAGGGTGATGTATCGTCTGATAGTGGGGATGCTGCATCGGAGACCCCTGCATTGGAGACCCCACATCCAGCTTCTCTAGATATGAGTACCCCTCAGGCGTGACTAAGGTCGTACGAGATGTTTAGATAGTCAGCCCAGATGCTTATGTCGTGGCTCATTTGAATGGGCATATTTTAACTCAGGCACTGTTCGATCAGATCACCGACCCACACGCTAAGTTCACAGGCGAGGTACTTTATTACCACATTTATTCAAATTTTGTTTATATATTTATAATTCAATTAATGGTGTTCTTTTTTTATTTGTGTGTTAGGTTATGGAGTTGTACTCCTTGTATATACATTGGAAAATAATTAACCCACATCATCCTGCCAATGTATTATTACCCGGGATCGATGAAGCTCGATGCGTTATAGCACCGATTGGATTTTATGTAAGTTTGAAATGTCCCTAAATTTATTTTAACTCATCCAGTTTATATAAATTATTCCCGATTAAATTTATTCATTTATGCAGCAAATGCTTGTGCGTGAGTTCGCCCGGCTTCATCATAATGATCCTATGGGCTATCATGTGGTATCAAAGACCACCTATCCACAATGTCAAGTACCCGATGACTTGATAGCGATGGTGCAAGGGGTCGATGTAGCGCATAGCAGACCGTGGATGTGCACCGATATGGTAAGTTTATTTCCTCATTTCTATTATTTTTCTATCAATTGAATGTAAACTTTAAAATTATCAATGTTGAAGATACTAGCCATCTGTAACGTCGGGGGAAATCACTGGGTCACAGTTCGCATATCTACTGTTACGTGGACTCTTGAGGTGTATGACTCGTTGGAGCACAACCCTGACTCTCGGGCATTGAGACGTAACCAGATGTTGCCCATTATTCGGCTTTTCCCTCGACTGATGAGGGTAGCTGGATATTGGGGCAACAATCCATTGAGGACGGTACATTCTGAGCATCTAACATTGGCGAAGGTGCGCGATGATGAGCAGTTCATGCAGACTGACTCAATGAGTTGTGGTGTCTTTGCATGCATCAATATGTATCGCATTGTCACAGGTATGCCTGAGAGGTTACTTCACAGTCAGCGGTTCATATGCAGATAGCTCGTAGGATATGGTTACTGAGTCATGTGGTTTAGTTTCCTCAACTTTTTGTATTTATGGCGGATATTGTAGTATTTTTATCGGTATTAGTGATATTTTTGTGATTTACATTAGATTGTTGTTGGATTGTTGGATTTTTGTTGGATTATGTTGGATTGTTGTTGGTTTTTGTTGGATTATGTTGGATTGTTGTTTGTTTTTGTTGGTCTTGTTGGATTATTGTTGCTTTTTATTGGATTGTTGGATAGTTGTTGGTTTTTGTTGAATTATATTGGATTGTTGTTGGTTTTTGTTGGATTATGTTGGTTTTTATTGGATTGTTGGATTGTTGTTGGTTTTGTTGTTGGTTTTACACGAGGGTACACGCCCGTGCACGGATGTGTCACCTCGTGTGCCATGCATGCCCCTTCTCGTTAAAATCCAAATACAACAATAATTCAACATCCTAAATGAAAAATATTCATAAAAATCCAAAATAATCAATCCAAAACAATGAATATACTTCATATAACAAATATCCTTACTCAAGAGGCCGTTGAGGACACAAACTCCTTGTATGCTCTTCACTTCGACAAATACTATATTTTTTCCTACGTCGTGTTCTTTTCACACATGTTTCATCACTAATGGCAATAAATGCTGTGCATGAGCGTTTGTTGTGGCCTTGACCCTTGTAACATGTGCATATTTGATGACGTGATCTTGACGAACCCTCAACAACCTATTGCATCCTACTCAATCTAGGACGCCCAGCCTGACGTGTGATGATTGGAGGTTGAATGATGTAAGCTGATACAGAGTCTAGTACAATCTATGCACCGGGATGTGATACGGATGCAATTCGATAAGAATAAGTCGCCGCAAAAATAGACTGTCTATAATACTGAGCCACAAAGTCAGTGACTTATAAACCAGCACGCCTAAAAAAAAAGAAATTAATCACAAAAGAAATTAATCACAAAATAAATTAAGTTTAGATAAATACCGTACCTAATAGCAGCACAAGC
Organism: Salvia rosmarinus; assembly: GCA_036937905.1. Classification (NCBI taxonomy): domain Eukaryota; kingdom Viridiplantae; phylum Streptophyta; class Magnoliopsida; order Lamiales; family Lamiaceae; genus Salvia; species Salvia rosmarinus. Next base: position 39,881,963 of record CM072821.1, on the reverse strand, counting down.
GTGACAACAAGGGATCTCGTCCAAATCGAACTCACGACATTCACATGTCCCATTCTGCAAATCAACCACGTAGGATGTGTTTTCCTCTTCGACTTTAAACATGTGTGTGGTCGTTGAATGAACAACCAAGCGACGTCCCTTTTCGACACGGCAACAGCGACAACAACAATGGCGACAGTCGCATCAACAGTACCGACAGCCCCAACAACAACAACAACCGCAGCAACAACAACAACATCATCAACAACAGCAACCACCACCGCAAGCCAGGGCCTACGCCCTCAACCAAGAAAGGGAATTCCCGCAGGAGCCGCCAAGGAACCAAGGAAACTTGGCAGGTATGGGAACACTCCTCCAATTGCCTGTTATCCTATTGTTTGATTCTGGCGCCTCGTATTCTTTTATTGATGAAGCATGCGTAGAGAACTTAAGATTAGATCCTAAACGCGCTGAACAAATCATGAGAATTTCTTCTCCAGTAGGAGGCATAAGAACGGTAACCCACATATGCTCAAACCTAGAACTTGGACTAGGCTCACTTAAGGTCATGACAGATAATCTTCATGTCATACCTATGATAGATATGGACATAATCCTAGGGATGGATTGCTTAACTGAACATAATGCGACCATCTTATGTAATGAAAGGAAAATTTCTTTCCAACATCCCAGAGAGAAACCTACAGACTTTCACGGTATCAGCATGGGGAGGAGAGTCCCAATCATATCCGCACTACAAGCAAGGACGTTGCTGAACAAGACAGAGAACCGCGCCTACCTTGTCTATCTCCAGGAGGAAGAGCAGAATGAGAGGAGGATAGAAGACGTTCCAATCGTGAAGGAGTACCCCGATGTATTTCCAGATGAACTACCGGGATTACTGCCAAACTGACAGATTGAGTTCACGATCGGCCTCGAACCAGGTTCTGCCCCCATGTCGAAAGCCCTATACCGGATGGCACCAAAGGAACTTGAGGAATTGAAGATCCAGCTGCAAGAACTCTTGGAGTTAGGTTTCATTAGACCCAGTGTGTCTCCATGGGGAGCACCTGTCCTTTTTGTGAAGAAGAATGATGGTACACTGAGGATGTGCATAGACTGTAGAGAGTTAAACAAGATAACTCTTAAGAATAAGTATCTTTTGCCCCGAATTGACGATCTGTTTGATCGACATGGAGGCGAGTCTTTCAAAGATAGATTTAAAGTCTGGATACTATCAGCTGAGGATTAGACCAGAGGATATACCAAAAACGGCTTTCCGTACAAGGTATGGTCATTTCGAATTCATCGTTATGCCCTTTGGACTTACAAATGCCCCAGTAGTCTTTATGGATATCATGAATAGGGTATTTCACCCTTACTTAGACAAAGAGCACTCGAGAACTGTGCAGCAAACATTAAGGCAAGAGCAACTCTTTACCAAGTTTAGCAAGTGTGAATTCTGGTTAGGCGAGGTGACATTCTTAGGTCACATCGTGTCCGCCGAGGGAATCAAAGTTGACCCCTCTAAGATCGGTACTGTTCGAGAATGGGAATCACCAAAGAACCTGAATGAAATTCGGAGTTTCTTGGGACTTGCCGGCTATTATCGAAGGATTTTCAATGATAGCCCGACCCATGGCCCAATTGTTAAGGAAAGGAATCAAGTACACTTGGACCGCCGAGTGTGAGGATAGTTTCCAGAGATTGAAGGAGTTGCTGACGACAGCACATGTACTCGCAGTACCCGAAGCAGATAAGGAGTACACAATCTACACGGACGCTTCGAAGAATGGATTAGGATGTGTTCTGATGCAAGAAGGCAGAGTTATTGCTTATGCTTCAAGGTAATTACGCCCACATGAGTTGAACTATCCTACGCACCACCTGGAATTAGCAGCGGTCGTACATGCCTTAAAGATTTGGATACACTATCTCTATGGAGTTAGATGTGAGATCTATACTGACCATAAAAGCCTGAAGTAATTCTTTGAGCATAAAGATCTTAACATAAGGCAACGTAGATGGTTAGAACTGGTGAAAGATTATGACTGTGGTATTAATTACCACCCAGGCAAGGCTAATGTTGTAGCCGATGTTTTGAGTCGCAAATCCTACTCTAGTTTGGGATATCTCCTCAGTCATGAAGAGATATTATAAAGTAATTTCAGAGGATGGACATCGAAGTCATAGACACGTCTTAGACGATAGAAGGCTGCATTGCAACGTTCATTGTAATCCCTGACTTAAGAGCCCGAATCTTAGAAGCCCAGAGGAAGAGCAAGAAGCTGGAGGAAGTATGAGCCAAGATCAAAGACAACAACCACAAAAATTTAGATAAGCAACACATGATGTTTTGTTGTATGACGGGAGAGTGTGGATTCCAGAGGACGAAGGGCTTAAGAGTGCGATCTTGAGAGAAGCCCATGAGAATTCTTACACCGAACACCCCGGAAGCACCAAAATATACCAAGATGTCAAGGAGAAATTTTGGTGGGATTGAATGAAGCGAGACGTAGCTTCATTCGTAGAACGTTGTTTGACGTGTCAACAAGTGAAAGTACTCCACCAGCGACCGTATGGAACCTTACAACCGCTGGACATAACGAAGTGGAAATGGGATTATATAGCCATGGATTTTGTTACCGGGCTACCCAAATCACAAAGAGATAATACCGTAATTTGGGCCATCATTGATCGTTTGACCAAGAGCGCGCATTTTCTACCCATTCCGATAACACATGGATCAGACAGATTAGCACAGTTGTACGTTCGAGAAGTCGTACGTTTACATGGAGTTTCGAAGACTATCACGTCTGATAGAGATTAAAAATTCACATCCATATTTTGGACGAGCTTGCAAAATGAATTGGGAACTCGACTACATTTCAGTACCATGTTCCACCCACAAACAGACAGAAAATCCGAGAGGACCATTCAAACGCTTGAAGACATGTTGAGAACTGTTGTCCTCAATAGAGGAGAAAGTTGGGAACAAGTATTACCACTTATGGAATTCGCCTACAACAACAGCTACCAAGCAACTATTGGAATGGCCCCGTATGAAGCGCTTTATGGAAAGAAATTTCGATCACCACTTTACTGGGATGAAGTGGGAGAAAGAAGAGTATTAGGACCTGACTCTGTGGGGAGATGATCGAGATTGTGAGACAGATCCGCCAACGGATCAAGGAGGCCCAAGACCGACAGAAGTCGTACGCTGACAAACGTCGCACAGAACTACACTTTGAAGTGGGAAACAAAGTTTTCTTGAAGATCTCCCCGTCAAAAGGAATCGTGAGATTCGGAATAAAAGGGAATCTACGGCCACGTTTCATAGGTCCCTATGAAATTTTGAAAAGGATAAGGCCAGCAGCTTATAGACTTGCATTGCCGCCAAGTTTTTGGAAACGTGAACAATGTGTTCCATGTTTCACAACTCAGAAAGTACATAAGCCATGTAATAACACCGACATATGTTGTCCTCGATGACAATATGAGTTATGTAGAATTGCCTACGGAAATCTTGGACCGACGTACCCAAAAGCTAAGGAACAAAGAGATACCGTTAGTAAAGTTCTATGGCGACACCATGGACAAGAAGAAGCAACCTGGGAATTAGAATCAGTTATGAAAGAGAAATACCAAGATCTTTTCCAAGGTTAGCAAATTTTGGGACGAAATTTATTTTAAGGGGGACGGTATGTAATAACTCAAAAATTTAAAAATTTTATTAGTGATTATTAAAACAATTACTTGTGGTGCTTAGACCTTAATTATGTTTAAGGTAACCACCGAAACGAATTAGAATCGATTCGAAGATCGAAAACTAGAGAAATAAAAAACTAGTGACTAGTCCAACCGGATTAGGGTTTCCTGAATAACCTGAAGATAGAATGAAAGATCTAGAATGCATCTCAACAAAATGATTTCATTTCTATAATCTTCTCACGAAAACATGTTAGAAGTCAAAGAATTGGAATTTTCGGGCATGCTTGCCTAATCAGTCTCAAAAGTACTATTCACGAGCCGGATCAAATTTTAGTCCGTGCTAATCATGGAAATTAATGAGAACAATCAAAATAATGAAGGAATATATTATTATGAATTTAGAATTCATAAGAATCAATTTCTGAACGAAATTCCTGAAGAACTTAACCGAATGCCGGGAATATATACCGGAAAAACCCTAAACTGATCCGAATGAACCGAAACTTGAACCAAGGGTCTAAATCAATAAGAAATGATTTATAAGACTCAAATTAATTATGAAAGCTCAAGAATTCAATAGAATTTCGAATGAGCATAATTTAATCGTCGTACGCTGTTTTTCCGCGATAATTCGGAATTGACTTACCGGATGCCATCCGAACTTCATGAAATTATTATAAAATATGAAATAAGTCTTTTTAAGGCTATTTAAGAAAATAAAACCTTAAGATTCTGAGAAATCAATCGAAAGCGCGATAAAACTTAAAGAGTCGGTATTAACATGCCAAATCGGGTAATTTGACTAGTCTTCTTCCAACCACCACAATGGACCACTCATATAGGCTCTCAACAGCCATTTTTCAGCCATTTTACAGTAGCAAAAACCGTGCCCCTCTCTCTCTTTAGAACACCAAAATTCTCTCTTTGTTTTTCAAATCCTTAAGCTTTAATCCTTCTTTCCCAACCATTCCAACCTTCCAATAATTTTTCTAAGTCCATACAAAGGTAGAATTCATCATTCTCTTCATTTGTAATGGATTAGAATTTTTTTTAGATTTTTCTTGAATTATTTCATGAATAACCCTAATTTTTGTACTTCATTTTCTTCATGACTTTTGAGCCACCAAATGCTCTCAAGCCATGAATGAAATATGCTTAGAAATATGTTCTAAGGTTGTTTTTAAAGTTTGAGAATTTTTGGAGCATGTTTAATATTTTTTTATTATAATTTTTTTTATAGAAGATAAAGCATGCTTTTGTGAATATTATTTCATATTTTTTTTTATGTGTTAGGAGCATGTAGAATATATATGGGAATGTTTAGAATTTTCTTGTATTTATTTTAATTTTATTTGTTGGAAAATAGTTGAGGTATAGTGTTTAATATATGATATGAACATCATATATTAATCTTGAAATTATTAAAACACTACTCCTATTTTTCACAAAAGGGCAGAATTTATTTAAGTATTTTAAGCCATTGTTTGATTTTATTTGTTGAGAAATAGTTGAGATATAGTGTTTAATATATGAGATGAACATCATATATTAATCTTTAAATTTTTGAGGCACTACTCCTATTTTTATGAAAAGGCGGAAACTATGTATAAATATTCTAAGATTTATTTGATTTTTATTTGTTGAAAATAATATAACATATGATGTTTAGACATAATATGAACCTATTATGCTTTGTTGGGAATTTATTGAACACATATGTAATATATGTGTGAGGACAAAAAGAATTCCAAGGATTTAGTTCATATTATAAATATTAGTTTATGTTTAAGGTTAATATTACATGTTTAATACATATTATAAACATGTTGTGAAGTTTGTAGAAATTATTTGAATATATATATATATATATATATATATATGTATAGTGATAGTACCGAAATATATATGTGTAGAAATAAACATGTGTTTAAATTTTAATGTATGATATGAAATGATATTTCATGTTTAGTATGTGATATAAGCATGATATGATTTTTGTGGAATTTATTGAACATCAATGTTCAATAACTTGAAATTGCCGAAAACTTTCATATTGTTAACATATGGTTTAAAATTTTAATTGATGGTACTGAGTTGATAATTAAATTCTATGGTATGATAGGAGCATATCATGATTTTATTGGAATTTATTGGATCTTATGCTAATTATTGCTAATTATCAAAAATATAGCAAAATGGTTAAGTATGAGTTGATTTTAATTGTAAATGATGCCATGGTAGTTAATCTATAAGTTTAGAATGAATGATTGTGATTATGATGAATGAATGAAACATTCATGCACACATACACAACAGTTGGGTATTATGTTAGAAATTAAGGTTTTCTAATGCTTTAGTATAGTTATGTTGTGTATGGTGTTGTATGGTGTTGAATGGTTATATTTATGTTGTACCGAAAAACAAAACCCCAAACGTAAACAACATAGTACTTTATGTATGAGAATCCAAAAGAAATCGATAAATTTCGATAACTTAAGAAGGAATTAATGAGAATCGAAGTTAAACACAAATTTAGGGTTTTCTATTAATATGATAACTCAAACGTGAGCTCCTAAGTTAAAGAAACCAAAAGCCGACTTATAACGTTAATGCTCAACAACGATAACCTAATACGATATTAGATTGAGCGTTAAGACAACTCGATACGAATAGCGATTTTATAACGTACACAATCTCCGACGAGTTAAGAGAAAGAAACAATGTCGAAAGGTGTAAGCTAAGATTCAAACATAAGATGTCAATCCTTATGTCTCAAGGGTCGAGTTAGTATTCACAAAGAACTCCATTAATTCTTAAGTATTTACTGACACGATGGTATGAGATATGTCGAATCATAAGTTAAGATCCCTTTCATTCGTCGTGTTAATACGACAAGTCGTCAAGCATAACCTACTAGGACGTAACTATAATTGTTAGGTCAAGTTAGTGGCTTGAGAATATCCTAATATACCAATCACAACTTGAATACTAACAATCTATAACGTAATAACGTTTAGAAGAACACTAAGGCTAGATTCGATGATAGACTCGGAGTATATGACTCATAAGTTAAGGTTCATCTATGAATGATGTAGTAATATAGTTTGGAAATTAAGATGTAAGATAATAGGAATTATCTTAAGACAATCACATGAAATCATAAAGAAACCCTAATTGTGAACTTTAAGTCGTAATTTATAAACGACCTTCGATCAATAGAAAAAATCTAAGACAACCTATTTTCTTATGAAGGGCTTGATTGTACGTAGTTGCCGAGGAAGGACACTCACACCCTGCCCCGCTTAGAACTTTTAGCTTCGGACTAGCAGGTGAGCTCTTTTGAAAAAAAATGATATGCATATCTATCTCAAAGCATGATTTACAAAAGCTTTATGAAATATTATTACATAAACTTTTATTGACTGCCAAATGTTTATGTTTTGTTGTGATCCTATCTGAGATTGGTATATCCAATGTGGTATGTGAATGTGTTGGTCCATCAACGTTAAAAAAGGGTAACAATCGGATCCGACTTAGTTGAGGACTAACTCGGATTGTGTACACGTGTGACTGTGTGTTAAGGTTAGCTACTTCGACCGATCACGACGACTTTGTTTAGGTGGTCACCTCCATAGTTCGCGAATGAATGAACGAATGATCAGATATGGAACAACGTGGATGAAATATTCCGGCCGGACACTTTTGGAAAATGATAAAATGTTTGATAGGCATGAGTCCTTTAACTAAAATCCTCATGCGCTATTGTGGGCAGTTCAATAACTTTAACAAAGAAAATGTTTTCAGCAATGAGTCCACTGAGTACTTTTGTACTTAGCCCTATATCTCGTTTTTGATGTGCAGGTTGAATAGAGATTGATGATGGGTACGAGGTGGTGCAGAGTGGCAATTGTTTTGTTGCTTTAATAGAAAGGATTTCTAGAACCTTGGACATGTATCGTCATATGCATGTCCACACGTTATTGCTGTTAACTCTGATATTGTTTGATGTCTTTTGATTATAACTGCTTCTTATATCGTATTGAACTTGAGGTAGTACCTCATTCCTTGAATTGTGCGCCCGATTGAGTTATATTTGAACATTGAACCTTTTGGCAAGTACTTCTATGACTTGAGTTTGTATTGAAATAGCTTATTCCTTTCTGTCTATGCATTATTGAGTAGTTAATGGTTAATTGTATTGATTAGTTATGTATATATCCGCTGCTTTATCATACCAGTGACGATCCATATGATCCGTACTTTTTTGAGAAGTCAGGTCGTCACAACTGCACCTCGTAGGAACGCTTGTCATGCGTGGCCTTCCAACTGACCGGTGTCGCTGACTTCTGGTGGGAAGCAAAGAGAAAGACCCTATCTGAAGAAGAACTGGAAGAATATACCTGGAAAGAGTTCAAGGAGGAAGTGTAAGAGAAATACATTCCTAAGAGTTACATAAAGAGGAAAGAACATGAGTTCTACAATCTGCGCTAGGGAAAGACAACGGTCACAACTACGACCGTGCATTCTGCGAGATGTCGCGATATGCGCCTCAGCTGGTTGACACCGATGAGAAGAGGATAGAGAAATTTCGGATGGGACTTCGCTATGAAATCAGGGTTCACTAGCTGGCCACGAAAATCTGACTTACCGTGAGGCCCTCAGCAGGGCATTGGACATCGAGGTTGCCTTGCCCGACAATAGGAGTGTCGTTGTGCATCCGCCGAATCACCAAGGGGATCATGGGAAGAGAAAGTTGGAAGGACCCCACCAAGGTCAAGGATCCAATGCTGACCAGGCCGACAGGAGGCCATGGCAAGGGAATAATGTGCCATCTGGGCACGGACAAGGTAATGGACGCCCCATGGTACCTGCACTTGGCGGGGAAAACCAGAAGTTCGCGAGACTCCTCGTGTGCCCAAGGTGCCATAGGAGTCACAAGAGAGCATGCACATTAACGAATGATGGATGCTTCAAGTGTGGCCAGGAGGGTCACTACTCCAAGGACTGTCCAGGGATACGCCAAGGAGGAAATAGCCGTCCAAATGTGCCTAACCGAGTCCAACCGGTCAGCGCTATCCAAGCTCAACTGTTTCAGTAACAACCCCCGGTTCAATACTTTCAATCGATCCAACGACCCTATCAACCACATCGACAACGACAATAGCAATGGCGACAACAACAATAATATCGACAGCCGCCGCAACAACAACAACAACAACAACAACAACCACAGCAGCAACAACAGCAACACCAACCACCACCGCAAGCCAGGGCCTAGGCCCTCAATCACGAAACGGAATTCCCGCAGGAACCGCCAAGGAACCAAGGAAACTTGGAAGGTATGGGAACACTCCTCCAATTGCCTGTTATCCTACTATTTGACATGGCGCTCGCGATTCTTTTATTTGTCAAGCATGCGTAGAGAACTTAGGACTAGATCCTAAATGCGCTGAACAAATCATGAGAATTTCTTCACCAGTAGGAGGCATAAGAACGGTAACCCACACATGCTCGAACCTAGAACTTGGACTAGGCTCACTTAAAATCATGATAGATAACCTTCACGTCATACCTATGATAGATGTGGACATAATCCTAGGGATGATTAGTTAACCGAACATAATGGGACCATCCTATGCAATGAAAGGAAATTTCTTTCCAACATCCCGGAGAGAAACCCACAAACTTTCACGAAATCAGCATGGGGAGAAGAGTCCCAATCATATCCGCGCTACAAGCAAGGACGTTGCTGAACAAGACAGAGAACAACGCCTACCTTGTCTATCTCCAAGAGGAAGACCAGAAGGAGAGAATGATAGATGACGTTCTGATCATGAGGGAGTATCCCGACGTCTTTCCAGATGAATTACCGGGATTACCGCCAAACCGACAGATTGAGTTCACGATCGACCTTGAACTAGGTTCTGCCCCTGTGTAGAAGGCCCCATACTGGATGGCACTAAAAGAACTTGAGGAATTGAAGATCCAGCTACAAGAACTCTTGGAGTTAGGTTTCATTAGACCTAGTGTGTCTCCATGGGGAGCACATGTCCTTTTCTTGAAGAAGAAGAAGGATGGCACATTGAGAATGTGCATAGACTATCGAGAGTTAAACACGATAACTCTTAAGAATAAGTATCATTTGCCAAAAATTGACGATCTGTTTAATCAGCTTAAGGGAGCAGGAGTCTTTTCAAAGATAGATTTATAAGTCTGGATACCATCAGCTGAGTATTAGACAGAGGATTTACCCAAAATGGCTTTCCGTACAAGGTATGGTCATTACGAATTCATCGTTATGCCCTTTGCACATACAAATACCCCAGCAGTATTTATGGATATCATGAACATGGTATTTCACCCATACTTTGACAAATTATCTTAGTATTCATAGACGATATCCTAATATACTCCAAGAATAACCAAGAACATGAGGAGCACCTGAGAACGGTACTACAAACATTAAGGCAAGAGCAACTCTTCGCCAAGTTTAGCAAATGCGAGTTCTGGTTAGACGAGGTGACATTTTTAGGTCACATCGTGTCCGCCGAGGGAATCAAAGTAGACCCCTCAAATATCGATATAGTTCGAGAATGGGAATCACAGAAGAACCCGAATGAAATTCGTAGTTTCTTAGGACTTGCCGGCTATTATCGAAGATTTATCGAAGGATTTTCAACGATAGCCTGACCCATGACCCAATTGTTAAGAAAAGGAATCAAGTACACTTGGACCACCGAGTGTGAGGCTAATTTCAAGAGATTGAAGGAGTTGTCGACGACAAGATTCGCATCTCAGATTCAAACCGATAAGGAGTACACAATCTACACGGACGCTTCGAAGAATGGATTAGGATGTGTTCTGATGCAAGAAGGCAAAGTTATTGCTTATTCTTTAAGACAATTATGCCCACATGAGTTGAACTATCCTACGCACGATCATGAATTAGCAACGGTCTCTATGGAATTACATGCCTTAAAGATTTGGAGACACCATCTCTATGGAGTTAGATTTGAGATCTACATTGACCATAAAATCCTGAAGTATTTCTTTGAACAGAAAGATCTTAACATGAGGCAACATAGATGGTTAGAATTGGAGAAAGATTACGACTGTGGTATCAATTACCACCCAAGCAAGGCTAATGTTGTAGCCAATGCTTTGAGTCGCAAATCCCACTCTAGTTTGTGATGTCTCCTCAGTCATGAAGAGATACTTATAAATGAATTTCAGAGGATGAACATCGAAGTGATAGACCCGTCTCAGACGATAGAAAGTTACATTGCAACGTTGATTGCAATCCCGGACTTAAGAGCCCGAATCTTAGAAGCCCAGAGGAAGAGCAAGAAGCTAGAGGAAGTAGGATCCAAGATCCAGGATTACAACCACAAAAATTTCAGAGAAGCAACAGATGATGTTTTGCTGTATGACGGGAGAGTGTGTATTCCCGGAGACGAAGAGCTTAAGAGAGAAATCTTGAATGAAGCCCATGAGACTTCTTACACTGCACACCCTGTAAGCACCAAAATGTTCCAAGATATAAAGGAGAAATTTTTGTGGGATGGAATGAAGCGAGACGTAGCTTCATTCGTAGAACGTTGTTTGACTTGTCAATAAGTGAAAACACTCCACTAGCGACCGTATGGAACCTTACAACCGCCGGACATACCGAAATGGGAATAGGACGATATAACCATGGATTTTGTCATCGAGCCACCCAAAACACAAAGAGGAAATACCGCTATTTGGGTCATCACCGATCGTTTGACCAAGAGCGCGTATTTCTACCAATTTGATAACACATGGATCAGACAGATTAGCACAGTTGCACGTTCGTGAAGTCGTACGTTTACATGGAGTTCCGAAGACTATCACGTCTGAAAGAGATTCGAAATTTACATCCAGATTCTGGACGAGCTTACGAAAGGAATTAGACACTCGACTACATTTCAGTACTGTGTTTCACCCACAAACGAACGGACAATCCGAGAGGACCATTCAAATGCTTGAAGACATGTTGAGGACTGTTGTCCTGGATAGAGGAGAAAGTTGGGAACAAGTATTACCACTTGTGGAATTCGCGTACAACAACAGCTACCAGCAACTATTGGAATGGCCCCGTATGAAGCGCTTTATGGAAAGAACTGTCGATCACCACTTGACTGGGATAAAGTGAGAGAAAGGAGAGTATTAGGGCCTGACTCTGTGGGAGAGATGATCGAGATCGTGAGATAAATCCGTCAACGGATCAAGGAGGCCTAAGACCGATAGAAGTCGTACGCCGACAAACGGCGTACAGAGCTACATTTTGAAGTGGGAAACAAAGTTTTCTTAAAGATCTCCCCGTCAAAAGGAATCGTGAGATTCGGAATCAAAGGGAAACTACGACCACGTTTCATAGGACCCTATGAAATTTTGGAAATGATAGAGCCAGCAGCTTACAGACTGGTATTGCTGCCAAGCTTTGGAAACGTGCACAATGTGTTGCATGTTTCACAACTCAAAAAGTACATACATGACCCTATCCATGTAATACCACCGACAGATATTGTCCTCGATGACAATATGAGTTATGTAGAATTACCTATGGAAATTTTGGACCGACATATCCAAATGCTAAGGAACAAAGAGATACCGTTAGTAAAAGTTCTATGGCGACACCATGGACAAGAAGAAGCAACCCGGGAATTAGAATCAGTTATGATAGAGAAATACCCAGATCTTTTCCAATGTTAGCAAATTTCGAGACGAAATTTATTTTAAGGGGGATGATATGTAATAACCTGAAAAATTTAAAACTTTTATTAGTGATGCTTAAACCAATTGCTTAGAGTGCTAAGACCTTAATTATGTTTAAGTTGACCAACGAAACGAATTAGAATCGATTCAGAGATCGAAAACTAGAGAAATCAGAAACTAGTGATTAGTCCAACCGGATTAGGGTTTCCTGAATAGCTTGAACATAGAATGAAACCCTAGTCCAACCGGATTAGGGTTTCCTAAATAGCGTAAACCAATTGCATTTCTAGAATATTCTCACGAAATCATGTGAGAAGCCAAATAATTAGAATTTTCGGGCAGATTTGCCAGTCAGTCACAAAAGTACTATTCACGAGCCGGATCAACTTCCAGTCCGTGCTAATCATTGAAATCAATGAGAACAATCAAAATCATGAAGGAATATATATTTATGAATTTAGTATTCATAAGAATCAATTTCTGAAAAAAATTCCTTAAGAACTTAACCGAACGCCGAGAATATATACCGGAAAAACCCTAAACTGATCCGAAGAAGACGAAATCGAACCAAGGGTCTAAATCAATAATAAATGATTTATAAGAATCAAATTATCTATGAAATCTCAATAATTCGATAGAAATTTGAGTGAGCATAATTTAATCGACGGACGTTATTTTTCCGCGATAATTCAAAATTGACTTACCGGATGCAATCCAAACTTCATGAAATTATTATAAACTATTAAATAATTCTTTTTAAGGATATTTAAGAAAATTAAATCTTAAGGTTCCGAGAAATCAATCGAAAGCGCGATAAAACTTAAAGAACTGGTATTAACATGCCAAATCGAGTAATTTGACTAGTCTTTCTCCCAACTACCACCAAGGGCACCCCATATGAGCTTACAATAGCTCATATGCTGCCAAATTACAGTAGCAACCGAGCCCTCTCATTTTCTCTCTTTGAAACAAACTTTCTTCTTTGTTTTTCAAATTTCTTCACCATCTCCAAGCTTCAAACCTCCATTCCAACCTATTCCAACTCTCAAAATAAGTTTCTAAGACCATAAAAAGGTAGTATTCATCATCCTCTTGATCTCACTATTTTCTAACACCAAAATGTGCAAGTAGATAGGTAAGTCGAGTATCGTATCCACATGGATTGTAACACGAAAATACAAAAACTAACTCAATAATCCTTCATCATTATCCAAGTGACATATTTTTTTTGAAAAAGGTTTTGGGATTTCAAATAATAAATTCAAAGTCAAGATCAAAATAAAACAATAAAGACAAATAAACAAATACTCAAAGAGATAATAAGACTGAAAGACTAACCCTAGGGATGTATTAATCCTACCCACAGTGTATGTTCATCCTGTTTCCTATTAACCAATTTTAATCCAGATAAGATGGAAGATCACATTTGTAACCAACAATTTCAGTTATGACAATTTTTTGCCGTAGATTACTAATTTTCCCTATTACTGTTACGTCTCTAGGTGAAAATTAGCAATTCCAAGAGGATCACAAAAATAGCTTCCTACGAATGTTCCTATCTCAGCTACGAGTCAAGGCTTACTCGTATTACGCATTCAAGATCGATTAAAAATTAAAACTGTTAAGTATTCAACTGGCAACTATGTGTTGGATTTGTATACTGAAAGCAGTTTTGGTTGAGCTTTATACAATGTTTCGTTACCACTATTACAATCTACTATCCGAATTAATTACTTGATTGCATATATCCGTGTCCCTTGTCTCATATATAAGTTAGATCATACAAGTGTGTAGAAGATCACGTAAGTCCGTATGATTGGTCAAGCTTAATGAGATATAAAAGAATCACTACCGAGACAACTTGAGGACAAGTTGTCGGTATAAGTGCGGTATAGATAAGTGACTTGACTTGGTTGCTTGTCTATGCCGGTATGCGTCTCGACGTATGAAGGATCACAAGTGAGATGAGTTCTTCTATCTCGACCGTCGTGAAGAACCAAGATCTCGGTGACTTACGATGATCTAAACCTCGATAAGGTATTTGGTGAGTATGAGTTCTTGACCATCACTTTGACTTGTTATGGGTGAGGTTATATGTTCTAACCCAATATTCTCCGCATCTTGGGTGGTGGCAGTGCTCGTATGTCATGCTAGTTATCAATATCGAGTCACCATATCCGTTTAGGATGATGATGTCCCCTTAAGGAGCTCAAAAGGTTTATTGTACTAAACCCTGCAGGTTGAGTTAGCTCAAGTACAATAATAAGGTTGAGTGGTACAACTTAGGAATTAAAGATATTAATTATTTTAAGCGATCATAATGCTATAAATAATTAATGGACGTCGCGATATCTTAAATACGAGGATTCAGTAATGTCTAAGTGCAAGTCCGACTCACCTTCGGTAATAAAGGGGTAAGTCAAGATTTATTCTCTAGTGGCATGAATAAATGTTTATAAATTAATTTATGTTTCGGGTGAATATAAGATAATTAATTTATTTGAGGCCCATCTTTATTCCTTGCATTTGATCCTCGGGTGGCCCATCCAGCCCGTTGCTTAGTGAAAATCGCGCCTCTCTCTAAGGATAGGATTTGATTCTCTTTATCCTATAAGGATATTATTATATTTATGGATATGCATGGATCATTTCCTAATGGGATTATGGTAATGCATTATAAATATAATGTAAGAGATAGAATCAAGGTTAATCCTCATCATTACACCTAATATTTTCGTGCATCTCCATTGTGAAAAAGGAGAGGATTCTCGAAAATAGAGAAGAGAGGATTAGGGTGATTTTCTGTAGCATTCTCCATAGATCGTCCTCACTCGACGTTGGAGATTGGGTAATCGGGATATAGTCTAGAAGGTCAAAGCACGAGTCTCGATCTATTCATCCCGTTCATCCCAGACAGATTCGAAGGTAAACACGAGAAAACCCCTACGTGTTGTAATTAAATATTAAGACGCATGCTAGGAATATAATCAATATATGGTGAATTAAACATCCTAGATAGATCCTCGGGAGAGGGTTAAAATCAGATTTCCCTACAATTGGTATCGAGCACGGGATCGATATCTTGGCTGTTGGATTAATTCACGTTTGATTATAACGTGCGCATTTAATTAATTGTTGGATCTGTCGTTCATCGTGGCTCGTTTTTATTTTTGTCGGATTTTGTTTTTCACCACGAGAAAATCCTTGGTTAGATTAGATTTTTTCCCTGTAAATCTTATCTGTAAAAGAAGAATGAAGATGAAAGTACGAAGAACGAACGATGAAGACACACCGGGAGAAACCGGACGCGACGGGCGCAGCATCGGAGCTTGTATACGCGCTATGCTTTCAAGACATAGGCGGCATGTGGCGCGGGCGGACGGGTCATGCGAGCGCCGATCGCATGCGGTACGCGACGCGGGCGTGCCTCGATAAGGTATTAGGTGAGTACGAGTTGTCGACCATCACTTCGACTTGTTATGATGAGGGTATAGATGTTCTAACCCAAGATTCTCCGATGCCCGGCGGTGCTCGGTTTCAGATGTCACGCTAGTTATCTCAGACGAGTCACCGTGATCATATGATGATGACGAAACCTCGCAGTCGAGTTAGCTCAAGCGCTACCGATTGCTATAAATGATTAACGGACGCTCGATACTTAAATACGGGCAGAATGTCTAAGTGCAAGCCCGACTCAACTTCGTAATAAAGGGTAAGTCAAGATTCTTCTCTAGTGGCATGCGTTTATAAATTAATTTATGTTCGGGTCGAACATAAGATAATTAATTTATTTGAGGCCCATCTTTATTCCTCGTGATTGATCCTCGGCCGCCCATCCAGCCCATAGCTTAGCAAGTGCATAGATCCTTTCCATATAAGATTATGGTAATAATCTCGAGAGTATGGAAATAATCCAAGAGTATGGAAATAATCCTAAGAGTATGGAAATAATCCTAAGATTATGGTAATATTCCATATAGATTATGGTAATATTCCATAGGATTATGGTAATATTCCATATAGGATTAAGGTAGGTATTATAAATATAAGGTATGAGATGAATGCTCATTAATCCCACACATAATTTCAAATTCTATAGTTCTGGGAGAGATTTTCGAGCCATCTTAGAGCATGGGTGATTTTCCAAGCATTCTCCATAGATCGCCCTCACTCGACGCTGGAGATTGGGCAACCGATACAAACCCGTAAGGTCAAAGCACGAGTCTCGATCGCTCAACTGCTCATCCCGCTCGATCCACCTCGACAGCATCCAAAGGTAAACACGAAAAACCCCAACGTGTTGCAATTAATTATATAGACGCATGCTAGGTTTATAATCAATGTATGGTGAATTAAACACCCAAGATGGATCCTGGGCGCAGGTTAACATAACGCTTTCCCTACACTGGTATCGTAGCCCGATCGTAATCTCGCTCGCTGGATTAATTCACGCTGATTATTACGCGTTATTATAATTGTGGATTTGTCGCTCATCGTGGCTCGCTTGTTTTGTTGGTTTTGTTTTACACCACGAGAAAATCCTTGGTTAGATTAGATTTTTTTTGCGTAAATCTTATCCGTAAAAGAAGAACGAAGACGAACGAACGAAGAACGAACGACGGAAGAAAGTAGTTCTCACCGCCTCGGTGGTTTTCGAAGTAGTCTCGCGGTCGCTAAAGGCGATCGCGAGGGCTGCGGCGACGGGCGCTGCTCGCCGGGATCCTCGGCGCGCATAAGGATAAGTTGACATGGATTGAAATTAAACGACTAAAAGGTATATTTTAGTCCGGGTCGAGGGTTCATGTAAACGCCCACACGCGTGGCTTGTATGGGATTCTCATGCATTGAGGTTTCATTAATATTGAGACCGCTAAGAATGGAGCGTTGGTAATCTCACTGTTATCTGCTCCTACCGCGAATCCTCAGATAAGGTAAGATGAGACCGCACCCTTCAAAGCGGGCGGTTATAGAGCCACGTAAATGTTGGAGTTAGTCCATTTCGACTGCAGGACCGATGTCCACACAAGCTCGTGGAGGGTACGAGTATTTTGTCACTTTATCGACGACACTCAAGGTACGGATACGTATACCGCTTCACCGCAGTCCGAATGCTTGAGAAATTCAAAGAGTTTAAGGCGGAAGTGGAGACGGTTAGGTAAAGTATCAAGTCATCAAGGCTCGATCGCTGGGTATGAATACCTCAAGAACGAAGTTTATGGACTATCTAGTGAAGTGTGGATTACATCTCAACAAGATTTCACCGTGCACACCACAAAGAAATGGTGTGTCGAGCTTAAGAAATGGGACTTTTCGAAATGGTTAGATCTATGACGAGTTATGCTACATCGCTTATTTCGTTCTCGGGGTATGCCTTAGAGACGGCGGCATACTTACTAAATCTAGTACCGCCCAAGTCACCGATAAGACCCTTTCGAAGTTGTGGTTCGGGCGAAGCCCGCTTAAGCCACATAGTGATATAGGGTACCAAAGACACGTACGAACAAGAAGGTCGATGTTGAGGCTAGATCCGATGCAAGGTCGTTTATCGCTATCCTAGAGAACGAAGGTGGTTTATTCTATAGTCCTAAGGATCAAGGTCATTATTAAGACTAATGCCCGATTCTTAGAAGAGGATTATATGAAAATCATAAGTCCAAAGTTGAAATCATTCTTCAAGAATTAGAAGATGATCGTATTCCACCACCGACAGGGCCAAAGGTACGAGATGTCGAGTCTAGTGGGAGGGATCGACACCGTATACTTCAAGAAATTGAAGTGGGTCGAAGTTCCACGAGATACCGACCGCATGTTGGTACCTACACGAAGTTGTGCAAGATAGAGAACCACAAGTTACCGCACCCACCGTTGTCATTATGTCTATAGCACTCGTCAGTAGTGGGAGGGTTGTTCGTCAACCCGAGCGATTTATGTTCGTGGGTGAATCGTCGGATTTAGTCCCGTAAAACGAACAGCAATAATCGACCCATGGACGACAAATGAGGCGATACAAGACAATGATGCAAGATCATGAAACTTACTGCTTGACGAGGTGGTAAAGTCCTATGGATTTACCCAGCTGCTCAGCGAGAGTTGTGTGTATCGGTTAGATGTCAACGGTAATGGTATTTCGCACTTTACGATGACATTCTTCCATTTGGCAACAATGAAGTTGTTATCGACGAAAGAGTTGTTTATCCGACCGCTTCAAATGAAAGACTTAGGAGATGAAGCGCATTCTGGGATCAAGGTTTACCGAGATCGCAAGAGGAAAATGTTGAGCTTATCTCAGCGCCTTACATTGATATCGTGATTACTGCTTAGTACGCAGACCGCCAAGAAAGGATTGCTACCTTCGCATACGGCGCCTTTATCTCCAAAGGGCAACACCCATGATCGCAAAGCGAGATAGAGGAATGAGACAAGTTCCCTACGCTTCGCCGTAGGAAGTCTCATGTATGCAATGCTACGACGAGGCCCGATATCGCTGCTGCAAGAAGATAGTAGCTAGATATCGCCTAACCTCGACAAGCACATCGATCAGCAAGAAGCATATACTCTGGCACCGAAAAGGACTCGAGATTATAGGCTAGTTTACCATGCGTATAGTCTAATGCCTTCGTTATGCTGCACTGGATTTCCAAGCCGACCGTGATAAGAATAAGTCTACCTCGACTATGTGTTTACCTTGGGAGTGGAACGTGATCCTCCCATGAGTGCAAAGCAGAACATGCATGCGGACTCTACCATGGAAGTTTAATATGTAGCCACTCGAGGTCAAGCATGAGGTTGTATGGTTCAAGAACTACCTCATGGATCTAGATGTGGTACCGGTTTGCCCATGAGTATCATGGTTTATCGTGATAACTCAGTGCAATGGCAAACTCAAGGAATCACCGATCCACAAGGCAAGCAAACACATAGAGAGAAAGTACCATGTCATACGAGAAATCGTTAGACGAGGGACGGCCGATAGCAAAGATTGATACGACGGATAACCCAGCCGATCCATTCACTAAAGCTCGCCGAATAAGTCTACGCCGTGACGTTAGAGACTGAATTGCGCTAGATGGCACCCGCTAAATCCTCGTCAAGAATAAGTCTACGCCGTGGACGTTAGAGGACTGAATTGCGCTAGATGGCACCCACTTAGAAAGGAAACTTTGTATAGTTGGGAGAAGCAAAGTGATGGTTTTGTTTGTAATAGCTAGTAGAGACACATTGTATACTAAAAGTTTGCTTTAGTATAAGGGAGATTGTTGGATTTGTATAACGAAAGCGCTTGGTTGAGCTTGTATACAATGTTTCGTTACCACTATTACAATCTCCTATCCGAAATGAATACTTGATTGCATATATCTCGTGTCCCCTTATCTCATATATAAGTTAGATCATACAAAGGTAGAAGATCACGTAAGTCTCGTATGATTGGTCAAGCTTAATGAGATATAAAAGTTTCACAAACGAGACGACTTAAGGACGAGTTGTCGGTTTAGGGTCGCAGATAGATAAGAAGTGACTTGACTTAGTCAGTTGTCTATGCCGCACGCTCGACGTATCAAGGATCACAAATGAGACGAGTTCTTCTTTCGACCGCCGTGGAAGAACCAAGATCTCTGGTGACTTACTTTATAATCTAAACCTCGATAAGGTATTAGGTGAGTATGAGTTGTCGACCATCACTTGACTTGTTATGAGCGAGGTTATATGTTCTAACCCAAGATTCTCCGCATCTGGTGGCGTTGTCAGATGTCACGCTAGTTATCTCAGACGAGTCACCGATCCGTTAATGACGATGACGCCCCTTATGAGCTCAAAAGGTTTATTGTACTAAACCCCGCAGTTGAGTTAGCTCAAGCACAATAATAAGGTCGAGTGGTACTACTTAATGAAATGAAGTTATTAATCGCTTTAAGCAATGATTGCTATAAATGATTAATGGACGCTCGATATCTTAAATACGGGATTCAGAATGTTCAAGTGCAAGCCCGACTCAACTTCGTAATAAAGGGTAAGTCAAGATTCTTTCTCTAGTGGCATGATCGAATGTTTATAAATTAATTTATGTTCTCGGGTCGAACATAAGATAATTAATTTATTTGAGGCCCATCTTTATTCCTTGCATTTGATCCTCTGGCCGGCCCATCCAGCCCATAGCTTAGCAAGAAAATCGGTCCCTATATCTCTATGGCAAGATTTTATTCTCTTTATCCCACAAGGATATAATTATATTTATGGTATATGCATAGATCCTTTCCATATAAGATTATGGTAATAATCTCGAGAGTATGGAAATAATCCTAAGAGTATGGAAATAATCCTAAGAGTATGGAAATAATCCTAAGATTATGGTAATATTCCATATAGATTATGGTAATATTCCATAGATTATGGTAATATTCCATATAGGATTAAGGTAGGCATTATAAATATAAGGTATGAGATGAATGCTCATTAATCCCACACATAATTTCGAAATTCTATAGTTCTTGGGAGAGATTTTCGAGCCATCTTAGAGCATTGGGTGATTTTCCCAAGCATTCTCCATAGTCGCCCTCGCCAACAACGGGCGACGCGCTCAACACGCCGGGCGAAGTCAAGCTCGGCACACAACCTCGGCAGGTCGTCCTCGGCAACCTCGGTAGCAACGGGCGACGCGGCTCGACATACCTCGACGAGTCGAGCTCGGCAATGGCTTCGGTGACTTCGGCAGTCGTCTCGATACCCGGCAAAGAATGGGCGATGCGGCTCGACACGCCCGGCGAGTCGAGCTCGGTGGCGCTCGGCGACCTCGGCGGACAGCGCGACAAGACAAGACAAAGCGACTTTCGGCAGGGCGACGACGTCTCATGGCAGACGTGGTGGCGCCTGGGGGTGAAATGGCAAGACGACGGCGGTAGTGTGTCGGTGGCGCATGCCCACCCATCTTGGGCCGACTCACCCAAACCCGCCTGCACCGATTTTCCGCCCGAACCCGCTTTTTTTGCTCGAATCCAATTTTGATGAATCCGTCCGCGCCTGCACGCGAGGTCTGCGGGTTAATGAAGATCAGACTTTGCATTTCTATGTAATAGATTAGGCAGGAAAGTGCAGGTTCCACGAGTGGGCCAAGATGAACGTTTTATTTTATTATTGATTAGAAATTAACACATAAGAATTAACACCAAGAATCACAAATCAATGCCTGGAAGGTAAATAGCAACTAGCAGGAATCACGACACATATGATAGAATCATACAAACCCTAGGATTAGAATAAGAATTTAGCTAGACATAACAAATGGGAAAATACGGAATTCGTTCGGACGAAATTGTTCCAAAACGATAAAAAAGCGTAGAACAATGAAAATCTAAAGTCTAGATGATTCTAAATGAAAGCTAGAATGAAAGGAATTGAAAATATGCTGAAAACTGATGAAAAACATGTAAAAATAAGTATGTTCCGTGTTGGAGGCGCATGGGCAAGCCTAGGGGTATATATAGGCGCATGGCTGAAACCCTAATTCACGCCCAGCCGCCTCGCCTTGCAGCCGAGCTCGTGGTCGCGAGCTCGGTCACGAGCTCTGAGTCAGTCAGTCCTTCGATGTGCTCGTGGCCAGGTTCTCGATCGTTTGAAGTGCCTCGCGGCCGAGCTCGGTCGCTAGTTTTCAGGCTGAAGCTTTTCGGAGTCTCTCGCGGGCAGACTGTAGGGAAATCTGATTTTAACCCTCTCCCGAGGATCTATCTTGGATGTTTAATTCACCATACTTTGATTATATTCCTAGCATGCACCTATATAATTAATTGCAACATGTTGGTGTTTTCTTGTGTTTACCTGCGAATTTGTCAGGCAAGAATTGGATCAAGACTCGTGCTTGATCTTACGATCGTATCCCGATCGCTTAAACTCCAATGTCGAGTGAGGACAATCTATGGAGAGTATTGCAGAAATTCGCCTACTTCCTTCTTGAAAAGTTTCGAAAATCCCAACTATGAATATGGTGGTTTTCGAAAATTTCACTTTGGATTAGGGTTTGATTTTCTCTCACCTTATATTTATAATGCAACCCTAAATCCTAACCGGATAGGATTTCTACATATCTAATAAATATAATAATATCTCTTTAGATAGAGGATCAGAACAGAGTCCCAGAGGGACTCTCTAAGGAGGTGGACGAATTTCACTTAGTTCCAGGCCTGGATGGGCCAGCCTAGGGATCAAATACAAGGAATAAAGATGGGCCTCAAATAAATTAATTTTCTTATATTCAGCCCAGAACATAAATTAATTCATAAACATTTATTCATGTCACTAGAGAATAAATGTTGACTTACACCTTTATTTTCGAAGTTGAGTCGGGCTCGCACTTAGACTTAACGAATCCCCGTATTTAAGATATAGTACGTCCATTAATTATTTATAGCGTTCTAACTGCTTAAAATAATTAATCTCTTTAATTCCTTAAGTAGTACCACTCAACCTTATTATTGTACTTGAGATAACTCAACCTGCAGGGTTTAGTACAATTAACCTTTTGAGCTCCTTAAGGGGATGTCATCATCCTAAACGGATACGGTGACTCGATACATGTAACTAGCATGACATACAAGCACTGCCACCACCCAAGATGCAGAGAATATTGGGTTATCTCATGTAACCCTCACCCATAACAAATCAAAGTGATGGTCAACAACTCATACTCACCTAATACCTTATCGAGGTTTAGATAAACGTAAAGTCACCGAGATCTAGGTTCTTCACGACGGTCTGATAGAAGAACTCATCTCACTGTGATCCATCAATACGTCAGAGACGTACCAGTATAGACAAGTAACCAAGTCAAGTAACTTCTTATCTATACCGCAGCCTATACCGACAACTCGTCCTCAAGTTGGCTCAACTGTGATTCTTTTTATATCTCATTAAGCTTAAACAATCATATAGACTTCTGTGATCTACTACACACTCTATGATCTAGCTTATATATGAGATAAAAGGACCTACGTATGCAATCAAGTAAACAATTCAGATAGGAGATTATAATAGTGGTAATAGGAAACATTGTATACAAGCTCAACCAAAACTGCTTCCGGTATACAAATCCAACAATCTCCCACTTATACTAAAGCAAAATTTTAGTATACAATGTGTCTCTCTACTAGCTATTACAAACAAACACCATCACTTTGCTTCTCCCACTTGCGCAATCCAAGTCCTCGAATATGCTCTTCGTATACTTTTTATGGCAGGCTCTTCGTGAATGTGTCCGCTAGGTTATCCGCAGTACCAATCTTCTCAATCAGCACATCTCCTCGTTGAACGATTTCTCGTATGAAATGGTACTTTCTGTCTATGTGTTTGGTTGCCTTGTGGGTCCGTGGTTCCTTCGAGTTTGCCATCGCTACCGAAAGTTATCACAAGATACTATGATACTCTTGGGAAAATAAGGTACCACATCAAGATCCATGAGGTAGTTCTCGAACCATACTGACCTCCTTAGTGACCTCCAAACGGCTACATATTCAGCTTCCATGGTAGAGTCCGCATGCATCGCCGCTTTGCACTCCGCCAGATACGGCTCCTCCTCCCAAGGTAAACACATAGCCCGAGGTAGACTTTTTCTTATCATGGTCAGCTTTGAAACCGAGTCCGAATAACCCAAAGGCATCGACTATCTCGCTGGTAAACTAGCCTATAATCTCGAGTCCTTTCGTGTACTTGAGTATATGCTTTACCACGCCTGTGGTTAGAATGATATCTAGCTACTATGCTCATCGATAGCGTATATCGGGTCTCGTATATAGCATTGCATACATGAGACTTTCTACGGCGGAAGCGTAAGGAACTTGTCTTATTTCCTCTATCTCCTTTGCAGTTACAGGTGACTGCTCCTTAGATAAAGGAGCACCATGTCTGTAAGGTAGCAATCCTTTCTTGGCGGTCTGCATGCTAAAACGAGTATTACAGTATCAATGTAAGACGCCTGAGATAAGCTCAACATTTTTCTCTTGCGATCTCGATAAACCTTGATCCCAAGAATGTATGCTGCATCTCCTAAGTCTTTCATTTGAAACTGATCGGATAACCAACTCTTTACGTCTGATAATAGCTTCACATTGTTGCCAAGTAGAAGGATATCATCTACGTAAAGTGCAAGAAATACCACGTCACCGTTGACATCCTAACGATACACACAACTTTCGCTAGCAACCTGGTAAATCCATGTGACTTTACCACCGTCAAAACTTAAGTTCCATGATCGAAGCTTGCTTAAGTCCATAAATGGACTTCTTAAGCTTCCATACTAGATGCTCTTCACCCTTCACCATATAACCTTCGGGTTGCTGCATATAGATGTCTCTACCTTCTTCAAGGTAGCCGTTTAGAAAAGCGGTTTTCACATCCATTTGCCAAACCTCAAGGTTCACGTGAGTTGCTATGGCCGTAAGAATTCGATGGACTTGAGCATTGCTACAGCGAAAAGGTCTCATCGAAATCGATGCCCTCAACTGAGTGTACCCTTTCGCCACAAGCCCGGCTTTAAAAGTCGAAACCTCTCCATCTAAATCACTCTTCCTCTTGTATACCCACTTACTACCTATGGCTTCCTTGCCACCTGGTAGAGGTGTCTTTTCGTAAACATCCATAGCTGTTATGGACTCAATTTCTAAGTCCATAGCGGTGTGCCATGATTTTGTATCTGTCTTCAGACGCCTCACCGTACGTCCATGGGTCGACATAACATGCTCGCTTCGACTAAACCAAGATTCACCCATGAACATAAATCGCCGGGTTGACGAACAACCCTCCCACTACGTTTAGGCGCTACTTGCACAATGGCAACGATGGGTGCAGTAACTTGTGGTTCTCTATTTTGCACAACTTGCTGTATAGGTGCCACTTGCACAGTCGGTATCTCCAGTGGAACTCAACCCACTTCAATTTCTTGAAGTATTTGGTGTCGATCCCTCCCATTAGACACGACATCTCGTACATTTGGTTTAATCGGTGGCGGAATACGATCATCTTCTAATTCTTGAAGTATGATTTCAACTTTGGATTTATGGTTTTTCATATAATCCTCTTCTAAAATTGGGCATTAGTGCTAATAACGACCTTCTAATCCTTAGGACTATACAAATAACCACCCTTCATTTCTCTAGGATAGCCAATAAATAGCCTTGCTTCCGATCTAGCCTCCAACTTGTCGTTTTTCTTGTCCAAAGACATGTGCCGGATCGCCCATATCCTTATGTGATTTAAACTAGGCTTGCGCCCAAACCATAACTCGAAAGGGGTCTTATCGACTGACTTGGATGGTACTAGATTGGGCAAGTATGCCACTGTTTCTAAGGTATACCCCGTAATCTAAATATGCAATGTTGCATAACTCATCATTGATCTAACCATTTCTAAGAGAGTCATATTTCTTCGCCTCGACACACCCTTTTTTTGTGGTGTGTTCGGTGTAGTGAAGTCGAGGTAATCCCACACCGCACCAAATAGTTCATGAACTCACATCGAGGTATTCGCCACCGCGATCAGACCGCAGATGACTTGATACTCTTATCTAGCTTCGTTTCCACTTCCGCCTTAAATTCTTTGAATTTTCAAAGCATTCAAACTTGCGGTGAAGCGGTATATGTATTCATACCTTGAGTAATCACAATGAAATTGAAAAATACTGCATTCCTCCACAAGCTTGTGTGGACATTGGTCCACACAGGTCAGAATGGACTAGCTCCAACACTTCTTTGGCTCTATAACCCTTCGCTTTGAAGGGTCTTGTCGACATCTTCCCTTCTATACAGGATTCGTAGACTGGGAATGGAGTAACTGTAATATCACCCAACTCTCCATTCTTAGCCAGTCTTTGGATCCTATTTAGATTGATGTGACCTAATCTAAGATGCTAAAGAAATATGGTGTCATCTAGCGAAGAAGACTTCATCTTCTTAAGGTTTGATGTAGATGCAACATAATTAAAAGTATTATGCTTGGCAGAAATAGTATAAAGCGAATAATATAAAGAGCCACCACAGATAACTTCGTCATTTCTAATAATAGAAACATCACTATCAAAAATAACAGAATATCCATGTATAAATTGTTTCGAAACTGAAACAAGGTTACGCCAAAACTCCGGCACATATAAAACGTCATTTAATACTAAAACTATTGTATCAAAGCATAAAGAAACATCTCCAACAGCAATAGCCTCGACTTTCGTCGCGTTGCCCTTGGAGATCGTTATCTCGCCATCAAACAGCTCCCTTGTCAACAGAACCCCGCAAGGTATAACAAACATGATCATCAGACCAGATCTACTACCCATGAATGAGTAGAACAAGTTGCTAAACATGTTTCACATTAAAGAAAATGGCGTACCTTTAGCCTTGAGCATAGGGCACTTAGCCTTCCAATGCCCAGTCTTGCTGCACTTGAAGCACTTACCTCTCTCCTTTGGCTTTTTCAAGCCTCCGGTGGCCGTCATGTTCTTGCCCCTACTGCTCCCACTAGCTTCATTGCCTCTACTACCTTTGGCACCATTTTTTCTTCTTCCACCTTTCAATGGAAAATTGGGGCCCTTATATGTGCTAGCAAGGGCATGTGCTCCTTTTCCCATGACACCTTCCGCATCTACGAGATCATTTAGCAATTGACTAAGTGTATACTCGGTCTTGCTCATGGTTGCGTTCACGCGAAAGTTCTCAAAAGACTTGGGCAGTGTGTTAAGGATGATATCAACCTTGGCTTCGCCGTCAATACCTCCTCCTAACTAATCAAGACTATCCATGAGATGAGTCATGGGAGACATGTTCATGGACCGAACTTCCTTCTTCCATCCTACACGCCAAGATTTCTCTCATTGTGTGGAAGCGATCATCGATCCGATCGCCCAAACATACTCTCGAGACTTGACCATATTTCACAAGGCTTCACCATCGATCGATGTCAGAGTCGCAAGCCTTTGGACATAGTAGTCATCATATAGCATTTAGCCATATTATTCGACTTATGCCAAAGTTTGCTCGACTCGCCGCTCATTCGTCGATGCATCGCTGAGGGCATCGGTTTGGGAGTAGTGAGAACAAACATGTGTTCTTCAACGATAAGAACATATTCCATGTTTTGTTTCCACTCGATAAAATTTGGACCAGATAGAGGATTTTGTGCGAGCATATTGATAATGGGTGTAAGACTCATATCTGAAAAAAGCAATGTAAACACATAAGCATACGATCACACATAATTTGTAACAATAATATTGTTACCTTTTTATAAAACAATATTAATTGAAACCTCCAATCGCCCAAGGAATCCCACATGCAAGCCACGCGTGTGAACGTTCACACATGAACCCCCGACTGCACTAAAATATACCTTTATTCGCTTAATTTCAATCCATGTCAACTTATCCTTATGACAAATGAAATTAATGATTGACCTTACTAGACCACATCACTATCGCAAGAAGGGACTTCGATGGAAGTTGTACTTGAGGTGATGTTTAAGCAATGACCACAATTTTGACAGCAGAAAATGAATTCTTATAATTGGCATACTCACTCGGACCATACCACTTCCAATCCAAATTCTTGTGTCATCTCATTTTAAATCTATCTCTAGGGAACTTATGAAAATCATATATGTAAGCCACGCGTGTGGACGTTCACACATGAAACTCCACTTCTCAATAGATTAAAAGGTTTTATTTAGAAATCTCATCTAACAAACTTATGACAAACAGTGTAAGCAAGCCATGCGTGTGGACTTTTACTCACAATGCATATCACTTTGTTTAGAGATCAAAAAGTGGAGGTCTTGACATCTTAATTTTAAAAATTAATGTCGGGTTTCTTTCTTAGTCTTTTGTTTCAAAGGTTTGTCCATGCAGATCACGTAATCCTAGCATGCTTTCTATAGAACTCAACATGTAAAACATGCTCGCAGAATTCTAAAATATGCTTCAAAAACGCGATAAACTTAGCATGCTTACTATGCGCATCCAATCACGAAAACATACAAAATGTTTATCTACGTAATTAAACATACATAGCATGCTTCTGCATAATTTAAACATCCACGACATGCTTTGAACGATAAAAATAAAATAAATTAGTTCATCTCGGCCCACTCGTGGATCATGTACTTCCCTGCCTAATTTATTACATAAATTTGCAAAGTACAAATCTTCAATGAAAATCTCGAAAACGGGCCACGCGTGCACGGGCATGGACTGGATTCATCAAAATTGGATTTGGGCCACAAAATTAAAAACGAGCCAAAACAGAGGATCGGGTCGGTCGATCAGAAAACCGAAATCGGTCGAAAACGGGTCCGGGCCAAAATGGGTCCGGTAAAAACGGGCCCGCCATGAGAATGTGCCCGGGTCGCGCTAGGGCACCCATACACACGCCAAGATCGCCCATCACCGTCCGCCGCCCTGCGTCCTTCCCGAGACCTGCCGAGGCGTACCGAGTAGCCTGGCCGAGAAGCTGCGTGCTGCCGAGTCGTCTGCGCAAGTGCCAGAATCTACCGAGAAAACCTGTGCACGACTCGCGTACCATTACCCAGCGAGCTGTCGAGGCATCCCGTATAACCTGCCGAGAAGCTGCTGCCGAGAGTGTCCAGGTGTTGCTACACTCGACCTATCGAGGCCGCCGAGCTACTGCCGAGCGCGACCTGTCGAGGCCACCGTTACCATTAAGCGCTGCCGAATAGACTCGCACACGTATGTCTAGCGTTGAGGCGTGCCGAGGCATCCACACAAGAAAAGAGGGCTCCGCATGCCCGGCCTACCGACGCCGTCGAGAGTTCCTGCGTGCGTGCGCGTGCTTATCGCCAAGGCGTGCCGAGGTGTTTGCGCTGTAAACCGCATGCCCCGTACGGCTGGCTGCCGACGCACGTCGAGGGAACCCGTCGAGACCTACTCGCCCGCGTCGCCCGATGCCATCGAGATCTGCCCGTGCTGCCGTCGAGACCCGCACACGAGCTGCCGACGGTTTTGCGTGCAAGGGCTGCGCCATTGTCATGCCTAGTCGTGCGCTGGTTTTCGGCCAACCTCTCGTCGTGCCGTGCGACAGGACTCCATCATCTCGTTCTTCGTCTTCGTTTCTCTTTTACAGATTAGATTTATAAGACAAAATTCTAATCTAACCACATATTTTCTAGTGGTGAAAAACGAAATCCGACAAAAATAAAACTAGCAATGATGAACGACAGATCCACAATTAATTAATTGCGCACGTAATAATCAAACGTGAATTAATCCAACAGAGCCAAGATACTGATCCCAGGCTCTGATACCAATTTTAGGGAAATCTGATTTTAACCCTCTCCCGAGTATCTATCTTGGATATTTAATTCACCATACATTGATTATATTCCTAGCAAGCACCTATATAAATAATTGAAACACGTTGGTGTTTTCTCGTGTTTACTTGCTAATTTGTCAGGCAAGAATTGGATCAAGACTTGTACTTTGATCTTCTGGACTGTATCCCGATTGCCTAAACTCCAATGTCGAGTGAGGACAATCTAGGGAGAGTACTGCAGAAATTTGCCTTCTTCCTTCTTGATTTGGAAAATCCCAACTATGAATATGGTGGTTTTTGAAAATTTCACCTAGGATTGGGGTTTGATTTTCTCTCACCTTATATTTATAATGAAGCCCAAAATCCTAACTGGATAGGATTTCTGCATATCTAATAAATATAATAATATCTCATCAGATAGAGAGAATCAGGACTCTCTAAGGAGGTGGACGAATTTCACTTAGTTCCAGGCCTGGATGGGCCAGCCCAGGGATCAAATGCAAGGAATAAAGATGGACCTCAAATAAATTAATTATCTTATGTTCAGCCCAGAACATAAATTAATTCATAAACATAAACCTAGATCTCAGTGACAAGTAACCAAGTCAAGTCATTTCTTATCTATCCCGCAGCCTATACCGACAACTCGTCCTCAAGTTGTCTCAGCTGTGATTCTTTTGATATCTCATTAAGCTTAACCAATCATATAGACTTCTGTAATCTACTACACACTGTATGATCTAGCTTATATATGAGATAAAATGACATACATATATAATAAAATAAACAATTCAGATAGGAGATTGTAATAGTGGTAACAGGAAACATTGCATACAAGCTCAACCAAAACTGCTTCCAGTATACAAATCCAACACAGACTTGCGGTCGCTTTTCTTTGCCTCTCGGCCGGCCTAGCGGTCGCTAGGTCGGTCGTGAGAAACTGTCCAGAATATTTTTTGCCTGAGCTCGCGGCCGGGCTAGCGGCCGCGAAGGTGGCCGCTAGCCCCTGTTCTTGTCCGTCTTTGGCTCGTGCTTCGTTTCATGCTTTGATTATCATCTTATAAGCCTACAAAACACCAAAGAGAAACCCAAGAACAGTATTTACCAAAAATAGTTGAAAGCATTGAAATCACTTATATAAACGCACTTAACTGATCTAAAATTATCTAAATAAAGCATGAATAAACGGGTAAAAAGTGAGTTTATCAAACCCCCAAACTGAAGCATTGTTTGTCCTCAAACAAAAACAAAAACACAAAGAAAGACACAACGAAAGATCAACGAGCGTCAGCAAATGTGATAGCCATAACAAGCCTCAGAAATCTTTCAAAGTTCAAAAATCAACAGCACACATGACGACATTATTCAACTCGACAATGTTCAACAATTGAAAGCCAAATCTTATTCAATTCAACCCTCACCAAGGCATGTGTAAAATATAGTGTACACTCAAACTCAGAAGAAAATTTAAGACGTGTATACACTCAAAGATCAATGCAATGCAAAATCGTACCATAGGCTTGCCATTTTTCTAATATCTCCACCACATCAAATGCGTTCAAATTAGGATCAAAAAGGTCTTTTCATAGGTTGTAATGTAGGCACATTGGTTAAGGTAGGGTGATATATGGCTAAGTGACTCAAATACAACTCTAAACACTCCCATTCATACTTTTAACTTATATGGACTTTGTCCATTTCCCTTTTTGCTTCTCAACATGCTTACTCAACGTTCATGCATACTCAAGATACCTATCTTTGATTAATAAATCCCTTTATGCTTATATTATTCATAACATTTTTCTTTTTATTTTCTTTGTACTAGAGCTTATAGGGTCTATTCTTTTCCACAGAGGTACCATTCTTTTCAACACAGGTACCATTCTTTTAGACAAAGGTACCTCTCTATCTTTTAAACCGATTTAAATACATCAATAAATTTCAACCCTTTTTGATTCCCATATCCATCCTCACCTCCTATCATCCGGCTAACGAAATAATAAGGTCTAATAAAGGCTCAAAGTAGGTGACAAATGGTATATTATAGGGTTAGTGTATGGGTGAAATCGTAGTTAACAAAGATGGCCTTTTATCCTTTCCATATTCGAAACACATATTGCAGCCTCGACACAGAAAATACGGCAAGTTCTAGAAGATAATTACATGCACGATATCACACAATTAAAAGAAATCAGAATATGATGTTTATACAAAGAAGCTCAAGTCTCACAGTTTAGGCAAATGGTTAAAAACAACAAGCTAAGCAATCTCAAGTCATTCATGCTTCGTTTCCTAACACATCATGTGCACCATCAACATATTTTTCAAAAAATTTCTATCATCATTGGCCACATAGCTTTACATATTTCACTTAAGCTCGTTGATCGACAGACACAACAACGAAAACAAAAGACACGATAAAAGCCCCAAAACATAAAACTTTACAAGACAAAGCAAAAATATAAAAAAAAGGGATCTCAACCAATCAAACTCGTCTACTCCCCCCAAACCTATTGTGAAAAGTGTGAAATGGCGGCAATATGGTTTGCAGAAAAGAGTGGTTGGGAGAGACACCTTACCTCATATGCCGCGCTATTCCAGCGGCGGATAGAATCCTCGCCACTGATCCCACCGCTGCATCATCTCCATCATTTGACGTTGGTGTTCTTGATGCGCCTGGTGTTGGGCGAGGAGGGCATGCTGTTGGGCCATCATGGAGGTCAGGCTTCCGTCGATGTGGTCTAGACGACCATCTATGCGATCCAAACGCTCATAAATCCCGGGATCACCTTGGGTGGGTGGTGGGTTCAACGCACCATCTGTCTCGGGCGCATCCTCCCTTTCCGCTTCCTCTTCCTCTTCCTTTCCTTGCGTATTTAAATGTTGAGCCCATCTGTAGTGAAATTGCGAGCACATGTTCTAATTGGCGTCAGGCTGCCCAATGTCGCTTAATCTAGTGAGATCGGTGTAGGGCAGGCAAAATATGGACTGGACATTGTTGACGTAGAGCAGCCAGAGGTGACGACTGGGGTGTCTCTTCAGGAATGTCTGGACATAAAGGTATGACTTGTCCAGGAAAATATCTGAGATATAGGATTCTCGCAAATCGTCACCCAAAAAAAATCGGCAATAGGGGTGACAAAACCCCCAATACAAATCCTCACATTTCCCGAAACTTCTGACTACATCTGGAAATACTGGGCTAGGAACATGCTGTTTGGTTTCATTTTGTGCTTATTCTTGGTATTGTTTTGCATGTCGTTTCCAAGTGTTTCGTCTTTCTTATACCGTTGTTTTGATTAGAATCTTCATTTCGGACTTATTTGGTTTGTCTCGATGTTTTGTAGAAAACGGCATTAAATAGGATGAAATGGATCTGCCAAGGATCAAGTATATTGAAGAGCATCTCGACAGGAGTTCGTAGGCGAAAACGGATCCTAATTCGGAGTTCAGATGAGGGAGAACGAGATGAATAATCAAAGTCGTGCACGTGCACCCAGCTCGCCCGCGAGTCCGGCATTCCATCCGAGCGCTCGCGCGCCGCGCACCCCCAAGATGCACCCATCGCCCGTTCATCCCGCGCACCCCACGCACATTGCCGCCTAGTGCCCGCTGCAGCTCGAGCACCGCTCACCCCGCTCGACCAATTCTTCCTCGCGTGTTCAATGCTGAATGTCCGCTCGTCCACTAGCGCTGCATCAGCCCGCATCACCATCCCCGTGCGTGATCTCCATTCTGAGCATCGGCTCACAAGCGAGCACCTGCTCGCCCGCAGCGCGCTTTCCACCCAGCGCTCGCTCCACCTGCAGCGCCCGCAGCCCATCCGGTGCTTAACGCGAGCACCCGTCCAGCACAATCGATGCTCCGTGCGAGCGCCCGGTCCAGCGTGCACCCATCGCCCAGTGCCCATCGCCCGTGCCATGCAACCACATCGATAGCACACCCAGCGCTCGCCTCATCCGGCGCACCGTACGAGCGCTCGCTCTCTCAGCCCACAACGCGCGTTGCTCAATCACTCGACGCTCGCCTATCCATCATGCGCTCATCACCCCGCGCCCACTCAACTTGAACTATCGCCATCCTCGCATGTAACGCCTCCGAACCGGCGCTCGCCACTCGAGCCGGTGTTCACTCAATACTGAACGCTTTCTCCACCGACGCCATTTCGAACCGGCCACCCATTAGTCAACGCCTGCTCAACTGCGCGCCATCGACAACCGGCACTCACTCTTTTAATTTATATATAAACGCGCATTGTGTTAGGGCATTGGGTTGGAGTTCTGATTTTGATTCGTCAACGCCGCTGTTCTTCAACCTTTTCCAAGGAGCTTTCTTCCACCAGACGATAGTGATAGATTTCAACCCTATTTCTGCCATCTATTATCAGGGAAGTCTCCTCCTCTTTTGGCCATTTTTGTGTTATTAATGTTTTGAGCACTGGGGACAGTGCTCGAATTTAGTGTGGGGGAAAGATTATTTGGTTTTGTGTGCGTATCTTATCTATTTTTATGCTTGGTGATGTGCTTTTGTGCTTATTTTGATCTTTTGGAATTAAGTTTTGTCTATGTGAGTAAGTTAAGATTTTGATTTGTGCAACTGAACTCTATGGTATTGATCAAACCTTGATGTATTTCTCGTTTATCTTGATGTTATGTTATTGAAGTGCAATGTGAATTGACGAGATTGTGTGAATTGATTTTAAATCGGGGGTTATTGACATGATTTGTCCGGCTAATGCTAGGGGGAGTTTTAACATTGTGGTTACCTATATACTTGTTTCATTTTATATATAATAAAAAAATGAGGAGAATGAAAACTCCAGTTATTTGTTGAGATTGTTGAAATGGAGGATGAGATTCTGTCCCTCTTTCTCGTAAATCGAGAAATAGACATGGGAAACCATGATAGGAGACTCCAGTTCATTGATAGTTCACCTTTCGAACATGGAGGATGGGATTCTGACCATTTTAGTTAATTCGCCCCTAGCGGAGAGTTGGGTCTGAGCAAAAATAACTTGCTTGTTTATTTGATATTTTCACAAACTTAGATTTGTTTCACATTAACTTTGATTATGTATTCATCATGTTTGGGGGAATTGCAAAAAGAGGTTTGATTGATTGGATTAAGAGTTAAGTTGCATGAGTTATTTTTCTACTCTTATTAGTATAGACTTTGTTTGAGGACAAGCAAATGGATAAGTATGGGGGTGTTGTTTGGTTTCATTTTGTGCTTATTCTTGGTATTGTTTTGCATGCCATTTCCAGTGTTTCGTCTTTCTTATACCGTTGTTTTGAGTAGAATTCTTCGTTCCGGACATATTTGGCTTGTCTCGATGTTTTGTAGAAAAACGACAATAAATAGGATGAAATGGATCTACCAAGGATCAAGAATATTGAAGAGCATCTCGACAGGAGTTCGTAGGCGGAAATGGATCCCAATTCGGAGTTCAGATGAGGGAGAATGGGACGAATAATCAAAGTCGCGCACGTGCGCCCAGCCGCCCGCGAGTCCGGCGTTCCACCCCGAGCGCTCGCGTGACGCATGCCACCCCAGCGTGCACCCATCGCCCATGCATCTCGCGCGCCCCGCACATGTTGTCGCACACCGCCCGCTGCAGCTCGAGCGCCCGCTCGCCCAATTCTTCCTCGATTGAACGCCCGCTCGTCCACTGTCGCTCCATCAGCCCGCGTCGCCATCTCCGCACGCAATCTCCAGTCTGAGCGCCGGCTCATAAGCGAGCGCCCGCTCGGCCGCAGCGCGCTTTCCACCCAGCGCTCACTCCACCCGCAGCGCCCGCTGCCCATCCGACGCTCAACGCGAGCACCTGTCTAGCACAACCGGTGCTCCGTACGAGCGCCCGCTCCAGCGCGCAAGCATCACCCAGTGCCCGCTGCCCGTGCCGCGTGCCCGCATTGACAGTTCACCCAGTGCTCACCTCATCCGATGCACCGTGCGAGCGCCTGCTCACTCAGCCCACAGCGCGCGTTGCTCAGTCACCCGGGGCTCGCCTATCCATCGCGCGCTCATCATCTAGCGCCCGCTCAACTTGAACTAGTGCTCATCCTCAATACAGAACCCCTCCTGAACCGGCGCTCACCTTGAGCCAGCGTTCACTCTCAATACAGAACGTTCTTCAGCCGATGCTCATTTCGAATCGGCGCTCACCCATTAGTCAAAACGCCCGTTCAACCTGTGCTCATCCACAACCGGCGCTCACTCTTTTAATTTATATATAAAAGCGCAACGTGTTAGGGCATTGGGTTGGAGTTCTGATTTTGATTCGTCCACGCCGTTGTTCTTTAAACTTTTCCAAGGAGCTTTCTTCCACCAGACGATAGAGATAGATTTCAAGTATTGATTCTTGTCTTTCATTTTCTTCCATTGAACAATTTAGCTATCGTTTGTGCTGTTGAAATTATCTTATTGGATGCATCGATTTCTGCTACTGATCTTCGTTCCTTTGATTTATATATTGCTTTGTGATCTCTTGTTTCGTAATTTCTGTTGATTCAGTTATTTTGTAAACATAGGAATATTGGTTTCTCCATTGATTCTATTTCTTCTGGCTTTGACTAATTTAAATTTTCTGCAATTGATTTCGAAATTTAGTAGTATGTTGAATTGTTCTCCATTGAATTTTATTGCTTCGTGATTGATGATCTCATTTAGTTCGTTCCTTGCTTGGCTTCCTGCATTCGTGTTATTTGTAGTTTCTCAACTAGGGATTGACAACTCCTAGTTAGATTGCTTTAATTTACATTTCTTGTTAGCATTTAAATTCCCGTATGTTCAAAAACCCCTCTTTGGTATTAGATTGTTTAGGATTTACCGCTTTATGTGTATGACACGAACAATAAGCTCTGTTAAGTTTTCCTTGAGAGACGACTTGGGTTAACTATCCCTATTACAACACCTCATTCGATTATGAGTCAATTAAGAGAACATTTTTAGTTGAAACACATGCCGACGTGCATCTTTCGTCTTGGTCGCAGCACCAATCAGGATGCTCATGTCTTGGGGGAGGACTGTGCCGGCGTTAGTGCGGGCATGTATTGTGAAGGTGAGGAGGCGGTGGAAATAACGGATGGCAGGATTCCGGATTGAACTTGCTTTAGCCCTCGAAGCATCATAATACGGAGTTTGCTCCGCTGTTGTATCAACAAACAACGGCCACATCTCTGTGGCCGAATTCTCTATATCCCCATATAACGGCCGTCGGGGGTGCCACTGATGATTGCATTCAGCTCATCGATCGAGAGCTGGCGGTGCTCATTGCCCAATTGGAATGTGATATAATCCGCGACCCTTGGGTTTTGTGGACGTGAACGGTCGATAGAAATTCCAAAGTGAGGATCCTGTACATCAGATAATTCTCTGTAAGGACGGAATAGAGACTGGCTCTCTCGGCGAGCCATGTGACATCATTGGTGATCCCCATCGCTTGACAGGTCTCGATGCACATAAATCGGCAATGTTGGTGCTTCAATTGCACCAACCTCCTCCAACGTCCCCTTGAAGAGGGATTCGACAGTCGCACCCCATAAGTTTCGGGGTGGAACTCATCTATCGGTTAGTCGTGTGAGGATAAACGACTTCCTTTCCTTTGCGCTTGCTTCTGGATGTACGCGGCATATTGTACCTTAAAAATATTTCAAAGTTAGCTCATGTACTTTTTAAAAGGTTCAACACAAACGTCAACCCATATCAATATATAGCTCCCCCAAACTTAAAGTTAGCAAATTTCCTCCCGCCATAATAACATATGTTCGTATAAGGCATAACAAGGGGGAGAAACGCACACAAAAGATTAAAACACGTGAAAACACAACATCTGAGGGTCCTCGCGGCCATCCTCGCGATCGCGAGGGTGGTCACTAGGCACTATCCCGTGCCCGCGCCCGCGCAGACGCTCGCGGCCAGGCTAGCGGTCGCGAGACGCGACTGATAGCTAGGGTTCGAGATTTTCGACCCCCAAATCAACAATGTAGGTCAATTACTTCCACAATACTTGTCAACGAACACCATTAAACCTAACATTGTAAGAAGCATGCTCAAAAATCATGTAAATCTAGCAATATAGGCTCTAGTTCATCAATTCTTTAATATTCCACAACAATAAGAAATAATTGGTAAAACTCTTCTAATTCATGCTAACAAGCTTAAAATCTAAGCAGAATTGAACAAATAAAGCACACCTTGAGTGAAATTGATGTAGAAAACACAATAAAAATGAAGAACAAGGGATTTGAGTGCTTGAGAGTGTGTGAAGTGTGAAAAATGAGGGAGAGGGGTGTTAAAATCTGTCAAAACAAGCGGGTCTACGTCCGGATCATGGGTCGGGTCGTGCCTCGCGGCCGAGCTCGTGGTCGCGAGCCTGGTCGCGAGGTCTGCCCCAAAACGTGCTGCCTACTTTCTCACGGCCACCCTCGCGGTCGCGAGGGTGGTCGCTAGTCGTGGACAGTTCTTTTTCCAAAACATTATGCCCACTTTCACGCGGCCAACTTTGCGGTCGCGAGCGTGGTCACTAGTACTGACCCTTTTTTTTATGTTTTAATAAAAGCAAGTATACTTTGGGACATAAAAGCGACCAACAAAACACGACACGACAAAAACAAAGGAAAACAAAAACAAGCAAAACGAAAAACATAAAACGGGTAAATATGTTGGGTTACCTCCCAACCAGTGCTAGATTGTTCGTCGCTAGCTCGACGTTACCTCTCATCATGGTTCATTAAGCTTGGTCACCTTGACTTCGCGGTTGAAGTGTGACTTTAAGTAAGATTTGAGGTACTGCCCGTTCACTTTGAAAACATTACCACTCGAGTCGAGCAATTCATAGTTCCCATTGGCATGTGCTCGGTAGACAGTGTATGGCCCGACCATCTTGATTTTAGCTTTCCAGGGAAGAGATGGAGTCAGGCATTGTAGAGCAAGACTTCATTTCCCGGAGAAAATCCTTTGGGACAAATAGTGAGATCGTGGAATTTTCTTGCTCTTTCCTTGTAGATTCTGGAGTTCTCGAAAGCTTTGTTCCTCCTTTCGTCGAGCTCTAACAGTTGTTCGTCTCTCATCAACCCGGACTCCTTGAAGTCCATGTTGATTCTTCTTGTGGCCCAATAGGCTTTATGTTCCAACTCAACCGGCAAATGACAAGATTTTCCAAATACTAGTTGATATAGAGATAGACCTATAGGCGCTTTGTAGGCAGTCCGGTAGGCCCAAAGAGCATCATCCAATTATTTGGCCTAATCCTTCCCATGGACAATCGATTTCTCTAGAATTCTTTTGATCTCTCGGTTTATCGAGCTCAGCTTGCCCATTCGCTTGCGGATGATATGGAGAGGTGACTCTATGCTTT
The DNA here is from genome assembly GCA_036937905.1 of Salvia rosmarinus. Taxonomy (NCBI): domain Eukaryota; kingdom Viridiplantae; phylum Streptophyta; class Magnoliopsida; order Lamiales; family Lamiaceae; genus Salvia; species Salvia rosmarinus. The sequence continues at coordinate 39,842,882 of CM072821.1, read as the reverse complement.
ACGCCATACTTAGCTAGGACATTGCCTAGCCATTTGTTGTTGAAATGCGACCCTCCATCGCTGATCAATGCCCTAGGCACCCCAAAACGAGTCAGAATATTTTTTTGTAGAAATTTGATAACAACCTTGGAGTCGTAAGTGGCTGTGGGAATCGCCTCTACCCATCGTGATACGTACTCCACAGCAAGCAGGATGTATTTGTAACCACAAGACATGGGAAACGGACCCATAAAGTCGATTCCCCACACATCAAATAATTCCACTTCCATTACGCTCTTCTGCGACATCTCATCCTTCTTGGTGACAGATCGATCTTATTTTCCTTGGGGTAATAAATGCACAAGGAACACAAAGAAATAACGTGGTTCGATCTATTGAAATAGATCTACGTCCACAGAGCAAGAGAGTATATCTATATTAAATGTGTAAGAAGCGAATACAAAGAGTTTAGATGATCTTTTTCTTGTAATCTAGCCTCTATTTATATACTAGCATATTGAATTTGACTATAATATGAAGTCTTCTCTCATAAGGATTCTTTTTGATATGCATCCGAATCTTCTACGTCTCCACTTGTGATTTGAGTTGTAGTTGGTCTAGGAGTCTTCTTGGGCCGAACTCACATAGGTCGAGCTTAATGTTGGGGCCCACTTATATTGGGCCTGATGCTTGGGCCTAGTAGTTGGGCCGTATCCTATCACATCCTCCCCAAAAGAAGTAGAAGTGACGTCGTGATGGATGGGGGATAGTTGTTCAGACATTGCCTCGCTGAAATTCATGATCTGGCGAAGTGGAGCGCGCACAGTCCTACCGAAGTTGTATGTCGCTCGGCCATTAATTGGCCGAAGTCGAACACTTGTCGCCCTGCCGAGGTCGAATACGTAATCTCTCGTGAGTTCGGATATATAACGTCATGGGGAGGTTGAATGTGTGACATCGTGCCAAGGTCGAACATGGGATGCTGTGCCGATATCGAACATAGAACACGTCACATCCATTTAATGTATACGGCGGTGTAGGTCCCGATAAAGTGCACGTTGGGGGAATAACTTCCACAATACACCTTTTCTCATTTCATTTTATCCGCGTCCAACTTTCGAACTCAAAAACTGTTTATCTTCTAAAAACACCGAGTGTTTGTACTTTTCCTCCATCGTCGTTTTCACCAGAGCTCAGTGCCATCTTCTTCGATATTCCTTCTAAAACAAGTAAGTTATTTTATGGCTTCTTCTTCTTCTTCTGAGGAGTCTCACGGCCGTGACAGCCGTGATGTGTCAGTGTCACCACCAGATTCGCCGGTGGTTTTAGAAGTTTTTACCGTTGATTCCCCCCTTCCTTCTTTGTGTAGTGTAGCTTTCCCGCCTTTGAGGGATTTTGGTAGGGTTTCTTCGTTTCCTTCGTATCTAGAAGCCCCTGCAATAATAGAGCTTGCTTCGAGATTTTTTATTCCAAAATCTTTGGAGTTGGTCTCTCCCCGACCAGAGGATAGGGCCTGCGCCCCTCCGAGGGGTTTTGTTACGGTATACGAGGATAGCCTTAAGTGCGGTCTTCGTCTTCCTTTTCTTTCTCTGTATTTCGAACTGCAACAATTGTTCGGCATATCTCTTGCCCAAATAATGCTAAATTCTTTTCGGCAGTTGACGGGCATTGTTGTCTATGCTCATCGGCATAATTTTCCTCTTACCCTAGGCTTGTCCTTAGGTTTTTCCATTTTAAATCTAGCGCGGGGTGGTATTATTTATCACCTCGTAGTAGTTTCAAAGTAAAAAAGAAGTCAAAAATCCCGAACTGGCAGAAGAAGTTATTCTTTTATCGGTTCGATGAGTCCCTCCAGTTCGTCTGGAATACAGGAAAGCTGGCGGATGTGGCCATCGATGACAGCTTCGGTGGCCTAGAGGAGTCTTTGGAAAGGGCTGGCCTTGTTGATGGAGTTTTACGAGGCCGAGCTTGCCGCTGCGGGACTGAGCACTTATGATTCTGCTACTGCGGTAGAGCCGGTGAAGGGTGAGGCCCCCTTATTTCACTTCAGCTCTTGATTGATTTTTCTGCTTTATGTGCTAAATCGGCATTTATTTTATCTTTGCAGTGAACTTCCTTACCTCGAAGAAGAGGAAGAGATCGAGGTCCGACCTCGAGCCATTTATTGTGGCTCCGAAGAAACTGTCTGAGGCCTCTTCTGAGAGGGCCGAAGAGGCAGTGAGGTCGCCTTCGCCCTCGTCCATTCCACGCCCTAGCAAGAAAAGGCGCGTGGTTTTCCCTTCTGTCGACGATGATGAATGCGAGATCGTCGGTCATTCCCCGAGGTAATGCAATTGTTTTGCACGTCACGAAGTTATGTATTGATGTATTTATTTAACATGGTTGACTTCTTTCTGTGGGGACCGAATACATGACGGCTGAGGTGACCAGGATGTCCACCCAAATGATGGCGGCGACACCCAACTGACGGCGGCGTACACCCAACTGACGACGATGTCCACCCGATTGACGGACTATCTGAATGATGTCGTCATCCAGTTCCACCAGGTGGCTCGTGTCGCCAGGGATTTAGAGAAGGAGAAGACCCTCCTCATCCACGAGGTGGCCGAGGCCGAGGCTAAGGCTCGGGATACGGTGAAGAGGGAGGCTGCCGCTCTGGCGACGGCCGAGGTGGCGAAGAAGGAGAAGGCGGCCGAGGTTGGCCTGTTGAAGGCCGAGGTGGAGGCGGCTAGGTGTAGGGAGGCCGAGGCGGCGGCCTCGCAAGGAGAGCTTCTCCGCGCCTGTTTGGTTTCATTTTGTGCTTATTCTTGGTATTCTTTTACATGCCGTTTCCTGTGTTTCGTCTTTCTTATACCGTTGTTTTGATTAGAATTCTTCGCTTCAGACTTATTTTATTTATCTTGATGTTTTGTAGGAAAACGGTATCAAAAAGGATGAAATAGATCTGCCAAGGATCAATTACATTGAAGAGCATCTTAACAGGAGTCCGTAGGCGAAAACGGATCCTAATTCGGAGTTCAGACGAGGGAGAACGAGGTGAATCATCAAAGTCACGCACGTGCACCCCCGTAGCACGGCCAGCGCCCGTGCATCCCACCCAGCCTCCGCGCGAACTCGCTCGCCCGCACGCCGCTTCCCTCGGCCACCCAGCGCCGGCTCACTCCGAGCACGCGTCCGCAATTTGCCTCGCGCGTTCATAGTGAGCGCTCGCTCACCATTCGCGCGCATCCGCCTCGCGCGCTTCCCTCGCCCACGAGGCGCCCGTGCGCCCGTTGCCATCCATCGGCTCACTCCGAGCGCGCGTTGCAATTTTCCCTCGCGCGTTCAGAGTGAGCGCCCGCTCACCATTCAGCGCTCCGCGTGCGCTCGCTACTTTTTTCCCTCGCACGCTCGATGCTTAGCGTCCGCTCGCCCACCTGCGCGCCAGCTTGCATTGAGCCAGCGCTCGTTTGTGAGTCAGTGTTTATTCTGAGCGAGCGCTCGGTCTAAGCCGGCGTTCACTTTGGAAATAGAAGACTCCGCTTCGCGCTCGCTCATCCACAACCGGCGCTCACTCTCACTTATTATATATAGGCGTTAGGTCACAATTTTGTGATGGGTTCGGATTTTTGGATTCATATCGCCGCTTACCGCTGTTCTTCAAGGAGTTCTTCATCCACGATCGAGATAGACATTTACAGTATTTGATTCTCATTTTATTTCTGTTAATTTACGAATTCTAGCAAACAATTTTTATGGACTTGGATTTATAGTAATTTATCAGTTTATGATTTCTGTTGATTTTGAATTCGTATTGAATTCCTTTAGATCATTTACGTGTTTTGCTTTACGAATACTGTGGATTAAATTTCATAATTGTTTTTGGATTATTGGTTGCTTGATTTAATCTATCTTTTGTTATGCATTTGAAATTGGATGTTAGCTATATGTTGAATTGTTCTTCGTCGAATTTTATAGTTTTATGTTTGATGATCTAGTTAGTTTATTCTTCGCTTTAGCTTCCTGCATTTGTGATTACTTACGTTCTCCACTAGGGATTGACAACCCCTAGTTAGATTACTTTCTTTAATTTATATTTCATGTTAGCTTTTCAATTCCTGTTTTCTTCAAAAATCCATGTTGGTATTAGAGTGTTTAGGATTTAATTGCTTTCTGTGTTTAACACGAACAATAGCCCTGTTAAGTTTTTCTTGAGAGACGACTAGGGTTAACTTTCCCTATTACAACACCTCATTCTATTATGAGTCAATTAAGAGGATACTTTTAGTTGAACAAATTTTGGCGCCGTTGCCGGGGAAAACTTTAGGCGTATTGTTTATGTTAATTATTTTTCGTGTTTCTTTTCGTTTTTATTTTGTTATTCTCCAGTTGCGTGTGATCTTTTCTTGGTTGAGTGTTGTGTATGCTAGGTCGCCGCAGTCTAAATAGACCGCTTGCTACCCCGTTGGATCGCACTCGAAGGTCAAAAAGATCGCTTCTTTCGGCACCGGAGGAGTTTGGTGCCACTTCTGTGAGTGGTGAACAGTCAGAGCAGATAATGAGAGATCAACATGTTGTTGAGAATACTCCCCCGTTGAGAGAGATGGGTGAAAATGCACGTGCATTGCGTGATTTCTACAGGCCGGTGATTGGGGCAGCTACTTCCCCAATAGTTCTTGGACCGGCTGCACGTGACTATGAGCTGAAGCCGAACCACTTCTCGCTCATGCCTACTTTTCATGGGCTTGCTAATGAGGATGCCTTGGGGTTCATAAGAGAATTTTGCTCGGTATTGCAGTCCTTCCCGTTGGGAGCACTAAATGAAGATCAACTGAAGATGCGATGTTTCCCATACACCCTTAAGGATAGGGCAAAGTCGTGGTTTCTGGCACTTTCCGCCAACTCTCTGCATAACTGGAATGCCGTGGTAGATAAGTTCATGACGAAATACTACCCAAACAAGAAGAGTCAGGAGTTGAGGTCTCAGATCATGACCTTTAATCAGACGTCAGACGAGCCATTCAATGAAGCTTGGGAACGGTTCAGGGATTTATTGCAGAAATGCCCTCACCATGCCTTGCCATATGAAATTCTTTATCAATTCTTCTATGATGGATTGACTCAGAGTTTCTAGTACATGGTGGACAATGCTGCAAGTGGAGACATTGGTTCTCGGACTGCATTGGATATTGTCGATATTTTTGAAGCTATGGCTGCTATTTCACAGCAGAAGTCCAGTCGAGGTGGAAGAGCCAAGGCACATGCCGTGAACCCTTCATACGACATGAATAAACAAGTGGCTAAATTGATGAGGGAAGTCCAAGAGTTGAAGATGAGAAAACCAGATCCACCAGTCCAGCACGAGAAATTCATTGAACCTTGTGGTATCTACAATGAACCCAGACATAATGTAGATACGTGCCCCAGGATGGGGGAGCTCACTCTTGAAGACGAAGCCGAAGCCTATGCGATCCAAGGATTCCAACCCCGACAACAATTTGAGTCTAGTCAGCAACAGTTTGGCTCGGGGTGGAGGAATCAACCTAACGTGGGATGGAGGAATCAGAGTCAAGGGAAGAATTCAAATCGAGTGCCCATCTGAAGACCTCCACAGCCACGAAGTTTCAAAGAGACAATACCAAGAAGCGAAAGAATTTCACAAAGAAGTTAGCTCGCGGAGAAGAATACCTACAACAAAGAAGATGTCGGCGGGCACCTCCCCCACCACCTCAGAGACCAGCTTTTGAGGATATAATCACCCAAAGAATGGATGCTTTCACTCAAAGGATGGATGCTCAAGACTCCACAAACAAGCGTCTGGAGACGCAAATGGGACATATTGATAGCACGCTGAACGAACTATTGTAGCAAAGAGCAGTGGGGAAACTTCCTAGCCAACCCCATCAGGCTCAGGCGGTCACGGTTTTGAGGAGTGGTCGGGTGATTGAGAATAAGGTGGGAGAGACATCTGAAAAGCAGATGAAAACTCAGGAGGTGGAGAATGAGAAAGAGACCGAGATCAAATTGCATAAGGTAGCAAAGCCTTATACTCCACCGATACCCTTCCCACACCGACTGAAAAATGTAAAACAAGATCAGCAATTCAACGAGTTCTACAAACTCTTGTCCAAGTTGAATGTCAATTTGCCTTTGTTGGACGTGATCAGAAATGTGCCGGCCTACGTCAAGTTTTTCAAGGAGCTGGCCTCAAAGAAAAGAAGGTTTGGAGAGTACGAGAAGGTCGTGGTCTTCGAGGCAGCTAATTCCATCCTGCAGCACCAGTTGCCTCCCAAACTCCGGGATCCGGGTAGTTTTATCATTAAAATTGCTTTAGGTAATGGTAAGGAAGCTTCTGGCATGCTTGATTTGGGGGCCGGGATAAATTTGATGCCTTATTCAATTTTCAAACAATTAGAATTAGGCGAACTTAAACCCACTCGCATGTGTCTACAATTAGCCGATAGGTCCGTCAGATACCCGAAGGGTATTATTGAGGACATTATAGTTAAGGTGGTTGGGTTGATAGTTCCTGTTGACTTTGTTGTTTTGGAAATTGGCGAGGTTAGGGAAGATGGAAAAGAGCACACACTGTTATTGGGGAGGCCATTCATGGCTACAACCAACACACTAATTGACGTTAAGAGTGACACTTTAAAAATGACTGTGCTTGGTAAAACCGTGTATTTTTCTGTTAGGGACAGTGTGATGTTTCCTTCTGTCAATTCTATTGATGATTGTGCTTTCATTGATGCTATTGATCCCTTGGCCGAGAATGTGTTGTTGCAGGAGCATAGCCTTGATGAAGTTTTTGCAGGATTGGCTGACGAGGAAGAGTGGGCACTTGAAGTTGCTAACATGCCAAAGCCCACTCTAGAAATGAAGGAATTGCCGAACCACTTGAAGTACGTATTCTTGGAGGATGGGAATGAAAAGCCAGTAATCATCTCCGCTGAGCTTTCAAGTGTTGAAGAAGAAGCACTGTTTTCGATCCTGAGAAAGAATAAGCTGGCCTTTGGGTGGAGTCTAGCCAACATGCATGCATCGTATCACACTTGAGGATGGAGTGAAACCGGTGATTGATTCCCAGAGGCGATTGAACCCTATCCTCGGTGAAGTGGTAAAGAAGAAGATTTTGAAGCTTCTTATGGATGGACTTATCTACCCTATCTCGGACAACGAGTGGGTTAGCCCAGTACATGTGGTGCCCAAGAAGGGAGGCATCACAGTGGTGAAAAATGAGAAAGGAGAGATGGTACCTACAAGGGCTACTACCGGTTGGCGCATGTGCATCGACTACCAGAAGTTGAATACCGTGACGAAAAAAGACCATTTCCCTCTCCCTTTTATTGATCAAATGCTTGATAGATTACCTGGACATGAATACTTTTGTTTTCTTGATGGTTTATCTGGTTACTATCAGGTTGCTATTGCTCAGAGGATCAGGCCAAGACGGCATTTACAAGTCCTTTTGGTACATATGCCTACCGGCGGATGCCTTTTGGCCTGTGTAATGCACCGGGCACTTTCCAGCGGTGCATGATGTTAATTTTCTTCGAGGTGATTGGAGATTTCCTTGAGGTATTCATGGATGATTTTTTGATTTTTGGATCTTCTTTTCATGATTGCCTAGATAAGATTGATCGTGTGCTTAAACGTTGTGTGGAGAGCAATCTCACTCTTAGTTGGGAAAAGAGTCACTTTATGGTAAAGAGTGGGATTGTATTGGGGCATATTGTGTCTAGAAATGGCATTGAGGTTGACAAGGCTAAAGTGGATGTAATTGAAAAATTACCTCCACCCGTTGATGTTAAGGGCATTAGGAGTTTTTTAGGACATGCGGGTTTTTACCGTAGGTTTATAAAAGATTTTTCTAAGATAAGCCAACCTTTATGTCATCTACTTGCTCAAGATGTTCTTTTCAAATTTGATGATAAATACTTGCATGCTTTCAATTTGCTCAAGGAGAAATTGACTACTGCTCCTGTTGTTGTTTCCCCAAATTGGTCACTACCTTTCGAAATAATGTGTGATGCTAGCAATGTGGCTATGGGAGCTGTTTTAGGTCAACGTGTGGATAAAATGTTGCGTGTGATTTATTATGCTAGCTTAATTTTAAGTTCTGTTCAAGTGAATTACACTACTACTGAAAAAGAGCTTTTTGCTGTTATCTTTGCTTTGGGTAAGTTTTGTGCTTATATCATTGGTTCTAAGGTAATTATTCACATTGATCATGCTGCTTTAAGATTTCTGTTGACTAAATCCCAGGCTAAACCTAGATTAATTCGTTGGGTTCTTCTTCTGTAAGAATTTGATCTAGAAATTATAGACAGGAAAGGTAGTGACAATGGCGTAGCTGACCATTTGTCTTGTCTCGAGTCCCCATTTGTTTTAGTTGCACAAGAAAGTCTTGCTGAGTCTTATCCTTTTGAGTATGCTTTGGAAATCAATTCATCGCCTTGGTATGCTTATATTGTTAATTACTTGGTTTGTGGCTCCTTGAGACCTGATTTGACTTCCCAAGAAAGGAAGAGATTTCTTAGTGTATGCAGGAATTATTTTTGGGATGATCCATATCTTTTCAAGCTTGGGAAGGACGAGGTGGATAGAAGATGCATCCCTGATGATGAGCAAGGTCAAGTTCTAAGGTTATGTCACGAGGCCCACTGCGGAGGACATTTTGGTGGGCGTAAGATAGCTTTTAAAGTGCTGCAGAGTGGTCTCTTTTGGCCAACTCTTTTAAAGGATGCCCACTCCTTCTACCTCTCATGTGATAGATGCCAACGAGTGGGCAGTGTGGGGAGAAGAAATGAGATGCCACTGAACAATATTCTTGTCATTGAAATTTCTGACGTATGGGGTATTGATTTTATGGGACCTTTCCCAAAGTCTAATGGATTTGAATACATTTCGCTTGTTGTAGATTATGTGTCCAAGTGGGTAGAAGCAATTCCCACGCGGACTAGTGATGCTAATGTTGTCTTGAAGTTTGTGCAGGAGAACATTCTTTGCAGGTTTGGTTTTCCCAAGGCAATCATTAGTGATGGGGGAGCACATTTCTGTAATAAGTTGTTCAAGAAGCTCATGGAGAAAAATGGCATCACCCACAAGGTGGCCACGCCATATCATCCACAAACTTCAGGACAAGCTGAGACAAGCAAGGGTGTGCTTGAGAAGACGATCCAACCATCTAGGAAGGACTGGTCAATGAAGTTGAATTCTACACTTTGGGCATACCGTACTGCGTTTAAGAGCATTTTGGGAATGAGTCCATATAGGATTGTTTATGGAAAGGCATGTCATTTACCCGTTGAGATTGAACACAAAGCTTTTTGGGTAATAAAGACCATGAATCTCGACATCACAGAAGCAGGCAAGGGTAGAGCTTTCCAGATGACCGAACTCGAAGAACTACGGGACGAAGCATATGAGAATGCCCGTATTTACAAGGACATTAAGCGGATTCATGGTCGGCCAATAGTTCGAAAGGAGTTAAGGCCGGGAATGAAGGTGTTACTATTTCAGTCTCGTTTGAAACTTTTCCCCGGGAAGCTCAACGCTAGGTGGAGTGTTCCCTATTTTGTTGAGGAGGTATTTTCCCATGGAGTGGTTTTACTTCACGATCCTAACACCAACGGATCATTTACTGTGAACGGTCACCAAGTGAAACCATACTTTGCTCGAGAGGAGTTGGAAGAAGTGGAGAGCGTTTTGCTCATAGACCCTCAAAATCTTTGATCTCATTATGTCGTGCTCACGACGTTAAATTTGAGTACTACATGGAAGTTTATCCATGAATTTTCTTGTGTCTTTCATTTTCTTTTTCTTTTTCTTTTTCTTTTTGTTTGTTTGTTTTTATCTTTTGATCTATCTCTTCTCTGTTTATGTGGAAATGAAGCTAACGGGGTTGAGACTGGCGTTTAAAAGATGTACATTTGCTTTTCGAAACTGGCGTTCGAAGTGGTCCGGCGTTCATGAGTAATACAGAAGCCATCCACAATCGATGTTGAAGGCGAGCCAGCGCTCAAGAGTTGGGCAGAAGCCATTCACAACTGGCGCTCAAGCTGAACCAGCTCTCACGTAATACAGAAGCCATTCACAGCTGGTGCTCAAGATGAACGAGTGTTCAAGAATTGTGCAGAAGCTTTCCACATCCGGCGCGCACGGTGAACTGGCATTCAGGACTTGGGCTGAAGCCTCTCCCAGCCGGCGCTCTACATAAACCGGTGCTCAACCTCACCTGAACCGGCGCTGAACCAATGAGCGTGTGCTCATATGTGCGCTCATATAAAAAAAAAGAAAAAAAAAGAAAAGGGGAAGAAACGGCGCTCCACGATGAACCGGCGCTATATTAGGGCTCGTGCCCTAATTTTTCTTCTCCACTCTTACATTCAGCGTCGCCTCTCTTTCGCTTGGAACAAAATTCAAGGACGCTCACTCTCGCCTTCTCTTCCCTCGCCGTCACTCCAGCCGGTATTCCACCCGAGCGCTCGCATCCATTCTCACCATGCCCCTCGACCAAGCCGTCCCTTCCCAGCGCCACGCCCCGACGCCGCATCTCCCGCGTCCAACGCTCACCCAGCGCGTCGTCCACACCGCGTGCTCCCCGTTGTCCCTCGCCCAGCACCCAATCGACGCTGTGCATCGCGCGCATGCTCCACCCGTCTCCTCAGTCGGTGCTATCGGCTCGGTAGCATTCGTTTGCCCACCCAATGACGTCCGTTAGCCAGCAGCGTGCTCGCCGTCTAGCTCGGTGGCGGCGAGCTTCAGCCCGTTCCGTAACAAGCGAGCATCCGTAACCCAGCGCTCGTGCATCGGCGTGCGCTCAGCCGGCGATAAATTCCAGCGTGCGCTCGCTTGCCTAGTGTGATACCCCATCCTTTATAAGCTTCTGATTTGCATGGCACGTTTTTCGAGAAAAGGTCAAAAGGTTGACTTTTTGTTTCGATGATGCGACCATCACGAAACATTAGGCGTTGTGAAGAGTGTCTTATGACGAATTCATAGACACTAAGTATGCAGGTTTTCGACCACCCATGAAGGTTTGGCATTACGGGGAAGTTATCAAAAAACCGGACTTTTCATTGGTCTTTTAAAAGCATATCTTGTTTATAGTCGTTGTGTCCGGTATTTTATTTCGAGTCCATGGGTACCAAGTTTGCTAAATTTGGAGTCCGTTTGCAAAAGTTGTGTCGCTTTTTACGTTTTCGAAAAAGGGCCGCTTGTAACATTTGTCTGCCCCGCTTTTTCCTATAAATAGGAGGCTTGGGCCTTGGTTTCAACGTTCATTTTCCTTTGTCTCTGTGTTTACGGAAGAGCCGAGCAGCTCAGTGCACGCTGAAAGCTACTGGAGGAGTGGGGATCGAGCCGGGAGGCTCGGTGCGGCGCCATTCTTGTTCTGCGAGCCACCACCACCGATCAACCTCCCGTGAGCACCGTTTTCTGTTTTATCATTTTCTTGTTTTGATTCCGCCTTTTAGTAGATCGTATAGCATAGAACTCGGGAATCTAAAGGAGCGGACGGAAAAGCGGCGGAGGCCGGCCAATTTGGACGCCGAACCTCCGCCGAATCGCCACCGCCGCCGATTTTGTGGCCGACAGGCCACGCACAGCTCGGGTCCTTTAAGTTTTGAGTTCGGGCTATGCATTCTACTAAAGTACCGATTCCGTTTTGTTTTTCGTTTACGCATGTCGGGATGTTTTCCGTTGCTTGAGTTTTCTAAAGGAAGTACATGCCGGGTTATCCATTTTCAACGTAGTTTGTCATTCCATGTTAAATCGTTTTGCATATTGATTATGTTTCCATTTTCATGCATCGATTTTGGATGGTTTATCCTAGATCGAGGATAGGCATCGATTTTTGAAGCTTAACCGTTGCTAAGATTTGAGTCGACTTGCATGCATGCATATTTTGAAAGTACCCTATTATCGGTCTTGATGCCACGAATATATTTCCATACGTATCGAGTTGATTTGAAAACCCGGAGAGTGCTAAATGTGGGTTCAGAAAGTCGAAAACCCTAGTTTTGCTACGATCTTCGTTTGGATCACGTTGTTGCTTTGCTTTGTGGGATGTAACCCCAAAAGTTGTTACATCTTGTTACGGTACCTACCAAAGTCAATCGGTGAAGTCATCGGATCCGTAGATATCTCCGGTTAACGTTTTGTCTGCATTCGAGGTTGGGTTATATATGCTTATTGTGAGTTATTTACTCGATATTTCAAAATAAAACATGTGCGCCGTAAAATGTTTTGGTGAAGTTATTCTTGTTCTCACGATCCGAGATATGGTTATATTGTGATTGTGCGGATCTCTATTCGTGGGTTGATCACCATCTTTAGTATTGATCGTGGGGATAGACCCGAATACGTGGTTATGGTTACGAAGGGGATAGACCCTAAGTCCACACGAAATGGTGATGAGGTGGTTATGGTTACGACGAGGTTTGACCCTCAAGTCCACACCAGTTAGCCATTTGATCGTTCCGCGCATGGTGATTGGATATGTTCCGAGCCGAATGAATGAGATGTGATGGGCTGGCGGGATACGTTCCAGCTGTGGTTCTTGGTTCTATCGAAAAGCGAAAAATCTATTTTGCTTACTTAGAAGTGGATTTACGTTTTAAAACCTTCTAAGGTAAATGCTCGAACACGGCATCATGATTCTTTTGATTTATGATAAAACCCGGTGAAAGCGCTAGTACTCACCCCAAACTCTTTTCAAAATGTTTTCCTGAGATGGAGGAAAATTTGGATGGGACGGCCGAGGGGTCGAATTTGGTTGAGCCACGTTTCCTTTCAAACTACCCTTCCGCGATGTTGTTATCTTATATATATATGTGTACTCTGATGTTGGCGTATTCTTGTCCCTTATTTTGCTTTCTGATTGGGAACACGATTCATTATGTTATTATGCTGTGAGTCTCGACGTGAGCATGCTACATGGTTGACCGGTCTAGTCAACAGGTTGTAATGCTACCTTGTTTCTCTGCATTACTATTATTAAGTCAGATTATGTTTTCTGAGGTTATGATATCGATATTATTCTGTTGGTGGATTGTTTGCGCACCCCTCCCCTTCAGGATATGTCCTAGTTATAGAGGAGATGCTGCCCGATTTCATGGTCACATCTTCTTATCATGTATGTTATATGTATTCCCCTTCTTCCCTTCTTAACCCCCACCCCTAATCACACACCGGCATCCGTGCCTTCCCTCGGGAATTGGGGCGTGATGATGGTATCGAGCTGTTTTTCTGCCTTTGGGTATGCATCTATATTGTTTGATATCAAGGCAGTTCATTAGCTTTATATCATGTGCGTTCTTTAAATTGAGTGTTTAGAACTTGTTCTTCTAAACTTTATCGATCTGACTACCCTCGACTCACCGTCAGTCCGCCTCCTTTAAAAAGGGGATGAGGTATGTGTTTAAATGCTGATGCTTTATGTGGTTATGTGAGTTGATGTGATCTTGGTTTCATGTGCTTTGGCATGGTAAGAATTTACGTGATGTAAACGTGATGTGGATGTTGAGATGAGATGGATGTGGTATGGTTGGATGTTGATGTGGATGTGGAAATGATTTGTCGTTGGGACGGAATGGCCTATGCGACTGTGATGTGAAAATCGTTTATATGATATGATGTGATTGATGTGATCACGTATGGTTGATGTAAGTCTATGTGTTTACATAGCAATGCGTTGTTGATTGAAAATCTTGTTTATTTTGATAAACGAGTGCTTGTAAGTGAGTCCTGTATTTGCTTACGTGATTATTATGATGAATATCGATATTGATATTGATATGTGTTGAAATGAACATGTGTTTGAGACATGATTACCCGGATGATAGGCGAGAAAAGGAAACGTGAATATTTGTTGTTATTTTGATGAACTAACATGTAGGTTTATGGATATTCAGTGGCCCAGACAACGTTGGTTGAGATCTCACAGGATGGATGAGCATATCCGTAAATTCAGGGAATGTACCAGGAATGTCCATGAGCCGTTGGGAGTATTTCTGGGGAGATTTGTTGGATTATGGAGAAAGATCCAAGATAGCGGGAAAGTATCTGAGTACGAGGCTTACTATAGGATGACAGAGAGGCTGCCGACAGGTTGGCAACCGTGGGCGAGAAGGCAAGGGTGCGTGATGTTCCGTCGGGATCCTATCACCGTGCACCTTACCTGGATTTCACGAGTTATTTGCTCGAGTGTGAAGGCGGTGGATCGATCATCGAGGCATACCATCCGGAGGCGAGATGTGATAGCGAGGCATGTTCGAGGCCGATCCAGTTGATGGCGAGATGATGTTCTGAAGAGCCTTTGGGAGCGGCCATCGCGTATCGATCGCTGATTCATCATGATCGCCGGTTACTACACCTCCATCGACGATCCTCACCTTCGAAGGACCGGAGCGATTTTGAGGCGAGGAACCTCCGGGCGAGAGATTGTCCATCCGGCGATGGCGGGGAAGAGGCCGGGATCAAAATTTTCATGCCATCGAACTGTATCAGGTTGGCATCCAGGGAAGGAGACTCTGAGGAGGAGAAGGACCTAGAGGAGGACGAGGAGGATAGTGAGGGCTCAGAGGACCCGGTGATCTAGATAGCCGATGACTCTGATGAGGTCGGGCATGTTGAGGAAGGGCAAGCGCAAGAGACAGGGACTCGAGCATGACTTTCACGATACTCGAGGCAATCAGAGCGCAGCTTGGATGGGATCATACCCACGAGGCTTGCTTCCATGCGGATCGCTTTAGAGGCGGCCGCAATTCAAGCCACGATAGGAAGGAAAGAGAGGATGAGGAGGCGAGAATGGAACCGTTGGGACGAGCAGTAGTGGGCGGATATGGAGGCGAGAGATCTAGGTAGTCAATGTATGCAGACAACAAGCAGATCGCTAGAAGCATAGGCAGAGCGGCATCTTTTAGCGATAATCGAGTCGATTCTTTTGCTCATATCTAACCTTTTTGACTGACATACCTTGAATCTTGTATTTTGACAGTCCTTCATGGACACTGAATATTACTGATACTAACGTTGTCTATGATAGGATGTTTATGCTTGGTGCTTAAATGAGATATGAGCTATGCCATGATGATATATGATCTGTGTGATGTGTGATGATAATGTTATGTGGAATGCATAACGATGATGTGTTGGCAGGTTGCATGTTTATATGTGATCGTGCGTGATATATGATATATGTGATGATATATGGTTATGAATGATGATGTATGTTGTGCGATGATACCGGTTATCTATGCTAACGTGTTTCTAATGTTTCAGCGTGAGTGCGAATGCGAGAACAAGGAACGGAGAAACAATAGCGTGGAAGAAGCCCAAGAACCACCTTTGGTTCAGTGGCATGCGATCGAGAGTTTTCATGGCGTAATCCCTACATTCGACGGTCTCGGCGAACCGCTCGGCCGAGGCCGGATACGATCCACCGAAAGGATCTTCGAATACATCGGCTGTGAAGAAGCAGAAAAGCTGAATTGCGCGATCTTTTAGCTAACCGAGGAAGTTGATTTCTGGTGGGAATCTGTGAGAATGACTCTAACACCAGGACAGTGGGGAAGGTATACGTGGGAAGATTTCAAGGAAGAACTCATGGAAAAGTACGTGCCTGGCGTTTACAGGCAAAGAAGGCAAAACGAGTTCTGGAATCTTCGTCAAGGGAGAAGGACGGTTACCGAGTACGATCGCTCGTTCAATAAATGCTGTCGCGTTATGCTACGCACGGTTGTGCGAGGCTGCCGGGCGAGCGAGTTGAGAGAGGACTCCGACCGAGATCGGAATATCGCTCGTCGATCGTGGGAGATCGGCGTATCGCGATCCTTGAACCGAGCGTTGAACATTGAGTCCATGTTGCCCCAGGAGAGAACGATGCCACCCGGACAGCCCACTGGCGGAGGAAGAGGCAAAAGGAAATGGGAAGATCGAGGAGAGGCAATCGGTGTTCAAGGAACGAGCGGTCGATGATTCCAAGGAATCCGAGCATTCAAGAGAGAAAGGCAACTTGGGGAAGGAATTTCCAACCCATGTGGCGGTGAGGCGGTGTGGAAAAACCGGTGCCGAAATGCGGAGGAATCATTTCGGCGAAAAGTGCGAGCAAGGTAGCATCGAGTGTTATCGTTGTAAGAAGTCTGGACATTACGCTCGAGATTGTCCGTTAGGAGGGCCAGCAGTGCAGCCGCCAATAAGGCAGCATCCAGCTCGCAGAGGCAGAATCAGGCTCCGCCGAGGACAAACAACGGAGCAGGATGTCATCCGAGGCCAACAAACCAAAGGCCACCGCAGCAAGCAAGGGTGTACGCCTTTGAATCGAGAAGAAAAGCACAAGCTCCGAAAATCTGCGGGTATAATCCATATGAGTGATATACCGTTTTGCCGCTTTGTTTGATACAGAGCCTCACATTCCTTCGCTTCGAGAATCGCGTGTGAGAGTTTGGGTTTGGTACCCAAGAAATCACAGAGTACCACAAATTAGCATCCCATCGTGGGAAGTGCTAAAGCGAAGGAGATATGCCGAACCAGAGGTAGAAATCGTGAGCGAAGGTCTTTGTCAATTTGCATGTCATCGAATGGAAGATTTCGATGTCATCTTTGGCATGGATTGGTTGGAAAAGCACATGGTAACTATCGTTGTCTCGAGAGAAGTTGCTTTTCGAACAGCCGAAGGAGTGGAAGTTTGTTTCCTTTGCATAAGGATGGGTGTTTGCGTGCTATGATCTCAAAGACCGAAGGCGGTGAGGATGATCGGAAGGAAGTGTCAAACTTTCTTAGTGAGTTTGACAGGCCTGCTGAGCGCAAGCGATTGCAAGAGGAGCTGGTGTGTGAATATCCGGACGTGTTTCGAGGACTTGCCGGGTTTACCGCCGATAGACAAGTGGAATTCATTATTGATCCGGAACCGGGAGCAAGACCGAGATCGAAGGCACCATGAGAATGACACCTAAGGAATTGCAAGAACTGAAAGCGCAGTTGCAGGAGCTGTTGGATTTAGGTTTTATCCAACCTAGTGTGTCGCCGTGGGGAGCGCCAGTTCTGTTCGTCAAGAAGAATGATGGGTCAATGCGGATGTGCATTGACTACAGAGAGCTGAATAAGCTGACGATCAAGAACATATATCCTCTTCCAAGGATCGACGATCTGTTTGACCAGCTCAAAGGAGCAAGTGTCTTCTCTAAGATCGATTTGAGGTCAGGCTACCATCAGCTGAAGATCAGGAAGGTGGACGTTGCGAAGACCGCGATCAGAACAAGGTATGGGCACTACGAGTTCATTGTGATGCCGTTTGGTTTGACCAATGCGCCAGCAGTCTTCATGGATCTGATGAATCGAGTTTTCCATCAATATCTGGATAGTTTCATCTTGGTTTTTATCGATGATATTCTCATCTATTCCAAGAATGCGAGTTGCATAGAGAACACCTCCGTCTATCGCTCGAAAAGCGTTAAGCGAGAGGTTGTATGCAAGTATAGTAAGTGCGAATTTTGGCTAAGAGAAGTGATGTTCCTTGGACACATCGTGTCTGCAGAAGGAATCAAAGTCGACCCAGTGAAGGTTGAAGCCGTAAGTAACTGGAAGGTTCCGACTAATGCCAATGAGGTTCGAAGCTTTCTAGGCTTGGCCGGATATTATAGACGTTTCATCGAAGGGTTTTCAAAATTGGCGGGCCAATGACGCAGCAGACTCGTGAAAGGAATCAAGTTTTCATGGTCCGAAGCTTGTGAAGCAAGTTTCGTGAGTTGAAGAAGAAGCTAACAACCGCCTCGGTGTTAGCCGTACCGAAAGGGAACGATGGGTTTGTGGTCTACACCGATGCATCCAAACTTGGTTTGGGTTGCGTTCTTATGCAGAACGGGAAGGTTATAGCTTACGCGTCTCGTCGATTAAAGCCGCACGAGTTGAGCTACCCAATGCTGCGACACGGAGTTAGCGGTGATCGTTCATGCGTTGAAGATTTGGAGGCACTATCTCTATGGAGTTAAGTGTGAGATCTTCACGGATCACAAGAGCCTCAAGTATTTCTTTGAACAAAAAGAGTTGAACATGAGGCAAAGGAGATGGCTAGAGTTGGTGAAGGATTATGATTGCTCTATCAGTTATCACCCGGGGAAAGCCAATGTCGTAGCAGATGTTCTTAGTCGCAAGTCGAGAGCGAAGTTGGGATGTTTTCTTACGCGAGAGAAAGAGCTTATTCGAGATTTTGAGAAGCTCAGCCTGGAAGTGATTCACCCGCCGGAATCAGTGCAAGGATTCGTCGCAACTTTGATAGTTGAACCGGATCTGAGAGAAGCGATCGTGAGTGCGCAACGAGGAGACGAATTCCTGGAGAAGATGCGTTTGAAAGCAAGGCTAGAAGATAGCAAGGGTTTCTGCTGAGCGAAGGACAACGCTACTATTGCGAGAAAGGTTATGTGTGCCACTCAATAGGAATTGAGAGATAAAATAATGAGTGAAGCTCATGAGGCACATATCACACTCATCCGGAAGCACCAAATGTACGAGACCTTAAGAGGAACTTTTGGTGGGAAGAAATGAAAAAGGATGCAGCGTTTGTGGAACGTTGTTTGTCTTGTCAGCAAGTGAAAGCTGTACACCAACGTCCGTCAGGTTTGTTGTAACCGCTACCTATCCCAGAGTGGAAATGGGAGCATATCGGTATGGATTTTGTGGTGAGTTTTCCAAGGTCAGTGAGAGGAAACACCGCTATATGGGTTGTCGTCGATAGACTGACAAAGTCAGCTCATTTCTTACCGATTCGGATGACGTACGGGTTAAATAAGCTTGCTCGACTTTACATCAAAGAAATCGTGACGGTTACATGGTGTACCGTATCGATTCGTCGCCGATCGTGACCCGAGGTTCACGCCAAGGTTTTGGAGGAGTCTCGCAGAAGCAATGGGGACCAAGTCGAATCTCAAGACAACATTCAATCCTCAAGCGGACGATCGATCGGAAAGAACGATTCGAGGTTTGGAGACATGTCTGCGGCGATCATGGCCGACGGAGAGGAGGAATTGGGAAGAGATACTACCTTGGTGGAGTTTGCCTATAACAATGCTATCGAGCCACCATAGAATGGCTTCCCATGAGCGTTATACGGAAGGAAGTGTCGATCGCCACTTTATTGGGACGAAGTGGGCGAGAGGAAGATGTTAGGACCAGAGATGGTTCAGCAGACGGTCGAGGTTATCGATCAAATCAAGCGAAGGATCAAGGAAGCTCAGGACAGGCAGAAGTCCTATGCGGACAAGCGTCGTACGGATCTTCAGTTCATGATCGGAGATCGCATTTTCCTTAAGGTTTCCCCAACGAAAGGAGTCGTTCGTTTTGGAAAGCGAGGTAAGTTACGACAAAGGTTCGTTGGACCTTTCGAAGTTCTCGAGAGGATAGGCCCCGTTGCCTATAGGTTAGCTTTGCCGCCTAGCATCGGAGATGTTCATGACGTGTTTCATGTTTCTCAACTGAGAAAGTACGTGTTCGACCCAAAACACGTGATCAAGCATGACCAAGTGGTTCTTGCTCAGGATCTGAGTTACGAGGAGAGGCCAGTGGCTATCTTGGAACGAGAAGTGAAGGATTTGAGGAACAAGCAGATTCCGTTGGTGAAGGTGTTGTGGAATCACCACGGAGGGAGGAGTGGTTACGTGGGAGTTGGAAGACAAGTTCGTGGCTCAAGACTCGAATTGTTTCCGCCACATGTTTGAAATTTCGGGGATGAAATTTTTTCTAAGGAGGGAGGGATGTGATACCCCGTCCTTTCTAAGCTTCTGTTTTGCATGGCATATTTTTCGAGAAAAGGTCAAAAGGTTGACTTTTTGTTTCGATGATACGACCGTCACGAAACATCAGGCGTTATGAAGAGTGTCTTATGACGAATTCATAGACACTAAGTATACAGGTTTTCGACCACCCATAAAGGTTTGGCACTCCGGGGAAGTTATCGAAAAATCGGACTTTTCATAGGTCTTTTAAAAGCATATCTTGTTTATAGTCGTTGTGTCCGGTATTTTATTTCGAGTCCATGGGTACCAAGTTTGCTAAATTTGGAGTCCGTTTGCAAAAATTGTGTTGCTTTTACGTTTTGAAAAGGTCATTATGCAAATGCCTGACCGCCTTTTCCTATAAATAGGAGGCTAGGGCCTTCGCCAACGCTCATTTTCCTTCGTCTCTGTGTGTTTACGAAGAACCGAGCAGCTCTGTGCACGCTGCGAAGCACGGAGGAGTGGGGATCGAGCGGGAGGCTCAACAGCAGTGCCATTGCATGGCCGCCGAGCCACCACCGCCGATCAACCTCCCCGAGTAGCCCCGTTTTCTGTTTTGTCCTTTTCTTGTTTTGATTCCGCCTTTTAGTAGATCGTATAGCATAGAACTCGGGAATCTAAAGGGACGGACGGGGAAAATGGCGAGGTCGACCAATTTAACCATGAACCTCCACCGACCGCCGCCGCGTGGCTGTTGGCCGTCATTTGGTGGTGGCCACGGGCCACCTTTGCTCACGGTCCTTTAGGTTTTGAGTTCGAGGCTATGCATTCTACTAAAGTACCGATTCCGTTTTACTTTTTTTCGCTTCGCAAGTCGGGATGTTTTTCGTTGCTTCGAGTTTTCTAAAGGAAGTACATGCCCGGGTTATCCATTTTCAACGTAGTTTGTCATTCCATGTTCGTCGTTATGCATATTGCTTATGTTTCCATTTTCATGCATCGATTTTGGATGGTTTATCCTAGATCTGAGGATAGGCATCGATTTTTGAAGCTTCTTCGCTGCTAAGATTTGAGACAACTTGCATGCATGCATATTTTGAATATACCCTATTATCGGTCTTGATGCCCTGAATATATTTCCCTTCTGCATCGAGTTGATTTGAAAACCCGGAGAGTGCCAAATGTGGGTTTAGAAAGTTGAAAACCATAGTTTTGCTACGATCTTCGTTTGGATCACGTTGTTGCTTTGCTTTGTGGGATGTAACCCCAAAAGTTGTTCCGTCTTGTTACCAGGTACCTACCAGGCAATCGGTGAAGTCATCGGATCCGTAGATATCTCCTGCTAACGCTATTCTGCTCAGTTGGGTTATATATGCTTATTTTCAGTTATTTACTCGATATTTCAAAATAAAACATGTGCGCCGTAAAATGTTTTGGTGAAGTTATTATCGTTCTCCGATCCGAGATATGGTTATATTGTGATTGTGCACGGATCTCTATTCGGTTGGGTTGATCACCATCTTGAGTATTGATCGAAGGGATGGACCCGAATACGTGGTTATGGTTCAAGGGATAGACCCTAAGTCCACACGAAATGGTAATGAGGTGGTTATGGTTCGACGGATTTGACCCTGAAGTCCACACCGAGTTAGCCGGCCGGATACGCTCCGCATGGGCGATTGGATATGTTCCGGCCGAGATATTGTGAGATGTGAATATGTTCGGGAATGAATGAGATGATGGGCTGGCGGGATACTTTCCGAGCCGTGGTTCTTGGTTCTATGATGGGAGTATGAGAATAACGGATCGGTATCGAAAATGAAAAATCTATTTTTGCTTACTTGAAGTGGACTTACGCTTTAAAACTTTCTAAGGTAAGTGTGCATCATGATTCTTTTCGATTTATGATAAAACCCACGAGTGCGCTAGTCACCCCAAAATCTTTTCAAAATGTTTTCCACGATGGAGGAAGAATTCGGACGAGCAGCCGAGGGTCGATTGGCTAGCTGCGCTTCCTTTCAAGCTACCGCTCCGCGATGTTGTTATCTTATATATATGTGTACTGATGTTGGCGTATTCTTGTCCCTTATTTTGCTCTCGATTGGGAACAAGATTCATTATGTTATTATGTCGTGAGTCTCGACGTGAGCATGCTACATGGTTGACCGGTCTAGTCAGCGGGATGTAATGCTACCTTGCTTTCGCATTACTATTATTAAGTCGATTATGTTTATCGGTTATGATATCGATATTATTCTTTGGTGGATTGTTTGTGCACCCTCCCTTCGTGATATGTCCTAGTTATAGAGGAGATCTTCGCCCGATTTCATGGTCACATCTTCTTATCATGTATGTATATGTGTATCCCCTTCTTCCCCGCTTAACCCCCACCCTAATCACACCCCGCATCCGTGCCTTCCTGAATCGGGGCGTGACAAGGCATTTTCCGAGCGAAAGTGCTCTGGCCTAAGCCGGCGCTCACTTTGAACACTCGCTCCGTGCTCGCCATCCACAACCCGCGCCACTCACTTATTATATATAGGCGTAGGTCACAATTTTGAAGGGTTCGAATTTCTTTGCTACGCAGTTACTGCTCTTTCTCGAGGAGCTTTATTCCGATAAATCGAGATAGAGACAAATTTACTGATATTGATTCTCGCTTTTCAATTTTTCTCCATTGAACAATTTAGTTATCATTTATGTTATTGAAATTATATTGTTATATTCATCGATTTCGCTATCGATTTTCATTCATTCGATTTATATTATTGCTTTATGATTTGCTTTGTGATTCTTGTGATTCAATTATCTAGTAAACCTTGGATTGTTAATTACTTGATCGATTCTATTTCTCTCGGCATTTGGTTCATTTATACTTTATGCAATTGATATCGACATTAGTATTATGTTGAATCTCTTCCGCCGAATGTTATTGTTTCGTGTTCGATGATCTAGATTTGTTGTTCTACGCTTTGCTTCGGCCGTGTTTTCTTAGGTTCTCCACTAGGATTGACAACCCTAGTTAGATTGCTTGCTTTAAATTATATTTTCGTTAGCTTTTCAATTCTCGCTTGTTCAAACCCATGTTGGAATTATAGTGTTTAGATTTATCGCTTATGTGTATGACACTAATAATAAGCTCATAAGTTTTCCTCGAGAGACGACTAGGTTAACTTTCCCTATTACAACACCTCATTCGATTATGAGTCAATTAAGAGTACACTTTGATCGAAACAAATTTTCGCGCCGCTGTCGGGAAAAGTTTAGTATATTGTTCAGGTTGATTATTTTACGTGTTTTTTTCGTTTTTATTTTGTTATTCTCCAAATATGTGGTGATCTTTCTTGTTTGAGTGTTGTGTATGCTAGGTCGCCGCAGCCTAAATAGACCGCTTGTTACCCCGCTGACCGCACTCAAGATCTAAAAGATCGCTCTTTCAAGACCGAGTGAGTTTGGTGCCACTTCGAGTGGTGAACAATGAGTCGACATCGAGATCAACCTGGTTGAGAATACCCCGCTGAGAGAGATGGGTGAAATGCACGTGTATTGCGTGTTTTCATACAGCCGTGATCGGGGCGCCATTCAATAGTTCTCGACCGCAGACATGACTCATGAGTCTAAGCCGAACCATTTCTCGCTCATGCCTACTTTTCACGGGCTTGATAGTGAGGATGCCTGGGTTCATAAGAGAATTTTGTTTCGTATTGCAGTCCTTCCCGCTGGGAGACTAAATGAAGATTAGTGAAGATGCGCCTGCTTTCCATACACCCCAAAGGATAGGGCAAAGTCGTGGTTCCTGGCATCTCCCGCCAACTCTCGCAGAGTTGGAACGCCGTGGTAGATAAATTCACGACGCAAATACTACCCCAACAAGAAGAGTCGAGTTGAGGTCACAAATCACGACCTTTAATCGACATCGATGAGCCATTCCATGAAGCTCGGGAATGGTTCGTGGACTTATCGCGTGTTGCCCCACCATGCCTTGCCGATGAAATTTTATCAATTCTTTACGACGGATCGACTGGAGTTTTCAAGATATGGTGGACAATGCTGCAGTGAAGATATCTGGTTCTCGACCATCAGCAGATATCGTCGACATTTTTGAAGTTATTGTCGCTACTCACGCCAGGTCCAATGAGGTGGAAGAGCTAAGGCACATGCCGCGAATCCTTCGTAGACGACATGAATAAACAAGTGGTCAATTGACGAGGAAGTACAAGAGTTGAAGACGAGAAAACCAGATCCACCACCAAAGACGAGGAATTCATCAACCTTGTGGTATCCGCAACGAACCCGACATAATGTAGATACGCGTCCCGTGACGGGAGAGCTTACTCTTGAAGGCGGCCGAAGCTTATGCGATGCAAAAGGATTCCAACCCCAACAACAATTCGAGTCTAATCAAGAACAGCTTGCCTCTGGTGGTGAATCAACCTAACGGGACGAGGAATCGAGTCAAGGGCGTAATTCAAATCGAGTGCCCCATACAGAAGACCTTCATCGCCATGCTAGCCAAAGAAGCAGAGGCAATATTCGCAAAGCAGAAGCAGCCCCCACAAGAGCGCTCGCAGCAGCAGTAGTATCGAGGGCACTCCACCACCACCTCGTAGACCACTGAGGATATGATCACCAAAGAATGGATTCTTTCGCCCAAAGGATGGATGCTAAAGACTCCACAAACAAGCCGCTTAAAGACGAACGGGATGATTGCTAGCACGCCGAACGAGCTATTGCAAAGAAAGAGCAGTGGGGAAACTTCCTAGCCAATCCCATCGTGCCCAAAGGTCACCGCTTGGAGGAGCTGGTCGGGTGATTGAGAATAAAGTGAGAGACATCCGAGAAGCGTATGAAATCTCGTGAGGTGGAGAATGAGAAAGAGACCGAGGTCAAATTGCATAAGGCAGCCTTTATACTCCACCGATACCCTTCCCACACACAGCCGAAAATGAGAAACAAGATCAAGAATTCAACGAGTTCTACAAACTCCGCAAGGCGAATGTCAATTTGCCTTTGTTGACGTGATCGAAATGTGCCGCCTACGCCAAATTTTTTCAAGGAGCTGGCTTTAAAGAAAAGAAGGTTTGGAGAGTACGAAGGTCGTGGTCTCCGAGGAAAGCCTAATTCCATCCCGCAGCACCGCTTGCCTCCCAAACTCGGGATCGTGGTAGTTTTATCATTAAAATTGCTTTAGGTAATGGTAAGGACGCTCGGGCATGCTTGATTGGGGGTCGGATTAATTTGATGCCTTATTCAATTTTCAAACAATTAGAATTAGCTAACTTAAACCCACTCGCATGTGTTTCAGAACTTGCCGATAGTCCGCCGACATCCAAGGGTATTATTGAGGACATTTTAGTTAAGGTGGGTGGGTTGATAGTTCCGCTGACTTCGTTGTTTTGGAAATCGGCGAGGTTAGGAAGATGGAAAGCGAGCACACATCGTTATCGGGGAGGCCATTCACGGCCACAACCAACACACTTATCGACGTTAAGAGTAGCACTTTAAAATGACCGTGCTTGGTAAAACCGTGTCTTTTTCTGTTAGGGACAAGTGATGTTTCCTCTCTCATAATTCTTTTGATGATTGTGCTTCATTGATTCTATCGATCCATCGCCGAGAATATGTTGTTGCGGAGCATAGCCTCGAGGAAGTGTTTCATGATCGGGTTAACTAGGAAGAGTGGGCACTTGAAGTTGCTAGCATGCCACCAAAGCCCACTCTAGAAATGAAGGAACCACAACATTTGAAGCACGATTTTCGAGGAGTGGAATGAGAAGCCGCTTATCATCTCCCACGAGCTTTTAAATGTTGAAAAGAAGAACCGCTTTGCCTTGCTGAAAGAATAAGCTCAGATTTGTGGAGTCTAGCCGACATCAAGGGAATCGCCCAGTGATATGCATGCATCGATCACGCTTGAGGATGGAGTGAAGCCTGTGATTGATGCCCAGAGGAGATTGAACCCGATCCTCAGTGAAAGGCGAAGAATGAGATTTGAAGCTTCTATGGAAGGATTTATCTACCCTATCTCGACAAATGAGTGGTTAGCCCAAGACATGTGGTGTCCAAGAAGGGAGGCATCACAAAGGTGAAGAATGAGAAAGGAGAGATCGACCTACAAGGGCTACTACCGTCATGCATGTGCATCGACTCAATGTGTTGAATGCCACGATGAAAATGACCATTTCCTATCCCTTTTATCGATCAAATGCTTGATAGGTTAATGGACATGAATATTTTTGTTTTCTTGATGGTTTATCTCTTACTATCGGTTGCTATTCGCCCAGAGGATCAGGCCAAGACGGCGCATAAGTCCTTTTGGTACATATGCCCACCGCGGACGCCTTTGCTCGTGTAATGCACCAGAACCTTTCAATGGCATGCATGATGTCAATTTTCTCCAGATGATTGGAGATTTCGAGGTATTCATGGATGATTTTTCGGTTTTGGATCTTCTTTCATGATTGCTCAGATAAGATTGATCGTGGTGCTTAAACGTTGTGTGGAGAACAATCTCACTCTTAGTTGGGAAAAGAGTCACTTTATGGTAAAAAGTGGCATTGTAACGGGGCATATCAGGTTTAGAAACGACATTGAGGTCGACAAGGCAAAGTGGATGTAATTGAAAATTACCTCCACCCGCTGATGTTAAGGGTAGTAGGAGTTTTGTAGGCCATGCGGGTTTTACCGTAGGTTTATAAAAGATTTTTCAAAGATAAGCCAACCTTTGTGCCATCTACTTGCTCAAGATGTTCTTTTCAAATTTGATGATAAATGTTTGCATGCTTTCAATTTGCTTAAGGAGAAATCGACTATTGCTCCTGTTGTTTCACTACCTTTCAAATAATGTGCGATGCTAGCAATGTGGCTATGGGAGCTATTTTAGGTCAACGGTGGATAAATGTTATGGGTGATTTATTATGCTAGCTTAACTTAAGTTTCTCAAGTAAATTACACAACTACCGAAATGAGTTGTTTGGTCGTTATCTTTGCTTTGGATAAGTTTCGCTCTTATATCATTGGTTCTAAGGTAATTGTTCACAAAGTGATCATGTCGCTTTAAGATATCTCGCTGACTAAATCCAAGCTAAACCTAGGTTAATTCGTTGGGTTCTTCTTCTCCAAAGAGTTTGATCTAGAAATTACAGATAAGAAATGTAGGACAACGGCGAGTCGACCA
Source organism: Salvia rosmarinus (assembly GCA_036937905.1). NCBI lineage: Eukaryota > Viridiplantae > Streptophyta > Magnoliopsida > Lamiales > Lamiaceae > Salvia > Salvia rosmarinus. The sequence goes on along the minus strand of CM072821.1, from coordinate 39,816,035 downwards.
TTTGTCCTGCCCTCGAGTCCCCATTTGTTTTACCCGCACAAGAGAGTCTTGCCGAGTCTTATCCCTTTGGGCATGCTTTGAAATCAATTCATCACCTGGTATGCCGATATTGTTAATTACTTGGTTTGTGGCTCTTGAGACCGATTTGACTTCCCAAGAAAGCGAAGAGATTTCTTTAGTGTATGTAGGAATTATTTTGGATGATCCATATCTTTCAAGCTTGGGAAGGACGAGGTGGTTAGAAGATGTAAGTCAACATTTCGACTTTTTTTTCAATTATTTATGAAATTTTGTTATTTTATGTGCAATTCTTGTTCTAAAAATTCCCATAAAATCATATTATGTCTAAATCATTGTTTTAGATCATATTATGTAATTATTCTTGATAAAATAAATTTATAACATTAATACACATGGTATAGTTTTCGGCCACCCTATTTAATCAACTAAACATTTTTCAAAATTCCAATAAATTCATATAATACTTAATCACCCTTAATTATCCTTATTATAACATAATTGTTATTTATTATGAACTATTGAATTTAATTTACCTAAGTCATATTCGAAATTTTCGACTTAGTCCAAATAATTTTTATAAATTTCAATAAATTCACAACCATATATTATGAATCTACATCATCAATATGATATGATAACACTTAAATATGGTTCATATCTCAATATCATATCATATATTATAATTTTGAAATTCATGAACTTAGGTACTAAAGTTTTCCAAAATTCTATATAAATTCATAAGTTTATTTATCCTAGATTATGATTTCATGCTTAAATCAACAATTAAAAATCATAATCATCAACATATGGTACCTACATGATTTCGTCCACTTTTAAAATTTAATACCATGCTTAATTTTGTGATATAATTATAATACATGCTTAATAACATCATATAAACATATTATCTAAACATCTTAGCATATGATACGAAATTTTGAAAATCATATGAACAAACTAAGCTTATAACATAAATTTAACCGATTTAAAATCGAAAATTCTAGATGTATAATGTAGCTCGTGAAGAAACTAACATTTTAATCGGAATCGATTTAATCGACGGAGGTTTATTTGCTAAGAATTTGGATCAAACTTTGATGAACTCTCTTTTTTCTCTTCAAATTTTCGATCCTAAGGTTTGTAAAGTGAGAAATTGTAGTGCTTAGGTTATATTTATAAGCATACGCAAGTCTGTGTGATAATTATTACATGAAAATATCTAAGATCCACTGCTTCATAATCTTATCTTTATCCTTATCATATCTTATCTAAATCCTTATCATATACAACTCATCATGTACCTTATCCCTTAATTAGATTCATCAGATCATAGTTTAATTAAAATCAACACCTTATACATGTGTGTGTGTGTCGGCTATAAGTAATAGCCTAGGATAGATTTTTATATTTTTTTTCTTATACTATATGCTTTATTATATCATATTATCATTTAATTAATAATTTGTATCATAATTATCAAGAATTAAAGAATTTATTAATTTGCACACCAAATGTGAAGTTTCACCATATTTAATTCATTAGGATAAGTTCTTAATTTTTTCATGACACATACTATATTATAACTATATTATAAAGTATCCTTGAAAAGTCAAAATTTTCAACTACAACAAGTGGCATTAATATATGTGTGAAATTAATAAATTTTCAACCTATTTATTCAAAGATTTCGCCCCATATTAATGAGCCAAGGATTACTTGTTTAACTTGTTAACTACTACTAATTTACACCTAATATATGATAAGATCCTAATCATGTTCATTCATTAATTGTAGGATGATATTTTTACATAAAATCATACTAAAATCCTCAAAATTGTCGCCACTTTTGGCACAAGTGTACCTACACTTGTGCAAGTTGTAATACACTCCATTTTATCCTTAATGATGTCATAATAATATAATAATTATCATATATCATTAATTGAATAAGAATAAAATTAATTTGTACTTAAACCCTAATTTTCGATAATCACTAAGGAAATTCCAAACATTTTATTTCTTTGTATAAAATAGCTACTACATAGTTATGTGACATATTATATGTCTTAGATAATAAATTTAATCATAGAAAAGTATTAAAAACAATTTAGATTCACAAATCCCTAATTTGGGAAATTGGGTTTCAAACCCTAATTATTGGGGCCTTAAATTTATAATTTCAAAGATTATTTTGATGATAAATAATGCTCCTATATCATAAAATAATTATAGAATTTGAATTTTATAATTCCATGATCGTTGACCGAGTTATCGACTATCTCTAAAACCGACGCTTCAAACGTCTCAAAATTCTCATAAGCGAATTACCTCTAAACGTTTAAAAATAAAGTTGTAACAACTTTACTTATTCCTATAATAATAGAAATTTCAAATTTAGCTTAAATTAATAATATCAAGACGAATCGCCGAATTTATTCGACGTTAGAAAATTACGTCAAGGAATATCGAAAATTATATTCCTTAATTTACTAAGCATCGAATCTCACATGTGAATTATCCAATTATGCTTTCAAAGTCAAGAGTCGACTTAATTAAGATTTTAATTATCGAGACTAAAACCCCATTACGATTTATATTATCGTAATTAGCGTTAAACCGGGATATTACATTCTACCCCCTTAAAATAAATTTCATCCTCGAAATTTACATACCGTAGAAAAGCACGGTACTTTGCACTATAACAATTTCAAGTTTCTACGTAACTTTCTTTTGTCCTCGGTCTCTCCATCGACTTTTACCAATGGTATGCTCTTTCTAACTGTTAATCAAGCGATTAAACAATCGCGATTCTTTTCACAACTTATATCTCGATTTGAGAACAATGTCATCATGATGATCATGTTTTAGACCATAACGTATTTTCTCTAACGGTAACTCGTGGAAAACATTCGTATACTTTCCAAACTTGGTGGAAATGTCAATCTATAAGCTACCGTGCCTTATCACTTCTAGGATCTCACAGGTCCTATGAAATCTCAACTTCCTTTTATCCAAACATTGGAATTCTTTCAATGGAGAACTTTAATACACTTTAATCTCTCAGATTCAAGATGCAGCTCATGTCTATGCACATCAGAAGACTTTCGCTATCATGAACCTCTTTCTTTCATCGCTTAATTCGCAAACATCTTAATCATTTCTTCAGATCGGCTTTAAAACTTTCCTCTTATTTTCTTTATCTCAATAGAGAGATGATCGATACTTTCTTTATACTATGCCTCACACTGGGCTATGTTGTTCGACGCTATTGTCGTCAAAACTTAATAAGTGGAAAATACATTTCCAACTTGACGTTAATTCTTTCTCTTCTAAGTCAATTCATATTCTAAAGATAACCTCAAAATCTTTATACGATGCAAGACGACGATTTTCAAGAATAACCGCTAACTTATCGACCCAAAGTAGCTTAAATAGGCATGAACCGAACATTTTTGGTAAGTTGATACACTACTACCCATATAGCAGTTATCTTTCGACTTTGGTAAGCCTATATCAAAACCATCATACGCCATCCCATAGGATCATTGATACAATGCCTTCACTTACGGGCAATCGAGATGATGTTCGACAATTTCTATCTTCCTCTTCTTAACTCTTCGCAGTTTTCTTTTATGCAAGGATTTATCATTACTTAGACTCAATTTTTCAACATAGGACATCACCACTACATTAACTTTTCATAGGTGATAATTTATATCACATTCGTAATTTCAGTAATTCGAGCCACGTCCTCTTGCCAAGAAATATCTTAAATTTTTATGATCTATGATGATCTCACACCTCACTTTATAGAGGTAATGTTCTCAAAATCTTAATTGTCCTATTGTCGTTATTTCCAAGTCGTTGTGGTGCATAGCTTATTATCTTCCTTATATCAAGACGTCAGACACATTCAATAGTCCATGTAATTTAATTGGGATAGTCAGTATCACCTTGCTATCTTAGAGAGTCTTCAATAAACTTTCGATAATAATCTTATGAAATCTTTGTTCCATTTGGGTCGTTGATCGCTTCCATCCTCGCATTGCTTTTAACTTTCGTCGGATCCATATGGATTCCTTCTCAAGACATAATGTGTCCAAGGAATATTACCTCTTAAGCCGAATTCACCTTAAATAAACTTGGTGATAATCTATTTGACTCTCAATGTCAAGAAGATAGTTTCTCATGAGTTCTTCATACTCTTTCTTACCCTTCGAATAGATAGGAATATCGCCCATGATGACTAAGATAATTGTCTAAGTATGCGTGGAACAATAGATGAGGTTCCCGAATATGGTCATGATTAGTTGATACGAATGGCACGACTATAAACTTATAGTGGCCACATCTTGTTTGGAAGGCCATTTTGGGTACATTTTAGCTCGTACCTTAAGTCGATTATAATCCAATCGAGATCGATTCTCGTGACTACTCGTTTCTTCCACCGACCGAATACTTGCTATTTCCTAATGGATTATTTACTCTTGATAATCTATACACTTTCTTAATGGTTATCTTTCTCTTTGACAAGCAACTTGGGTACTTCTTAAGTGATGCTCTAGGTCCGATGAAACTTAGATTTTATAGTCTTGAATCCTTATCCTTTCACCTTCTTGAATCCATTCATTAAAGGTACTTTTGACATGGTTTAGCAATGGTTCTAACTTGATAGCGGAACTCTAGTTGCTTAACATATCTTGCTAAATTATCGAATATCTAGAATTTCTAACAATTTCCACATCCTCTATTTCATTTTCGCTTTCATTTACCACTTAGATAAATAGGGAATGCCGACATCCCTTCTTGTTTATTAATCTCCTTATTCAGTGTGGGTATGGTCGGAATTTCTTCCTCCCGTGGATTCCATAGAATTTGTAACTTGTCAAGGTATGGATCGAAACTTCCTTCCTTGTCGGAATCGCATGGTTTCACTCAACCAATCTATTCTTAAGATTATGCCTATATTCCCTATAGGTGATATGTTCAAATGATTTACTAAATCTCTAGTGATTCTAGGTTCAAGTCTAAGTTCGGGCTAATATGTCTCGATAATCATGATTTCTCCTATGGTAAAAGATTCTTTTTCCTAATTTGCCTATTCGCACTTAGATTCTAACATATCCACGCATGCTTTTATGCGATGAAAAATTATAAGGTACTTTTTTCCTAACTAAGGTACTATAGGTACGTTGAAAAGTTTTTCGCACCGACATGTTTCGGGTTTGTTTGTTCCGTCCTCGATTTAACGCATGCTCCCTGGCCGTTGTTGTTGGCGGGTACTTGCCATTGTTGGTATTGCTTTGGTTGCCATGGTTCATACCGGGGCTGGTATCAGATAGCTGAGTTGTTGGATTTGGCCTTGTTGATTTGGCCTTACCATTCTTATCTGACGCACTGGCATTCATTCTCATAGTGGCCCTTCATGCCATTTATAGCACCTAACATTGCCCCATATACCCCCTGCATCCTATTGCATTGGGCAGTGAGTCCTCATCTGCTCGTGGACCTCCCGTAGGTGAGAAAACACGGTCTCTTACAACCTTATCCGGGATACCCTGCTACCTTTCCATGGTCTCGTATTGCTTGTGTTGCCATCATTTCTTGAAATTATTATTAAACCGCCTTCCATTTCCTCTTTCCGTTGTCACCAACATTACGTGATTGAGGTGTAGCTTGTCTTCGTGCATCGCCGCCTCGATATGCAAAGCTCGATTAAGAGCTTCTTGTAAGTCAATTCACCATGACTTGCCGAGACATCCTTATCTCATGTCTTAATCCGATCTAAACTTTTCGCCATTTTCATATCGATTTACTAGGTCTGGGCGCATTCTTGACATATCGCAAAAATGTGATCGTACTCTATTACAGTTTTCTTTCTTGTTTTAAGTTGAAGAATTCAACTTCTTTCTTCTTTCTATAGCTCTTTGGAATGTATTTCATATATTTCGCCTTTAAAGTCTTCCCATGTGAAATATTCCATTTGCCTGGGTAATAGTCTTTTCCTTGCTTCCCACCGTAAATCCGGTCCCGTGAGTGGAAAGTGACATGATAATCTTTCGAGTTGTGCAATGGAGGAATCGAAAATTCTCTATTGTTCTAACCCATCTGCTCAAAGATTCGGATTTCCTTTCCGTTAAAGATGGTGGGTTTTGCCTAAGGAACAATTCTATTCTCCTGTCGGGTGGAGGTGGGTGGTACTCGTATCTCTTCTCTTCGCCCGTGGAATATGGCCTATCCCTCTACCTCGTCCCCTTCCGCGCCTCTGAATACCTTGTTCAGTTCGTCTGCGGCATTCTCGATAATGCAAGAACGTAGTTAGTCTTTACGTAACGCTTATCGCAATTTATATAACATCTTTATGCAATCTCAAAGATAAAATAGCCTTAACAAAACCATTCACTTTTTTCATGCTTATCTTGTCACAAAACCCATCTAGGTCGCCATTCATTACTATATCTCTATTCGGGGTATCTTTTCATTGTTTGTTTGAGTATTAGGGATAGCCTAGTTGTTCGTATATCTCATTGATTATGATTCATCGATTCTTACTATTATTGGTTTAACCAACGCCTCTAATATTCGAATTAGATCCGCTAAGCATAATCTTATCTTATGGATAACAAGAGGCTTATTAATGGAGATGCTTTTATTCCTTGTATACTCATAAAATGAGTTTCATCTACCTCCATACTTTAGACATGTCCAACCTACTAATGAGGTCTCAAGGACAAACAACTATCTTAAAAGATAAGTTGTATTCTTCTTGCTATAATATAATAAGAGGTGATTATATCCCACGATATCATATACTTTTCTTTACCTTTACTCTAGCACTCAATGCTAACGAGTATTTCGCTCAGTAACTTAGTCATCATACACTTACTTGAGGTATATCAGACTGTCATCAAGATTGGGAAAGCCCATTAATGGTCGATCCACCTATGTGTATTATAAATATATCTCGTCTCATTGAGAACTTCTTTACATCATATCTTGATGTCTATTGCTGACCGATTTGAAACTTTAGGTGACAAGATACGCCAACCTCGCCATATTTATTGATTTCATAGATCAAGAAAATTTCATCATAACAACTTTCAAGCGGTATGATTTCACCATTTAAGATGACAACTTTGGTTTGAATCAACATGTTCTTGAACCGAATAATTGGGAGATAGGGTCCAAGACCGTAATAACAAATACCGATTTCTTTGGTCATACGGTGGCCATCCCGGCACAAATACTTTCTCACACAAGGCTGGTTTCAAAGATCATCAGATAAAATTTTTGTTTTGTAAACTTCTTTCGGAGAAAGTGAGAAACGCAAGTGATTTCTCATTGAACTAGGTCATGAGTTAAACTCGATGACGTAAATTGAGTAGAACTTGAAACCTTATACAACTTGTAATAGGTTATCGACAAAAGTTCTCATGTGTATAGCTCTTCTTTACTACTGGGAATCTTACTTTCTAGCAAAGATTCTAATATTCTTGCTATACCGTAAGGTTTTCGCTTTTACGGCATCATAGGACTAGTCTTTAACTGATTCTCAATAATTGAAGAAGGAATCAAAGATTCGGTCCTTCATAAGAAATATAGTAACTGTGATAGAGTACGTAGCAAACCGTCAGAATCGAATTCAAAAGAGGAGAACGAGCTAAAGTCAAACATCAAGAAGATCGCTTTGCTGGCGCCCGTAATCAACCAAGGTGAACTCGAATTGCTAAGATCTAAATTAAAGAGGTCGACGCCAAAGTCGGTCAAGGTTGATGTCAAGTCGAGCATAAAATGCCGACGTGGTTCACTTTATGTCTCTTTCTTCTCGCTTTAAAAACTCGTAATGTTTTCACCGATCTTTGTTCTCGCTCATGTCGATACTTACTGTGACTCGAAAGAACTAAAGTTCGATTCTTACTTCTATGTTCCGCGATAAGTGATCATGCTTCTTATCACGCCTATGTTCTTTCGGGATATCATACCCATCGTTGAAATAACTTTGAAATTTGAAATATATATTTCAAAACCTGTAACATAACTCATGCTCCCTTCAATTTCAAGAATTCAACATATAGTACTTTTGACATATCAATGTCAACACTTTCTCATATAACATCATCATAACATAATCATAACATTCTCCTTATATCATCATCAAATATCATAATATGTTGGTAATGATCCAACAACTATCACAACAAAATCCTCATTGACTTCCACGAGTTCAAAACTTCTTTGACATCTCAATGTCAATACTTCTCATATCACTTTCAATTCTTCTCAACATCAAACATTATTGCACATTCGCAATTACTTTCACTTTCAAGAATCTTTATTCATAACTTTCATTCACGTAACATTCTTTTAATATAACATTTCTCCTCATAAACATTCCTTCTCATCATTATTCACTACTTTCCTTCTTAAATACCTTTCATAATTTTTATCTTTTGGAAACATCATTTTCCATGTTCAAACTTCTTATTCCAAAATTTTGAGAAAGGGCATGTACTTTCAAACTTTTCATTTCCAAACCGAGAAAATCATTTACTCAATGCTTATTAAATCTTTTGTTTTCCATGAATATGTAGTCCCATACCTACATATTTCGAATCCTTCAGTTCCTGAATATGCAGCCTCATACCCATATTCTTAATCTCTCCTAATTCTAACTTTCATTTTCGAAAATTCATTTCACTTTAATAACTTTAACTTTCCAACTTCCGATCCTTATTCTCAAAACTATGAGAAAATCATTTACCTTTTCCGGTTGAGCTTGATGTGATGGAGTGTTGAGCATAGTCATCGATCTCTAGAAGTCTAGTGACTCTATCTAGACTCAACTTTGAAAGAAGTTTTGGGTTTACTGACGACCCGCCTCGATACCACGTAATGTACCGCCTTTCCAAAGTACGGATTAACGGACCGCTATTAATTACGGGATTAACAAGTGAACAAAGACTAATTATGGAACCATGAGGTATATGATAGATAAATTTCCAAAACTTTATATCATTTAATATGACACATATATCGTATATATGAAATCGATCATTTCACTCTTCGACAAAAGGGTTCAACTCAAAACATAACCTATATAACTCAGCAGTGAAAGACATGTGATTACACATATGACGATATGTAATCAAGGCTATACTTATCGACGCCGAAGACTCCAACCGCTCAACACTTCAACATCCACATCAATCGCTTCAACCCCATTTAAAAACAAATATGTGGCAAGACAAGAATGCACTTAGTGGGCTCATGCCAAAACATTTTCTTTATTTACACCGCCCATAAGTAAGACACAAAGGTTTTAGTTGAAATGCCTTGTGCTTACTAAACATTTCTCATTTTCAAAAGTCGCCCGCCATATTTTGTCTCATGATCCATATCGCCGTATAGTAATATCATAACATCATCACATAACGCATCACATAACATCATCACACGCTGGTAGCGAACCAATAACTTTCAATATCATCATGCCACCTAACTCCACATATAGTATGACATCACATCAGATCATCATACGCTGGTAGCGAACCAACAACTTTCAATATCATCATGTCGCCCAACTCCACATATAATACGACATCACATCAGATCATCATACGCTGGTAACAACCAACAAATTTCAATTCATCATTCCAACCAACTCCACACATAACAATATCATATCAAATTAATCCTAGCTGTATTCGTGATCCGGCTTAGGAACAAATATCATTTCTCATAAGTCTGGAGGACCCAACAACCGATTCACTTTCATATTTCAACAACATGATAGATCATATAAAAACATAAATACTTGGGCGGTAATCATCATTTCTCAACCGAAAGCTTGTAAATAAATACTTTCAGATTTGGCAAAATAAATAAAAGTGGTTTTCGAATAAAGCCCACCCGCACGAGCTTTTCAATAACGCTCCTTTCTAAGTCGAAAGCTCAAGTCCACATCCCACCTTAACGTAAGAACTATTTTAGTACATTGATCACGCTCGAGAGAGACGAACATAGTCTATAACGCTCTACGCGCCAAATAAGGCTAACGCCGACTTATTTTGACGCTTCCTACTCAATTAATGTCGATTATAAATTTTCTCAATTTATAAGAGATATTCTACCTTTTAGTATATAATGTACGCTTTAATGTACTTACGTAACGCACGTTACATTGTTACTAAACGCACTACGCCACAGATCCCAGACATCGAATTACGTGCCCTTTCGACCTTGGTCAACATTTTTGGTCAACTATTTCACCGAGTCAACAAAAGTCAACAATTATGACTTTGGTCAACAAAATCAACATTTGGATCTTTTCAATTATTTATGAAATTTTGTTATTTTATGTCAACTTGTTCTAAAAATTCTCATAAAATCATACTATGTCTAAAACATTGTTTTAGATCATATTATGTAATTATTCTGATAAAATAAAATTATAACATTAATACACATAGGTATAGTTTTCTACATTCCATTTAATCAACTAAACATTTTTCAAAAATTCCAATAAATTCATATAATACTTAATCACCCTTAATTATCCTTATTATAACATAATTGTTATTTATTATGAACTATGAATTTAATTTACCTAAGTCATATTCGAAATTTTCGACTTAGGTCCAAATAATTTTATAAATTTCAATAAATTCACACAACCATATATTATGAATCTACATCATCAATATGATATGATAACACTTAAATATGGTTCATATCTCAATATCATATCATATATTATAATTTTCAAATTCATGAACTTAGTACTAAAGTTTTTCAAAATTCTATATAAATTCATATAAGTTTATTTAATATCCTAGATTATGATTTCATGCTTAAATCAACAATTAAAAATCATAATCATCAACATATGGTACCTCATGATTTCGGTCCACTTTTAAAATTTAATACATGCTTAATTTTTGTGATATAATTATAATACATGCTTAATAACATCATATAAACATATTATCTAAACATCTTAGCATATGATATGAAATTTTCGAAAATCACTACGAACAAACTAAGCTTATAACATAAATTTAACGGACTAAAATCGAAAATTCTAGCATGTATATGTAGTCAGAAGAAATCTAACCTTTAATCGAATCGATTTAATCCGGATCCTAAGGTTTATTTGCTAAGAATTTGGGATCAAACTGATGAACTCTCTCTTTTCTCTCTTCAAATTTTCGATCCTAAGTTGTAGTGAGAAATTGTATGCGCTTAGTTATATTTATAAGCATACAGCAAGGTGGATAATTATTAATGAAAATATCTAAGATCCACTTCGCTTCATAATCTTATCTTTATCCTTATCATATCTTATCTAAATCCTTATCATATACAACTCATCATGTACCTTATCCCTTAATTAGATCTATCAGATCATAGTTTAATTAAAATCAACACCTTATACATGTATTGTGTGTGTCGCTATAAGTAATAGCCTAGATAGATTTTTATATTTTTTTCTTATACTATATGCTTTATTATATCATATTATTATTTAATTAATAATTTGTATCATAATTATCAAGAATTAAAGAATTTATTAATTTGCACACCAAATGTGAAGTTTCGCCATATTTAATTCATTAGGATAAGTTCTTAATTTTTTCATGACACATACTATATTATAACTATATTATAAAGTATCCTTTTGAAAAGTCAAAATTTTCAACTACAACAAGTTGGCATTAATATATAGTGTGAAATTAATAAATTTTCAACCTATTTATTCAAAGATTTCGCCCCTATAATGAGCCAAGGATTACTTGTTTAACTTGTTAACTACTACTACTTTACACCTAATATATGATAAGATCCTAATCATGTTCATTCATTAATTGTAGGATGATATTTTACATAAAATCATACTAAAATCCTCAAAATTGTCGCCACTTTGGCACAAGTGTACCTACACTTGTGCAAGTTGTATACACTCCATTTTATCCTTAATGATGTCATAATAATATAATAATTATCATATATCATTAATCGAATAAGAATAAAAATTAATTTGTACTTAAGAAACCCTAATTTTCGATAATCACTAAGGAAATTCCAAACATTTTATTTCTTTGTATAAAATAGCTACTACATAGTTATGTGACATATTATATATCTTAGATAATAAATTTAATCATGAAGAGTATTAAAAACAATTTAGATTCACAAATCCTATTTGGGAAATTAGGGTTTTCAAACCCTAATTATTGGGGCCTAAATTCTATAATTCTCTAGCATTATTTTGATGATAAATAATTCTCCATATCATAAAATAATTATAGGAATTTGAATTTTATAATCCACGATCGTGATCGAGTATCGACTCATCTCTAAAACCGACGTTTGAAACGCCTCAAAATTCTCATAGCGAATTACCTCTAAAACGTTTAAAAATAAAGTTGTAACAACTTTACTTATTCCTATAATAATAGGAATTTCAAATTTAGCTTAACGCTTAATAATACAGAAGACGAATCGTCAATTTATTCGACGTTAGAAAATTACGCTCGCAGGAATATCGAAATTATATTCCTTAATTTACTAAGCATCGTCGAATCTCACACGTAGAATTATCTAATTATGCTTGGTCAAAGTCAAGAGTCGATTTAATTAAGATTTTAATTATCGAGACTAAACCCAATTACGATTTATATTATCGTAATTAAGCCGCTAAAACCATGGATATTACACATGCCTTCCCATAACAAGACGGTATGGGCTCATTCCCAAGATACTCAGACGCTGTATGATATGCCCAGAGCGTCATTCGCTTTGTTTGCCCAATCTTTTCGAGGGCCACGTCTTCTCGAGGATGCCTTGATTTGTCTGTGCTTGTTTCGGCCCGACCGATCGCCCCTGGTGGTAAGGTGGTGATTTTGTGCGTGATTCCATTCTTTTCATTAGTTTTAATGCCTTATCACAGTAGCTTCCCGCCATCACTAATGATTGCTCTGGAAATCCAAACATGCATAAGATGTTTTCCCGCACAAACTTGAGTACAATGTGAGAATCACATGTCCTATGGGATAGCTCAACCCACTGGACACATAATCAACGTCAAGTAAAATATACTGCATTCATAGATTTGGGGAAAGGTCCCATAAAATCTATTCCCCAAACATCAAAAACCTCAACTACTAAGACGTTATTAAGAGGCATCTCATTCCTACGTCCAATTGAGCCTACCTTTGACACCGATCACAAGACAAACAATAAGTAGAATCTTTGAAAAGAGGGCCAAAATAATCCTCGATTGTAACACCTGTGTGCAGTCTTTTGTCCTCCAAAATGTCCACCACAATGAGCTTATACACATCTCAAGGACTTTGTGTGCTCCTCATCCGATACATCGACGGATCACCTCATCCCTCCCTAACTTGAAAAGATAGGGATCTTCCCAATAATATTGCTCGGACAGAGAAAGAAAACGCCTCTCCCGGGAGGTAAGGTTAGCTCAACTCAAGACATGCTAGATAATTAACAATGTCAAGATACCAAGGCATAGAAGAGGCACTATAAGCATGCTCATAAGGGAAGGATGTGACGGGACCTATAGTAGACGGGAAGGGACTATCTAATCGAGACAAATGATCGGCAACGACATTCTCACTACCTTTCCTATCCCGAATCTCTAAGTCAAATTTACAATAAGAGCACCCATCTAATAAGTCTAGTTTCGCCTGGTTTGGTCAACAAATATCAGGGCAAGTGCGTGGTCACTATGTATTATTACTCAACCAATGATGTAAGCACGAATTTATCAAGAGCAAAATCACAAAGAAGCATCTCTTTTTCTGGTTGATAATTTACTTGAGCAGGATTAAGAGTTAAGCTTGCATAGTAAATCACACGCAACATTTTATCAACCCGCGACCTAGACACCCACAAATAATTAGAAGCATCACACATGATTTCAAACTAAGAGACCAACAGACCGAAACTGATGGGCACTACTCAATCTCTCCTTCAACGTAGTAAAAGCATTTAGGCGTTATTATCAAAATGAAAAGGAGAATCATGAGCTAATGATCTACGATGGGGTCATATTTTGGAAAAGTCCTTAATGAAACGACGATAAAAAACCAACGTGACCCAAGAAACTCCTTATTCCTTTAACATCCTTTGGGGGGTAATTTTTCAATCACCTCCACTTTAGCTCTATCAACCTCTATCCCCGACTAGACATGACTCGTCCCAACACGATGCCACTCACGGACCATAAAACTGACTTTTCTCCCAACTTGAGTAAGGTCAGATTCCACACAACGACTAAGTACATGTTCAATCTTTTCTAAACAATCATCAAATGAGAATCCAATCATAGAAAAATCATCCATAAAGATCTCTACAAAGTCTCCTATCATGTAAAAGATGACATCATACATCACTGAAAGTACCGAGTATCATGCAGTCCGAATGGCATCATTCGAAAAGCATATGTTCCAAATGGGCTCGTGAACGCAGCTTCGCTGATCCACGGTCTATAGCAACTGTAGTAACCCCAAGCCATCAAGAAAACAATAAAATTCATTACCACCAACTTATCTAACATTTGGTCAATGAAAGAAGGGAAAATGATCCTTTTGTGGAAGCATTAAGCTCCGATAGTCGATGCACATCCGCCATGCCAATGCGGGTCTCGTGGGTACCAACTCCTTTCTCTCGTATACCACCGTTATTCCTCCTTTTTGGGCATGACATGGACTGATCGACCCATTCCGTCAAGAATTGAAAGATGATTCTTCTCGCTAGCGCTTTAAGATCTCCTTCTTCACTACCTCACCGAAGCACGGGTTAAGTCTCCGTTGTCCATCCTTCTTCGATCGCCCATCTTCAAGTCAGATCTTATGCATGCACATGGCAGACCGATTCCTGATATCTTCCAACTCCACCGAAGCAAGCTTATGTCGCTTCAACACGAAAACCAACAAGATTGTTGGTACCCGTGAGTTCAAGCAGAGATGGTCATGGGCTCGCCATTATCCCGAGGAAGACATACTTCAAATTCTTGGAGCTCCTTCAACTCTAACTTCTCTTTCGTGTGGAGTCTACTTTTCCTCTTTATCGGTTTTTCAAATTCGGCTCCAACATGAGCCTTTCTTCCATGTCCGCCGATCCTCAGATACTTCCTCCACTGTGATCCGCACAAAAGAAATCTCGCCAAGGCATCAATCGAGTCTATAAAAGAACAGCTAATTGAATTAATTGATGGTATGGCCTTATTATTATGCACAAAATGACATTGTTTCCTAGACGGTCATCCTAATATTTTCATTTTCCACATCAATCAAGGTATTAGTAGTGGCCATAAAAGGTCGCCTCTAATAGCAGGTATGGTCTCGACCATTTTCATGCACATCGCCTATCTCTAACACCATAAAATCCAGTGTACAATCAGCCACCTACACGTACAAGAATATCCTCTACAATTCCCCTAGATAGTGGATGTAGGCGATCGGCTAATTGTAGACTCATACCAAGAGGTTTCAACTCTCCAATTCTAATCTTGAATATGTAGTGGCATAAGATTAATACCGCCTCCTAAATCTAGCATACGTGCTTCCTTACCATTTCCCAAAGCAATTGTGATGACTTAAGCACCGGATCCCGTTATTTGCGCGAAGTGGTTCTGATAATGGAGTCACACCTCGATACCATCACAGATTCATTATCGACAAACCTCCCTTCTTTTATGCAAGTTCCTAAGAACTTAACATGAGCAGAACATTGCGGATCACATCCAATAGCGGCATTCACATTAACCTTGAAAGCATTTTGTAGAAATCGAGAACCGCTCTTGCTTCTCATTTTCAATCGGCTCGGAATGGCACCGTGGCTTATAAGGGTTTCTGCCTTGTGCATTGTCACTGTCCTCCTCGCCACTTTCTCCTTTGCTCTCTTTAACAACCACTCTCCTCCACTATCTGTCCTCTACGATCTCGGAGTTGCACCTTATTATCCACTTTCTTCCCACTGGAGAACAAGCATCGCTGAGCTTGGTGTGGCCGGAGCCCCTATCCCAAGATCCTCTATGTCTGTTGTTGTCGCGATTGCTGACAAAGACCGTAGATCCGTCCGATCGTACTTCAAGAAGCTTAATGGTCGATCTTGTTCTTCTCTGCTAACTTGCTCTCTTGCATAAATGGCCAAACTATCCTCCATGGATGATTTCGAGGAGCATGTTGCCGGTGGAGGTTGGTAAGGTCCAGGGTACGGTCAAGCGGGCGAGGAACCGCAGTAAGGATAGCGCTGGCATTGCTGTAAGGATACCATCCGTATGACGGCGCGATATGCCTGCTAGGATCGTGCATCTGACCATAACCTCGCTGCTTGGGATACCTGAGTGTATCGCAGCGGTACCGCTGCAGGTGAGGCGCCGAGTCTGTGGTTTTGATCGAGCTAAAACACACTCAAATTCACTCGCAATCGCGAGTAATTGTAGCGTGATAAGTTAACCCAAGTCGCCTCTCAAGGAAAACTTAATGGCTATTGTTCGTGTCGCATGTAAGCGATTAAATCCTAAACATTCTAATACCAACGAGGATTTGGAACATGCAGAATTGAAATACGGAGAATTAAACAAAGATCCTAAGCTGGGGTGTCAATCCCGAGCTATACTAATAAAGCGATAAATCTAAACCGGGTTGTCAATCCTTAGTTGAGCTACGAAAGGATAAATCAAAAGCGATAAACAGCATATGCAATCATATTATTCATAGGGTTTGTCAATCCCTAATCTAAATCTAATTGCAAATAAACGAAAGCAGAAATCATTAAGCAAATTAAACCAACGGAACAAGAAATCCAATCATCATACTATGAATTGATTACAATAAAATCATCAAACAATAAACCATGAAGTTGATTCCATTAAAATCTCAAACAAAGCATGTAAATGTTCAACAAGAATTTAGAAACGAATCGCATAAATTGAAAGGAATTAAACCGAAATTAAAACATAGATTGTATCTCATAAGTTGCTCAAGAAACTGGAAGAAAAGCGAGAGCCACAGAGCCACGAAAATCAGAACCGAGCAAGTGAGGAACGGCCCCTTTTGTGACCTAAAACGCGCATATATATTATATAAAGAGCGAGCCTACTTATATTGACGCGCTCAAGAAACATTCGCTGAATATGAACGCCGGCCGTGTGAGCGCCAGGCTGAGGAAGTATTCTACTTTGTGAGCTCGCCAAGGTGAACGCGAGGGAGTTGGCTTGAGCGCTGCTCAGGGAGTTGAGCCTTGGAGTCGGAGAAGGCGAGAAAGGAGAACCTGGCTGACTGAGCGCTCGAAACAGATGAAATGGAGTGAATCTGCTCAAAATTGTGAATGCGCAGTTTTGGAGGCGACAGCAGTGAACCGCGTTCACATGTGAACCGCGTTCCCTGGCGAGCATTTCGCGAGGCGCGGCGCGACACGCTTATGCATTGTATTTGTTTTGGCCGCTCTCCTTCTCCGAACTCGATTTGCACACGGCTTTCGCCACGGACTCCTATCACAACGTACTTTACTTCTTATGAAGGAAAAATCTTGATTCTTTCTCCAAAAGTCATGAGTATAATTGAAAGTGTTCAGCGGCGGCGCGACTGGGCGAGCGGAGGCACGGCGCGACTTTGAAGAAATGATCCGCTCTCCCTCGCTCAACTCCGACGATCCGCTTGCACCTATGAACTCCTGTCGCGATGCTCTTCAATATACCTTATCCTTGGCACATCCAATTCATCCTATTTTAATGCCGTTTTCTACAAAACATCGAAACAACGAAGTAAGTCCGAATCGATAAATACTAATCAAACGACGGCATAAATAGACAAACCATAGAAAATGACACGAAAACAATACCAAGAATCATCACAAAATCATACTAAACAACTCCCCACACTTATCCATTTGTTTGTCCTCAAGCAAAGTCTATACTAATAAGAGTTAAAATAACTCATGCAACTTTACTCTTATTCTAATCAATCAAACCTTATTGCATTCCCCACACTTGGTGTTTACAATGAATGCTAAATCAAAAGACAATATTTCCGAACTCTCCGTTAAGGTGAACTAACTAATGTGATCACCTTTAGCAACAAGTTTCTTTTATAAAGCACAAAGAATGTTTTAGTAGATTTTGGAATAATATTCGAAAGGTGCACTCGATGAACTCGAGTCTCCTAACGTGGTTTCCCATGTCCATTTCTCAAATTATGAGAAAGAGGACATAATCCCATCCTCCATTTCAACAATCTCAACAAGATATGAGCTTATTCTCCTCATTTTCTTCTTCTTTTTCACACATTTTTTTGTATATATAAATGAAACAAGTATAGCAACCACAATGTTAACACTACCCTAACATTAGCCGGACAAATCACATCAATTTCCCTATTCAATTTCTATCAATCACAGCCTCGCTAATTCACATTATACTCAAATCATATATCACCAAAAGTTTCGAAATTCAAAATCAATTGATCAATACCAGTAGTTCGCTTGCACAAATCAAGATCCTAACTTACTCGCATAGACAAAGCTTACATCCAAACAATCAAAATAAGCATGGTACGCTATTAAGCATACGAAAACTATATATCACGCACACAAAACCGAGTAAACATCCCCACATTTTAAATCGAGCACCGTCTCCCCTGCTCAAAACATTGAAGCTCAAAATGACTATAGAGGATGATACTTCCCGATAATCGATTAATGTGCGTAGATTTGGAGCATCACGGCTTCATCTCACGCCGATGAAAATACGCAAACCCTTCTTCCCAATTTCGAGCAAAACTAACACAAAGACAATGATGCATCAAAGAACAACGAAACAAGCAAAAAGGGAAAGAAAGAAAAGAAAATAAAAACACCGTGGTAACTCCCACATTTCGCCTTAACGTCGTGAGCACGACGTAAACCGATCAACAACGGACTATCCATAGTCCTTCACCGCAGAATACCATCTCGCCAAAGCATCAAGATAAACCATATATGCACAAAGGACAAGAAAGAAAGCAAATAATCTAATCATTTAAGCACAAGTCAACATCCTATTCTCCAAAGAAAATAGATGACATCAATTCCAAAGCACAATACTTTGGTGAATTAGGATGTTGACATACTATAGAAGTTACTCGACTTTGTTATCACCGTGTCCTCCTCGGGAAACGACATCACATGTCGAGGCAGCTCTTTCACTTTCGAGGGTTTCGCGTGTCATCGATTTCATGCACCCACTCTTCCTCGTCACCATCCCGTAACAACTCCCTCGTGGCTCGATCTAGCACCTCATCCTCACGCACCCATTCTTCATCAATTTTCACCTCCTCGTCTGCTGCCGACATGTGTCTCTCCCACCCAATTTCAATAATGGGTCACTTTCTAGAACAAAGGATCCCGACCGACGGATTGGTTCGAAGTTCCTCTTAAGTTGCGCTGATACTCAACATACTTAGCGCAATCGTCCCATTTGTGCCTCTAAATGCTCAAGAGTTGCGCTCTATCATCCAATGGCGAACTCGATGGTCAATGGTCGCTGAGCCTCATAGGGTGAGCTTGAGGCTCTATATGCATCTTGTTGCAGAACTCGTCCAGCATTCCTACCATCATTTCTAATTTGTAGTACCGATTTTGTGTCAGCAAGATCCACATCCCAAGTCGGCATTTGAGGTGGAGGTAGCGCTGGTATGATTGCGGTGGAGGAGGCGGTGTATGTGGATATGAGTACGAGGTGATTGTTGGGTACTCATATTGAGGTGGAGGACGTGGTTGCTCCCAAGAGGCATTGTAGGATTGATCCTCAAGTGTCATGGAGGCGCTTGTTCCCAATAGGGATTGGAGGCTTGATCCTCATAGTACGTGGAGGTGGTTGATCCCAATATGGATTATGCTTGTTGCTCGATAGGATCAAACGCTGATGCTCGTAGCTCAACGGACATCCCTCGAAATTGAATTGGGCTCCTTCTTCGAAAGAAGAATTTGCCCAATATGGGAGTTTCCTCCCCACCGCTGACCACATTCACTGCGAACCCCGCACAATGACACCAACAATAAAAACAAGATCACACGCACGTGGGAGAAAATAACCAAACAGAAAGAAAAGAAAACAGAACAAACAACACAAACAATACGCCTAAAGTTTTCCACGACACGGCGCCAAAATTGATCGAGCTAAAATACACTCAAATTCACTCGCAATCGCACGAGGTAATATGTAGCGTGATAAGTTAACCCAAGTCGCCTCTCAAGGAAAACTTAAGGCTATTGTTCGTGTCGCATACGTAAAACCGATTAAATCCTAAACATTCTAATACCAAAGAGGATTTGGAACATGCAGAATTGAAATACTGAGAATTAAAAAGATCCTAAGCTGGGGTTGTCAATCCCGAGCTATACTAATAAAGCGATAAATCTAAACCTGGGGTTGTCAATCCCTAGTTGAGCTACGAAGCGATAAATCAAAAGCGATAAACAAAGCATATGCAATCATATTATTCATAGGGTTTGTCAATCCCTAATCTAAATCTAATTGCAAATAAACGAAAGCAGAATCATTAAGCAAATTAAACCAACGGAACAAGAAATCCAATCCATCACTATGAATTGATTACAATAAAATCATCAAACAATAAACCATGAAGTTGATTCCATTAAAATCTCCAAACAAAGCATGTAAATGTTCAACAAGAATTTAGAAACGAATTGCATAAATTGAAAGGAATTAAACCGAAATTAAAACATAGATTGTATCTCATAAGTTGCCAAGAAATCGAAGAAAAGCTGAGAGCGCATGAGCCACAAAAAATCAGAACGAGAGCAAGTGAGGAACGCCGCCTTTTGTGACCTAAAGCGCATATATATATATATAAAGAGGAGCCGGCTTATATTGAGCGCCGCTCAAGAAACATTCCTTGAATATGAACGCCGGCTGTGGGTGAGCGCCGACCGAGGAAGTATTCTACTTTGTGAGGCCGCCAAGGTGAACGCGAGGGAGTTGGCTTGAGCGCTGTCAAAGGGAGGCTGGAGTTGAGAGGCGCCAAGAGGAAAGGAGTGAACCGCGCTGACTTGAGCGCGCTGAAACAGATGAAAATGGAGTGAACTGGTGTTCAAAATTGTGAACGCTGCTCAGTTTTGGAGGCTGACAGCAGGTGAACCGGCGTTCACATGTGAACCGGCGTTCGGGCGAGCATTTGCGCGAAGCGCGCGGCGCGCCCGCGCGCGCGACACTGCTTTGCGCAGTGTTTTGTTTTGGCCGCTCTCCTTCGCCTCGAACTCCGATTTGCACACGGTTTTCTCCTACGGACTCCTATCACAACGTACTTTACTTTATGAAGTTCAAAATCCTTGATTCCTTCTCCAAAAGTCATGAGAATAATTGAAAGTGTTCAGCGCCGGGCGCGACTTGGGCGAGCGGAGGTGCGTCGCGACTTTGAAGAAATGATCCGTCTCCTCGTCCGAACTCCAATTGCGATCCGCTTGCACCTATGAACTCCTGTCGCGATGCTCTTCAATATACCTGATCCTTGGCACATCCAATTCATCCTATTTTAATGCCGTTTTCTACAAAACATCGAAACAACGGTAAGTCCGAATCGATAAATACTAATCAAAACGAGCGGCATAAATAGGACAAACCATAGAAAATGACACGTAAAACAATACCAAGAATCATCACAAAATCATACTAAACATGTTTGAACCCGAACCCGACCTGGCTCTGATTCTTCCATCGCGAGTTGATCTTGGTGGTTTTGTCATAGGTCGGCCTCGCTTATAGACAAGTGAAAACCTTGCATAGAATAGACCTCTACTCCATCTTCATATACGGTGCTCCATAATAGAAAAATATCTCTGTATGTCCTATTTCCATGCAAATTCCACAAGGATGCATAGAAATCGAGGAGGTGCGACGAACTCCCCGCGGGCAACGAACTCGGGTGGTGAAGGGAACTCACCGCTCATGTTCATCTCGTCATCTCTCTCATAAGCGCGCCATTCGCTCAGACTCGATCCTCGCTCCATCGAGTGAGTAAGATCGGCGTACTAGATGCCTTCCGAGGGAATTGCTCGCCATGCGCCAAAGATCTCATCAGAGCCTCGCTATGATATGAGCTATGTTGCCCTCGCGCTCATCAACCTTTTCCGATCGGATTTGGATCCCGCCATAGAAGAATGGCACAAAAGAACCACGGAAGAAGTGATGTGGGCATTGCCTCAAGCTCTTCAATCTTTCTCTTGCTTCATGGAACGACTCATCTAGATCCGCTGAAGCGTATAATCTTGGATCGAAGATCCTTGGTCTTCTGCTCGGATAGAACCTCAACATGAATTGCTCTACCACGTTGTTCCAATTTGCGGAGAGTCGGCGAAAGCTCATAAGCCAAGACTGGCTTTATCTTTAAGAGAATAAGAGAAACAACGATCTTCAACTGCTCCTCATTCGCCAAAAGCGAACGATTGCACCACTGATTATACTGTGATGAAGCTTAAGGCATCCTCATTTGCCATGCCATGAAAAGTGGGAATGAGGTTGAAATGATTTGCTTCAACTCATACCCACGTCACGGGCACAACACGATAGGATTTGTAGTCTCCCTATCTTAGGGCGAAGTAATCCCCATCGCGAGGCGTGTTTGGTCATGATTGTTATTCATATTGTCATGATTATTGTTTCACGGTCACCCTTGATCCTCGTGGAGATTCTTCAAACAATAAATTTCGATGGTAGTAAATCCTCCTTCAAGCTGAGAGACTGCCTCCTAAGCTATCACAAACGAGTGATCAAAATCCGCCACACAGGCGTCGGTTTCCTGCGAGTATACTTCACGAGGATGCCAATCTAGGAGTTAGACTTCTGGCCCTCGCATACACAACACTCGACAAGCGAGTTCAAATGCAATCTGTAGCAAAATAAGAAAGGCAAGGAGAAGAATAAAATCGAAAAATAGGTAACATTAATAAAACGCCTAAAGTTTTCCCCGAATGGCGCCAAAATTTGTTTGGACTAAAAGATCACTAATAAAGTCCTCGCAATCTAACGAGGTCATCCTAGCGAGCAAGTTGATCCGAGTCGCTCTCAAGGAAAACTTACAGTTGCTACTATGTCACACCTAAAGCAATAAATTCCTAAACACTCTAATCACAAAGGGTTGATTGATTACCTAGGCGAGGAATTATTAAAGAAAGAAAGAAAGACTAATTAACTAGGCGGAAATCGACAAAGCGATAAATTATCAAGAAAGAATTAAACCCTAAATCGAAGAACATGGAATCAAAATTATAAACCCTAGAACGAATCGAAAAGATTAAATGGAAGGCAAGAATACTTAAGCAAATACTAATATTAATCACAACCCAACATAAAAAGTAATAACAATCAACCGAAAAGACGGAATAAAGCGATAGAAGAAACTTACGAACAAAATCGAGCGATGGAATTGATATTCAAAACTTGTATCGAATCAAAATCCTTACAATAATTCTTCAATCAAAAAGAAAGAAAGAATAATAATTGAAAGAAGAAAGAAAGAGAATTGTTGAGAAGGCGCATGCCAAAGCAAAAATAATCAAGACGGAAAAAAAATTATGAAAGGTAGGGTTTCACGCTTTAAAAGAACATATATATAGTGCACGAAATAACGCAAGGACTCGACCAAAGCGCCGGACGCGCTTAAAAATAAGGCGAAATGTGCCTCGCCAGGCGGATGCTTAACGCTCAAACGACGGATGCAGCCACGGACGTGTGGACTCTCTCGGACATTCTTCACGCTCTCCGCCGAGCGAAGAAGACCGGACGCGATGACTCTTTGGTCGAATTCCAACTCTTCGCACGGACCGGATCGAGGCACGACGCAAAGAGTCACCGGACGAGTCATACTTAGGGCGCCAGTCGGACACGAGGAACGCTGACGCGCGCGCTCGTGAGGGCACCAACGCCGGACGCGTGGAAACTCCGGACGGGCGCCATGGATGAGGCGCCAGCGCCGGACGTGGAAACTCCGACGCCTTCTCGAGGCCTCACGACGCGAAGCGCACCAGAAGCTACGCCGAGTCCGCGCTGGGTGCTCAAAATGCTTTAAACATGATCATTCCCGCACAAAACCAAACGACCATGATTCCAATAATAGATGTTCAGAATAACCAAATAGGAAACAAATCGTATCAAACAAACAAAGAAAACCAAACAAAAACAAGCAAAACAGCCGACCCCACTCTTGCTCAAACAAATCATATCAATCAAACCTTATTGCTTTTCCCCACACTTGGTGTTTACGTATTCAAAGATAATGTGAAATAAATCTATGACCACAATTGATTTCCAATAAATAAAAGGGTAACCTCTCGGACACTCTCCGTTAGTGAACTAACTAACGTGGTCACCTTTAGCAACAAGATCCTTTTAAAGCACAAAGAATGTTTTAACAGATTATGGAACAATATTCAAAATAAAATCTCGATGAACTCGAGTTTCTTTCATGGTTTCCATGCCGATTTCTCGATTTACAAGAGGGCAAAATTCCATCATCTATTTCAACAATCCAACAAATTATTTCATATTTTTTATTCTTTTTTGTTTTTATTATTTATTTTAAAGGAAACAAGTATATAGATGACCACAATGTTAACACTACCCCTAACATTAGCGGACAAATCACATCAATTTCCCTATTCATTTTCTATCAATCACAATCTCACAATTCACATTACACTCAAATCATTTATCACCAAAAGTCTCGAAATTCAAAATAAGTCCGACCAATACCACGAGTTCGATGCAACAATCAAAATCCCAACCTTACGAGCAAAGAATAAAACTTGATTCCAAATCCTCATCACAAAAATTTATCACCATAAAAGCCCACAATACGCAAAGGATAAAACAATGCACCAACAATCATCACACAACAAACTCATCCTCACACTTAATTCGAGGATCGCCCCGGTCTAAACAATAAAAGCACAAATAATAAGAGGACGATCCCAAGTTTGGCGAACCAATGGCTTGCCCATTCTCAACACATCACATCCCATAAGACAACGCCGCACACGCATAAAGATGAAACACAAATTAAAAAGGACTCAAAAAATAAAAGATAAAAGAGAAAGAAAACAAAACCAAAACGTGGGTTGCTTCCACGGGCTTGTTTAACGCCATTAGCTCGACGTGTTTATTAGAGCAATGGTGGTGGTCCGTAGGGTCCGCCATAATCGATGCCACGAGCTCCACCGTGCCCCACAGACTAAACCATGTCTGCTCCATATAGGGCATAGACATCCCTTTATCCAGCCTTAAAACGACTTCACCACCTCTATAAGCATCGAGGTCAACTCCATTTCTTCAACAATTAGAAGTTCCGAGATGATCACCGACTTCCCTTGCTCATCCTCCAAGAACACATATTTCATCGGTAGTTCCTTCAATACCATTGTGGATCCGGCATGCCAACAAATTCCATTTCCCAGCCCTCTTCATCAACCGAAATCGCATGAACTACTTGACAAGATTCTCAAAGGACGGCCATATTCATCTGAGTCTAACTCTGAGACTACCACCTCTTCCTCCTTTTCTTGTAGTGACGAATATTTTCAGATGGCTCTTCCACTATACGGTCATCCGCTCGATCACCTGAAGGACAATGATCGCGAGCCTCTGTGGGTGGCTCGAAGTTCCTCACGCACATTGTCGCAACTCATCAAGCATGCTATTAACCCGTCCCATTTTCGCCTCTAAACGCCAAGTGAGGCGCCTTAGATCCAATCATTGAGTTACAGATCCATTCGCTGGGCTAACGATCCTTAAAAGATGACCTCCGAGGTGGTGGTGGAGGTGCTTGCCGATCCGCTTGTTGGTAGAATGACCGCCAAAAGGAGGTTGCCGAAAAAGAGGTCCTCACCGATGAAGTTGGAAGATGCTCCCACAGGATCATATGCTTGATGCTCGTAGTAGGATCATAGGGTTGATGCCCAAGGATCATATGCTTGATGCTCATAGCCCCACTGACATCCCTCGAACCTGCCTTCTTCGTTAGAAGAATTTGCCCAATACTACAACTTTCCTTCCCCACTGCTTTGACCATATTCGCATCCCGGTATCCCCGCACAATGACACCGACAACAAAAACAAGATCACACGCACCGGGAGAAAATAACAAAAGAACGAAAAGAAACACATAAAACAAACAACACAAACAATACGCTTAAAGTTTTCCCCGACAACGGCTCCAAAATTGATCGAGCTAAAACACACTCAAATTTACTAGCAATCGTGCGAGGTAATTGTAGATGATAAGTTAACCCAAGTCGCTCTCAAGGAAAACTTAACGGGCTTATTGTTCGTGCCGCACGTAAAGCAATTAAATCCTAAACATTCTAATACCAAATAGTTTTGAAGCAAACGGAATTGAAAACTTTTAAATAAACAAGAATCCTAAGCTAGGGGTCCAATCCCGAGCTAAACTAATAAAGCATTAATCTAAACCAGGATTTTCAATCCCTAGTTGTACTATGAAAAACAAGAAACGAAAGCAATAAACAAAAGCAATATAAATCAAAGGAACATGAAAACAATCCATCTCACTATGGAATAATCCAATAATAATCATAAAGCAATAACACTATGAAATTTTTTCGATAGACCGATAAATCCAAAAGCATAAATCCAACAAAGATAAAACTATAAACTAAATATTTCAAACGATGAAATAAAGGACATGAAATAATACCGTGTTTCTATCTATTGTTGTGAAGAACTCCCAAGAAAACAAGAGCGCTGTCGCAGAGAATAAAAAATGAACCGACTTATCGACCTAGCGTATATTTATATAAATATTCAGTGAGCGCGTTTGAGTCGCGCTTGGAAAACATTCTCGTAATGAAAGTAAACGCCGGTTCGTGAGGTGGCGGTTGGAAATAGTTCGCCTGCGAGGCCGCCGGCGGCGCGCGAGGGAGGGCGAGCGCTAGGTGACACATGGCGCTAGATGAGGAGCGGGTGCGGATGTCGAGCGCGGTCGGGCCGCAACGGCGTAAGAATGGTGAACGCGCTGGGCGTGGGATCGCCACCGAGGCCGGAGTGCGATTGAGCACGCTACGGAGAAGTGCGAGGAGGTGAACGCCGGTTGAGGAAGCTGATGGGGAGAGCTGAACGGGCGCCAAAATGGTGGAGAAGAGGCTGAGCGCGCCAATCCGCAACCGGCGCTGTGTTGGTCGAGCGAGACGCGCGCGCGGCGCACGGGCGATACGGCTTTGCGCAGTATTTTGTTTTCACCCGTTATCCTTTGTCCGAACTTCGATTTGCACACGGTTTCTCCTACGAACTCCTATCACAACGTATTTACTTCTTATGTAGGACAAAATCTTTGATTCCTTCTCCACTATTCATGAGAATCATTGAGTGTTCAGCGCCGAGCGCGAGGGCGCGCGGAGCGCACTGCGCGACTTTGAAGAAATGATCGGTTCTCCTCGTCCGAACTCCGAATTACAATATGTTTGCACCTACGGACTCCTATCGAGACGTACTTTACTTCTTATGAATGAGAAAATCCTTGATTCCTTCTCCAATATTCATGAGAATCATTGAAAGTGTAGGCTCTCTGCACCAAGTTCCACGCCGAGAGTTTTGTCCAAATAATGAGCTATTTCCTACATCAAATCAAGAATTAGAATTCAATCTTTATAAAATAATAACATAATAAATTATGCTAAAAGTAAAACTAAAGATCGATAATTTAAATCCAAAAGCATAGGAAAATACGACAAGATTCTGACTAAACAACTCCCCACACTTATCCATTTGCTTGTTCTCAAGAAAACTCTATACCAATAAGGATAGGAAGATAATTTATGCAACTTCACTCTTAGTCTAATCAATCAAACCTTATTGCTTTTCCCCACACTTGGTGTTTACGTATTCAAAGATAATATGAAATAAATCTAGACGGCAATTGATATCCAAAAAAAAAGGGTAACCTCTGCTCACTCCAACTCTCCGCTAGGTGAACTAACTAATGTGGTCACCTTTAACAACAAGATCCTTTTTAAAGCACAAAGAATGTTTTAACAGATTTTGGAACAATATTCAAAATTAAAATCTCGATGAACTCGAGTTTCCTTTGGTTTCCTTGCCCATTTCTCGATTTACGAAAGAGGGCGAATTCCATCATCTATTTCAACAATCTAACAAATTATTTTATATTTTTTATTCTTTTTTCTTTTATTTTTATTTTTAAAGGAAACAAGTATATAGATGACCACAATGTTAACACTACCCTAACATTAGGGACAAATCACATCAATTTTCCCATATTTATTTTCTATCAATCATAATCTCGCCAATTCACATTACACTCAAATCATATATCGCCAAAAGTCTCGAAATTCAAAATCTTGACCAATACCACGTAGTTCGGATGCAACAATCAAAATCCCAACCTTACGAGCAAAGAATAAAATTTGATTCCAAATCATCATCACAAAAATTTATCACCATAAAAGCCCACAATCGCAAAAGGATATAACAATGCACCAACAATCATCACACAACAAACTCATCCCCACACTTAATTCGAGGATCCTCTTGCTCTAAACAATAAAAGCACAAATAATAAGAGGACGAGAACTTCCTCAAGTTTGGCGAACCAATGGCTTGCCCATTCTCAACACATCACATCCCATAAGACAACGCCGCATACGCATAAAGACGAAACACAAATTAAAAAAGACTCAAAATAAAAGATAAAAGAGAAAGAAAACAAAACCGAAACCCGGGTTGCTCCCACGAGCGCTTGTTTAACGCCATTAGCTCGACGTGTTTATTAGAGCAATGGTGGTGGTCAATGGCGGTCCACCATAATCTGATGCCACGAGCTCCACCGGTGCCCGAGGACTAAACCATGTTCGCTCCGTATAGGCATAGACATCCCTTTATCGCCAGATCGAACCGACTTCACCACCTCCATAAGCATCGAGGTCAACTCCATTTCTTCAACAATTAGAAGTTCGCCGAGATGATCACCGACTTCCCTTGCTCATCCTCCAAGAACACATATTTCATCGGTAGTTCCTTCATATCATGGTCGGCATGGCAACAAATTTCCTTTCCTGCACTCTTCATCAACTGAAACCGCATGAACCACTTCGACATTATTCTCAAAGGACGGGCTCATACTCATCGGAGTCTAACTGAGACTACCACATCTTCCTCCTTTTCTTGTAGTGATAGAATATTTTCGATGGTCTTTCCACTATACGGTCATCCGCTCGATCACCTTGAAGGACAATGATCGCTCGAGCCTCACAGGATGGCTCAAGTTCCTCGCCGCATTGTCCGCATACCATCAAGCATGTTATTAACGTCCCATTTTGTCTCTAAACGCTGGCGCCTTTAGCATCCAATCTTGAGTTAACAGATCCATTTGTTGGGCGAACGATCCTCAAAAAGATGACCTCCGAGTGGCGGTGGAGGTGCTTGTTGATACCGTTGTTGGTAGAATGACCCGAAAAGGAGGTTGTGAAAACAGTCCTCACCGCTCGATGAAGTTGAAGATGCTCCCAGCAGGATTATAGCTTTATGCTCGTAGTAGGGATCATAGGTTGATGCTCCTAGTAAGGATCATATGCTTGATGCTCATACCGACGGACATCCTCGAATAGTCGAACGGCTCCTTCTTCGTAAGAATAATTTGCCCAATACGACGAACTTTCCTTCCCCACTGCTTGACCATATTCGCATCCGTATCCCCGCATTAAGACACTAACAACAAAAACAAGATCACACGCAAAGAGTAACAAAAGAACAAAAGAAACATAGAAAATAGACAACATAAACAATACGCCTAAAGTTTTCCCAAGAACGGCCAAAATTGATTGAGCTAAAACACACTCAAATTTACTCGCAATCGCATGGTAATTGTAGCGTGATAAGTTAACCCAAGTCGCTCTCAAGGAAAACATAAGGCTTATTGTTCATGTCGCATACGTAAAGCTATTAAATCCTAAACATTCTAATACCAAAGAGGTTTTTGAAGAAACGGAATCAAATACTTAAAATAAACAAGAATCCTAAGCTAGGTTGTCAATCCCGAGCTAAACTAATAAAGCATTAAATCTAAACCAGGGTTGTCAATCCCTAGTTGAACTATGAAAAATAGTAAAACGAAAGCAATAAACAAAAGCAATATAAATCAAAGGAACATGAAAACAATCCATCGTCACTATGGAATCAATCCAATAATAATCATAAAGCAATAACACTATGAAATTTATTCGATAGATCGATAAATCCAAAGGCATAAATCCACAAGATAAAACTATAAACTAAATATATCAAACGATGAAATAAAGGACATGAAATAATACGTGTTTCTATCTATTGTTCAAGAACTCCTAAGAAAATCAAGAATACCAGTCAGCAGAGAATAAAAATGAGAATCGACTTATTTTGACCGCAGGATATTTATATAAATATTGAGTGAGCCGGTTATGAGTCATTGGAAAACATTCTATAATGAAAGTGAACGCCGGTTTAGGAGTCGCCTTGGGAAATAGTTCGCCAAGCGAGCGCGCCAAGGGAGTGCGCGAGGAAACAGAGCACGCGAGGGAGCGAGAGGGTGAGCGTCGGGAGACACAGCGGCGCTGGATGAGGAGCACGCACGGTGTGGATGTCGAGCACGCCGAGGCCGCAACACGCGCAGGGCGTGGCGAGCGCCACCGAGCCTGAGCGAGGTAGGCGCTACGGAAGTGGGCAAGCGGAGGGTGAACGCCGGTTGAGGAGGCTGAGGGAGAGCTGAACGGGCGCCAAAATGGTGAGAAGAGGGTTGAGCGCGACTCAATCCGCAACCGCCGGGCGGCGGGTGAGTGAGCGCGCGACGGGCGCGGGCGATACGCTTGCGCAGTGTTTTTGTTTTGACCCGCTCTTTTCGTCGAACTCCAATTTACGACGGTTTTGCCTAAAGACTCCTATCGTAACGTAATTTATTTATTATGAAGGACAAAATCCTTGATTCCTTCTCCACTATTCATGAGAATCATTGAAAATGTTCAGCACCGGCCGAGCGGGCGCGGAGCGCACGCGCGCGACTTTGAAGAAATTATCCGCTCTCCCTCGTCCGAACTCCGAATTACGATCCGCTTGTACCTATGGACTCCTATCAAGACTTACTTTACTTATTATGAAGGAAAAATCTTTATTCCTTCTCCAATATTCATGAAAATTATTGAAAGTGTCGGCCTCTGCACCAAGTTCCACGTGGATTTTCGTTCAAATAATGCCCAAATAATGAGCTATTTCTATATCAAACCAAGAATTAGAATTCAATCTTTATAACATAATAGTATAATAAATTATGCTAAAAGTAAAACTAAAGATCGACAATTTAAATCCAAAAGCATAGAAAATACCACCGATTCTGACTAAAAGAGGCGCTTGTGGGTGGATTTTCTATGGGTCGATCGGTTTTAAAAAATCAGCAATTAGGTCCTCTTTTTTGTTTGGGCCATGGCTTTGTGCTGAAATTATGATAGATATTTTTGTAGTAGCCAACATCTCTAACTTCATAAAATGTCCTAATATTTGTGAGTTTTTTTTTTGGAGGATTTATTTATTTGAGTTTGAATCGGCTTTTAGGTAGCTTGGGAACAAGAAATTATCTCAACTTTATTTTCCCAACATTATCTCACGTGCATATTTTTTTTTATCATTTTCACAATTTTGTATGTGATCGTTTCCGTTGCAAAGTCTACGTAATTCAACTTCAAGTCTTTTGCTCAAGAGTCCATCAACTAGAGACTTCACATTTGACCAATCCAAGACTTCAACCTCTGATATGGCATCTCATTCGTCGAGATGTCATCCTTATTTTGTAGGAGTAGTGGTCTTGATTTTAGTAGACGAATGGCGCAACCATATCACATTGTTGTCCGCAGGGAAACTAGAAGTGATGCCATCAGAAGAAGGTTAGAAGTCGCAAAGATCCGCAAAGATAATTGAAGCCTAAGTGTTACAGAGATCGCCATAACGACTTCAACGAGCTAGAAGCGACTTTGGATAAGGAGCTTGAAGCTATGCGCCATTCGCAGGAAAGCCGAGTTGTGTACCATTTACGAAGAGAATCAAGCTGCGTAGTGAAGATCAAGATCATGACCTCAACAAGTTGGAAATCGAACTCATCAAGTCAAGCAATCTTCGAATCGAGTTTAGAGATATGGTGTTGAAACCATCAAGTCGAATAATCTTCAAAGCGTAACTAGCAACATGAGCTAGACTTAAGAAGTCGGCCATATTCAAAGCAAAATGACAACACCGAACCGAGTTAACAAGCATGAGTCATCTTCAAAGCGTAGATCCGCACTCGTAAATTGAGGTCATTCTTAAAATGTGTTGACAATGAAGTAGTGAATAATCCATCATCTTCGTCTTGTCCCATGAATGTTTTGTTTCTTTGTAATTTTCACCATATCTGTCTCTTCTAAGAGCTCATGTCATTTTCTTTAATGGTCCGAGCTCAATTTTGATCAACCAACTCAAGTATGAATTTATGATGAACTTTGACCCTACAACTTGAAGGAGAAAACACATATCATGACCGAACTTAGAAGATATCCAAGCGCCACGCACTTTTGAAAGGGATCAAATCAAACGTAGTTCAAAAGATCAACTTGTGTTTTAGGGTAGTGTCGTACGCTTTATACTCATGCGGGCCGAGTAACATGCGCTTTAGGCTCGTGCGCATGGAGCAATCTTGCTCATTGATTTTGATTTTTCTTCATAGTGACGTGCGCTTTAGGCTCGTGCCATGGAGCTATCTTGATTTTGTTGATTTTATCTTGAATTAACAAAGCTTAGGCTCGTGCTTCATGGAGTCAGTTTGATTTTTGTTTGATTTTCTTCGTGGTGACGTGCGCTTAGCTCATGTGTCATGGAACGCCTTCTTTTTGTTGATTTTGTTTGCGTGACATGCGCTTAGGCTCGTGCTTCATGGAGTCGTTTCGTATTTTGATTTTCTTCGAGTTAATAAGCGTTTGCTCGTGCCATGGATCGCTCTACTTGATTTTAATTTTTCTTCATAGTGACGCGCTTAGGCTCGAGGCCATGGAGTCGTTTGATTTTTGTTGATTTTGTCTTGAATTAACAAGCTTTAGTCGCTTCATGGAGTCGTTTTGATTTTTGTTTGATTTTCCTTGAGTTAACAGAGCTTTTAGCTCGTGCCATTGAGCATTCTTGTTTTTTTTGTTGATTTTCTTTCTTTATCAATTTTTTCGCTTTTGGTTTTCTTCATTTTTGTTTTTCTTTAATCTATGTACATATCTACACTCTTTCACCGCTACATTTCGTGGTAGTAGCACTTCAACAACTTTAGAGTTGTTGCCCCAACTTCCAAATCGTCGTCAAGGTCGACTTGCATACACCGTTAGAGATGTAGTCGATGAAGTTTGATGGTGATTCGAAGCGCTGCACAAATCCCAAACCCACTTTGGTATTCGGACCATATCATCCTTTTCTTCAAGTGAGGTTTCAACGTAGAGCTTCCTCGAGGATCGATCCAAAGATAAGAGTTTATATGCCTGGACCAAAATGCTTCGTGAGTTCGTTGTCTCAAGATTCTCCATGTTCGTAACATTACTTTGTTTTGGTCGAACAAACCCTTGAAGAGGTGGAGGAGTTTGTGACGACCCGACTTCTCAAAGAAATATAGATCATATGGATCGCACCGGTATGATAATGCATGGATATATACATTACTAATCAATAGATTTAGCCAATCAATTGCGAAAAATGCATAGACGAAGGAATAAGTTGTTTCGATACAAACTCGAGTCAAAGAAGGACTTGCCAAAAGGTTTAATGTTCAAATCTTAACCCAATCGTATGCAATTCAAGGAACGAGGTACGACCTCAAGTTCAATATGAAAGAGCCATAATCAATGATACCAACAAAACATCGTAGTTTGACAAGAATAAACGGTGAACATACATATGACGATGCATGCTCAAGGTTCTAGAAATCCTTTCAATTAAAGCAAAAACCACTACCACTTTGCACCGCCTTGCACTCATCATCAATCTCGCTCAACCGCACATCAAAACGAGATGCGGGTTAAGTACAAAAGTACTCGGACTCACTCACGAAAACATTTTCTATATAAAAGTTATTGAATCGCCCACAATAGCACATGAGGATTTTGTTGAAAGACTCATGCCTATCAAACATTTGATCATTTTCCAAAAGTGTCCAAGGACTATTTCATCCACGTTGTTCCATATCGATCATTCATTCATTCACAAGACTATGGAGTGGCCACCACACATAGTTGCCGTGACCGGTCGAGGTAGCTAACCTTAACACACAGTGTACACAATCCGAGTTAGTCCTCAACTAAGTCGGATCCGATCGTTACCCTTTTTTAACGTTGGTGGACCAACACATTACCCTTTTTTAATGTTGGTGGACCAACTCATTCTCATACCACGTTGGATATACCAACCTCAGATAGGATCACAACAAAACATAAACATTTGACAGTCAATAACAGTTCATAGAACAATATTTCATAAAGCTTTTGTAAATCATACTTTGAGATAGATATGCATATCATTTTTGTTTCAAGAGAGCCCATCTCAAAAATTGTCCTTCTTGGAATACCTGCTAGCGATCCTCTGTTGATTTGGTTTACGTCCACGCTAGACCTTGTCAACGTAAGAGATATAATTTAATACGTCATTCGTTTCGTTTGATAAGCATCATTAAGATTCGACAACTCAATATCTTTTAAGTCTTAGAGTTTCTGGATTTTAGGATTTTCATTATCGATACGACTCAGTTAACAATCTATATATATCGTCTATTAGGTTCGTCTCGCCATGACGATGAATGTCACTTCGACGTTGCATTCTTCCCTTCCATCGATGTTTCTCCACGTCATTTCGTATAATTTATGAATCCTAAGTCCATAACTATTCTTCGTCGTCTGTTAATGCGTATCAACGATTTCGAGCTCCAATACCTCATTCGTTACTAACATTTCCTCGCCATGTTTCTTGCCTCACACGTCCCATATATTCTATCAGAGAAACTCATATCTATAGTACACAATCAATAAAGGTTTCTTATAAATCAATCATCTTCTAACAATTGTTCTATAAATTAAAGTTGCTTAAATAATATTTTCTCAAGCATCTACTTGACATAATCAACTCATTAATATTTAATTAAATCTCTAATTTAATTAAATAGATCCATAATTAAAGCTTAATTAAATGGATCAATTTAAAAGTCTAATAATATTTGATTAATCAATCAAATTATTTTAATTCATTTTAGATATCCACTAATTAGGATTTATTTTCAATCACACATTTGTAACAAATTACATAAGGTCCATCTCATTATATAAGTAAATCACTTAAAAAGAATAATTCTCAAATTATCCTTTAACATAATTAATTAATTATGTTATTCAATTTCTAAAAATTAGACTTTATCCAATCTAATGAATTTAATTAACTCACTTTAAAATAATTTATATTTAGATTATTATTTAGTTAATTAAGAATTGATCTCAAAAATTTGATTATTAGATTTAAATCTAATATTTAATTAATATGAAATTAATTCAATCCTTAATCTAATCAAATGGATTCTAAAAGTAATTAATTCAAGTTTATTATCCATTTATATACTTAGCCCAATATTTAAAATAAGTCTAGGCTCATCCTCAATTTAATTAAAAGCTCATTCAATTAATTCAGGAGCCCATATCATTTAATTAAAAGTCCATCTCAATTTATTTAATTTGGCCCAAACTCGGCCCATTATCTTAAGTCCAAAGATATAAATGTTTTTCAGTCCAATGAATTAAACTAACTAAGCTCATCTCTTCTTTCAGCCCATTTAATAATTTCATTCTAAAGGCCCATATCAATTAAATTTCCAGAGCCAAACTAAATTCTCGGCCCAAAGACTTAAGGCCCAAACGAAATTAATAACGGCCCATATGATAAAGCCCATTATCAAAACTTAAAATTTAAAATCTTATCAGCCCAACACCATATTAAATCGGCCCATCCCATTTGGCCCAACATAATTATAATTCATGGCCTATCTCATAAAATAATTTCGGCCGGCCCAAATGAATAAGCCCAAAACAAATAATTAAAACTATACAACTAAACTAACCCTAAATTATATCCTAAGCTAGCCCCCCCAAACGCAAATTTTCAGATCTCTCTCTCTCATCTCTCTCGGTGGTGCACAAACCTACACAAGATCGCCGTCGCCGCCGTCACCGCCTCCACGTCCGGCCACCTCATCGCCATGCCGACGAGCCGCGCCGCCCCGACCTCGGCTTTCTCCACTCATTCACACTCACGCACACACGTGGATGAACACACACACATAATATCTCCTCCTCCATCTCGCCACTACCGTGTCGTCGTCTCCGTGAGCCACCATGTCCGACGACACCATGGCCGTCTCATCGACCCTTCATTCAACCTCGTCCCTTACGCTCTCTCTTTGTCCTCTATTTCCGCAAGCACAGACGCAGCACAAACATTCACAGCGCATGGATCCGGAATTGACGCCCAT
Source organism: Salvia rosmarinus (assembly GCA_036937905.1). NCBI lineage: Eukaryota > Viridiplantae > Streptophyta > Magnoliopsida > Lamiales > Lamiaceae > Salvia > Salvia rosmarinus. Next base: position 39,779,424 of record CM072821.1, on the reverse strand, counting down.
TTACCTTCGATCTACACACACCGCAGACGACCTCATCTTTTCGTGGATCTCGCTCAGACACACACACGCGCACAGAGCGCATGTCTCCCTCTCTCGATAACACTACCGCCGTCTCCTCACGTCTCCGGTCGTGTTCCAGCCACCGCACGATGTCCAGGCCCAGCGAGCGTCGCTATCGAGGAGGCTTGGCATCGCCGTCGCGTCAAAAGTCCGCGGCTCCATTTCTTTATCGCCGTTAGTTTAGTCTCATTTTTTTTTTTCGTTTGTATTAAATTCCTATGTTCTTGAGCTTAAAATTTCCAGCTCTATGTGTTCGTGTATGTTTGTAGCAGTGAACAAGTTTATAATTGTAATGTGAGATATCTGTAAATGGAGTAGGGTTCTAAGATGGAACCTTGGTGAGATTAAAGTATATGCTTCCTTCTTTTCTTTCAATCGGCAAGACCTGTAATAGCTTCAGGAAAGAAATGGAAATGGGTTGTCTGCTTAAGAATATGTTGAATGTTAAAAAGAAAGAAACTGAAATTTCATTACCTTACTGTTCTTCCTTTATTTCTTTGTCTCTGGAGTGTTGTGAGGTTGAGAGTGTAATTTTGAGAGTGGGTTCTCGTATGTGAATGAGTAGAATGGAATAGTTAAACAGAGGGCTGCAGATTTGGTATCTGGTTTGCAGAGGTGAGAGAGAGGCAAAGATTGGCTGGAGTTGTTGTTATACTCAAAGTAGACCCCTTTTTTTTGAAATTATAAATTTTCAGATAATTTACGATAGCGACATATCACTCGTTTCGTCCGAACGAGAATCGATGATTGTGACTCGTCCTTGACGATCAGGATTTCGAGGAATTGTCACATCGATTGTCATTGCATACATTCGTGATTCGATTCATCAGATCCGATCATATTACGCTATCATTTGATTATCAATCGATAAATTTTCTCGTTTATAAATAAAAAGGAAAATATCAAATAACAATTTGGATTAAATTCTTTGTTAACACAATTTTATTTTACGGGTTATTACATACCATCCCCCTTAAATTAAATTTCATCCCGAAATTTGCTAACCTTGGAAGAGCTCTGGGTATTTCTCCTTCATAGCTGATTCTAGTGACCAAGTTGCTTCTTCTTGTCCATGGTGTCTCCATAGAACTTTCACTAATGGTATATCTCTGTCCCTTAGCTTGTGGGTACGTCGGTCCAAGATTTCCGTAGGCAGTTCTACATAACTCATATTGTTATCGAGGACAATATCTGTCGGCGGTATCACATGACTGAGGTCGTGTATGTACTTCCTTATTTGTGAAACGTGGAACACATTGTGCACGTTTCCAAAACTTGGCGGCAATGCAAGTCTGTAAGCTGCTGGTCCTATTCTTTCCAAGATTTCATAGGGTCCTATGAAAATGGTCGTAGTTTCCTTTTATTGCAAATCTCACGATCCCTCTCGACGGAGAAATCTTGAAGACTTTGTCTCCCGTCAAAATGCGCTCATGCGACGTTGGTCGGCATACGACTTTTAGTCGGTCTTGAGCCTTCTTAATCCGTTGGCGGATCATCTCACTATCTCGATCATTTTACCCACGTAGTCGTCCTAATACTCTCCTTTCTCCCACTTCATCCCAAAGAGAGGGTGATCGACATTTCTTTCTATAAAGAGCTTCAGACGGGCCATTCCAATTGTTGCTGGTAGTCGTTATTGTAGGCGAATTCCACAAGTGGCAACACTTGTTCCCAACTTTCTCTCTATCGAGGACGACGGTTCTCAACATGTCTTCCAAATTTGAATAGTCCTTTCGGTCGCCCATCCGTCATGGGTGGAATGCGATGCTTGAAATGTAGTCGAGTTCCCAATTCCTTTTGTAAACTCATCCAGAATCTGGATGTAAATTTCGAATCTCTATCAGACGTAATAGTCTTCGGAACTCCATGTAGACGTATGACCTCTCGGACGTACAACTGTGCTAGTCTGTCTGATCCATGTGTTATCGGAATGGGTAGAAAATGCGCTCTTGGTCAAACGATCGATGATGACCCAAATAGCGGTATTTCCTCTTTGTGATTTGGGTAGCCCGGTAACAAAGTCCATGGCTATATCATCCCATTTTCATTCCGGTATATCTAGCGGTTGTAAGGTTCCATACGGTCGTTGGTGAAGTGCTTTCACTTGTTGGCACGTCAAACAACGCTCTACGAATGAAGCTACGTCTCGCTTCATTCCATCCCACCAAAATTTCTCTTTGAGGTCTTGGTACATTTTGGTGCTTCCGGGATATGCGGTGTAAGAAGTCTCATGGGCTTCCTTTAAGATTTCGCTCCTAAGCCCTTCGTCTTCTGGAACACACACCCTCCCGTCATACAACAAAACGTTATATGTTGCTTCTTTGAAATTTTTGTGGTTATTGTCCTTGATCTTAGCTCGTATTTCCTCTAGCTTCTTTCTCTTCCTCTGAGCTCCTAGAATTCGGACTCTTAAGTCTGGGATTGCAATCAATGTTGCAATACAGCCCTCTATCGTCAGAGACGGATCTATGACTTCGATGTTCATCTTCTGAAATTCCTTTATGAGTATTTTCTCTTGACTGAGGAGACATCCCAAACTAGGGTGAGATTTGCGACTCAAGGCATCGGCTACAACATTAGCCTTGCTCGGATGGTAATTGATACCACAATCGTAATCTTTCACTAGCTCTAACCATCTACGCCTCATGTTAAGATCTTTACGCTCAAATAAATATTTGAGTGCTCTTATGGTCGATATAAATCACATCTAACTCCATAAAGGTGATGCCTCCATATCTTTAAGGCATGTCGACCACCGCTAATTCCGGTGTGCGTGGGGTAGTTCAACTCATGTAGGCGTAATTGCCTTGGCGTAAGTAATAACCTTGCCTTCTTGCATCAAGACACAACCTAGTCCATTCTTGGAAGCATCCGTGTAGATTGTGTATTCTTTATTTGCCTCGGCACCGCCAAGACAGGTCTTGTCGTCAAGAACTCCTTCGCCTCTGAAACTAACCTCACACTCGGCGATCCATGTGTACTTGATTCCTTTCCTCAACAAATGGGTTATGGGTCGGCTATCGTTGAGAATCCTTCGATAGTAGCCGGCGGTCCTAAAAACTCAAATTTCATTCGGTTCTTTGGCACTCCCATTCTCGAATCAGATCAATCTTGAGGGGTTTACTTTGATTCCCTCGGCAGACACGATGTGACCTAAAAATGTCACTTCGCCTAACCAAAACTCACACTTGCTAAACTTGGCGAAGAGTTGCTCTTGCCTCAATGTTTGTAGCACAGTTCTCAAGTGTTCTTGGTGTTCTTGGTTATTTTTGGAGTATATTAGGATATCGTCTATGAACACTAAGACGAATTTGTCTAAGTATGGGTGAAACACCCTGTTCATAATATCCATAAATACTGCCGGTGCATTTGTAAGTCCAAAGGGCATAACGATGAATTCGAAATGACCATACCTTGTACGGGAAGCCGTTTTAGGTACATATCAGGTCAAATCCTTAGTTGATGGTATCCCGACCTTAGATCTATCTTTGAAAAGACTCCTGCTCCCTTAAGCTGATCAAACAGATCGTTAATTCGGGGCAAAGGATACTTATTCTTAAGAGTTATCTTGTTTAACTCTCGATAGTCTACGCACATTCTCAGTGTACCATCCTTTTTCTTCACAAAAATGACAGGTGCTCTCCATGGAGATACACTGGGTCTAATGGAACCTAACTCCGAGAGTTCTTGCAGTTGGATTTTTAAATTCCTCAAGTTCCTTTGGTGCCATCCGGTATGGGGCTTTCGACACAGGAACAGAACCTGGTTCAAAGTCGATCGTGAACTCGATCTATCGGTTTAGCGGTAATCCCGGTAGTTCATCTGGAAACACATCGGGATACTCCTTCACGATCAGGACTTCTTCTATCATTCTCTCATTCTGATCATCCTCCTGGAGATAGACGAGGTAGGCATGGTTCTCGGTCTTCTTCAGCAACGTCCTTGCTTGTAGTGCGGATATAATTGGGACTCTTCTTCCCATGTTGATCCCGTGAAAGTCTATAGGTTTCTTCCTAAGATGTTGGAAAGAAATCTTCCTTTCATTGCAAGGGATTGTCGCATTATGTTCGGTTAACCAATCCATCTCTAGGATTATATCCACATCTATCATAGGTATGACGTGAAGATTATCTGTCATGACCTGAAGTAAACCTAGTCCAAGTTCTAGGTTCGAGCATGTGTGGGTTACCGTTCTTATGCCTCCTACTGGAGAAGGAATTCTCATGATTTTTTTTTTCAGCGCGTTTAGGATCAAATCCTAAGTTCTCTACGCATGCCTCAGCATTAAAAGAATGCGAGGTGCCAATATCAAACAGTAGGCTAACAGACAATTGGAGGAGTATTCCCATTCCTGCCAAGTTTGCTTAGTTCCTTGGCGGCTCCTGCGGGAATGTCCTTTCCTGGTTGAGCGTAGGCCCTAGCTTGTTGGGGCGGTTGCTGTTGTTGATGATGTTGTTGTCGTTGCTGCGGTTGCTGCTGCTGTTGTTGTTGTTGGAGTTGGCGGTACTGTTGCTGCGGCTGTCGCCATTGTTGTTGTCGTTGCCGCCGTAGTTGATATGTTCGCTGATTCGGCTGGAAGTACTGGACCGGGGTTTGTTGCTGGAACGGTTGAGCTTGGATAGCCCGGATTGGCTGGACTCGGTTGGGCACGTTGGGGCGGTCGTTTCTCCCTTGGCGCATCCCAGGGCAGTCCTAGAGTAGTGACCCTTCTGGCCACAATTGAAACATCCCTCGTTGGTGAATGCGCGCACCCCCTTGTGACTCCTATGGCACCTTGGGCACGCAGGGAGCCTTACGAATTTCTGTTTCCCCACGCCAGGTGCGGCACCATAGGACGTCCATTTCCTTGCTCGTGCCCAGATGACACGTTATTCCCTTGCCATGGCCTCCATTGGCTGGCGGCCGTTGATCCTTGCCCTTAGTGGGGTCCTTCCCACTTTCTCTTTCCCGATCTCCTTGGTGATTCGGTGGATGTACAGGGACAATCCTATCATCAGGTAAGGTAGCCTCAATGTCCAATGCTCTATTAAGGGCCTCACGATAGGTCAGATTTCCATGACCAACTAGTGACACCCTGATCTCATGATAGAGTGATGTACACTAAAGTTCGTTGATTGCCGACTTGGTTCGTGTTCCCAGTGAACCAATTACAAGAGCTCGAGCAGAGCAGTTAAATTTTCAGCCTGGTTTGCCAAGAAATTCAATTATCTACTTATCGACGAGGCATCCATCCCTCGTTCGTGTGTCATTCATCACCCCGTGTTGTTGAGGTGAATTACTCTTTGGGTTGTAGGTCAAGTATTACCTGCGGCTCTTAGAGGGTCGACTTCAATGTATTGGATTATCCATCATATCTATTTGTCATTCGTTTTCGCATTTGATTCTGGGCTACGTATTCGCGTGAATTTCCAACAGATTGGCGAGATCATATCACGGAGTCTATTTTAGAACTTTTCAGCTCTCTTCTCGTCAGTGTAAACCAGCTGAGACGCATACCGTGACATCTCGCAGAATGCATGGTCGTAATCTGTGACCGTGGTCTTTCCTTGTCGTAGATTGTAGAACTCGTGTCCTTTCTTCTTACGGTAGCTCTTAGGAATATACTTCTCGTACACTTCCTCCTTGAACTCTTCCCAGGTGTAAGCTTCTAGTTCCTCTTCATATAAGGTCTTTCTCTTTACCTCCCACCAGAAATCGACGGCACCAGTCATTTGCAAGGCAACGCATGACAAGCGTTCTTGAAAGGTGCAGTGAAGGAAATTGAAGGTTTGCTACAGCGCACGAATCCATAGTTCCACATTCACGGGATTCTCAGTCCCATTGAAGGTTGGCGGATTTTATCTAAGGATTAGCTCCTCAATCCTTCTTGTCGGTATTGGTGGTAGAGGGGTGTCCTCTCCTTCGGGTGTAACCTCGCGGTTTCTCATTCTCAACGGCATTCCATCATTCTTAAATATACGCAATCAAATATCTTCTTATGCCATCAATCAGGATCATAAATGTATTAGCGCGGTATGTATTATATAACCATACGCGTAAGTCTAGCACATCGTCGAACATCACATAATACGACATCAAAACCAATGGCTCTCGATGAGCTATCATCATATCAAATCAAATGCCTCTACGAGGATTTTCATCAGTGCTTTTGAGATTTACAAAATAGGGCCAGGTACGGAGTATGATTTTCCCAAAACTAATATCAGCATCATCCACGTACCTAATCACGATGCGTACAAAAATATAAACGCTATCGAAGTCATCAAAATAAGAGTTCATGTCGAAACGACTTATCGTTTCCGCATACATCACAAGATATACAAAAGTATAAAAACAAAACACTATCTAGTCTTAAGAACTAGATCCATAATCGCCCAGGGTATAAATAGGGCTCAGTGTGTCGGAGTCAGGACCGGAAGTATGGGTACTATCAATTTCCTCCATTTCATTGTCAGCAGGCAGGTCCTCCTCTAGGTCCTACTCCTCTTTGACCTCAGCATTGAATGTGGGAATCACGGTCTCTCGGATTATAATGACTCTAGCTTCTTCCATAGTAGCTAAGTCTCGGCGGATCTCAGTCATGATCTCCTCATAGGCATTGGCTGGAAACGGAGAAGCAGCAAGATGGGCACAAGCTTCTCTCACGGCGCATGCAGTTAAGCCACGTGATTCGTCAATCTCTACAGTATCGTGGTACATGGGTCCGTACGGGTGGCGGTTGCACTGGGAAATGCTGGTAGGTAGAGGTGGGTGCTGGCATGGAATGATCGACAGCGATGGTCTGGGCGAGCATTGACGGGGATGGAATCCTACTGGTGGTAGGACCGGAAAGGTGAGCTGTCGGGGACGGGAAGGTCCAGCCTCGAACATGCTCCTGCCACAGCCAGACAAGAATACAGGTCTATCAGATTCCAAACAAAATGCCTCTGGGTGAAGCCACTCATAATTCTCATCATGCCAGGTATATTCTCGCTCAGTGAGATACGATCCGCAAGGTGCAACTCCGTATACCATGAATACATAGTTCAGGTGGCTGACAAAACGGAGCAAGTCCTCCTCAAGATCGAAGCTCTCTCGGCGACGATATATGTATTCAGATGATATCTCGCGTGTATACCCCTACCTTGGGTGGCAGTATTGCAATCAGTCGGAGTACACCGTCGTAGTTTGACGTACCACGGGCATGTGCAGCAGCCCAATGACGCATGAAGTGCGTTAAGAACTCACCGACGTCGTCTTTTCGGTACATCTGGTAGGAACATTAGGAACATACCACCTTCTCGATGTGGCTCTTATAAAATAAAAGACTTCTAGTCGTAAAAATCGCCCGAACCACAATCTTATATCCTATATTCCTAAGTTCTTATGAAACTATTTTCATAGTTTGGTCTTTGGAAAGAGACTGTATGGTCTCTTAGGATAGAACAGACTTTCAATGTCTAGCCTTCGGGTAAAGGCTAAGTGGTCACCATTTCTCATTGGGTTATGAATTCCTTATTTCCATTGGAATCATAACATTCGATCAAATGCGTTCCCGCAATACTCAAAATTCTATTTTTTTTTACACATACTTTCTTAACGTTATGCTTTGATTCTTCGTTATCGCCACGATAGAAATAGCACGTATAGTGTTCGAAATTCCTTCACATAGAGAGGTTGTGATTCATAGCAGTGCGAACCTCCAGTTAAGTAATCACTTCATCATCATAGACTCGTCGCGTTGTCATTCTCAGATCCGTCCGTATCGGGATTCTTGTAATTTCTATGTTCTCGTTCTTCCTTAGTATTCCGTTCAATCGGGGATACCTTATGTTCTCATACTAAGTTCGGCGCAATAGGGATCATGCATCTTAAAAGTCTATGTTCTCATGGAAAAACATACGCATTTACATTATGCCTCTAGCATGCTTTGCATATCGGAGTAAACACAACTCATAACATATATGGCGATAAACAGGTATTCTCATATCATTTCTTTATCAATCTCCCAGAGTTTTTAACTCTTTTCAATCTACAACCAGTTATTTTGAAAATAAAAATTTCAATCATCCCTTTTTTCAAAATCCTTGGAAACAACAACTCTATTTGAAATTTTGAAACTTTTCTCCTTTCAAACATATTACAACCTTCAAAACAATGCGACTTTTGTAAGTCCATTTCACATTTCATAACTTCCATCATTTCAAAACAACTTTCACCATTTCAAAACAACTTCCACAATTTCTAAACAACTTCCAATTGAGATAGTTACCTTCTTCCTCGTTGAGCAGGACGACGATGGAGTGCAGTGCAGTGGCAGTCAAATACCAACAGTTTCAAGACTCAACTTTCAATTTAAGATCCAAGGAAAGGGTTTCTAGGGTTCAGAGCGAACAAGTGCTCTGATACCACTTTGTGATGACCCGACTTCTCAAAGAAATATAGATCATATGGATCGTCACTGGTATGATAATGCAGCGGATATATACATTACTAATCAATAGAATTAGCCAATCAATTGCGAAAAAATGCATAGACTGAAAGGAATAAGTTGTTTCGATACAAACTCGAGTCAAAGAAGGACTTGCCAAAAGGTTTAATGTTCAAATCTTAACCCAATCAGGGCGCAATTCAAGGAACGAGGTACGACCTCAAGTTCAATACGATATGAAAGTAGTCATAATCAACAGATACCAATAAAACATCAGAGTTTGACAGCAATAAACGTGTGAACATACATATGACGATGCATGCTCAAGGTTCTAGAAATCCTTTCAATTAAAGCAACAAAACCACTACCAATTTGCACCACCTTGCACTCATCATCAATCCTGGCTCAACCTGCACATCAAAAACGAGATGCAGGGCTAAGTACAAAAGTACTCAGTGGACTCATTGCCGAAAACATTTTCTCTATAAAAGTTATTGAACTGCCCACAATAGCACATGAGGATTTTGGTTGAAAGACTCATGCCTATCAAACATTTTATCATTTTCCAAAAGTGTCCGGCCGGACTATTTCATCCACGTTGTTCCATATCGATCATTCATTCATTCATTCATTCACAAGACTATGGGTGGCCACCTACACATAGTCGCCGTGATCGCTCGAGGTAGCTAACCTTAACACACACACACACGTGTACACAATCCGAGTTAGTCCTCAACTAAGTCGGATCCGATCGTTACCTTTTTAACGCTATGGACCAACACATTACCCTTTTTTTAATGTTGGTGGACCAACTCATTCTCATACCACGTTGGATATACCAACCTCAGATAGGATCACAACAAAACATAAACATTTGACAGTCAATAACAGTTCATGGAACAATATTTCATAAAGCTTTTGTAAATCATACTTTGAGATAGATATGCATATCATTTTTGTTTCAAGAGAGCCCACCTCAAAAATTGTCCTTCTTGGAATACCTGCTAGCGATCCTCTGTTGATTTGGTTTACGTCCACGCTGGACCTTGTCAACGTAAGAGATATAATTTAATACATCATTCGTTTCGTTTGATAAGCATCACTAAGATTCGACAACTCGATATCTTTTAAGTCTTAGAGTTTCTGGATTTTAGGATTTTCGTTATCGATACGACTCAGTTAACAATCTATATATATCGTCTATTAGGTTCATCTCGCCATGACGATGAATGTCACTTCGACGTTGCATTCTTCCCTTCCATCGATGTTTCTCCACGTCGTTTCGTATAATTTATGAATCCTAAGTCCATAACTATTCTTCGTCGTTTGTTAATGCGTATCAACGATTTCGAGCTCCAATACCTCATTCGTTACTAACATTTCCTCGCCGTGTTTCTCGCCTCACACGTCCCACATATTCTATCAGAGAAACTCATATCTATAGTACACATTCAATAAAGGTTTCTTATAAATCAATCATCTTCTAACAATTGTTCTATAAATTAAAGTTGCTTAAATAATATTTTCTCAAGCATCTACTTGACATAATCAACTCATTAATATTTAATTAAATTTAATTTAATTAAATAGATCCATAATTAAAGCTTAATTAAATGGATCAATTAAAAGTCTAATAATATTTGATTAATCAATCAAATTAATTTAATTCATTTTAGATATCCACTAATTAGGATTTATTTCCAATCATACATTTGTAACAAATTACATAAGGTCCATCTCATTATATAAGTAAATCACTTAAAAAGAATAATTTTCAAATTATCCTTTAACATAATTAATTAATTATGTTATTCAATTTCTAAAAATTAGACTTTATCCTATCTAATGAATTTAATTAACTCACTTTAAAATAATTTATATTTAGATTATTATTTAGTTAATTAAGAATTGATCTCAAAAATTTGATTATTAGAATTAAATCTCATATTTAATTAATATGAAATTAATTCAATCCTTAATCTAATCAAATGGATTCTAAAAGTAATTAATTCAAGTTCATTATCCATTTATATACTTAGCCCAACATTTAAAATAAGTCTAGACTCATCCTCAATTTAATTAAAAGCTCATTCAATTAATTCAGGAGCCCATATCATTTAATTAAAAGTCCATCTCAATTTATTTAATTTGGCCCAAACTCGGCCCATTATCTTAAGTCCAAAGATATAAATGTTTTTCAGTCCAATGAATTAAACTAACTAAGCCCATCTCTTCTTTCAGCCCATTTAATAATTTCATTCTAAAGGCCCATATCAATTAAATTTCAAGAGCCAAACTAAATTCTCGGCCCAAAGACTTAAGGCCCAAACGAAATTAATAATGGCCCATATGATAAAGCCCATTATCAAAACTTAAAATTTAAAATCTTATCAGCCCAACACCATATTAAATCGGCCCATCCCATTTGGCCTAACATAATTATAATTCATGGCCTATCTCATAAAATAATTTACCGGCCCAAATGAATAAGCTCAAAACAAATAATTAAAACTATACAACTAAACTAACCCTAAATTATTTCCTAAGCTAGCCGCCTCCCTCCCCCAAACGCAAATTTTCAGATCTCTCTCTCTCATCTCTCTCGGTGGCGCACAAACCTACACAAGATCGCCGCCGCCGCCTCCACGTCCGGCCAGCCTCGTCGCCGTCGATGAGCCGCGCCATCCTGACCTCGGCTTCCTCCACTCATTCACACTCACGCACACACGTGGATGAACACACACACAATAATATCTCCCTCCTCCATCTGCCGCTACCGTGTCGTTGCCTCTCGTGAGCCACCATGTCCGGTGACACCATGGCCGCCTCATCGACCCTTCATTCAACCTCGTCCCTTACGCTCTCTCTTTCGCCCTCTATTTCCCAAAGCACATGACGAAACACATTCGCCAAGCATGTATCCGGAATTCAAAAGCCCATTTACCTTCTATCTACACACGCCGCGTCGCAGACGACCTCATCTTTTCGTGGATCTCGCTCAGACACACACACGCGCACAGAGCGCATGTCTCCCTCTCTCGGCAACACTACCGCCGCCTACTCACGCTCTCGGCGTGTTCCAACCCACCGGGCGACGTCCAGGCCCAACGAGCGCCGCTGTCGAGGAGGCTTGACGTCGCTGTCACAGTGCAAAGTCTGCCGGCTCCTATTGCTTTCGCCGTTGGTTTAGTCTCATTTTTTTTTGTTTCGTTTGTATTAAATTCCTATGTTCTTGAGCTTAAAATTTCCAGCTCTATGTGTTCGTGTATGTTTGTAGCAGTTAACAAGTTTATAATTGTAATGTGAGATATCTGTAAATGGAGTAGGGTTCTAAGATGGAACCTTGGTGAGATTAAAGTATATGCTTCCCTTCTTTTCTTTCAATCGGCAGCACAGAATAGCTTCAAGGAAAGAAATGGAAATGGGTTATCTGTTTAAGAATATGTTGAATGTTAAAAAGAAAGAAACTGAAATTTCATTACCTTACTGTTCTTCCTCTATTTCTTTGTCTCTGGAGTGTTGTGAGGTTGAGCGTGAAATTTTGAGAGTGGGTTCTCGTATGTGAATGAGTAGAATGGAATAGTTAAACAGAGGGCTGCAGATTTGGTATCTGGTTTGCAGAGGTGAGAGAGAGGCAAAGATTTGCTGGAGTTGTTGTTATACTCAAAGTAGACCCCTTTTTTTTTTGAAATTATAAATTTCCAGATAATTTACGATAGCGACATATCACTCGTTTCGTCCGAACGAGAATCGATAATTGTGACTCGTCCATGACGATCAGGATATCGAGGAATTGTCACCTCGATTGTCATTGCATACATTCGCGATTCGATTTATCGGATCCGATCATATTACACTATCATTTGATTATCAATCGATAAATTTTCTCGTTTATAAATAAAAAGGAAAAGATCAAATAACAATTTGGATTAAATTCTTTTTAACACAATTTTATTTTACGGGTTATTACAGAGTTAGTCTTTCAGCATCGATCTTTGTCAGGGGCATCGTCAGTCCCTCGAATGAGTCCATCTTAGAAAGAGACATTTTGTTCTTGACAATCGGAGCGGCTTCAAGTTCTTTATCATGCTCAATTTCCACTTCTTTTATTGTCTTTGTCACGTAGAATTTGGCATCAGCAAAATATGACTCAGCTTCTGTAAAAGGCTTTTGATCATCGACCACTGTCCTTACGACACCGTCTTGATGATACTTGAGTCATTGGTGCAATGTAGAAGGGATTACAGCATTTTCATGCAACCAAGGCCGACCAAGAAGCATATTGTAGGATGTCTTGGCATCAATTACATGAAGCAATGCAGTTGAACTCATGTTTTCTATCAACAAGTTCAACCTTATGGCGCCAATGGCCCTTTGTCCTTCGTGGTTGAATCCTTGGATTATTAGTCGACTGCTAGATAAGTCATCTACTGGAATTTTCAATTGCTTCAACGTTCTTAGTGAAAAGATATTGACAGCCGATCCTCCATCAATGAGGATCCTATTGACTTTCTACTCGTAGCTGAAGCAACTCACGAACAACGGCCTATTATGAGGCTCTGACCCAAGCTATAAATCCTCGTTGGAGAATGTGATTGCCAAGACACCTTCATCATCAATCACAGTTGACTTGAATTGATCTCTTACTTGGTCTATCGTATCATACAGTGCCCCAATACCTTCCAGTATGTCGTCAGATTCAGGGGTGATAACATTTGTTGCAACATTTTCTTCTTCAAGTGATATCTTCCCTTCTCGAGCTAGCCGCATGATCTTTTCTTTGAATATGAAGCAATCATGTATGGGATGCCCGATCAATCGATGGTATTTGTAATATCTTGGATCATCAGTTTGTCCTGCCTCATTTGGTCGTTTCATTTCAAGAAGCTCAACAAGTCCTTCTTTGAGCATGTCATCGAAGATCCCCGAGACGTCAGAGTCTAAGAAAGGATATTATTTTTGTTGCATTTCTTTAAATGTCAACCGTCTTTGCCCCATGTTTTGAGGAAAAGTCTGCTTGTCACTTTTGTTGTCATAATTTCTTAGGAACTTGACAGGAGTTGCTTTTGTAGTCATTGACTCTTCTTTTGGAGCATTGTTAAAGGACTTGGTTTCCTTTCTAAATTTTTACCTCTCTTTGAACTTCTGAGGTTCTTGGATTGGAGGCCCTTTGAATCCGCTTGCTGCCATACTTAGCTCCATATGATGAGCTCTGGTGGCCAACTCTTCGAACGTCTTGGGCTGAATTCCTCGCAAGATGTATTGCAAGCCCCAATGCATTCCTTGGATGCATATTTCGATGGCAGATGATTTAGATAACCGATCCTTGCAGTTGAGGTATAGGTTTCTCCACCTGTTGATGTAGTCGATCACTGGCTCTTCTTTGAACTGACGAGAACTCATGAGATCCACCATGTTGACTGTTCTTCTAGTGTTGTAGAAGCGATTGAGGAACTCATGCTCCAGCTGCTCCCAACTGTCAAGTGAGTTTGATTCCAAGTCCGTACACCAGTCGAAGGCATTTTCTTTGAGTGAACGAACGAATTGCTTGACCAAGTGATCTCCAATTGTTCCAGCGTTATTGCATGTCTCGACAAAGTGAGCTACATGTTGCCTTGGATTTCCTTTGCCATCAAATTATTGGAATTTAGGTAGTTGATAACCAAGAGGCATTCTCAAGTTGTCAATCCTTTGGGTATACGGCTTAGAGTAAATCAATGATGACTTGGAGTTTCCATCAAACTTGTTCTTCATGGTCACCTCGATGAACTCCTTGAGTTGGTCTGCATTGATGAAGCCATCAGAAGAGATTTGGATGTGTTTGCCAGACGATTCTCTTTCTCCATGAGTTTCTTATCTTTCTTCTTCTTCATCGTCGTCACGTTCACTTCCTTTATCATTGATGTGGCTTGACTCTATCTTCTCTCCTCTGATCTTTGCAATCTTGGCATCTTGCTCTTGGATGTGTATGCTCAAAGATTCGACCAACCTTGTAAGATTTGCAAGCTGTTCTTCCACGGTGCAAGAATTTTGTCATCATCACAGGCGCCTCAAGTGAGTAACTTTTGATAGAATTTGAGATAGGGGTGTGAAGCTTCCTTCAGAACCAACACTTTCTTCATTTAGAGTGGCAATGTGTTGCTTTTTTTCCCTGTGCGATCGTATGCTTATGTGTTTACATTACTTTTCAGATATATCTCTTACAGTGATTATCAATATGCTCTCACAAAACCCTCTATCCGGACCAAATTTTATCGAGTGGAAACGAAACATGGAATATGTTCTTATCGCAGAAGAACACATGTTTGTTCTCACTACTCCCAAACCCGATGCCCTTACTGACACATCGACGAATGAGCAGCGAGAGTCAAGCAGACTTTGGCATAAGTCAAATAATATGGCCAAATTCTATATGATGACAACTATGTCCAAAGGCTTGCAGCTGCAGCATCAGTCGATGGTAGACGCGGCTGAAATATGGTCAAGTCTCGAGAGTAAGTTTGGGCAGTCGGATCGGACAGTCCGCTTCCACACAATGAGAGAAATCTTGGCGTGTAGGATGGAAGAAGGAAGTTCGGTCCATGAACATGTCTCCCACATGACTCATCTCATGGATAGTCTTGATTAGTTGGGAGGAGGTATCGACGACGAAGCCAAGGTCGATGTCATCCTCAACACACTGCCTAAGTCTTTTGAGAACTTTCGCGTGAACGCGATCATGAGCAAGACCGAGTATACACTTAGTCAGTTGTTAAATGATCTCGTGAGGAAGGTGTCATGGGAAAAGGAGCACATGCCCTTACTAGCACATCTAAGGAAATGCACAGAAGGCATTCCTTGTCCGAGCATTCTAAAAATTTAAAGATTCTTTCCATAGCCCGAATCCATTCCTCTGCTTCGGCGGGATTACCAGTTCCACTGAAACATGGTGGATTTTGTCGAATGAACAATTCAGAAATTCTTCGAGTTATTTGAGGAGGTGTGTGTTCAGGGGAAGGTTGAGGTATATTTTCACTTTCTTGTTCTTCTACTTCAGGAATTCGGTTTCGACGTCTTGGCAGCATACTGCATTCCAGGTTAGTGAGAACAATATATGCAGTATGTAGGTAAGGAATTATAAGAAAACAGGATAAAATGTCATGTTTAGCAAATAGGTTTACGTGTAAATAAATTCATACAATTGTATAAACAATAGGTTCGAAAGTAAGCAAGAAAAACAACAACACAATATAGATATCTTTTATATCATAAGAAAATTACCTCTTAGAGGACTTTTTACAAAAAGGAAAATTTTGCCTCAGCAGAATGGCATCGGGATAACTGTTCTGGCTAATCTACCATACCTCACACTAACTATGTTAATGTAATATCCCGAATTTCTGGACTTAAAAATTTCGAAAATAAAGAAGTAGTTTACGAAGAAAATAAGAATGAAAGTGAACGTCGGTAATTGACAATTTGAAATAGATCGAAATTTTCTTTAAAATTTCAAATAAAATAATTTTTAAACAATAAATAAATATGTTTTTAGGTATATAAGGAATATTACTACACTTAGAAAAGAAAAGAAACATTTTCTCCTAATTGATTCATTATTTTCGAAACTTATGTGCTTATATGATTAATTTATGAACTTGGCATGAGATCACTTTATATTATGTGACAAATGTTATTTTATTTTACATATAGTATATTATTTAGCCAAGTATTATACTAAGAAGGAAAAAAAATATTTTTCTTATTTAATTGATGACTCTAAAATTTGTATGAAATAAGATTAATTTGTGAATTAATTTGTGATCACATGATTTTATAATATGAGTTGTCATGTTTATCTTGTATTACATGATAAGGTAATTATCTTGGAACACCCTAGCATTTTCAATAATGAGGTGGAAATGATAAGGTTTGATTATGACATTTTTAGGATAAGATATGCTATGATATTTTATAATATGATAAGATAAGGTTGTGACTAGATTATGACTAAGCTTAGGATAATGTTTATCTCATTAAAATGTGTAGCAAGTGATAAGCATCATGAAGGATAAAATTTATTTCTAGAAATACATCACTTTGAAAATGATGATTTTGTGTAATAAGTTTAGCAAATAATT
The DNA here is from genome assembly GCA_036937905.1 of Salvia rosmarinus. Taxonomy (NCBI): domain Eukaryota; kingdom Viridiplantae; phylum Streptophyta; class Magnoliopsida; order Lamiales; family Lamiaceae; genus Salvia; species Salvia rosmarinus. The sequence goes on along the minus strand of CM072821.1, from coordinate 39,762,837 downwards.
TAATTAATTATTTAAGCTTTAGTATTGGATAAATATCATGGAATCTAGATCAATCTTATCATCTAGAAGCTATATAAATTTCGAAATTTAAGGATTAAGGTAAGGATGGAATTTTGAAAATTTAATCCTAAGAAACCCTAGTTTTAGAAAATATTGGAAAATTAATAAGAAATGTTCTAAAATTTATTTTATGACATAATATCATTATATTTATGTAATTCATCATGAAAATAATATTGGTTATGAAAAGAATGAAAGTTTAATAATTTATCCTTAATTTTGGATTATTTGCCGATAACTTTACTAAAGTATATGAAATTGATCTTAATTAATTTTCCTATGATCTAAATTATTATCTAAGATGAATATTATGTCATATATCTATTAATTGGACAAAATAAAATAATTAACATATATTATATATAGAGGCGAAATTTTTGACTTTATGGTGTGAAATGTGTATAAATATCATGCTATAATTAATGGGAGATAATTATTATGATCTTATCATGTTATGAGTTGTAAAGTAGAGATAGTTAGCAATTAAAACAAGTAACCTATGCTTTTTATTTAATGTAGCGAAAATTTTGACTTAGTATAAGGTTGGAAATAATTTTAAACTCTTGAATATAAAACCTTATCCTATAGTTGAAATTGTTGACTTTTATAATATGATATTATTATAGGATAATATTATAGTATAAGGTATAGAAAAATAAAAATCAACCCTAATGGTTGAAGAAGGTGGCGAAACACACACACACTACACAAAGTATTAAATTCTTATTCTATAATAATTATAAGATACATTAATTAAATAATTAAAATAACATAATAAACTATAGCATAAAATAAAAATAATTGTTTCATGAGCTATAAGAGGTGGCGAAAATTTTAGAAAATAAAGTATGAGTTGTAAATTAATTTTACACCTAAGTATTTTATAATTTCAAGAAGATAAAATCATTAATGTATAAGATAAGGTCAAATTTGTTTCTTATACAACTTGCAAGGCTCAAAATTAAGAAGATAAAGGAGTTGCCATTTTTGACTTTAGAATAAGATATTTTATAAAGTAATGATTAAAACACTTTAGAAATCCTATAAATAGGAGGCACCTCCCATACCATTAAAATCAAAATTAGGAGAAGAATAGAGAGAAAATAGAGAGAAAAAATAGAGAGTGTTCTTCATAGTGTTCTTCGATCGTAGAAAAAAAAACGTCACGACATCGATCGAATTCGATCACAAGGTTAGAAATCGTACCACTTCTTGTTATACATGTTAAATTGTTAGAAATTCATATATAATATGTTAGGATGCTTATTTTCGATATTTATGTTGAATATGTGCTATATGTTTCAAAGTATGTGTTAAATTGTTTATATAATGTTTATAAGCATGAATTATCAAACTAATACAGTTAAGCATGTATTAAATACATGATGATATGATCGAAAATAAGGAGAAATCATATGTTGATGTATATGAATTTTAATTGTTGTTTTGAGCATGAAATAATGATAGTTATTAATAAACAAGATTGTATGATTTTATGTGGAATTTTGAAAACCTAAGTATATATCCTATTAATTTGAAAATTATAGAGTAATTATATGATGAGATATAATTCATGTTTTAATGTTAAAATAACATATTGATGATGTAGATTAATAATATAGTGTTATATGAATTTATTGAATTTCTAAAATTATTTGTACTAAGTCTATTTTCAAAAAATATGTACTTAGGACATATTGAGGAATAATTCATGAATTATGGAAATTATGTCATATTATTATGATAATAATATGCTATATGAATTAATTAAAATCTTTGGAAAAGTTTAATAATTATTTGTAATTTTCGAAAATTTTACTAAGAAGGAATCATGATGTGAAATTTTTCTATGTTATGTGATACATGGATTTTAGGTTAGTAATATGTTGAAATTGAGCCATATATGTGAAAAATCGAGAATTACAAGGGTATAGTTGGAAATCGATAGAAAAAGGAACATATACGTGTAAAATAATAGTTATATAAGAAATACATGAAATGACGATAAGAATAAGTTGAGAAAGTTATGAACGTACAGAGTATATTGATACGATAGTACAATCACAACGTTGGTGATAGAGTTGATGTTAGTACCTTCGTTGGTTCGAATCGATAATCCTTGCAAAGCATAACGATATGCTAAAACTCGTTTCTTCGTTGATAAGGTCCGACTCGAAGGAGAACGAGCCGAGAATAGAAACTAGTGACTTAAGAAACCTTAAGTCCTCGAGGTGGGCACTCTTTTCAAAAGATTTTACAAGCTTTCTCGAAAGTATTTACTCTTATTGCTTTATCGCTTTCTTATGAAAATGTTGAGATACGATATTGTCTCGAAAATGTTTCGAGTTTTGTATATGTCCATTCGGGTTGCACAGGGCAACGAGAAGTTACTGGTCGGATCCCAGTGGAGGTGTAAGTAGAAATTCGGCTAGGGTTGTGTACACGTGTTGGGCCTCAACCGGGGCGGTCATGCTCTGAACATTGGGCGGTTAGTTGCGTCCGTGTAGGAGGCCTCCCTCCCGGCGCGTTTATCCATAGCCGACTTGGAATATACGTTGTGGTTGTTGTGATATGAAAATGCTTGGCCAAGCGATGATTTTGAGAAATGAGAAAATGTTTTTAGTAAGAACAAGGCCTTTTCAATAAAACCCTTGTGTCTTACTGTGGTGAGGGCAGTACAATATTTCGTAAAATAAAAATGTTTTCGGCATGTGTCCATTGGGTACATTTGTACTCAGCCCTGCATGTTTGTTTTTAAATGTGCAGGTTGAGCGGGTGATGGAACTGAGCAGGAGTTGAGCGGAATCCTTTTTGATAAATAGTATGGAGCATTTTGGTTCACCTTGAGAATGCATCTTCACATGCATGTCTCACACGTTATTCAACCGCCAAACTCTTGAGTTCCATATATTTTGATATTATGTTAAAGATCTCGAATGCTTTGATAAAAGCCTCAGTATTAGCTCTTGTTTTGCCAAGATTTTGACAAATCATTTATATAAGTCGTTTCTTTTTATCCTTCGAGTTATTTCATTATTAGCATCTATATTCCTTCACTTGAGAAATAAGTTGAAAGCCCTATTCTTTACGAATATTTAACCCTAAGCCCCAAGTAGCGATGCGGTAAGGTGGTAGCCGAATAGGGTCATTACGGATGGTATCGAGCGAACCTCTCCCGATGCGGTGTGGTTCGGGACTAACCAAGCGGAAGTTGGTGGGCATGTGGACGGGGCGTAAGTGCGGAGTGATCGCGGTGCGGAGGCATGGACAAGGCGGCTCGATTAAGGCTAAGCGAAGGCTGGTACATGAATGAACCAAACGCACCTGAATGAGAGGATTTCGAGAATATGCGGTATGGGACTGCATATTCGAGGAGAGCTTAAAGGATTTGATATGTGCTACTCATACCAACAAGATGCATCTTCTTTGAGTCCATCTCATAAAACTCTAAAGTTAAGCGTGCTTGGCTTGGAGCAATTGTGGGATGGGTGACCCCACAGGAAGTTTTCTCGGGGTGTGTGAGTGAGGACAAAGCACACCTAAAAGACTCGTGTTGATGCAATGGGGTCGATCGTCAATCCAAAGCCGGGTCTTTACGATGGTATCGAGCGATTCGTTTGCTTTGAACCAAAAATATTCTTTCTATCCAAAGTCAGCTTGAGTCACTAGACTTCTATAAGTTAGTCATCTCCGCTCAACACTCCAGTTCATCACGCCAACCAAAGAAAGAAAAGTGGTTTCAAATAAAAGGTACGTCTTTAAAAGTGTTAAGAGTTATATGTTTATGTTACAATTTGAAAGAAACTTGAGTTATGAAAAAGCTTTGAAAGTGGACATGCCGCTTGAAAACACTTTGAATTTTGAAATGAGTAATGAAACCAAAGAGTGGTTTGTTTGTAAAGTCCATACCCGGTTGGTATGTGAAATGAAACCAGTGATTGGTTTGTTTGTGATGAACTTGAGAAAGTTAAAGCTTATACCTAATTGGTATATGAGTATCGATGATAGACATATATAGAATTATATGTCAGAAAGTATAAATGTTATTTATGAAAGTGTTAGGGATGTGATGATAATATTTTCGAAAAATCTCTGTTTCAAAAGAACGTAGAAATGCTCTAAGTTTCACTATTTTGAGAACTTAGAATGAACGAGAACATAAGATTTCTCCTATGCCGTAGTACTTGATGAATTACGAGAACTCGAGAACTTAGAAATGCTTGTAAGACCGACTTAACGAAAGCGAATGGGATGCTTCGTGGAACGAAAGGAAGCTACAATAAACGAATGTTATTTACTGGCAGCGTAATATCTTGATTGAAGTGCGATGCAACGAAGCTTTGAAACAACTATGGTTGACACGAAAAATCTAGGAACGATATACGAGCTGGGATATGGGTATGAAATGCTAAGTGAGAAAAGTGTTTATAAGTTTGTGTTGTGATATGCACAAAATTATGTCCTAAGGTGTTTTAGATCATCAAGTTATCCGTATAATTTAAAGTTTCCTTTAAAATTAAGTTTTAAGTTTAGAAGGACTTACCTAGAACTATCTGTTTCGAGATAGCAGGAATGGGAAAGGATAAGGGTAAGAGTCCAATCACAAAAGCCACGAACCGAGGACTTACAATGGAATGGTTAAACCAAGGAGTTTTAAACGCCAGGCCACGCTATCTTCCACCATATGTACCTGAAACGGACGAGAATGGCCGACAGACCGGATCATATCGTCCAAGAGGATTGGGGGAGATACCATCACAACTCTATATGGAAACAAGCGCAACACGGAATCCCGATCCTCAGAGAAGAAACAGAAGCGGTGCAAAGACCGGCTCTTTGAGGATTTTGATCGCTCTATGAAAGACTTGAAACGTCTCATACATGAGGCAAAGATATATCTAGAAACGGGCAAATTTCCAAGTGAGAAATATGATTCCGACGAAGGACACTCGGCGGTATAAGATCTTAAGATAATACGAGACTTATATAATTAGTGGGTAGTATGGTTAGTATGTGTGAATGTAGTTTTGTAATAATTAGAACGTTTAGTGGTGTCAAAGTTTTGATGTAAATAGAACATCACGATATGTACTAAAACAATTAGAAAGAATAATGAATGGAGAAAGTCCTCATTGAGGCATTTTGACACTACATGTTGGGTGATTTTGGTGGAATGAAATCAAGAATATGATATGTTAAGATTCTATGAAGCATAATGACGTTATGTGCTAAGTAACAATTGAGTATTGATAAATTGTTTTGTTAAAACAATAAAGAATGCCTCAAGAAGAGCATTGGGACGTAGAAGGAGAGAGGAAACCCGAACGAGAATATCAACAACCACCACCACCACCTCGTAGAGTAGAAGAGTTATTCTAAACAAAATCCACCCACGCTCAATGGAACCTGGAGCCCGAGGAAGGCGAGAAATGGGTAAGGGCTATAGAAAGGATTTTCAACTTCCCGCATTGCATGTATCAAGAAAGACTCTCTGTAGACATTTTCAAATGACGGATCCGCCGATTTTTGGTGGGAAGCTCAAGGAAAATCATGACACCGAGCAAATGGAGGAGCTTACTTGGGAGGAATTTAAAACAATGTTATATGATAAGTATATCCCAAAAGCTATAGAAAGAGACAGAGATCAATTTTTCAATCTTAAACAAGGAAACAAATCGGTAACCGAGTATGATCGGATCTTTTGTGACATGGCTAGATATGCTCCAAACCAAGTAGACACCGACGAGAAGATGGCCGATAAGTTTAGGCGGGATTAAGGCATGAGATTAGGGTATCTCTTGCTAGTCATGGAATAATGACTAATCTTGAGGCTCTAGGTAGCTTTGGACATAGAGGAAGCATTGCCGTGGTTAAGCCAACACCACCAAGTGGACAAAGGAAAAGGAAATGGGAAGGAAACCCGAGAGGCAACTACTATAACCAGCCGAGAGAAGGCCGTGGCAAAATAATCAAAGGCCCCAAAGGACCCAAGGGCAGGGCAAGGACGCCCAATGAATTTTGGACAAGGTAGGAACAATCGGCGACAAATAATGAGTCCCCAATGTTCTCGATGCCATAGACAGCACGTTGGTCCTTGTGAAGCAGACGTAAAGCCGCTTTAGGTGTGGCCAACAAGGGCATTTTGCAAGAGATTGCCCACAGCTAGGACAAGGAATGATAGGCGTAACTAACTAACCACGACAAGCTCAACCGGTGCAGCAACAACAACCAAGGGTTTTCGCTATCAACCAACAGCAATGCGAGAATGACCAAGATAACCCGACAGGTATTAATGCGTTTTAACATACGTTATCGATACGAGCTTTCTAAAGCAACCTTATTTCACGATCGCATGTCAATACTTAAGATTGAGTACGAAATGACGCATGAAGGCGTACGAATACTCTTAACCTTGAAAGCAAGTTACTACGTTAACTTTTGGCTGCTTGAACATAGATTTGAACATAGGACTTACCTTCCCTTGGAAACGATAGATTTGACATAAACGATTAGTTGGAAATCTTGAGTCGTAAAATACTACGAAGTTTGGAACACAAGAATGTTAGATCTAAGGATCTAAATAAAAGGATGAGTCAATATGAGAATATACGATGAAGAATGGATATGAGGCGGAAATGTTGAAAAGCAATCACGTGGTGTGATGAAAAGAATTTAGAAGCGTTATGAGCGCATTTAAATTTCGAGGACTAAATTTCTTTAAGGGGTAGAATGTAATATCCCGAATTTACGGACTTAAAATTTCAAAATAAAGAAGTAGTTTACTGAAGAAAATAAGAATGAAAGTGAGCGTCGGAATTGACAATTTGAAATAGATCGAAATTTTCTTTAAAATTTCAAATAAAATAATTTTTAAACAATAAATAAATATGTTTTTAGGTATATAAGGAATATTACTACACTTAGAAAAGAAAAGAAACATTTTCTCCTAATTGATTCATTATTTTCGAAACTTATGTGCTTATATGATTAATTTATGAACTTGGCATGAGATCACTTTATATTATGTGACAAATGTTATTTTATTTTACATATAGTATATTATTTAGCCAAGTATTATACTAAGAAGGAAAAAGAAATATTTTTCTTATTTAATTGATGACTCTCGAAAATTTGCATGAAATAAGATTAATTTGTGAATTAATTTGTGATCACATGATTTTATAATATGAGTTGTCATGTTTATCTTGTATTACATGATAAGGTAATTATCTTGGAACACCCTAGCATTTTCAATAATGAGGTGGAAATGATAAGGTTTGATTATGACATTTTTAGGATAAGATATGCTATGATATTTTATAATATGATAAGATAAGGTTGTGACTAGATTATGACTAAGCTTAGGATAATGTTTATCTCATTAAAATGTGTAGCAAAGTGATAAGCATCATGAAGGATAAAATTTATTTCTAGAAATACATCACTTTCGAAAATGATGATTTTGTGTAATAAGTTTAGCAAATAATTTAATTAATTATTTAAGCTTTAGTATTGGATAAATATCATGGAATCTAGATCAATCTTATCATCTAGAAGCTATATAAATTTCGAAATTTAAGGATTAAGGTAAGGATGGAATTTTGAAAATTTAATCCTAAGAAAACCCTTTTCGAAAATATTGGAAAATTAATAAGAAATGTTCTAAAATTTATTTTATGACATAATATCATTATATTTATGTAATTCATCATGAAAATAATATTGGTTATGAAAAGAATGAAAGTTTAATAATTTATCCTTAATTTTGGATTATTTGCCGATAACTTTACTAAAGTATATGAAATTGATCTTAATTAATTTTCCTATGATCTAAATTATTATCTAAGATGAATATTATGTCATATATCTATTAATTGGAGAAAAATAAAATAATTAACATATATTATATATAGGGGGCGAAATTTTTGACTTTATGGTGTGAAATGTGTATAAATATCATGCTATAATTAATGGGAGATAATTATTATGATCTTATCATGTTATGAGTTGTAAAGTAGAGATAGTTAGCAATTAAAACAAGTAACCTATGCTTTTTATTTAATGTAGCGAAAATTTTGACTTAGTATAAGGTTGGAAATAATTTTAAACTCTTGAATATAAAACCTTATCCTATAGTTGAAATTGTCGACTTTTATAATATGATATTATTATAGGATAATATTATAGTATAAGGTATAGAAAATATAAAAATCAACCCTAATGGTTGAAGAAGGTGGCAAAACACACACACTACACAAAGTATTAAATTCTTATTCTATAATAATTATAAGATACATTAATTAAATAATTAAAATAACATAATAAACTATAGCATTGTCACGCCCAATTCCCGAGGAAGGCAACGGATGCCGGGTGTGATTAAAGGTGAGGAGGTTAGTCGGGGAAGAAGGATACATATAACATACACGATAAGAAGATGTGACCATGAAATCGGGCAAAGATCTCCTCTATAACTAGACATATCCTCAAGGGAGGGTGCACAAACAATCCACCAATGAATAATATCGATATCATAACCTCGTAAAACATGATCTTGGTTTATTATAAGTAATGCAAGAAGACAAAATAGCATTACATCCTCGTCAACTAGACCGGTCAACCACATAAGATGCTCAGACGAGACTCACGTGAGAATAACATAACAAATCTTGTTCCCAATCGTAAAGCAATTAAGGACAAGAATACATAGTTATCGAGTACGTATATAACACAACATCGCGGAAGCATAGCATGAAGAACCCGCAGCCCACCCCTCAAAGACGCCTCATTCCGAAATTCTCCTCCATCCGTGAAAAGATTTGAAAGAGTTTGGGGTGAGTACTAGCGCACTCACCTGGGTTTTATCATAAATCAAAAGAATCATGAGGCCGTGTTTAGAGCACTTACCTTAGAAGGTTTTAAAACGAAATCACTTCTAAGTAAGCAAAATAGATTTTCATTTTCGATACCGATCCGTTATTATCATTATTCCCATCATAGAACCATGAACCACGGCTCGGGCGTATCCCGCCAAACCCATCACATGACATTCATTCGCCCGAACATATCCAATCGCCCACGCCCGAACGTATCCAACCGGCTTAACTCGGTGTGGACTTGTGGTCAAATCCCATCGAACCATAACCACCTCATTACCTTTTCCGTGTGGACTTCCGGGTCTATCCCTTCGTAACCATAACCACGTGTTCGGGTCTATCCCCTATGATCAATACTCAAGATGGTGATCAACCCACCGAATAGAGATCCGTGCACAACCATGATAGAACCATATCTTGGATCGTAGAACAAGAATAATTTCACAAACATTTTACGGCGTACATGTTTTATTTTGAAATATCGAGTAAATAACTCAAAATAAGCATATATAACCCAACTCGAATGCACGAAAACGTCAACCGAGAGATATCTACGGATCCGATGACTTCACCGATCGACCGGTAGGTACCGTAACAAGACGGAACAACTTTTGGGGTCACTTCCACAAAGCAAAGCAACAACGTGATCCAAACGACGATCGTAGCAAAATTAGGGTTTCGACTTTCAACCCACATTTGCACTCTCGGGTTTTCAAATCAACTCGATGCGTATGGAAATATATTCGTGGCATCAAGACCAATAATAGGGTACCTTCAAAATATGCATGCATGCAAGTCGACTCAAATCTTAGCGTGAAGAAGCTTCAAAATCGATGCCTATCCTCGGATCTAGGATAAACCATCCAAAATCAATGCATGAAAATGGAAACATAAGCAATATGCATAACGATCTAACATGGAATGACAAACGACGTTGAAAATGGATAACCCGGCATGTACTTCCTTTAGAAAACTCAAGCAACGGAAAACATCCCGACATGCGTAAACGCGAAAAACAAAAAAACTGATCGGTACTTTAGTAGAATGCATAGCCCGAACTCAAAACCTAAAGGACCAGAGCTAGCGCAGGGCTGGCGTCACCGCAACGGCGGCCAACACCACCAAATCGGCGGCAATGGCGGCGGCGGTTTCGGCCAAATCGGCCGGCCTCCGGCCGTTTTCCCGCCTCGTCCCTTTAGAAACCCGAGTTCTATGCTATACGATCTACTAAAAGGCGGAATCAAAACAAGAAAAGGACAAAAACCGAAAAACGGGCTGCCCGGTGGTTGATCGGCGGTGGTGGCTCGGCAAGCAGCCATAAGCGCCGCCACCGAGCCTCCCTCGATCCCCACTCCTCCAGCCGGCTTCGCAACAGCACTGAGCTGCTCGGCTCTTCCGTAAACACAGAGAGACGAAGGAAATGAACGTTGAAAATGAAGGCCCTAGCCTCCTATTTATAGGAAAATTCTGGGTCATGCAGCAGCTTGCTAATGACCTTTTTCGAAAACGCAAAGCGATGCAACTTTGCAAACGGACTCAAATTTAGCAAACTTGGTACCCATGGACACGAAATAAAATACCGGACACAATGACTATAAACAAGATATGCTTTTAAAGACCAATGAAAAGTCCGTTTTCGATAACTTCCTGAGTGCCAAACCTTCATGGGTGGTCGAAAACTGCATACTTAGTGTCTATGAATTAGGTCATAAGACACTCTTCAGCACGCCTCGAGGTTTCGTGACGGTCGCATCACCGAAACAAAAAGTCAACCTTTTGACCTTTTCTCGGCGTGCCATGCAAAATGTAGCTTAAAAAGACGGGTATTACATCCTCCTCCTTATAAAATTTTCGTCCTCGAATTTCAAACACGTGGAAAACAACTCGTGGCACCGAGCCCCGAACTTGTCTTCCAACTCCCACGTAGCTTCTTCCCTCCGTGGTGATTCCACAACACCTTCACCAACGGAATCGCTTGTTCCTCAACCTCGACTTCGCTCCAAGATAGCCACCGCCTTTCCTCGTAACTCGATCCCGAGCAAGAACCACTGATCATGCTTGATCACGTGTTTTGGGTCGAACACGCATTTTCTCACCGAGAAACGTGAACACGCCATGAACATCTCCGATGTCAAGGGCAAAGCTAACCCATAGGCAACGGGCCTATTCTCTCGAGAACTTCGAAGGTCCAACGAACCTCGGTCAGAAACACCTCGCTTCCCAAAACGAACGACTCTCTCGCTTGGGAAACCTTATGAAAACGCGATCTCCGATCATGAATCAAGATCCAGACGACGCTTGTCCGCATAGACTTCGCCTGTCTTGCGCTTCCTGATCCTTCGCTGATCTCGATCGATAACCTCGACCGTCTGTTGAACCATCTCGTCCTAACATCTTCCTCTCGCCCACTTCATCCCAATAAAGTGGCGATCGACACTTCCTTCCGCATAACGCTTCATAGGGAGCCATTCCTATGGTGGCACGATAATCTGTTATAGGAAAACTCTACCAAGTTTGATGCATCGGTGTAGACCACAAACCCATCGCTCCTTCCGCACGGCTAACACCGGGCGGTTGTTAGCTTCTTCTTTAACTCTTGAAACTTGCTTCACAAGCTTGGACCATGAAAACTTGATTCCTTTCACGAGCTATTACGTCATCGGCCTTGCCAACTTCGAAACCCTTCGATGAAACGTCTATAATATCCGCCAAGCCTAGAAAGCTTCAACCTCATCGGCATTAGTGGAACCTTCCAGCTACTTTACCGCTTCAACCTTCACTTGGTCGACTTTGATTCCTTCGCATACACGATGTGTCCAAGGAACATTACTTTTGAGCCAAAACTCGCACTTGCTATACTGGCATACAACCTCTCCGCTCGTAACGCTTCCGAACGGTGCGGAGGTGTTCTCTATGCAACTCGCATTCTTGGAATAGATGAGAATATCATCGATAAAAACCAAGACGAACTGTCTGTGTAATCGATGGAAAACTCGATTCATCGATCCATGAAGATCGCTGGCGCATTGGTCAAACCAAACGGCATCACGATGAACTCAGAGTGCCCATACCTGCGTCCGAACGCGGTCTTCGCAACGCCCTCCTTCCCGATCTTCACCGATGGTAGCTCGACCTCAAATCGATCTTAGAAGACACTCGCCCTTTGAGCTGGTCAAAAGATCGCCGATCCTGGAAGAGGATATCGTTCTTGATCGCCGCCTTATTCACTCTCGTAGTCAATGCACATCCGCATTGACCCATCCTTCTTCTTGACGAGCAGTAATCGGCGCCCCCACGGCGACACGCTAGGTCGGATAAAACCTAGATCCAACAGCCTCGCGAATCGCGCTTTCAGTTCTTGCAATTTTTAGGTGCCATTCGTATGGTGCCTTTGATATCTCGTGCTGCTCACGGTTCCAAATCAATAGTGAATTCCACTTGTCTATCGTGGTAAACCCGGCAAGTCCTCGGAAACACGTCCGATATTCACACACCACTGCTCCTCTTGCAATCGCTATACGTGTTCATCGTGCCTGTCAAACTTACCAAGAAAGTTTGACAGCCTTCCTTCCCGATCATCCTCACCGCCTCGGTCTTGAGATCATTGGCACGCAAACACCCATCCTATGCCGTGGAAACAAACTTCCACTCCTTCTACCGTCCGAAAAGCAACTTCTCTCTCGAGACAACGATAGTTGCCATGTGCTTTTCCAACCAATCCATGCTAAAGATGACATCGAAATCTTCCATTCCATGACATGCAAATTGACAAAGACCTTCGCTCTGATTTCTACTTCCCGGTTCTCGCATATCTCTTTCGCTTTTAGCACTTCTCGACGGATGCTAATTTCTGTGGTACTGCGATTGGGTACCAAACCCAACCTCTCACACGCGATTCTCGAAACGAACGAATGCGAGGCTCACAGATCAAACAAAGCGGCGGGTATATCACTCATATGGATTATACCGCAAGATTTCCGGAGCTCGAGCTGCTGGCTGCCGATTCAGCGCGCACCCTTGCTTGCTGCGGTGGCCTTTGGTTTGCTGGCCTAGGGTGACCTCCTGCTCCGTTGTTTGTCCTCGGCGGAGCATGATTCTGCCTCTGTGGAGCTGGATGCTGCCTTACTGGCGGCTGCACTGCTGGCCCTCCTAACGGACAATCTCGAGCGTAATGTCCAGACTTCTTACAACGATAGCACTCGGTGCTACCTTGCCTGCACTCGCCGAAATGATTCCTTTGGCATTTCTGGCACCAAGGTTTTCCACTCGCCGCACGGGTTGGAAATTCCTTCCCCAAGGTGCTTTTCTCTTGCATGCCTTGATTCCTTGAATCATCGACCGCCTCGTTCCTCGGAACACCGATTGCCTTTCCTCGATCTTCCCATTTCCTCTTACCTCTTCCTCCGCCGATGGCTGTCCGGTGGCATCGTTTTTCCGGGCAACATTGACTCAATGTTTAATGCCCGGTTCGAGGGCGCGCGCATACGCCGATCTCCCCGATCGACGAGCGAAATTCGATCTCGGTAGGAGTCCTCTCTCGAACCTATCTCGCCTGGCAGCCTCGGTGCCAACTGTGTACGTAGCATAACGTGATGCATTTATCAACGAGCGATCGTATTTTGTAACCGCCCTTCTTCCTCGACGAAGATTCCGTAATTTTGCCTTCTCTCGCTGTAGCGCGCGGTGCACGTACTTTTCCATGAGTTCTTCCTTGAAATCTTCCCACGATACCTTGCCCATCGTCCCCGTGTTAGGTCCTTCTCACGGATTCCACCGAAATCAGCCTCATCGGTTAGTCAAAGATTGCGCATTCATTTTTCGCTTCTTCGCGGCCGATGTATTCAAGATCCTTCGGTGGATCGTATCCGGCCTCATTGCCGATCGGTTCGCCGAGACCGTCGAATGTAGGGGATTCGCTGCGAAAACTCTCGATCGCATGCCACGAACCAAAGGTGGTTCCCGGCTTCTTCCACATTATTGTTCCTCGGTTCCTTGTTCTCGGCATTACGCACTGACGTTTGAAACATTAGAAACGCTTTCGCATAGATAACCTGGTATCATCGCATAACATATATCATCACCCATATCACATATCATCACATATATCACATATCACGCACGATCACATATAATCATGCAATCTGTCAACATATCATCGCCATGCATTTCACATAACATCATCATCACACATCACATAGATCATATATCATCATGGCATAGCTCATATCACATATAAGCATCAAACATAAACATCCTGTCATAGACAGCGTTAGTATCGGTAATATTCATGTCCATGAAGGATCACAAAATACAAGATCAAGGTATGTCACCAAAAGGTCGGATGTGAGCAAGAGAATCGACTCGGTCATCACAAAAGATGCCGCTCATCCACGCTTCTAGCAGATCATGATCGCCATCGCATACACCGACTACCTAGATCTCTGCCCTCCATATCCATCCACTATTCCCGCTAGTCCCAAATGTTCCATTCTGTCTCTCCTCATCTTCCCTTTCCCTTCCAATCAGGGCTCGAATTCGGGCTGCCGCTTCAGAAAAGCGATCCTGCATGGAAGCAAGCCTCTCTTGGGTATGATCCCATCCAAGTTGTGCTCGATCGCCTGAGTATCAGGTGAAAGCTGCTCAGTCCCTGTCTCTGGCGCTTGCCCTTCCTCAATGTGCCCGACCATCGTGAGTCATCGCTATCCGGATCACCGGTCCTCCGAATCCTCACTATCCTCCTCGTTCTCATCTGGGTCCTCTTCTTCTTCCTCAGAGTCGCCTTCCCTGGATGCCAGACTGACACAGTTCGGTGGCATGAAGATCCTGATCCTGGGCTTCTTCGTTGCCACTGTCGGACGGACAATACCTCTCGTCCTGGAAGTTCCTGCCTCAAAGTCATTCCGGGTCCTCCGGAAGGTAAGGATCGTCGATGGAGGTGTAGTGACTGGTGTATCCTGTTGCACTGGTGATCGCCTGATTGATGGTTGTTCTCCCAATGGCTCTTCGGGAACATCATCCCTATCATCGATCTGGATCGGTCCTCGAGGGTGTCTCGCAACCACATCCTCCTCGTGATGGTATACCTCGTGGTCCGTCCACTGCTTCCATACTCGAGCGAACTTCGGTAAAGTCCAAGGTAAGGTGCCTCGTGATAGATCCTCCCGAACAACACATGTCCTCGCTTTCTGCCCATGGTTGCCATCCCGCTTGTAGCCTTTCGGTCATCCGATAGTAGGCCTCGTATTCGACACTTTCCCACCGCTCGAACCTTCCTCCATAACCCAACAAATCTTCCCGTAAATACTCCCAACGGCTCATGAATATTCCGGTACATTCCACTAATTTACTGGACATGCTCATCCATTCTCGTGAGATCTTAACCAACGCTGTATGCGGGCATCGAATATCCATAAACCTACATGTTAGTTCACCATAAACAACAACAAATATTCACGCTTCCTTTTCCATCCCAAATATCCGGGTATTCATGTCTCATACACATGTTCATTTCAACACATATCCATATCAATATCAATATAATCACGTAAGCAAATACAGATTCACTTACAAGCACTCGCTTATCAAAATAAACAAGATTTTCAATCAACAATACATATTGCTATGTAAACACATGACTTACATCAACCATACGTGATCACATTAATCACATCATATCATATAAACGATTTTCATATCACGCCCACGCAGCCCTTTGCTCCATCAACAATCACTTCCATATCCACATCACCATCCAACCATACCTCATCCACATCACGTTTACATCACGTAAACTCTTACCATGCCAAAGCACATGAAACCAAGATCATATCAAACATCACATAGCCACATAAAGCATCAGCAAATAAACACATACCTCATCCCCTTTTTAAAGGAGGCGGACTGACGGTGAGCCGAGGTAGTCAGACACGATAAATGCTTTAGAAGAACAAGTTCTAAACACTCAATTTCAAGAACGCATATGATATAAAGCAAACAAACCGCTTTGATATCGGATAACAAGGATAGAGGTCAAAGCTAAGAACCATCGCTCGATACCATGCCGGTATCGATAATAAAGATAGATGTCAAACAAAGATCATTTGCTCGATACCATCTCACACGCCCAATTCCCGAGGAAGGCACGGATGCCGGGTGTGATTAGGGGTGAGGTTAAGCGGGGAAGAAGGGGATACATATAACATACACGATAAGAAGATGTGACCATGAAATCGGGCGATCATCTCTATAACTAGGACATATCCTCAAGGGAGGGTGCACAAACAATCCACCAATGTAATAATATCGATATCATAACCTCGGAAAACATGATCTTGGTTTATTATAAGTAATGCAAGAAGACAAAATAGCATTACATCCTATCAACTAGACCGTCAACCACATAGCATGCTCAGACGAGACTCACGTGAATAATATAACAAATCTTGTTCCCAATCGTAAAGCAATTAAGGGACAAGAATACATAGTTATCGAGTACGATATAACACAACATCGCTGAAGCATAGCATGAAGAACCCGCAGCTCCACCCTCAGCGTCCCGTCCAACCTCCTCCATACGTGAAAAGATTTGAAAGAGTTTGGGGTGAGTACTAAGCGCACTCACCGGGTTTTATCATAAATCAAAAGAATCATGAGGTCAGTGTTTAGAGCACTTACCTTAGAAGGTTTTAAAACGTAAATCCACTTCTAAGTAAGCAAAATAGATTTTTCATTTTCGATACCGATCCGTTATTATCTTATTCCCATCATGTAAACCATGAACCACGGCTCGAACGATCCCCTTGACCCATCACATGACATTCTATTCGGCCCTAACATATCCAATGCCCACGCCTTAACGTATCCAATGGCTAACTGGGTGTGGACTTGGGGGTCAAATCCCCATCAGAACCATAACCACCTCATTACCTTTTCCGTGTGGACTTCCGGGGTCTATCCCCTTCAGAACCATAACCACGTGTTCGGGGTCTATCCCCTTATGATCAATACTCAAGATGGTGATCAACCCACGAATAGAGATCCGCACAACCATGATAGAACCATATCTTGGATCAGAGAACAGTAATAATTTCACAAAACATTTTACGGCGTACATGTTTTATTTTGAAATATCAGAGTAAATAACTCAAAATAAGCATATATAACCCAACTCGAATGCACGAAAACGCCAACCGAGAGATATCTACGGATCCGATGACTTCACCGATCGTGACCGGTAGGTACCGTAACAAGACGGAACAACTTTTGGGTCACTTCCCACAAAGCAAAGCAACAACGTGATCCAAACGACGATCGTAGCAAAATTAGGGTTTTCGACTTTCAACCCACATTTGGCACTCTCCGGTTTTCAAATCAACTCGATGCGAAGGAAATATATTCAGGCATCAAGACCAATAATAGGGTACCTTCAAAATATGCATGCATGCAAGTCGACTCAAATCTTAGCAACAAGAAGCTTCAAAATCGATGCCTATCCTCGGATCTAGGATAAACCATCCAAAATCAATGCATGAAAATGGAAACATAAGCAATATGCATAACGATCTAACATGGAATGACAAACGACGTTGAAAATGGATAACCCGGCATGTACTTCCTTTAGAAAACTCAAGCAACGGAAACATCCCGACATGCGTAAACGCCGAAAATGTAAAAACGAATCGGTATTTTAGTAGAATGATAGCCCTAACTCAAAACCTAAAGGACCAGTAGCAAAGGTGGGCCGTCGGCCACCAAACGGCGACCAACACCACCAAATCGGCGGCAATGGCGGCGGCGGTTTCGCCAAATCGGCGACCTCGGCCGCTTTCCCCCTCGTCCCTTTAGAAACCCGAGTTCTATGCTATACGATCTACTAAAAGCGAATCAAAACAAGAAAAGGACAAAACCGAAAACGGGCTGCCCGGGTGGTTGATCGGCGGTGGTGGCTCGGCGGCACAAGAATGGCGCCACCGAGCCTCCCGGCCGATCCCCACTCCTCCAGGCTCAGCGGCAGCACTCAGAGCTGCTCGGCCTTCCGTAAACACGAGAGACGAAGGAAATGAACGTTGAAAATGAAGGCCCTAGCCTCCTATTTATAGGAAAATTCAGGGGTCACAGCCGTCTACAAGCTGACCTTTTTCGAAAACGCAAAAGCGATGCAACTTTGCAAACGGACTCCAAATTTAGCAAACTTGGTACCCATGGACACGAAATAAAATACGGACACAATGACTATAAACAAGATATGCTTTAAAAGACCAATGAAAAGTCCTGTTTTCGATAACTTCCCTGAGTGCGAAACCTTCATGGGTGGTCGAAAACTCGCATACTTAGTGTCTATGAATTATTATAAGACACTCTTCGAACGCCTGAGGTTTCGTGACGGTCGATCACCAAACAAAAGTCAACCTTTCGACCTTTTCAAAAACGTGCCATGCAAAATGTGTTTAAAAAGACGGGTATTACATCCTCCTCCTTATAAAAATTTCGGTCCTCGAATTTCAAACACGTGGAGAAAACAACTCGTGGCACCGAGCCCTCAACTTGTCTTCCAACTCCCACGTAGCCTTCTTCCCTCCGTGGTGATTCCACAACACCTTCACCAACGGAATCGCTTGTTCCTCAACTCCTCGACTTCGCTCCAAGATAGCCACCGGCCTTTCCTCGTAACTCGGATCCCGAGCAAGAACCACTTGATCATGCTTGATCACGTGTTTTGGGTCGAACACGACTTTCTCACCGAGAAACGTGAAACACGCCATGAACATCTCCGGCGTTGGGCAAGAAGCTAACCTATAGCAACGGGCCTATTCTCTCGAGAACTTCGAAGGTCCAACGAACCTCGGTCAGAATCACCTCGCTTCCCAAAACGAACGACTCTCTCGTCGGGAAACCTTATGAAAACGCGATCTCCGATCATGAATCAAGATCCGTCGACGCCGTCCGCATAGGACTTCGCTGCGCTTTGCGCTTCTTGATCCTTCGCTGATCTCGATCGATAACCTCGACCGCCTCGCGAACCATCTCGTCCTAACATCTTCCTCTCGCCCACTTCATCCCAATAAAGTGGCGATCGACACTTCCTTCCGTATAACGCTTCATAGGAGCCATTCCTATGGTGGCACGATAATCGTTGTTATAGGAAAACTCTACCAAAGGTAGTATCTCTTCCCACTTCACTTCGCCGCCACGATCGCCGCAACATGTCTTCCAAAACTCGAATCGTTCTTTCCGATCGACCGTCCGCTTGAGGATGGAATGCCGTATTAAGATTCAGCTTGGTCCTACGGCTTCTCGCACTCCTCCAAACCTTGATGTGAACCTCGGTCACGATCTCGACGTAATCGATACCGCACACCATGTAACCGACGATTTCCTCGACGTAAAGTCGAGCAAGCTTATCTAACCCGACGCCATCCGAATCGGTAAGAAATGAGTCGACTTCGCTACCATCGACGACAACCCATATAGCGTTGTTTCCTCTTCGACCTTGGAAAACTCACCACAAAATCCATACCGATATGATCCCATTTCCACTGGATTGGTAGCGGTTGCAACAAACCCGACGGACGTTGGTGTACAGCTTTCACTTGTCGACAAGCCAAACATCGTTCCACAAACGCGGCTATATCCTTTTTCATCCCTTCCCACCAAAAGTTCCTCTTAAGGTCTCTCAGACATTTTGGTGCTTCCTCGGATGAGTCAGATACGGTGCCTCGCGAGCTTCACTCATGATTTTATCTCTCAATTCCCTATTGAGGGCACACATAACCTTCCTCTAATAGTAGCTGTTATCCTTTGCTTCCGTGAAACCCTTGCTATCCTCTAGCCTTGCTTTCAAACGCATCTTCTCCAGAATTGCTCCCGCCAAGACTCACGATGGCTTCTCTTAGATCCGGTTCACCACCAAAGTCGCGATGAATCCTTGCACCGATTCCGCGGATGAATCACTTCCAGCCGAGCTTCAAATCTCGAATAAGCTCTTTCTCACAGTAAGAAGATATCCCAACTTCGCTCTCGACTTGCGACTAAGGGCATCTCTACGACATATCGCTTTTCCCAGTGATAAGCGATAGAGCAATCATAATCCTTCACCAACTCTAGCCATCTCCTTTGCCTCATGTTCAGCTCTTTTTGTTCAAAGAAATACTGAGGCTTTTGTGATCCGTGAAGATTTCACACTTAACTCCATAGAGATAAGGCTCCAAATCTTCAACGCATTAACGATCGCGCTAACTCCGGATCGTGAGTTGGTAGCTCAACTCGTGCGGTTTCAACCGACGAGACGCTGAAGCTATAACCTTCCTGCTCGCATGAGAACGCAACCCAAACCAAGTTTGATGCATCGTGTAGACCACAAACCCATCGTTCCTTCCGGCACGGCTAACACCGGAGCGTTGTTAGCTTCTTCTTTAACTCGAAACTTGCTTCACAAGCTTGGACCATGAAAACTTGATTCCTTTCCCGAGCTATTGCGCCATCGGCCTTGCCAACTTCGAAAACCTTCGATGAAACGCCTATAATATCCGCCGCTTAGAAAGCTCAACCTCATTGGCATTAGTCGAACCTTCCAGCTTATTTACCGCTTCAACCTTCATCGGGTCGACTTTGATTCCTTCGCAGACACGATGTGTCCAGAACATTACTTTTTGAGCCAAACTCGCACTTGCTATACTCGCATACAACCTCTCGTCGTAACGCTTCCGAATCGATGCGGAGGTGTTCTCTATGCAACTCGCATTCTTGGAATAGATGAGAATATCATCGATAAAAACCAAGATTTAAACCGTCTGTGCATCGATGGAAAACTTCGATTCATCGATCCATGAAGATCGCCGCGCATCGTCAAACCAAACGGCATCACGATGAACTCGTAGTGCCCATACCGCCCCGAACGCGGTCTTCGCAACGCCCTCCTTCCCGATCTTCAGCCGATGGTAGCGACCTCAAATCGATCTTAGAGAAGACACTCGCCCTTTGAGTGGTCAAAAGATCGTCGATCCGGAAGAGGATATCTTCTTGATCGCCACCTTATTCGACTCTCGTAGTCAATGCACATCCGCATCGACCCATCCTTCTTCTTGACGAACGTAATCGGGCGCCCCCACGGCGACACGCTAGGTCGGATAAAACCTAGATCCAACAGCCTCGCAATCTGGCTTTCAGCTTGCAATTCTTTAGGTGCCATTCGTATGGTGCCTTTGATCGTGCCGCTCTCCCGGTTCCAAATCAATAGTGAATTCCACTTGTCTATCGGTGGTAAACACTGCAAGTCCTCGGAAACACGTCCGATATTCACACACCACCGGCTCCTTCGCAATCGCATACTGTTTATCGTGCTGTCAAACTTACCAAGAAAGTTTGACAGCCACCCTTCCCGATCATCCTCACCGCCTTCAAGGTCGAGATCATTGGCACGCAAACACCATCCTTATGCCGTGGAAACAAACTTCCACTCTTCGGCCGTCCGAAAGCAACTTCTCTCGAGACAACGATAGTTGCCATGTGCTTTTCCAACCAATCCATGCTAAAGATGACATCGAAATCTTCCATTCCGATGACATGCAAATTGACAAAGACCTTCGCTCACGATTTCTACTTCACAGTTCGGCATATCTCTTTTGCCTTTAGCACTTCTCGACGGGATGCTAATTTGTGGTACTCAGTGATTTCTTGGGTACCAAACCCAACCTCTCACACGCGATTCTCGAAACGAACGAATGTGAGGCTCCCGTATCAAACAAAGCGAAAACGGTATATCACTCATATGGATTATACCGCAAGATTTCCGAGCTTGAGTCTTGCTGGCGATTCAAGCGTACACCGCTTGCTCTGCGGTGGCCTTTGGTTTGTTGGCCTAGGGTGACCTCCTCGCTCCGTTGTTTGTCCTCGGGAGCATGATTCGCCTGCGTGAGCGGATGTTGCCATCAAGGCGGCCGCTCGCGGCCCTCCTAACGGACAATCTCGAGCGTAATGTCCGACTTCTTAACGATAGCACTCGGTGCTACCTTGCTCGCACTCACGAAATGATTCCTTTGGCATTTACGCACCAAGGTTTTCCACCACCGCATGGGTTGGAAATTCCTTCCCAAGGTTGCCTTTCTCTCTCGCATGCCTTGATTCCTTGGAATCATCGGACCGCTCTGGTTCCCTTGGAACACCGATTGCCTTTCCTCGATCTTCCCATTTCCTTACCTCTTCCTCCGCCGATGGCTGTCCGGTGGCATCGTTCTTCACGGGGCAACATTGACTCAATGTTTAATGCCCGGTTCATGATCGCGCATACGCCGATCTCCCGGATCGACGGCGAAATTCGATCTCGGTAGGAGTCCTCTCTCGAACCTATCTCGCCTGGCGACCTCGATTACCAACCGTACGTGCGTAGATAACGTGACGGGCGATCAGCGGCGATCGTGCTCGGTAACCGTC
Source organism: Salvia rosmarinus (assembly GCA_036937905.1). Classification (NCBI taxonomy): domain Eukaryota; kingdom Viridiplantae; phylum Streptophyta; class Magnoliopsida; order Lamiales; family Lamiaceae; genus Salvia; species Salvia rosmarinus. The sequence goes on along the minus strand of CM072821.1, from coordinate 39,740,473 downwards.
CTTCTTCGCGGCGAAGATTCCGAGTCGTTTTGCCTTCTCTGCGCAAGCGCGCCTGCACGCGTACTTTTCCATGAGTTCTTCCTCAAATCTTCCCACGTATACCTTGCCCATCCGTCACGGTGTTAGGGTCCTTCTCTCAGATTCCCACCGTAAATCATCGGTTAGGCGAAAGATTGCGCATTCGGCTTTTCTCGCTTCTTCGCACCGATGTATTCAAGATCCTTCGTGGATCGTATCCAGCTCTCGGCGTCGATCGGTTCGCGAGACCGTCGAATGTGGGATTACACTGCGAAACTCTCGATCGCATGCCGCTGAACCAAAGGTGGTTCCTGGGCTTCTTCCACATTATTGTTCCTCTGGTTCCTTGTTCTCGGCATTCTGTACCGACGTTTGAAACATTAGAAACGCTTTCGCATAGATAACCGGGTATCATCGCATAACATATATCATCACCCATATCACATATCATCACATATATCACATATCACGCACGATCACATATAATCATGCAATCCTGTCAACATATCATCGTCATGCATTTCACATAACATCATCATCACACATCACATAGATCATATATCATCATGGCATAGCTCATATCACATATAAGCATCAAACATAAACATCCCATCATGAACGGCGTTAGTATCGATAATATTCAAGGTCCATGAAGGATCGCAAAATACAAGATCAAGGTATGTCATCAAAAGGTCGGATGTGAGCAAGAGAATCGACTCGGTCACATCACGAAAGATGCCGCTCTGTCCATGCTTCTAGCAGACTCTGCGACTGTCACTGTACACACCGACTACCTAGATCTCAGTCCTCCATATCCATCCACTATTCCCCGCTAGTCCCAGCGGTTCCATTCTGCCTCTCCTCATCTTCCTTTCCCTTCCAATCAGGGCTTGAATTCGGATTGCCGTAAAAGCGATCCTGCATGGAAGCAAGCCTCTTGGGTATGATCCCGTCGAGTTGTGCTCATTGCACAGTATCGGTGAAAGGCGTGCCTCGGTCCTGTCTCTGCGCGCTTGCCCTTCCTCAATGTGCCCGACCTCGTCGTAGTCATCGGCTATCTCGGATCACCGGGTCTCCGAATCCTCACTATCCTCCTCGTTCTCATCTCGGGTCCTCTTCTTCCTCGTAGTCGCTTTCCCCGGATGCGGTGACGATACGCTCGGTGGCATGAAGATCCCGATCACGGCTTCGTTGCCACCGCCGGACGGACAATACCTCTCGTCCCGAAGTTCTCGCCTCAAAGTCATTCCGGGTCCTCCGGAAGGTAAGGATCGTCGATGGAGGTGTAGTGGCGGTGTATCTGTTGCCGGTGATCGCTGATTGATGGTTGTTCTCCCAATGGCTCTTCGGGAACATCATCCCTATCATCGATCCGGATCGGTCCTCGAGGTGTCTCGCAACCACATCCTCCTCGATGGTATACCTCGGTGGTGCATCCCTTTGTTTCCATACTCGGCGGCCGAACTCGGTAAAGTCCAAGGTAAGGTGCCTCGTGATAGGATCCGTCTGAACAACACATGTCCTTGCTTTCGCCCATGGTTGCCATCACATGCGGTAGCCTTTCGGTCATCCGATAGTAGGCCTCGTGTTCCGACACTTTCCCACCGCCTCGAACCTTCCTCCATAACCCAACAAATCTTCCTGAAAATACTCCCAATGGCTCATGAATATTCCGGGTACATTCCACTGAATTTACTGGATATGCTCATCCATTCGTGAGATCTTAACCAACGTTGTCTGGGCCACTGAATATCCATAAACCTACATGTTAGTTCACCATAAAACAACAACAAATATTCACGTTTCCTTTTCCATCCCAGTCATCTGGGTATTCATGTCTCATACACATGTTCATTTCAACACATATCCATATCAATATCAATATAATCACGTAAGCAAATACAGGATTCACTTACAAGCACTCGTTTATCAAAATAAACAAGATTTTCAATCAACAATACATATTGCTATGTAAACACATAGACTTACATCAACCATACGTGATCACATTAATCACATCATATCATATAAACGATTTTCATATCACAGCCACGCAGGCCCTTTTGTTCCATCAACAATCACTTCCATATCCACATCACCATCCAACCATACCTCATCCACATCACGTTTACATCACGTAAACTCTTACCATGCCAAAGCACATGAAACCAAGATCATATCAAACATCACATAGCCACATAAAGCATCAGCAAATAAACACATACCTCATCCCCTTTTTAAAGGAGGCGGACTGACGGTGGTGAGGGTAGTCAGCACGATAAGCAGCTTAGAAGAACAAGTTCTAAACACTCAATTTCAAGAACGCACATGATATAAAGCAAACAAACTGCTTTGATATCGGATAACAAGGATAGAGGTCAAAGCTAAGAACCATTGCTCTGATACCATGCTGGTATCAGATAATAAAGATAGATGTCAAAACAAAGATCGCTGCTCTGATACCATGCTGTCACGCCCCAATTCCCGAGGGAAGGCACGGATGCCGGGGTGTGATTAGGGGTGGGGGTTAAGAAGGGGAAGAAGGGGATACATATAACATACACGATAAGAAGATGTGACCATGAAATCGGGCAAAGATCTCCTCTATAACTAGGACATATCACGAAGGGGGGGTGCACAAACAATCCACCAATGAATAATATCGATATCATAACCTCGAAAACATGATCTTGGTTTATTATAAGTAATGCAAGAAGACAAAATAGCATTACATCCATCGACTAGACCGTCAACCCATAGCATGCTCGTGTCGAGACTCACGTGAGAATAACATAACAAATCTTGTTCCCAATCGAAAAGCAATTAAGGGACAAGAATACATAGTTATCGAGTGCGTATATAACACAACATCGGAAGCATAGCATGAAGAACCCGCAGCCCACCCCTCCGTCATCTGTCCGGCCCTCCTCCATCTCGTGAAAAGATTTGAAAAGAGTTTGGGGTGAGTACTAGCGCACTCAATTTGGGTTTTATCATAAATCAAAAGAATCATGAGGTCGTGTTTAGAGCACTTACCTTAGAAGGTTTTAAAGCGTAAATCCACTTCTAAGTAAGCAAAATAGATTTTCATTTTTCGATACCGATCCGTTATTCTCATTATTCCCATCATAGAACCATGAACCACGGCTCGGGCGTATCCCGCCACCCATCACATGATATTCATTCGCCCGGAACATATCCATCGCCCACGCCGGGAACGATCCACGGGGCTAACTCGGTGTGGACTTGATTGAAATCCCCATCGTAACCATAACCACCTCATTACCTTTTCCGTGGACTTCCCGGGTCTATCCCTTCGTAACCATAACCACGTGTTCTGGGTCTATCCTTATGATCAATACTCAAGATGGTGATCAACCCACCGAATAGAGATCCGCACAACCATGATAGAACCATATCTTGGATCGAGAGAACGATAATAATTTCACAAAACATTTTACGGCGTACATGTTTTATTTTGAAATATCGAGTAAATAACTTTCAAAATAAGCATATATAACCCAACCCAGCAGATTTAAAACGCCAACCGAGAGATATCTACGGATCCGATGACTTCACCGATCGCCTTTGGTAGGTACCGTAACAAGACGGAACAACTTTTGGGGTCACTTCCCACAAAGCAAAGCAACAACGTGATCCAAACGACGATCGTAGCAAAATTAGGGTTTCGACTTTACGAACCCACATTTGGCACTCTCGGGTTTTCAAATCAACTCGATCGTAAGGAAATATATTCGGGCATCAAGACCAATAATAGGGTACCTTCAAAATATGCATGCATGCAAGTTGACTCAAATCTTAGCAAAACAAGAAGCTTCAAAATCGATGCTATCCTCGGATCTAGGATAAACCATCCAAAATCAATGCATGAAAATGGAAACATAAGCAATATGCATAACGATTTAACATGGAATGACAAACGACGTTGAAAATGGATAACCCGGCATGTACTTCCTTTAGAAAACTCAAGCAACGGAAAACATCCCGACATGCGTAAACGCGAAAAAGCAAAACGGAATCGGTACTTTAGTAGAATGCATAGCCCGAACTCAAAACCTAAAGGACCGTGTAGAGCTGGCAGGTGGGCGTCGGCCGCCAAGCGGCGACAATGACCACCAAATCGGCGGCAATGGGCGGCGGCGGTTTCGGCCAAATCGGCCGGCCTCCGGCCGTTTTCCCGCCTCGTCCCTTTAGAAACCCGAGTTCTATGCTATACGATCTACTAAAAGGCGGAATCAAAACAAGAAAAGGACAAAAACGGAAAAACGGGCTGCCCGGGGGGTGGTTGATCGGCGGTGGTGGCTCGGCGTGTAAGAATAGCGCGCCAGCCGAGCCTCCCGCCGATCCCCACTCCTCCGTGACTTCGGCGTGCACAGAGCTGCTCGGCTCTTCCGTAAACACAGAGAGACGAAGGAAATGAACGTTGAAAATGAAGGCCCTAGCCTCCTATTTATAGGAAAATTCGGTCAAGCAGCAGCTTGCATAATGACCCTTTTCAAAACGCAAAGCGATGCAACTTTTGCAAACGGACTCCAAATTTAGCAAACTTGGTACCCATGGACACGAAATAAAATACCGGACACAATGACTATAAACAAGATATGCTTTAAAAGACCAATGAAAAGTCCGGTTTTAGATAACTTCCCTGGTGCGAAACCTTCATGGGTGGTCGAAAACTGCGCATACTTAGTGTACATGAATTATTCATAAGACACTCTTCATAACGCACGAGGTTTCGTGACGGTCGCGTCACCAAACAAAAAGTCAACCTTTGACCTTTTCTCGAAAAACGTGCCATGCAAAGCGAAGCTTAAAAAGACGGGTATTACAAGCATAAAATAAAATAATTGTTTCATGAGCTATAAGAGGTGGCGAAAATTTTAGAAAATAAAGTATGAGTTGTAAATTATTTTTACACCTAAGTATTTTATAATTTCAAGAAGATAAAATCATTAATGTATAAGATAAGGTCAAATTTGTTTCTTATACAACTTGCAAGGCTCAAAATTAAGAAGATAAAGGAGTTGCCATTTTGACTTTAGAATAAGATATTTTATAAAGTAATGATTAAAAACACTTTAGAAATCCTATAAATAGGAGGGCACCCCTCCCATACCATTAAAATCGAAAATTAGGAGAAGAATAGAGAAAAAATAGAGAAAAAATAGAGAGTGTTCTTCATGGTGTTCTTCGATCGTAGAAAGAAAAACGTCGCCGACGTCGATCGAATTCGATCACAAGGTTAGAAATCGTACCACTTCTTGTTATACATGTTAAATTGTTAGAAATTCATATATAATATGTTAGGATGCTTATTTTCGATATTTATGTTGAATATGTGCTATATGTTTCAAAGTATGTGTTAAATTGTTTATATAATGTTTATAAGCATGAATTATCAAACTAATACAAAGTTAAGCATGTATTAAATACATGATGATATGATCGAAAATAAGGAGAAATCATATGTTGATGTATATGAATTTTAATTGTTGTTTTGAGCATGAAATAATGATAGTTATTAATAAACAAGATTGTATGATTTTATGTGGAATTTTGGAAAAACTAAGTATATATCCTATTAATTTGAAAATTATAGAGTAATTATATGATGAGATATAATTCATGTTTTAATGTTAAAATAACATATTGATGATGTAGATTAATAATATAGTGTTATATGAATTTATCGGAATTTCTAAAATTATTTGTACCTAAGTCTATTTTCAAAAAAATATGTACATAGGACATGAGGAATAATTCATGAATTATGGAAATTATGTCATATTATTATGATAATAATATGCTATATGAATTAATTAAAATCTTGGGAAAAGTTTAATAATTATTTGTAATTTTTGAAAATTATACTAAGAAGGAATCATGATGTGAAATTTTTCTATGTTATGTGATACATGGATTTTAGGTTAGTAATATGTGGAAATTGAGCCATATATGTGAAAAATCGAGAATTACAAGGGTATAGTTGGAAATCGATAGAAAAAGGAACATATACGTGTAAAATAATAGTTATATAAGAAATACATGAAATGACGATAAGAATAAGTTGAGAAAGTTATGAACGTACAGAGTATATTGATACGATAGTACAATCACAACGTTGGTGATAGAGTTGATGTTAGTACGTTCGTTGGTTCGAATCGATAATCCTTGCAAAGCATAACGATATGCTAAAAACTCGTTTCTTACGTTGATAAGGTCTGACTCGAAGGAGAACGGAAACCGAGAATAGAAACTAGTGACTTAAGAAACCTTAAGTCTTCGAGGTGGGCACTCTTTTCAAAAGATTTTTACAAGCTTTCTCGAAAGTATTTACTCTTATTGCTTTTACCGCTTTCTTATGAAAATGTTGAGATACGATATTGTCTGCGAAAATGTTTCGAGTTTCAGATATGTCCATTCGGGTTGCTTGGGCAATGCGAGAGTTCTGGTCGGATCTAAGTTTGGAGGTGTAAGTAGAAATTCCCGGCTAGGGTTGTGTACGTGTTGGGCCTCGAACCACTGGCGGTCATGCTCTGAACCGCTGGGCGGTTAGTTGCGTCCGGTGTAGGGAGGCCTCCCTCCCGGCGCGTTTATCCATAGCCGACTTGGAATATACGTTGTGGTTGTTGTTGTGATATGAAAATGCTTGGCCAAGCGATGATTTTGAGAAATGAGAAAATGTTTTTAGTAAGAACAAGGCCTTTTCAATAAAACCCTTGTGTCTTACTGTGGTGAGGGCAGTACAATATTTCGTAAAATAAAAATGTTTTCGGCATGTGTCCATTGGGTACATTTGTACTCAGCCCTGCATGTTTGTTTTTAAATGTGCAGGTTGAGCGGGTGATGGAACTGAGCAGGAGTTGAGCAGAATCCTTTTTGATAAATAGTATGGAGCATTTTGGTTCACCTTGAGAATGCATCTTCACATGCATGTCTCACACGTTATTCCACTGCCAAACTCTTGAGTTCCCATATATTTTTGATATTATGTTAAAGATCTCGAATGCTTTGATAAAAGCCTTGTATTAGCTACTGTTTTGCCAGTACTTTTGAACAAATCATTTATATAAGTCGTTTCTTTTTATCCTTCGAGTTATTTCATTATTAGCATCTATATTCCTTCACTTGAGAAATAAGTTGAAAGCCCTATTCTTTTACGAATATTTAACCCTAAGCCCCAAGTAGCAGTCTTGTAAGGTGGTAGCCGAATCGGGCTGTTACAGTTAAACTTTATGCATCCATTTCTATTTACATCAGTACTATTTACATCATCCTACTCAACTATTTGTCTACATATATACAACACTACTTATCTATTCCCATCTAGCGTCTAATCCATCCTCGGTGGTGAATTTCTCCATTGCCGTGGCCGGGCATATCATTCTCTTCATCCATTCCTTCAACCCCTACATCTGACTCTAATATATCTTACATATCCTCTAAATCTGATACCTCTTCAATACAATCATCCTCCAATGGTAGTTCAGAAGAATGATTAATGAAGGAAGTAGAATGAGAGTATCTAATCTCATGATCAAGAGTAAAAGGGTCCGTAATAAACGGCATGTCACTTAATTGAAGGGGCTGCAGATGGGTGGTACCAATGGGTTGCAAAAACTCAGGTTCATACTTGAAAGATCGAGTAGCTCCAGCAGGTCTGGATGGTCCCGCCTCGGTTTCTTCGAAAAGAAAAGCAGGTAGGGTTCCAGGTGGAGACTCATAGGGTACAGACTGGAGTGGGGAGATATCTATGGCAATTAGTTGATCATACCATCCCAAATCATAAGCATACATATCAGAGTCAAAATCAAGATGTTCAAGTGATTCAGAAGGAAACTCTTTTTCAAGAAGAGTCAAGTGATCATCTGGAATAATAGTGCTAAGCTCAAGTGAGGTAGTAGTATCAACAGGTACAAGCTGATCTTCATAAATAGAAGCATCGGAAGTATCCATCAAGGATTCAGAAGCAACCGAATCTAGTACTACAGAAGTACTAGATTCGCCAATCTCAAACTGAAGCTCATCATTCACAATAGAAATATCTGACGATAAGATATTATAAACTGATAAAATGAAACCTTCCACTGGATGATAGGTACCAGGAGGAGGGCTCTGTGTGGCATGATACTGTATACGGATGATATCTACTTATCCTAAAAAATCTGCAAAGCTATGATACTCGGCAATGTAGTATAGAGCAACTATATGCCCATTCACGCCATCCGTATGCGAGAACACGTATTAGCGCATAATACTATCCGGTGCATATCACGATCCTCTAACCTGCATCCACAGCTCCATGAATCTATCCAAGAATTCTGATAAACTCTGATGCTCATCCATCTGATACTGGTAAAATCGATCAGTTCGCCCAATCGTAAGAGGTCTCGGTGCTGTACTTTTTCTCGGCGTAGATCGAGTTCTTGCCATCCTAAAATTAAAACATAACTTAAATACTAACTAAAAATTCTAATCTTAATGTACTTATACATACTCAAAGTTTAACAATCTTGTGCTTAACATAATTTAATATATAATATAATTCACATCACTTTTTCATACACATAACTTATCAACCATATGCATGACTTTGTCACATAACTTCTTTAAATGAACACATTTTCAATGCTCATAATAAAATCTTATCTTACTTACCTAGTTGAGCTGGCGGAGATGGATTTGGAAAATGATCGCTCACTTTTCTAACACGAAAACGTGCAAGTATAAAGGTAAGTCGATTATCGTATCCACAGGGATTGTAACACGAAAACACGGAAGCTAACTTAACAACAATTCATCATTATCCAAGAACAGATTTGGTTTTAAAAGGTTTTGGGACTTCGAATATTAAATTCAAAGTCAAAGGTAACAACACAAATAAAAACAAAAACAATAATCACTTGAAGAGATAATAAGAATGAAGGACTAACCCTAGGGATACATTAATCCTACCCACAACATATGTTTATCATGCTTACTATTAACCAATTTTTAATCCAGACAAGATGGAAGATCACATATATAACCAACAATTTCAGTTACGACAATTGTGGCAGTTGATTACTAATTTTCCCTATTACTGTTACGTCTCTAGGTGAAAATAAGCAACTCCGAAAGGATCACAAAGAATATACTTCCTACGAATGTTCCTATCCCAGCTACGACTCAAGGCTTATTCGTATTATGCATTCAAGATCGATTGACAATTAAAACGGTTAAGTAATTAACTGGCAACTAGATATGCATCAAGATTGATCAAAAATTAACACATACAATTAAGCACCAAGAATCATAAATCAATACCTGGAAGGTAAATAATAATAGCAGGAATCACAACATTTAGGATAGAATCATGCAAACCCTAGGATTAGAACGAAAATTAGCTAGACATAATAAACGAAATAAAATAAGAATTAAGCATAGAAATAAGAATTAAATAGATAAAACCCGTAGTGTAGCGTCGGAAGAACAATGGTTGGGTTTGTATCCAAACCCAAGTAACAAACGAGAAAATACGGAATTCGTTCGGACGAAATCGTTCCAAAGCGATAACAATACGTAGAACTAATGTACAACAATGAAAATCTAATGCTTAGATGAATCTAAATCAATACTAGAGTGTAAAAATATGAAAAACTATGAAAAACTGAACAAATTTGTGCTTAGAGAGGTTGGGCGCGGAGCAAGCTTGGGGATATATATAGGTGGAGGAAAAACCCTAATTTTTTGCTCAGCCGCCTCACCTCGCATCCGGGCTCGCAGCCGCGAGCTCGGTCGCGAGATTCTGGGCGTTCTGGATGACGCGGCCGCGAGCTCGGGCGCTAACTCCTGCGTGACTTCACTGTTTCGCTCCGTTCTCTCACGACCGAACTCCGAATTTCGATCCGTTTGCGCCTATGGACTCCTATCGAGATGCTCTTTAACATTGTAAACTTTTCACATCCATATTTTTCATATCCATTTCATCATCTTTGGTTACATCTTTGCCTTGTGCATCGATTATCACCTGAAAAGCCTACAAAACACCAAAGAGAAACCCCAAGAGCAGTATCTTCTAAAAATAGCTAAAAGCAAAAAGATCGACTCTATAAACGCACTTAATAGATCTAGAATCATCTAAATATATCATCAATAAATGGGTAAAAAGCGCGTTTATCAAACCCCCAAACTTGAAGCATTGTTTGTCCTCAAACAAAACAGAACAAACGAAAGACAACAAAACGAAAGGGAATGAGTTGAACGACAACAACAATAACGCCTCAAAGCAATGAGCAACAAAAGATTCACATCTATGAATCAAATCACAACATCTTCGTTCAACTCCGCATATCATAATAACCATAAGCACAAGCCTTCTCAAACTTAAATTCTCACGACATGGATATATATATATAAGAATATGAAACACTCAAGTGTATCACTGAGGATGTGTATACTCTCAAAGTTTAAAAACACACGGAATCTACCATAAGCTTGCAAATCGTCTAATTCTCCATTGCTTGAATATGTGCTCAAGAACCAAGATCAAAAAGGTCTTTATAACAGGTTATAATGTAGGCTCTTTGGTAAGGTAGGATATATTTAGACTAAGTGACTTATAATCCCATAATGAAAACACCATAAATATCATAAGACACAATTCCCAACTTTTCACAATATATTTCAATACTCCACACCAAAGAGTTATTTTTCTCTTAAGAACATCACACTAATAAGTGATATACTCATCTCAAGCACTAGCTACTTACCCATTTATGTTCTTTTCACACATACTTGTGCCATTTTTTATTCTTATTTTCTTTTCTTTTCTTTTTGAACTTATATGGGTAAGCAACTATTTTTGATTATCACTTTTCATCAACTATTTTCTTTTTTTTCTTTTCTTTCTTTTCTCAACCCTCAATTCAAGTGGCCAAAATCCCATACTATCCACATAACCCAACTCACGGCTATATGAAAGAATAAGGTAGGCTCAAACGGCTCATCAAAGGATAATATGAATAAAATGTTAGTGTTCGATAGTATATAGGCTAAGAAAAGAATGCCTAATATCATCTCCCAATTCTTAAGCACATCAATGCAACCTCGAAAAGATCCGAGCAAGTTCTAGAGAAACACATGCTATTTCAAACTATTCACACAGAAAAAACAAGATCGCAAATATATGATACTAAAAGCTCAAGTCTCACATGTTTCAAAAATGTGATCAAGTTCTCAAAGGCTCAATAATTACAATAATCATAACATGTTTCGTCTCACAAAATCAGTTGCAATCGATTTTATAATAAAAGCAATTCTCATCATCGGCTGCTCGTCATTCAACTCAAACCCAAACAGACACAAAACAACGCAAGAAAAAAACAAAACAAAAACGAACAAAACGAAAACAAAACAAAAACGAAAGCAAAACAAAACAAAACAACGAAAAACGTTGGGTTACCTCCCAACAAGTGCTTAATTTAACGTCTTTAGCTAGACCATCACACACCTCGATCAATCCGGTGTTTTGGCAACTGCCTTCTTGCCAAACTTGTGGTTGCTCTTATACTTTTCATTCACAGCAGACCACCACTGAGTGTGGAAATGGCCCCCCCAAACTTGAACGAATCACTCGGAGTTCCATGCCGAGTCCAACTCTTCTTTTTAGCATCCTCATCGACTGGTTGGTTGACATTCAAGCGCGAGACTTGTCTAGCATTGGCAGTGGTGATCGAATAGCAATCCTCATGTTTTAAGTTATCATTTCGCTTGATGGTATCATAGATTGAAATGGTTAACTCCTCTTTATTCACAAGGAAGGTGAGATCACCATCCTACACATCGATCAGAGCCCTGCCTGTGGCTAAGAACGGTCTCCCTAAAATGAGAGGCGTGTTCCCATCCTCTGGCATATCAAGGACTACAAAATCTGCAGGAAAGATAAAATCTTTGACTTTGATAAGCACATCTTCCACTATCCCCTTTGGACGGGTGACTGATGCGTCTACCATTTGGAGAGCAATTGTAGTTGGCTTTAATTCTACAATCTCCAATTTGTTGAATATGGACAGCGGCATCAGGTTGATGCTTGCCCCTAAATCGCACAGAACTCTGGAGAAAGTATGCCCTTCAATAATACAAGGTATTGTGAAGCTGCTTGGATCTTTCTTCTTCAACGGCAGTTTCTTTTGCAGCACATCACTTCACTCTTTAGACAAATTAATAGTCTCGAACTTTTCCAACCACTTCTTGTTGGTGACGGCATCTTTTATAAACTTCATATATCCCGGCATATCTCTGAGTGCATCTATCAATGGAATATTGATATTCACCTTTTGGAACATTTCCATGAATCGGGTGAGCATCTCGTCATGTTTCGTCTTGGCTAGCCGACTCGGGAACGGGACTGGAGGAGTATAAGTCGGATACTTTATCACTGGGAGAGCCTCGCGGCCATCCTCGTGGTCGCGAGTGTGGTCGCTAGGCATATGGGCTGCATCAGCGGTCTTCTTCATGGCCGGGCTCGCAGTCGTGAGCTCGGTCGCTGGCTCTTTGTCCGAACTTCCTGCCCACTTTCTTGAGGCCGGCCTAGCGGTCGCTAGGCCGGTCGCGAGTTGCTCGTGAAAACTCTCTATCTGGTTTCTCGCGGCCGGGCTTGCAGTCGCGAACTTGGGCGCGAGTTCCTCATCTTTTGCGCCATTTTCGCCGTTTGGTCCCGGGTGGTTCTGGTAAGCTCTTCCACTTCTCAGCTGGATAGCAAAGCACTGATTCTTTGGGTTTACTTCCGTAGTGCTAGGGAATTGACCCGTCTTTTGTTGTGTATTTTGTTGTGCAACTATCTGACCGATCTAATTCTCCATTATTTTCAGATGTTTGCCCATTGCTCCTACAGTGGATTCCAACTGTGTTATCCTCGACCAAGAATTGATGAACAAGTTCTCACGTCGCCATTGTTGGTTGCTCACAACCAACTGTTGCATCATCTCCTCTAAGCTCTGCTTCTTCGGCTCTTGAATCATCCCATTCTGCACAGCGAAGCCTGCTGGAGGTTGTTGGAAGTTATTAGGGTTGGCATACGACAAGTTAGGATGATTCCTATTGTTAGGATGGTATGCTAGATTTTCCCCATGGTTCCTCTGATTGATATAATTGACATCCTCTGTCTCGATCTGGCTCTTCAAAAGAGTGAACTTCTCCAAAAGATCGTCGTATCTCGAGTCGACCTCTACGGCAGCTGTTTTAACCATTGGTGTTCTCTCCATCGGCCATTGATAGTTGTTGGCCGCCATCTCTTCTATGATTTGACTGGCCTCCTCCACTCGTCGGTTCAACAGGCATCCCCCTGCCGACGCATCTACTATGCTCCTCGTGTGAAGCATCAGCCCACTGTAGAATTGGGTGATCTGCTGCTCTTTGGAGAATTCGTGTGGAGGGCACTTTCTCAATAAGCCCCTGAATCTTTCCAATGCCTCAAATAATGATTCATCTCCTTGTTGGCAGAAATGAGAGATCTCGGCTATTATCTTCTGCGCTTTCGCCGGTGGAAAATATTTCGAAAGAAACTTCTCGCAAAGTTTCCAACCGCCTATCCCAAGACGGTCCAGGCTCTTGAACCAATCCTTCGCCTAGCTGCGCAGAGAAAATCCGAACATGCGCATCCGGATCGTATCTTGTGGCACCCCATTCTGCTTGATGGTGTCATAAATATCGAGGTATGTCTCGAGATGGGCATTCGGATCCTCATCACTCCTCCTCCGAACTGTTCTCCTTGAACCATGCCGATCGGGGCGGCTTCAACTCGAAATTATTCGCATTCACCTCGGGCCCCATCCGCCTCCTTGAAATTGCTCACGGACATGTAGTTCAACGGTCTCATCTCTGGAACAGGGACAAGGAGTCCCATGTTCTCCATTTGGCATTGCATCTCTGTAAAATCTGTCAGAAGACAAGCAGCTTGCTCGTGAGGTACACCCCCAATGTTCGGATTGTTCGGATTTGCTACTATATCTTGCTATCTCTTATCTCGTCTCCTTCTCCTTTTGTGAGTGAGTTCGATCTCGGGGTCAACAGGTTGTTCGGAGATCCACGACTTTGTGATCATAAACTACCTGGGGAGAAAGAGAGAAATCAGATCCGGCAAGCAAAGAAAAAAAATAAAATAAAATACAACTTGAATTAATAGTTCCAAATCGTCAAGTTATTCCTATATAATCTTAACAATCCCCGGCAACGGCGCCAAAATTTGATCGCTACTTTTCTAACACGAAAACGTGCAAGTATAAAGGTAAGTCGAGTATCGTATCTACAGGGATTGTAACACGAACAGAAGCTAACTCAACAACAATTCATCATTATCCAAGAATAGATTTGGTTATAAAAGGTTTTGGTACTTCGAATATTAAATTCAAAGTCAAAGGTAACAACGCAAATAAAAACAAAAACAATAATCACTTGAAGAGATAATAAGAATGAAGGACTAACCCTAGGGATGCATTAATCCAACCCACAACATATGTTTATCCTGCTTACTATTAACCAATTTTTTATCCAGACAAGATGGAAGGTCACATATATAACCAACAATTTCAGTTACGACAATTGTGGCAGTTGATTACTAATTTTCCCTATTACTGTTACCTCTCTAGGTGAAAATAAGCAACTCCAAAAGGATCACAAAGAATATGCTTCCTACGAATGTTCCTATCTCAGCTACGACTCAAGGCTTATTCGTATTATGCATTCAAGATCGATTGACAATTAAAACGGTTAAGTAATTAACTGGCAACTAGATATGCATCAAGATTGATCAGAAATTAACACATATAATTAAGCACCAAGAATCATAAATCAATGCCTGGAAGGTAAATAATAATAGCAGGAATCACAACATTTAGAATAGAATCATGCAAACCCTAGGATTAGAACATAAATTAGCTAGACATAATAAACGAAATAAAATACGAATTAAGCATAGAAATAAGAATTAAATAGATAAAACCCGTAGTGTAGCGTCGGAAGAACAATGGTTGGGTTCGTATCCAAACCCAAGTAACCAACAAGAAAATACGAAATTCGTTCGGACAAAATCGTTCCAAAGCGATAACAATGCGTAGAACTAATGTACAACAATGAAAATCTAATGCTTAGATGAATCTAAATCAATACTAGAGTGTAAAAATATGAAAAACTATGAAAAACTGAACAAATTCGTGCTTGGAGAGGTTGGGGCGTGGGAGCAAGCTTGGGGATATATATAGGTGGAGGAAAAACCCTAATTTTGTGCTCAGCCACCTCGCCTCGTAGCCGGCCTCGTGGCCGTGAGCTCGGTCGCGAGATTCTGGGCGTTCTGGATGACGCGGCCGCGAGCTCGGTCGCTAGCTCCTGCGTGACTTCACTGTTTCGCTCCGTTCTCTCACGATCGAACTTCGAATTTGGATCCGTTTGCGCCTATGGACTCCTATCGAGATGCTCTTTAACATTGTTAACTTTTCACATCCATATTTTTCATATCCATTTCATCATATTTGGTTACATCTTTACCTTGTGCATCGATTATCACCTGAAAAGCCTACAAAACACCAAAGAGAAACCCCAAGAGCAGTATCTTCCAAAAATAGCTAAAAGCATAAAGATCGACTCTATAAACGCATTTAATAGATCTAGAATCATCAAAATATATCATCAATAAACGGGTAAAAAGCGCGTTTATCAAACCCCCAAACTTGAAGCATTGTTTGTCCTCAAACAAAACAGAACAAAAGAAAGACAACAAAACGAATGGGAATGAGTCGAACGACAACACCAATAACGCCTCAAAGCAATGAGCAACAAAAGATTCACATCAATGAATCAAATCACAACATCTTCGTTCAACTCCGCATATTATAATAACCATAAGCACAAGCCTCCTCAAACTTAAATCCTCACGACATGGATATATATATATATATATATATATAAGAATCTGAAACACTCAAGTGTATCACTGATGATCTGTATACTCTCAAAGTTTAAAAACATACGGAATCTACCATAAGCTTGCAAATCGTCTAATTCTCCATTGCTTGAATATGTGCTCAAGAACAAAGATCAAAAAGGTCTTTATAACAGGTTATAATATAGGCTCTTTGGTAAGGTAGGATATATTTAGACTAAGTGACTTATAATCCCATAATGAAAACACCATAAATATCATAAGACACAATTCCCACCTTTTCATAATATATTTCAATACTCCACACCAAAGAGTCATTTTTCTCTTAAGAACATCACACTAATAAGTGATATACTCATCTCAAGCACTAGCTACTTACCCATTTATGTTCTTTTCACACATACTTGTGCCATTTTTTATTCTTATTTTCTTTTCTTTTCCTTTTGAACTTATATGGGTAAACAACTATTTTTGATTATCACTTTTCATCAACTATTTTCTTTTTTTTCTTTTCTTTCTTTTTCTCAACCCTCAATTCAAGTGGCCAAATCCCATACTATCCACATAACCCAACCCACGGCTATATGAAAGAATAAGGTAGGCTCAAACGGGCTCATCAAAGGATAATATGAATAAAATGTTAGTGTTTGGATAGTATATAGGCTAAGAAAAGAATGCCTAATATCATCTCCCAATTCTTAAGCACATCAATGCAACCTCGAAAAAGATCCAGAGCAAGTTCTAGAGACACATGCTATTTCAAACTATTCACACAGAAAAAAACAAGACTGCAAATATATGACAGTCAAAAGCTCAAGTCTCACATGTTTAAAAATGTGATCAAGTTCTCAAAGGCTCAATACTTACAATAATCATAACATGTTTCGTCTCACAAAATCAGTTGCAATCGATTTTCTAATAAAAGCAATTCTCATCATCGGCTGCTCGTCATTCAACTCAAACCCAAACAGACACAAAACAACGCAAGAAAAAAACAAAACAAAAACGAACAAAACGAAAACAAAACAGAAACGAAAGCAAAACAAAACGAAAAACATTGGGTTACCTCCCAACAAGTGCTTAATTTAACGTCTTTAGCTAGACCATCACACACCTCGATCAATCCGGTGTATTGGCAACTGCCTTCTTGCCAAACTTGTGGTTGCTCTTATACTTTTCATTCACAGCAGACCACCACTGAGTGTGGAAGTGGCCCCCCCAAACTTGAACGAATCACTCGGAGTTCCATGCCGAGTCCAACTCTTCTTTTTAGCATCCTCATCGACTGGTTGGTTGACATTCAAGCGCGAGACTTGTCTAGCATTGGCAGTGGTGATCGAATAGCAATCCTCATGTTTTAAGTTATCATTTCGCTTGATGGTATCATAGATTGAAATGGTTAACTCCTCTTTATTCACACGGAAGGTGAGATCACCATCCCACACATCGATCGAGCCACGCACGTGCTAAGAACGGTCTCCCTAAAATGAGGCGTGTTCCCATCCTCCGCATATCAAGGACTATAAAATCTGCAGGAAGATAAAATCTTTGACTTTGATAAGCACATCTTCCACGATCCCCTTTGGACGGGTGACTGATGCGTCTGCCATTTGGAGAGCAATTGTAGTTGGCTTTAATTCTCCAATCTCCAATTTGTTGAATATGGACAGTGGCATCAGGTTGATGCTTGCCCCTAAATCGCACAGAACTCTGGAGAAAGTATGCCCTTCAATAATACAAGGTATTGTGAAGCTGCTTGGATCTTTCTTCTTCAACGGCAGCTTCTTTTGCAGCACATCACTGCACTCTTTAGACAAATTAATAGTCTCGAACTTTTCCAACCACTTCTTGTTGGTGACGGCATCTTTTAAAAACTTCATATATCCCAGAATATCTCCGAGTGCATCTATCAATGGAATATTGATATTCACCTTTTGGAACATTTCCATGAATCGGGTGAGCATCTCGTCATGTTGCGGCTTGGCTAGCCGACTCGGGAACGGGACTGGAGGAGTATAAGTCGGATACTTCATCACTGGGAGAGCCTCGCGGCCATCCTTGTGGTCGCGAGTATGGTCGCTAGGCATATGGGCTGCATCAACGGTCTTCTTCGTGGTCGGGCTCGTGGTCACGAGCTCGGTCGCTGGCTCTTCGTCCGAACTCCCTGCCCACTTTCTCGCGGCCGGCCTAGCAGTCGCTAGGTTGGTCGCGAGTTGCTCGTGAAAACTCTCTATCTGGTTTCTCGCGGCCGGGCTCGCAGTCGCGAGCTCGGGCGCGAGTTCCTCATCTTTTGCACCATTTTCGCTGTTTCGTCCCGTGTGGTTCTGGTAAGCTCTTCCACTTCTCAGCTGGATAGCAAAGCACTGATTCTATGGGTTTAATTCCGTAGTGCTAGGGAATTGGCCCGTCTTTTGTTGTGCATTTTTTTGTGCAGCTATCTGACCGATCTAATTCTCCATGATTTTCAGATGTTTGCCCATTGCTCCTACAGTGGATTCCAACTGTGTTATCCTCTGACCAGTAGTACTGATGAACGAGTTCTACTGTGTCGCCAGTTATTGGTTGCTCACAACCAACTGTTGCATCATCTTCTCTAAGCTCTGCTTCTTCGGCTCCTGAATCATTCCATTCGCACGTGACTTCTTTGGAGGTTGTTGGAAGTTATTAGGGTTGGCATACGACAAGTTAGGATGATTCCTATTGTTAGGATGGTATGCTAGATTTTCTCGATGGTTCATCTGATTGATATAATTGACATCATATGTCTCGATCTGGCTCTTCAAAAGAGTGAACTTCTCCAAAAGATCGTCGTATCTCGAGTCGACCTCTACGGCAGCTGTTTTAACCATTGGTGTTCTCTCCATCGGCCATTGATAGCTGTTGGCCGCCATCTCTTCTATGATTCGACTGGCCTCCTCCACTCGTCGGTTCAACAGGCATCCCCCTGCCGACGTATCTACTATGCTCCTCGTGTGAAGCATCAGCCCACTGTAGAATTGGGTGATCTGCTGCTCTTTGGAGAATCCGTGTTGAGAGCACTTTCTCAATAAGCTCCTGAATCTCTCCCATGCCTCAAATAATGATTCATCTCCTTGTTGGCAGAAATGAGAGATCTCGGCTATTATCTTCTGCGCTTTCGTCGGTGGAAAATATTTCGAAAGAAACTTCTCGCAAAGTTTCCCCCAACTGTCTATCCCAGTACGGTCCAGGCTCTTGAACCAATCCTTCGCCAAGCTGCGTAGAGAAAATCCGAACATGCGCATCCGGATCGTATCTTGTGGCACCCCATTCTGGTTGATGGTGTCATAAATATCGAGGTTTATCTCGAGATGGGCATTCGGATCCTCTGTCACTCCTCTTCCGAACTGTTCTCCTTGAACCATGCTGATCAGGGTCGGCTTCAACTCGAAATTATTCGCATTCACCTCCGGGCCCCATCCGCCTCCTTGAAATTGCTCAGTCGGAGGTCGATACATGTAGTTCAACGGTCTCATCTCTAGAACAGGGACAAGGAGTCCCATGTTCGCCATTTGGCATTGCATCTCCGTAAAATCGCGGAAGGCGAAGCGATTTCTTGGGAGGTACACCCGATGTTCGGATTGTTCGGTTTTGTCGCTATATCTTGCTGTCTCTTATCTCGTCTCCTTCTCCTTTTGTGAGTGAGTTCGATCTCGGGGTCCAACGGTTGTTCAGGAGATCCCTGGGACTTTGTGATCATAAACTACCTGGGGAGAAAGAGAGAAATCAGATCCGGCAAGCAAAGAAAAAAAATAAAATACAACTTGAATTAATAATTCAAAATAGTCAAGTTATTCCTATATAATCTTAACAATCCCCGGCAACAGCGCTAAAATTTGATCGCTCACTTTTCTAACACGAAAACGTGCAAGTATAAAGGTAAGTCGAGTATCGTATCCACATGGATTGTAACACGAAAACACAGAAGCTAACTAAACAACAATTCATCATTATCCAAGAACGGATTTGGTTTTAAAAGGTTTTGGTACTTCGAATATTAAATTCAAAGTCAAAGGTAACAACGCAAATAAAAACAAAAACAATAATCACTTGAAGAGATAATAAGAATGAAGGACTAACCCTAGGGATGCATTAATCCTACCCACAAAATATGTTTATCCTGCTTACTATTAACCAATTTTTAATCCAAGAAAGATGGAAGATCACATATATAACCAACAATTTCGATTCACGACAATTGTGGCGATTGATTACTAATTTTACCTATTATCATACGCCTCTAGGTTAAAATAAGCAACTCAAAAGGATCACAAAGAATATGCTTCCTACGAATGCTCCTATCTCAGCTACGACTCAAAGCTTATTCGTATTATGCATTCAAGATCGATTGACAATTAAAACGGTTAAGTAATTAACTGGCAACTCGATATGCATCAAGATTGATCAGAAATTAACACATATAATTAAGCAACAAGAATCATAAATCAATACCTGGAAGGTAAATAATAATAGCAGGAATCACAACATTTAGGATAGAATCATGCAAACCCTAGGATTAGAACAGAAATTAGCTAGACATAATAAACGAAATAAAATACGAATTAAGCATAGAAATAAGAATTAAATAGATAAAACCCGGAGTGTAGCGTCGAAAGAACAATGGTTGGGTTCGTATCCAAACCCAAGTAAGAAACGAGAAAATACGGAATTCGTTCGGGCGAAATCGTTCCAAAGCGATAACAATGCGTAGAACTAATGTTGAACAATGATAATCTAATGCTTAGATGAATCTAAATCAATACTAGAGTGTAAAAGATGAAAAACTACGAAAACTGAACAAATTCGTGCTTGGAGAGGTTGGGGGCGTGGGAGCAAGCTTGGGGATATATATAGGTGGAGAAAAAACCCTAATTTTTTCCCGGCCGCCTCGCCTCATGACCGGGCTCATGACATGAGCTAGGTCGCTAGCTCTGTCTTGACTTCAATTGTTTAAGCTCAGTTCTCTCGCGATCGAACTCCGAATTGCGATCCGTTTGCGTCTATGGACTCCTATCGAGATACTCTTTAACATTGTAAACTTTTCACATCCATATTTATCATATCCATTTCATCATCTTTGGTTACATCTTTGCCTTGTGCATCGATTATCACCTGAAAAGCCTACAAAACACCAAAGATAAACCACAAGAGCAGTATCTTCCAAAAATGGCTAAAAGCATAAAGATCGACTCTATAAACGCACTTAATATATCTAAAATCATCTAAATATATCATCAATAAACGGGTAAAAAGTGCGTTTATCAGAACATTGTGCTTTACAGACTCTAATTACTTTATGAATTGAAATAAACTCAAAATATTCACAGACCCAGTAAAAACATTGCTCTGATACCAATCTGTCACCACCCAACTTCTTAATCAAGAGATTAGACTGTGACTAATGACTATATACGAACTATTGGGACTAATGACAATAGAAAGAATCCATAAGGTGATATGACAATAATATATTGAAGATAAATAATGGGTGACGCCAAAGGATGTATAAATTTCAAACAGAACGTAACAATTTATTTTCACAAGGTCGAATAAATAAAATGGAATAGCAAAGGTAGGATAATCAATAACATTCGACCTTTACTCCAAAATGGAATTTTCAACTTTGCAACAATGACATAACGATCAATCAAGTCAGAGTATGGCAACAGAAAGAGCAGTTGAGTTATATGTATAAGGACATATAACTCTGGGCAGCAAAATACAATAACATATATAAAATTTTTAACTAACAACAAGACAACGAGAATATCAACATTAGTTCAAGATAAACTTTCAAACAACGTCGAATCAAGACAAGTTCGACTCCAACATTTTCAATTGTTCATAACGACAAACCCAACTAACTTCATTCCAAACAACAAAAGAGATAAAGGAGTTCGACTCCAACATTTTCACAGACCACAATTACAAGCCAAACTAAGTCTGTTCCAAACAATAAGAGATATCAAAGAGTTCAACCCCAACGATAATAACCATCTTAGTTAAAATAACTAGACAACATGAGCCATTCACAACATATAAATATTTGCAAGCAAAAGCCATAGTGTTCACTTCTAACTCCATCTCCAGACTCTCATCTCAACCTGCATATTTAGAAATACATGCAGGGCGTGAGTACATAAAGCACTCAGTGGGCATATGCCGATGTAATAACCCAAAATTTTAAACTTTTATTAGTGATGCTTAAACCAATTAATTGTGATGCTTAGACCTTAATTATGCTTAAGGTAACCAACGAAATGAATTAAAATCGATTCGGAGATCGAAAACTAGAGAAATCAAAAACTAGTGACTAGTCCTACCGGATTAGGGTTTTCTGAATAGCCTGAACATAGAATGAAAGATCGAGAATAAATCTCAACAAAAGGATTTTATTTCTAGAATCGTCTCACGAAAACTTGTGAGAAGCCAAAGAATTGGAATTTTCGGGCATGCTTGCCCGGTTAGTCTCAAAAGTACTATTCACGAGTCGAATCAACTTCAAATCCATGCTAATCATGAAAATTAATGATAAAAATCAAAATTTTGGAGGAATATATTATTATGAATTTAGAATTCATTAGAATCAATTTTTGAACGAAATTCCTGAAGAACTTAACCGAACGCCGGAAATATATACCGGAAAAACCCTAAACTGATCCGAACGAACTGAAACTCGAACCAAGGGTCTAAATCAATAAGAAATGGTTTATAAGACACAAATTAATTATGAAAGCTCAAGAATTCAATAGAATTTCGAATGAGCATAATTTAATCGCCGGACGCTATTTTTCCACGATAATTCAGAATTGACTTACCGGATGCCATCCGAACTTCATGAAATTATTATAAACTATGAAATAAGTATTTTTAAGGCTATTTAAGAAAATAAAACCTTAAGTTCTGAGAAATCAATCGAAAGCGCGATAAAACTTAAAGAGTCGGTATTAACATACCAAATCGGGTAATTTGACTAGTCTTCAATGTACCACTCATATAGGCTCCCAACAGCCATTTTCTGCCATTTTTACAGCAGCCAAACTATGCCCTCTCTCTCTCTATTTTGAAAATTTTCCCTCTTTTGTTCTTCAAGTTCTTAAGCTTTAATCCTCCATTTCAACCCATTCCAACTCTCAAAATAAGTTTGTAAGACCATACAAAGGTAGTATTCATCATCCTCTTCCATCCTAATGGAGTGAAATTGTTTTTAGAATTTTTTTTCATTTGAAACCCTAGTTTCGACCCCTTCAAATTTTGTAGCTTTTGAGCAACCAAATGCTCTCAAGCCATGAATAAAATATTCTTAGAAATATGTTCTAAGGTTGTGTTTAAAATTTTGGAATTTTTGGAGCATGTTTGTTATTTTTGAAATTTAGTTAGAATTTTTTTTGAGTGATGCTATTCGGCCATAATGTGGTCGGCCATAATCAACTTTATTAAATAAAAAAACCATTTATTTAATTTTTTGATCTATTAAAAATTTTGTTTTACATTAAAACAATCTTATGTAATTACAATTTTGCACATATCGAATGAAAATTTTAGTTTTAAATTTAAATTTAATAATTTAATATTTTTCAGAATAGGTGAGAAAATGGTGTGTGGTCAGCCATAATGTGGCCGCAAAGCTTTATTGATTTTTTTAATAGAAGATAAAGCATGTTCTTATGAATATTATTTCATATTATTGGTTGTTGATGTGTTAGGAGCATATAGGCTTAAGATGAGAATTTTTGAATTATTTCTTCGATTTTTTTTAAGAGGCCGAATATATATATATGTATTTTTAGGTCATTGTTTTGATTTTATTTGTTGAAAATAGTTGAGATATAGTGTTTAATATATGATATGAACATCATATATTAATCTTGAAATTATTGAAATACATTATATATATATATATATATATTTATTTATTTAGACCATTTTTGATTTTATTTGTTTAAAATAGTTGAGATATATTGTTTAATATATGATATGAACATCATATATTAATCTTGAAATTTTTGAAACACACCTCCTATTTCTTCAAGAAAACCGAAACATATATATAAATTTTGGAAATTATTTTGATTTTATTTGTTGAAAATAGTTGAGGCATAGTGTTTAATATATGATATGAACATCACATAGTAATCTTGAAATTTTTGAGACACTACTCCTATTTTTTCATATGGAACGAAAACTATGTATGTGTATTTAAGATTTATTTGATTTTTACTTGATGAAAATAATATGATATGTGATGCTTAGAAATAATATGAACCTAATATGCATTGTTGGGAATTTATTGAACACATATACAATATATGTGTGAGGACAAAAAGAATTCCAATCATTTAGTTCATATTATAAATATTTAGTTGAGGTTTAAAGTTAATATTACATGTTAATTGCATAGTATAAACATATGGTGAAGTGAATAGAATTTATTGAATATATATGCATATATATTATAATTATCGAAAACATATATATAGTGATAAGCATATGTTTTAATTTTAATCTATGATAAGAGATGATATTTCAAGTTTAGTATATGATATAAGCATGATATGATTTTTGTGGAATTTATTGAACATCAGTGTTCAATAAATCATAATTACTGAAAATAAAAGCTAAAATTAACTCATGGTTAAATTTTTATTTAATGGTATTGATTTGGTAATTAAATTCTATGGTACGATAGGAGCATAACATGATTATATTGGAATTTATTAGATACTTATGCTAATTATTGCTAATTATCGAAAATATAGCAAAATGGTTAAGTATGAGTTTGATTCTAATGGTATATGATTCTATGATAGTTAATCTATAAGCTTGGAATGAATGGTATGTGATTATGATGAATGAATGGAACACTTATGCACACATACACATTGATTGTGTATTATGTTAGAAATTAGAGTTTTCTAATGCTTTAGTATGGTTTATGTTGTGTATGGTGTTGAAT
Source organism: Salvia rosmarinus (assembly GCA_036937905.1). Taxonomy (NCBI): domain Eukaryota; kingdom Viridiplantae; phylum Streptophyta; class Magnoliopsida; order Lamiales; family Lamiaceae; genus Salvia; species Salvia rosmarinus. The sequence goes on along the minus strand of CM072821.1, from coordinate 39,715,544 downwards.
GGTGTTGTATGGTTATATTTATGTTGTGCCGACAAAAAAAACCCCAAACGTAAACAACATAGTACTTTATGTACAAGAATCCAAAAGATATCGACAAATTTCGATAACTTAAGAAGAAATTAATGAGAATCGAAGTTAGACACAAATGTAGGGTTTTCTATTGATAATATGATACTCAAACGTGAGTTCCTAAGTTAAAGGAACCAAAAGCCGACTTACAACGTTAATGCTCAACAACGATAACTTAATAAGATATTAGATTAAGCATTAAGACAACTCGATCCGAATAGCGATTATATAACGTACACAATCTCCGACGAGTTAAGAGAAACAAACAATGTCGAAAAGTATAAGCTAAGATTCAAACATAAGATGTTAATCCTTATGTCTAAAGGGTCGAGTTAGTATTCACAAAGAACTCCATTAATTCCTAAGTATTTACTTACGCGTTGGTATGAGATATCTAGAACCATAGTCAAGATCTCATTTTATTCGTCATGTTAATACGACATGTCGTCAAGCATAACCTACTAGGACGTAACTATAATTGTTAAGTCTAGTTAGTGACTTGAGAATACCCTAACATATAAATCATAACTTGAGTACCAACAATCTATAACGTAATAACGTTTGGAAGAACACTAAGGTTAGAGTCGAGGATAGACTCGGAGTATATGACTCATAAGTTGAGGTTTATCTATGAATGATGAAGTAAAATAGTTTGGGAATTTGGGAATGTAAGATAATAGAAATTATCTTAAAACCATCACATGAAATCATAAAGAAACCCTAATTGGGAACTTTAAGTCGTAATTTATAAACAATATTCGATCGATAGAAAGAATCTTAGAACTGTTATTTTCTTATGAAGGGTTTGATCGTACGTAGTTGCCTAGGAAGGACACTCATACCCTGCCCCGCTTAGAACTATTAACTTCGGACTAGCAGGTGGGCTCTCTTGAAAAAAAATGATAAGCATATCTCAAAGCATGATTTACAAATATTGACTTCCAAATGTTTATGTTTTGTTCTGATCCTATCTGAGATTGGTATATCCAATGTTGTATGAGAATGTGTTGGTCCACCAACGTTAAAAAAGGGTAACGATCGGATCCGACTTAGTTAAGGACTAACTCGGATTGTGTACATGTGTGACTGCGTGTTAAGGATAGCTACCTCGACCGGTCACGGTGACTATGTGTAGGTGGCCACCTCCATAGTGCACAAATGAATGAATGAATGATCAGATATGCAACAACGTGGATGAAATATTCCGGCCAGACATTTTTGGAAAATGATAAAATATTTGATAGGCATGAGTCTTTTCAACTAAAATCCTCATGTGCTATCGTGGGCAGTTAAATAACTTTACAAAAAAATGTTTTCGGCAATGAGCCCATTGAGTACTTTTCTACTTAGCCCTGCATCTTGTTTTTTATGTACAGGTTGAGCAGGGATTGATAATGAGTGCGAGGAGGTGCAGAGTGGTAGGTGTTTTGTTGGTATAATAGAAAGGATTTCTATAACCTTGGGCATGTATCGTCATATGCATGTCCACACATTTTTACTGCCAAACTCTGATATTGTTTTTGTGCCTTTAGTTATAACTGTTATTCATTTCTGTATTGAACTTGAGATCGTACCTCATTCCCTTAATTACGCTCTGACTGGGCTATATTTGAACATTGAACCTTTTGGCAAGTCCTTCTGTGACTTGAGTTTGTATCGAAACAGCTTATTCCTTTCAGTCTATGCATTTATTCGTAGTTGATTGGTTAATTGTATTGGTTTAGTTATGGGTATATCCACTGCATTATCATACCAGTGGCGATCCGTTTAATCCGTACTTCCTTGAGAAGTCGGGTCGTCACATAGTGGTATCATAGCACTTGTTCGCTCTGAACCCTAGAAACCTTTTCCTTGAATCCTAAGTTGAAAGTTGAGTCTATAAATTGTTTGTGTTTGACTGCTACTGCACTGCACTCCATCGTCGTCCTACTCAACGAGGAAGAAGGTAACTATCTCAACTAAAAGTTATTTTGAAATGATGGAAGTATATGAAATGTGAAATGGACTACAATATTTCCTTGTTGGGAAGATGAGATACATTTTTAAAAAAGAAATGTTTTGAAATTGAAAAGTTGTTTCAATTGATTTGGTCATTAATTTGAAAGAAAGTTGCAAACTTTAGGGGCTTGGTAAATGAGTAAAATGAGGATACTTGATTATCGCACAATGTGTCTTGATTTGTGTTTACTATTATACAAAGCATGCTAGAGGCAAGATGTAAATGAGTATGTTTCCCCATGAGGACGTGGACTCTTAAGAAGCATGATCTCTTTTGCGCCGAACTTAGTATGAGAACATAAGGTATCCCCAATTGAACGAAATACTAAGGAAGAACGAGATATAGAAATCTTAAGAATCACAATCCGAACGGATTCGAGGATAAGAACACGAAGAGTCTACGATGACGAAGCGATTGCTTAACTGTAGGTTCACGCTTCTACGAGTCCCAACCTCTCTATGCGAAGGAATCCCGAACACCATGCGTGTTGCCTCTATCGTAACAATAATGAAAAGAATCAAAGCATAACGTTAAGGAAGTATAAAAAGAAATAATGAATTGTAAGTACATGATGAGAACGGATATGATGTGATGCTATAACGCGAATAGAAATAAGGAATCCAGAATCCAATAAGATAGGGTGACCACTTAGCCTTTACCCGAAGGCCAGACATCAATCGTTGCTCTACTCTAAGAAACCATACCGTCTCTTCCCGAAGACCAAACCATGAAAGTAGTGCTATAAGGATTTAGGAATGTAGGTCATAGGATAATATAGATTGCTATAACCTTCTTTGTACAGATGTTATTGTGTACATACCTTCTTCTAGATATATCGTTATATTTACCGTGTCTGACCTTAGTGATACTTTCCTTTTTAGATGGCTCGGACTGTCTTCACGACTAGGCACCCTCTATCCTCTAGGGCCACACCCAAGGAGGTCGTACACTCATACCGTTCCTACCAGATATGCCGAGGAGACGACCTCGGCGAGTTCTTGGTGCACTTCATACGTCATTGGGCCGCTGCACATGCCCGTGGTACATCGCATTATGATGGTGTGCTTCGACTGATCATGAGACTGTCGTCCGACTGGCAGGGGTATGCTCATGAGATATCAGCGGACTATATCTATCGACGCCGAGAGAGCTTCGATCTGGAGGCGGACTTGCCTCACTTTGTTAGCCACCTGAGCTATGTATTCAAGGTATACGGAGTTGCACCACGTGGGCCGTATCTTCCCACGCGGGAATACACCTGGCGCGATGAGATTCCCGAGTGGCTCCACCCAGAGGTGCCCCGTTTGGTAGCCGATGGACCCGTATTCTTGCCTGGCAGTGGCAAGGACATGTTCGAGGCTGGAGCTTCCCGTCCCCGATAGCTCACCTTCCTGATCCTACCACCAGTAGGGTTCCATCCTCTTCATTGCCCACCCAGACCATCGCCGCTGTTCATGCCATGCCCGTACCCACCTCCATCTGCCGGCTCTCCCCCAGTCTAGTCGCCGCCACCCCCGCATGCACCTGTGTACCATAATTCTGTGGATATTGAGGATCCACGTGGCCTAGCTGTAGGCACTGTGAGAGGAGCCTGTATTCGCCTGGCTGCTGCTCCATTCCCAGCCACTGCTTTTTAGAGGGTCATGGCCGAGATCCGTCGAGACCTGCCTGCTATGGAAGAAGCCAGGATCATTAGAGTCCGAGAGCCCATGGTTCCCGCACCCGAGGCTGAGGAGGAAGATCCAGAAGAGGATCTTGAGGAGGATCCAGAGGAGAACCCAGAGGAAGACCCCGAGGAGGACCTATCAGCTGATGATGAGATGGAGGGAGTGGATAGTTCCCATACTTCCAGTCCTGACTCCGACACATGGAGCCCTGTCTATACCTCGGGCGATCATGGATCTAGTTCTTAGGACTAGATAGTATTTTTATCTATATACTTTGTATATCTTTTGATGCATGCGGATTCGATGAGTCGTTCCGACATGAAACCCTATTTTGATGTCCACGGTAGCGTTTAGATTTTTGTACGCACCGTGACTAGGTACACGGAGTGATGCTGATAATTGTTTTTGGGCATCATACTCTGTACCTGGTCTTTTGTAAATCTTCAAAACGCTGATGAAAGTCCTCGTAGAGGCAAGTGATGTGATATGATGATAGCTCCCCGAGAGCCTTTTGTTTTAATATTGTGTTATGTAGTGTTTGATGATGTGATAAATTTATGTTGTTATTATATATACATACCATGCTGATATATACATTGACCCTGATGGATGGTATATGAAGATACTTAATTGTGTATATTTATGAAGGATAGGATGCTGCCGAGAAGAAGAAATAGTGAAGTAACTCCTGAGAGAGAAGACATTCCACCACCACCACCACCACCACCGGCAAGGCGAATTGAGGAACTATTCCTCAGACAGAACCTGCCCACTTTCAATGGGACTGGGAATTATGTGGATGCTGAACTTTGGAATCGCGCGCTGGGGCGAATCTTCAACTTCCTTCACTTCACCTCTCAAGAGCGCTTTTCATGCGTTGTCTTCCAAATGACTGGTGTCGCCGACTTCTGGTGGGAGGCGAAGAGGAAGACTCTATCCGAGGAGGAATTGGAAGATTACACCTGGGAAGAATTTAAGGAGAAGGTGTACGAGAAGTACATTCCTAAGAGCTACCGGAAAAGGAATGAACATGAGTTCTATAACCTACACCAGGGAAAGACGACGGTCACAGATTACGACCATGCATTCTGCGAGATGTCGCGGTATGCGCCTCAGCTGGTCGACACCGACAAGAAGAGGATAGAAATGTTTCGAGCGGGACTTCATCATGAAATCAGGGTTTCACTTGCTGGCCACGGAAATCTGACTTACCGTGAGGCCCTCAGCAGGGCACTAGACATCGAGGCTGCTTTGCCTGAGGACAGGACTATCGTTGTACATCCCCCGAATCACCAAGGGGATCGTGGGAAGAGGAAGTGGGAAGGACCCCACCAAGGGCAAGGATCACTGGTCGGTCAGCCGACGGAGGCCACAGCGAGGAGTAACGTGCCATCTGGGCACGGACAAGGTAATGGACGCCCCATGGTACCCGCACCTGGAGGGGGAAACCAGAAATTCGTGAGGCTCTCCGTTTGGCCAAGGTGCCATAGGAGTCACAAGGAGGCATGCGCATTTACGAATGATGGATGCTTCAAGTGTGGCCAGAAAGGTCACTACTCTGTGGGCCGCCTAGGATGCGCTTGGGGAAATGGTCGTCCCAATGTGCCCAATCGAGTCCAAACCGGTCCGGCTATCCAAGCTCAACCATTTCAAAGAATAGCCCCGGTTCAAGATTTCCGGTGATTCAACGATCAGTATCAACCACGGCGACAGTGACAACAACAATGGCGGTAGTCGCAGCAATAATACAGACAGCCCCAACAACAACAACAACAATAACCGCAACAACAACAACAACATCATCAACAACAACATCATCAACAACAACAACAATCACCACCGTAAGCCAGGGCCTACGCCCTCAACCAAGAAAGGGAATTCCCACAGGAACCGCCAAGGAACCAAGGAAACTTGTCAAGTATGGGAACACTCATCCAATTGTTTGTTATCCTACTATTTGATACTGGCACCTCGCATTCTTTTATTGCTGAAGCATGCGTAGAGAACTTAGGATTAGATCCTAAATGCGCAGAATAAATTATGAGAATTTCTTCACTAGTAGGAGGCATAAGAACGATAACCCACATATGCTCGAACCTAGAACTTGGACTACGCTCACTTAAGGTCATGAAAGATAACCTTCACGTCAGACCTATGATAGATGTGGACATAATCCTAGGAATGGATTGGTTTACCGAACATAAGGCGACCATCCTGTGTAATGAAAGGAAAATTTCTTTCCAACATCCCGGAGAGAAACCTACATACTTTCACGGGATCAGCATGGGGAGGAGGGTCCCATTCATATTCGCGCTACAAGCAAGGACGTTGCTGAACAAGACCGAGAACCACGCCTACCTTGTCTATCTCCAGGAGGAAGACCAGAATGAGAGAAGGATAGAAGACGTCCCGATCATGAAGGAGTATCCCGATGTATTTCCAGACGAACTACCGGGATTACCGCCAAACCGACAGATTGAGTTCACGATCGACCTTGAACCGGGTTCTGCCCCTCTGTCGAAAGCCCCATACCGGATGGCACCAAAAGAACTTAAGGAATTAAAGATCCAACTGCAAGAACTCTTGGAGTTAGGTTTCATTAGGCCTAGTGTGTCTCCATGGGGAGCATCTGTCCTTTTTGTGAAGAAGAAGGATGGTACACTGAGAATGTGCACAGACTATCGAGAGTTAAACAAGATAACTCTGAAGAATAAGTATCATTTGCCCTGAATTGACGATCTGTTTGATCAGCTTAAGGGAGTAGGAGTCTTTTCGAAGATAGATATAAAGTCTGGATACCACCAACTAAGGATTAGACTAGAGGATGTACCTTAAACGGCTTTCCGTACAAGGTATGGTCATTTCGAATTCATCGTTATGCCCTTTGGACTTACAAATGCCCCGGCAGTATTTATGGATATCATGAATAGGGTATTTCACCCATACTTAGACAAATTTGTCTTAGTATTCATAGGCGATATCCTAATATACTCCAAGAATAACCAAGAACATGAAGAATACTTGAGAACTGTGCTGCAAACATTGAGGCAAGAGCAACTATTTGCCAAGTTTAGCAAGTGTGAATTCTGGTTAGGCGAGGTGACATTTTTAGGTCACATCGTGTCCGTCGAAGGAATCAAAGTAGACCTCTCGAAGATCGATACAGTTTGAGAATGGGAATCACCGAAGAACCCGAATGAAATTCGGAGTTTCTTAGGACTTGCTGGCTATTATCGAAGGATTTTCAATGATAGCCCAACCCATGACCCAATTGTTGAGAAAAATGAATCAAGTACACTTGGACCGCCGAGTGTGAGGCTAGATTTCGGAGATTGAAGGAGTTCTTGATGACAAAGACTTTGACTGCAATAATACCAAGCGGATAAGAATACACAATCTACATGAACGCTTCGAAGAATGGACTAGGATGTGTTCTGATGCAAGAAGGCAAAGTTATTGCTTATACTTCAAGGCAATTACGCCTACATGAGTTGAACTATCCTACGCACGACCTGGAATTAGCAGTGGTCGTACATGCCTTAAAGATTTGGAGACACCATCTTTATGGAGTTAGATATGAGATCTATACTGACCATAAAAGCCTGAAGTATTTCTTTGAGCAGAAAGATCTAAACATGAAGCAACGTAGATGGTTAGAACTGGTGAAAGATTACGACTGTGGTATCAATTACCACCCAGGCAAGGCTAATGTTATAACCGATGCTTTAAATCGCAAATCCCACCCTAATTTGGGATGTCTCCTCAGTCATGAAGAGATACTTATAAAGGAATTTCAAAAGATGAACATCGAAGTCATGGACCCGTCTCAGACGATAGAAGGCTATATTGCAACGTTGATTGCAATTCCGGACTTGAGAGCCCGAATCTTAGAAGCCCAGAGGAAGAGCAAGAAGCTGGAGGAAGTACGAGCCAAGATCAAGGACAACAACCACAAAAATTTCAAAGAAGCAATAGATGATGTTTTGTTCTATGACGTGAGAGTGTGTGTTCCAGAAGACGAAGGGCTTAAGAGCGAGATCTGAAAAAGCCTATGGGACTTCTTACACCGCACACCCCGGAAGCACCAAAATGTACCAAGATCTCAAGGAAAAATTTTGGTGGGATGGAATAAAGCGAGACGTAGCTTCATTCATAGAACGTGGTTTGACGTGTCAACAAGTGAAAGCACTCCACCAGCGACCGTATGGAACCTTACAACCGTTGGACATACCAGAATGGAAATGGGATGATATAGCCATGGATTTTGTTACTGGGCTACCCAAATCACAAAGAGGAAATACCGCCATCTGGGTCATCATCGATCGTTTGACCAAGAGTGCGCATTTTCTACCCATTCCGATAACACATGGATAAGACAGATTAGCGCAGTTGTACGTTCGAGAAGTCGTACGTTTGCATGGAGTTCTGAAGACTATCACGTCTAATAGAGATTCGAAATTTACATACAGATTTTGGACGAGCTTGCAAAAGGAATTGGGAACTCAACTACATTTCAGTACCGCGTTCCACCCACAAACGGACGGATAATCCGAGAGGACCATTCAAACGCTTGAAGACATGTTAAGAACTATTGTCCTCGATAGAGGAGAAAGTTGGGAACAAGTATTACCACTTGTGGAATTCGCTTACAACAACAGCTACCAAGCAACTATTGGAATGGCCCCGTATGAAGCGCTTTATGTAAAGAAATGTCGATCACCACTTTACTGGGATGAAGTGGGAGAAAGAAGAGTATTAGGACCTGACTTTGTGGGAGAGATGATCGAGGTTGTGAGACAAATCCGCCAACGGATCAAGGAGGCCCAAGACCGACAGAAGTCGTACGCCGACAAACGACGCATAGAGCTACATTTTGAAGTGGGAAACAAAGTTTCTTGAAGATCTCCCCGTCAAAAAGACTCGTGAGATTCGGAATCAAAGGGAAGCTGCGACCACGTTTCATAGGACCCTATGAAATTTCGGAAAGGATAGGACCATCAGCTTACAGACTGGCATTGCCGCCAAGTTTTGGAAACGTGCACAATGTGTTCCATGTTTCACAACTTAGAAAGTACATACATGACCCCAGCTATGTAATACCGCCGACATATATTATCCTCGATGACAATATGAGTTATGTGGAATTACCTACGGAAATCTTGGACCGACGTATCCAAAAGCTAAGGAACAAAGAGATACCGTTAGTAAAGGTTTTATGGCGACACCATGGACAAGAAGAAGCAACCTCGGAATTAGAATCAACTATGAAAGAGAAATACCCAAAACCCAAATCTTTTCCAATGTTAGCAAATTTCGGGAGGAAATTTATTTTAAGGGGGATGGTATGTAATAGCCCGAAAATTTTAAAAATTTTATTAGTGATGCTCAAACCAATTACTTGTGGTTCTTAGACCTTAATTATGTTTAAGGTAACCAACGAAACGAATTAGAATTTATTCGGAGATCGAAAACTAGAGAAATCAAAAACTAGTGACTAGTCCTACCAGATTAGGGTTTTATGAATAGCCTGAACATAGAATGAAAGATCGAGAATGAATCTCAACAAAAGTATTTCATTTCTAGAATCGTCTCACAAAAACATGTGAAAGCCAAAGAATTGGAATTTTCGGGCATGCTTGCCCGGTCAGTCTCAAAAATACTATTCACGAGCCGGATCAACTTCCAGTCAGTGTTAATCATGAAAATTAATTATAACAATAAAAATCATGGAGGAATATGAATTTAGAATTCATAAGAATCAATTTTTGAACGAAATTCCTGAAGAACTTAACCAGACGCCGGGAATATATACCGGAAAAACCCTAAACTGATCCGAACGAACCGAAACTCGAACCAAGGGTCTAAATCAATAAGAAATGATTTATAAGACTCAAATTAATTATGAAAGCTCAAGAATTCAATAGAATTTTGAATGAGCATAATTTAATCGTCGGACGCTATTTTTCCACGATAATTCGGAATTGACTTACCGGATGCCATCCGAACTTCATGAAATTATTATAAACTATGAAATAAGTCTTTTTAAGGATATTTAAGAAAATAAAACCTTAAGGTTTCGAGAAATCAATCGAAAGCGTTATAAAACTTAAAGAGTCAGTATTAACATGCCAAATCGGGTAATTTGACTAGTTTTCTCCCAACCACCACAATGTCCCACTCATATAGGCTCCCAAAAGCCATTTGCTGCCATTTTTAAAGAGCCAAAAACCATGCCCTCTCTCTCTCTATTTTGAAAATTTTCTCTATTTTATTCTTCAAGTTCTTAAGCTTTAATCCTCCATTTCAACCCATTCCAACTCTCAAAATAAATTCCTAAGATCATACAAATGTAGTATTAATCATCCACTTCCATGCTAATGGAGTGGAATTTTTTTTAGATTTTTTTTCATTTGAAACCTTAATTTCGACCCCTTCAAATTTTGTGGCTTTTAAGCCACCAAATGCTCTCAAGCCATGAATGAAATATGCTCAGAAATATGTCCTAAGGTTGTGTTTAAAATTTTGAAATTTTTGGATCATGTTTGTTATTTTCAAAATTTTGTTAGAATTTTTTTTATAGAAGATAAAGCATGTTCTTGTGAATATTATTTCATATGGTTGGTTGTTGATGTGTTAGGAGCATATAGGCTTAAGATGAGAATTTTTGAATTATTTCTTCTATTTTTTTTAAGAGGCCGAATATATATATATGTACTTTTATGCCATTGTTTTGATTTTATTTGTTGAAAATAGTTGAGATATAGTGTTTAATATATGATATGAACATCTTATATTAATCTTGAAATTATTGAAACACATCTCCTATTTTCTTCAAGAAGGCTGAATATATATACCATTGTTTGATTTTATTTGTTGAAAATAGTTTAGATATAATGTTTAATATATGAAATGAACATCATATATTAATCTTGAAATTATTGAAACGCATCTCATATTTCTTCAAGAAAATCGAAACATATATATAAATTTTGGAAATTATTTTGATTTTATTTGTTGAAAAATAGTTGAGGTATAGTGTTTAATATATGATATGAACATCATCTATTAATCTTGAAATTTTTGAGACACTACTCCTATTTTTTCATATGGACCGAAAAATATATATTTGTATTTAAGATTTATTTGATTTTTACTTGATGAAAATAATATGATATGTGACGCTAAGAAATAATATGAACCTATTATGCATTGTTGGAAATTTATTGAACACATATACAATATAGGTGTGAGGACAAAAAGAATTCCAAGCATTTAGTTCATATTATAAATATTTAGTTGAGGTTTAAAGTTAATATTATATGTTTATTGTATATTATAAACATATGGTGAAGTGAATGGAATTTATTGAATATATATGTATACATATTATAATTACCGAAAACATATATATAGTGATAAGTATATGTTTTAATTTCAGTGTATGACGGGAGATGATATTTCATGTTTAGTATATGATATAAGCATGATATGATTTTTGTGGAATTTATTGAACACCAATGTTCAATAAATCATAATTATAGAAAATAAAGCTTATATTAACTCATGGTTAAATTTTTATTTGATAGTATTGAGTTGGTAATTAAATTCTATGGTATGATAAGAGCATAACATGATTTTATTGGAATTTATTAGATACTTATGCTAATTATTGCTAATTATCGAAAATATAGCAAAATGGTTAAGTATGAGTTTGATTTTAATGGTAAATGGTGCTATGATAGTTAATCTATAAGCTTGGAATGAATGGTATGTGATTATGATGAATGAATGGAACACTTATGCACATATACACAATGATTGTGTATTATGTTAGAAATTAGGGTTTTCTAATGCTTTATTATGGTTTATGTTGTGTATGGTGTTGAATGGTATTGTATGGTTATATTTATGTTGTGCCGACAAACAAAACCCCAAACGTAAACAACATAGTACTTTATGTACAAGAATCCAAAAGAAATCGATAAATTTCAATAACTTAAGAAGAAATTAATGAGAATCGAAGTTAGACACAAATGTAGGGTTTTCTATTGATAATAGGATACTCAAACGTGAGTTCCTAAGTTAAAGGAACCAAAAGCCGACTTACAACGTTAATGCTCAACAACGATAACTTAATACGATATTAGATTGAGCGTTAAGACAACACGATACGAATAGCGATTATATAACGTACATAATCTCCGACGAGTTAAGAGAAACAAACAATGTCGAAAAGTATAAGTTAAGATTCAAACATAAGATGTCAATCCTTATGTCTCAAGGGTCGAGTTAGTATTCACAAAGAACTCCATTAATTCCTAACTATTTACTTACGCGTTAGTAAGAGATATCTTGAACCATAAGTCAAGATCTCCTTTCATTCGTCGTGTTAATACGACAAGTCGTCAAGCATAACCTACTAGGACGTAACTATAATTGTTAAGTATAGTTAGTGACTTGAGAATACCCTAACATACAAATCATAACTTGAGTACCAACAATCTATAACGTAATAACGGTTGGAAGAACACTAAGGTTAGAGTCGAGAATAGACTCGGAGTATATGACTCATAAGTTGAGGTTCATCTATGAATGATGAAGTAAAATAGTTTGGAAATTTGGGAATGTAGGATAATAGAAATTATCTTAAAACCATCATATGAAATCATAAAGAAACCATAATTGAGAACTTTAAGTCGTAATTTATAAACGACCTTCGATCGATAGAAAGAATTTAAAAACGGTTATTTTCTTATAAAATGGTTTGATCGTACGTAGTTGCCGAGGAAGGACACTCATACCCTGCCCCGCTTAGAACTATTAACTTCGGACTAAGAGGTGGGCTCTCTTGAAACAAAATGATATGCATATCTCAAAGCATGATTTACAAAGGCTTTATGAAATATTATTACATAAATTGTTATTGACTGTCAAATGTTTATGTTTTGTTGTGATCATATCTGAGAATGGTATATCCAATGTTGTATGAGAATGTGTTGGTCCACCAACATTGAAAAAGGGTAAAGGTCGGATCCGACTTAGTTAAGGACTAACTCGGATTGTGTACACATGTGACTGTGTGTTAAGGTTAGTTACCTCAACCGGTCACGACGACTATGTGTAGGTGGCCACCTCCATAGTGCGAATGAATGAATGAATGATCAGATATGGAACAACGTGGATGAAATAGTACGGTCGGACACTTTTGGAAAATGATATAATATTTAATAGGCAAGAGTCTTTTCACCTAAAATCCTCATGCGCTATCGTGGGCAGTTAAATAACTTTACAAAAAAAATCGACAATGAGCCCACTGAATACTTTTGTACTTAGCCCTGCATCTCGTTTTTGATGTGTAGGTTGAGCAGAGATTGATAATGAGTGCGAGGAGGTGTAGAGTGGCAGGTTTTTTGTTGGTATAATGGAAAAGATTTCTAGAACCTTGGGCATGTATCGTCATATGCATGTCCACACGTTTTTACTGCCAAACTCTGATATTGTTTTGTGCCTTTAGTTATAATTGTTATTCATTTCCGTATTGAACTTGAGGTAGTACCTCATTCCTTGAATTACGCCATGACTAGGCCATATTTGAACATTGAACCTTTTGGCAAGTCCTTCTGTGACTTGAGTTTGTATCGAAACAGCTTATTCCTTTCAGTATATGCATTTATTCGTAGTTGATTGGTTAATTGTATTGGTTTAGTTATGTGTGTATCCGCTGCATTATCATACCAGTGGCGATCCGTTTAATCCATACTATCTTGAGAAGTCGGGTCGTCACACCCGAAAATATTTAAAACTTTGCTCATAGAGCTATAAGATTGACTTGGCATAATGTTGCAACACACAAGGATTTTAGTGAAATGACCTGTGTGTGCGCTTTTCAATTAAACACTTACTTGATTTCATGCTTATAGTAACAAATATATGCAAATACATGTCTCATGTCTGCAGATAATTTCTTTCTCTTTCTCTTCCCATATCCACGTACTTTCTATGTGTTGAGAAGTAGGCCTCCTCCTTCTCAAACATGCTTTGACCCGAAGGTCACTGTTTCAACTAAAAGTGTTCTCTTAATTGACTCATAATCGAATGAGGTGTTGTAATAGGGTAAGTTAACCCTAGTCGTCTCTCAAGGAAAACTTAACATAGCTTATTGTTCGTGTCAAACACATAAAGCGGTAAATCCTAAATACTCTAATACCAATAGGGGTTTTTTGAACATACGGGAATTTAAATGCTGAAAGGAAATATAAATAACGGAAAGCAATCTAACTATGGGTTGTCAATCCCTAGTGAAGAACCTAAGTAATCAAGAATGCAGGAAGCTAAAGCGAAGAACAAATTAACTAGATCATCAAACATAAAACAATAAAATTCAACGAAGAACGATTCAACATATAACTAACATCCAATATCAAATGCATAGAATAAGATAGATTAAATTAATCAACCAATAATCCAATGTCAACTATGTAATTCAATCCAACAATAATCTTAAAGCAAACACGTAAATTGATCGATTGAAAATTAACAGGAATCATAAATCAAATAATACTATAAATTCAATCCAACAGAAATAAACGCTAGAATTCGTAAATCCAAAGAAATAAAGTAGGAATCAATACTCTAATGCGTGAAATCAATCTCTATCGTCGTGGAAGAAAGCTCCTCAGATCAGCGGCGCGGACGGAATAAAAATCAGAACCCGTCAAAATTATGACCTAACGCGTATATATATTAAGTGAGAGTGAGCGTCGGTTGCAATGTGAGCGAGGGCGGAGCGGAGCTTCTGTTCCCAAAGTGAACGCCGGCTTAGATCGAGCGCTCGCTCACAAGAGTGCACTGACTCAAAAGCGAACGCCGGCTCAAGGGTGAGCGTGCACGCGGGCGAACGAGCGTCGGGTGAGGCGTAATCGCGTGAGGGAAAAGCGAGAGCGGGCGCTCTGGTTGAGCACCGGATGGCCGAGGGTAGCGGGCGAGCGAGTGCTCGCGGTTGAGCGCCGGATGGCCGAGGGCAGCGGGCGAGCGGGCGCTCGCGTTGAGCGCCGGATGGGCAAGCGTTGTCGAGCGAGCGGGTGCTGGTCGTTGGAACGGGCGCTCGAACCGAGCATCGGATGATTGGGCAAAAATGTGCACGGGGCACGCGGGACGCACGGGTGCGTGCTTGTGTGGCACGGTGCTCGGTCGAGCGTCGGGTGATGCGTGAGAGGGAGGGGCCATGCGCGACTTTGACTATTCACCCCGTTCTCCCTCGTCTGAACTCCGAATTAGAATCCGTTTACGCCTACGGACTCCTGTCAAGATACTCTTCAATAAACTTAACTCTTGGCAGATCCATTTCATCCTATTTAATGTCGTTTTTCTACAAAATATCAAAACAAACAAAGTAAGTCCGAATCGATAAATACTAATCAAACCAACGGCATAAATAGGACAAACCACTTTAAACAACATGTAAAACAAAACCAAGAATAAGCACAAAGTGAAACCAAACAACTCCCCCACACATATTCATTTGCTTGTCCTCAAGCAAAGTCTATACTAATAAGAGTAGAAGAATGACTCATGCAACTTAACTCTTAATCCAATCAATCAAACCTCTTTTTGCAATTCCTCCAAACATGATGAATACATAATCAAAGTTAATGTGAAACAAATCTAAGATTGTGAAAATATCAAACAAACAAGTAGATTATTTTTGCTCAGACCCAACTCTCCGCTAGGGGTGAATTAACTAAAATGGTTACCTTTAGCAACAAGTTTCTTTGATAACATAGAAAGTATTAACAGATTTTGGAACAATGTTCGAAAGGTGAATTCTCGATAAACTCGAGTCTCCTATCGTGGTTTTCCATGCCCATTTCTCAATTTACGAGAAAGAGGGGCAGAATCTCATCCTCCATTTCAACAATCTCAACAATAAACTGGAGTTTTCATTCTCCTTATTTTCATACTCCCTTTTTTAAACAAGTATATAGTTAACCACACTGTTAACACTACCCCTAGCATTAGTCGGACAAATCACATCAATAACCCTCGATTTAAGATTAATTCACACAATCTCGTCAATTCACATTGCACTTCAATAACATAACATCAAGATAAACGAGAATTCATCAAGGTTTGACCAATACCACAGAGTTCAGGTGCACAAATCACAATCCTAACTTATTCGCATAGACAAAAACTTGAGTTCAAAAGGTCAAAATGAGCATATATCCATATTGCCAATCATGCACATAAACAGAGCACGACATATAATCAACAACTCTCCCCCCACACGTAAATTCGAGCGCTGTCCCCAGAGCTCTAAACAGTAACCACAAAATAAGGCCAATAGAGGATGAGACTTCCCTGATGATAGATGGCAGAAAGAGGGTCGTTCAGAAATCGAGTCCCAAGAATAGGCCTGCAGCAGACACCATAAAAGCCAAGGAAAAACACACCACAATAGGAAAAGAAATAACCACCGAAATAAGGACGAGAGAAAATAAAATAAAGAAATATATATATACTCCAACAAAGTGAAGCATCACCGTTGGTCCGTGATAATGGCGGTGGATAGGCGGTGTGGGATAGGGACCATGCGTCCCATTGGGCTTGAAGGTCAGCCAGATGTTGCTCTTGTGTGTCTAATCATCGGTAAATATCTTGACGGAAATCCCCA
The DNA here is from genome assembly GCA_036937905.1 of Salvia rosmarinus. Lineage (NCBI taxonomy): Eukaryota > Viridiplantae > Streptophyta > Magnoliopsida > Lamiales > Lamiaceae > Salvia > Salvia rosmarinus. The sequence continues at coordinate 39,699,136 of CM072821.1, read as the reverse complement.
AACGCCTGCTGTGAAGATTGACTGAAGTCGTTGAACTGGCGAGATTGGGTGTCAAGACGCTGATATACCTCATCACGGAACTCTCCAAAACGCTGGGTCGTTGATTGATTGAAATCTATGAATTGCTGACCCATATGCTGCCTATACTCCTCAAAGTTCTGATTCCATGAGGAGCTAAAGTCCCCAAACTGCTGTGAAGTGGCCTGCTGAAACTGGCCAAAGCTGGAATCAAAATGAGCCCTAAGATCACTGAAAGCGTCACCGTGGGGCTGATGGGAGTAGGGGTAAGCCAAGAGGGGCGTGTCATGTGCTCCCGCCCCTCCTTGTTCGGCGGCCTCATCCTCGGGATACCTTCATCCATCGGGGTAGCTAGCGGTCTATTCAAAATTTGTTTCAATCAAAAGTGTTCTCTTAATTGACTCATAATCGAATGAGGTGTTGTAATGGGTAAGATAACCCAAGTCGTCTCTCAAGGAAAACTTAACAGGGGTTATTGTTCACGTTGCACATAAAAACGATAAATCCTAAACACTCTAATACCAACGGTGGTTTTGAAACAACGAGAATTTAAATCGAAAAAATAAAATATAAATAAAAGCAAACTAACTAGGGTTGTCAATCCCTAGTTGATAAACTACAAAGCACGCGAGGAAGCTAAGCATAGAACAAACTAATCTAGATTATCAAACACGAAACAATAACATTCAGCGGAAGAGATTGACATAATATTGACTTTCGGTTTCAATTGCATAAGTGTAATTTATCGATTGCTTTGAAAGAAATAGAATCAATCAAACTACAAATAATATAATCCATATCTACTATTAAATCAAATCAACAAGAATGCGGAAGCAAAGTATGTAAATTGATCGAATGAAGTTCAACACAATTATAAAACATCCGGATGCAACAATGAAATTGAATCTATGATAATCTCAACACAAACTTGTAAATGATCGAAGGAATTCAACAAGAACTACAAAGCTAAATGCTATAATCGAAAGGATGAAAACAGGAATCAAATACTGTTAATATGATGTTCAATCTCTCTCTCGTCATCGCTTGAAAAGCTCCCCCATCGAAGAACAGAACAGCGGCTGCGTTAAAATCAGAACTCCTTCAAAATTATGACCTAACGCTTATATATATTAAGTGAGAGTGAGCGTTGGTTGTAATGTGAGCGAGCGCGGAGCGGAGCTTCTATTCCAAAGTGAACGCTGGCTTAGACCGAGCGCTCGCTCACAAGAGTGCATAACTCAGACGCGAACGCCGACTCAAGGGTGAGCATGCGGGTGGGCGAACGAGTGCTGGGTGAGACGTGAGCGCACGAGGGAAAGCGCGAGCGGGCGCTCACGGTTGAGCGCCGGATGGCCGAGGGCAGCGGGCGAGCGGGCCCTCGCGTTCAGCGCCGGATGGGCGAGCCGCCGAGCGGCGGCGGCGATGCACGGCGGCGGTCGCTGCTCGTTCTTCGACGGGGGAGCTTTTCAAGCGACGACGAGAGAGAGATTGAACATCATATTAAGAGTATTTGATTCCTGTTTTCATCCTTTCGATTATTGCATTTAGCTTTGTAGTTCTTGTTGAATTCCTTTGGATCATTTACAAGTTTGTGTTGAGATTATTGTTAGATTCAATTTCATTGTTGCATCTGGATGTTTTATAATTGTGTTGAACTTCATTCGATCAATTTACATACTTTGCTTCCAGATTCTTGTTGGATTTGATTTAATAGTAGATATTGGATTATATTATTTGTAGTTTGATTGATTCTATTTCTTTCAGCATTCGATAAATTACACTTATGCAATTGAAACTGAAAGTCAATATTATGTTGAATCTCTTTCCGTTGAATGTTATTGTTTCGTGTTTGATAATCTAGATTAGTTTGTTCTATGCTTAGCTTCATGCTTTCGTGCTTTCGTAGTTTATCAACTAGGGATCGACAACCCTAGTTAGTTTGCTTTTATTTATATTTTATTTTTACATTTAAATTCTCGTTGTTTCAAAACCACCATTGGTATTAGAGTGTTTAGGATTTATCGTTTTTATGTGCAACGTGAACAATAAGCCCTGTTAAGTTTTTTCCTTGAGAGACGACTTGGGTTATCTTACCCATTACAACACCTCATTCGATTATGAGTCAATTAAGAGAACACTTTTGATTGAAACAAAATTTAGCGCCGTTGCCGGGATTGGAATCCTTGCATCGCATAGGCTTCTGCTTCGCCTTCAAGAGTAAGCTCCCCCATCCTGGGGCACGTATATATGTTGAATCGTTCTTCGTTGAATTTTATTGTTTTATGTTTGATGATCTAGTTAATTTGTTCTTCGCTTTAGCTTCCTGCATTCGTGATTACTTAGGTTCTTCATTAGGGATTGACAACCCCTAGTTAGATTGCTTTCCATTATTTATATTTCCTTTCAGCATTTAAATTCCCGTATGTTCAAAAACCCCATGTTGGTATTAGAGTGTTTAGGATTTACCGCTTTATGTGTTTGACACGAACAATAAGCCCCTGTTAAGTTTTTCTTGAGAGACGACTAGGGTTAACTTACCCTATTACAACACCTCATTCGATTATGAGTCAATTAAGATAACACTTTTAGTTGAAACAATTTTTGGCACCATTGCAATGTGAGCGAGCGCGGAGCGGAGCTTCTGTTCCCAAAGTGAACGTCGGCTTAGACCGAGCGCTCGCTCACAAGAGTGCATTGACTCAGAAGCGAACGCCGGCTCAAGGGTGAGCGTGCGCGTGGGCGGACGAGCACCGGGTGAGGCGTGAGCGCACGAGGGAAAAGCGCAAGCGGGCGCTGGTGGTTGAGCACCGGATGACCGAGGGCAGTGGGCGAGCGGGCGCTCGCGGTTGAGCGCCGGATGGCCGAGGGCGCGGACGAAGCGGGCGCTCGCGTTGAGCCCGGATGGGCGAAGCCGGTGATGCGCGGCGCCGGTCATTGAACGGGCGCCGCACCGAGCACCGGATGATTGGGCGACAACGCGCGTGGGATGCACGGGCACGCGCTGGGGTGGTACGGTGCTCGGTCGAGTGCCGAGTGATGCGTGCGACGGGGGGGCGTGCGCGACTTTGACTATTCGTCTCGTTCTCCCTCGTCTGAACTCCGAATTAGAATCCGTTTATGCCTATGGACTCCTGTCAAGACACTTTTCAATAAACTTAACTCTTGACAGATCCATTTCATCCTATTTAATTTCTTTTTTCTACAAAATATCAAAACAAACCAAGTAAGTCCGAATCGATAAATACTAATCAAACCAATGGCATAAATAGGACAAACCACTGAAAACAACATGCAAAACAAAACCAAGAATAAGCACAAAGTGAAACCTAACAGTCACTATCAGACATCGGTAAATTCTTTCTTTCTTTTCTGTGGATAGGTAATGCGTCATGCTCATGCTCAAAATTTGGCAAGTCAACATTTTTCTGAACAATATGCAAAATATAATGCAATAATAAGATTTAGCACGTGCTATGTTTAGTTCGAAAGCCCACCTGTAAACTTTACTCGATAAGTTTTATCAACTTTCCTTCATCTTCTTCTTCTTCTTTTCTTCTTCCTTGATTGCTTTGCCCTTCTTAGACGTACCTTAATTTAATCAACAATATCAGTATTCGAATAAGGACATTTTTCATCTTTATCATATACATGAATTTTTCTTATTCATTCTTTTTCTTTTCTTATATTTTGTTTAGACACTTTTGTCTAAACTTTCACCTATAAGAATTATAAATCATTCGGGTCATTGCATCCTTCTATTATTAAGACTTTCTTGACATATTTATCTTATTCGACTCACATGAGTCTACTTTAGTAACAAATGAACGATTAATAACTATTTCATAATTACACTCTTAATGAACTAAATCATATTCTTTTCTTTACTTAAACACTTCATTTCTTATCATTAAGTTATTTATGCATAACTTTTCAATAAATCTTCTAATTCAAACTTTTATTAGAATTCAACTAGTGAGTAATCACATTCTTTAAATTCATCTCATTATTAGCTATACTTTAATGATATCAATCATGTCCAAGCAATTTATCCTACATAACTTAACCAAAATATGAATACATATGTAAGCCTCAAATTTTCACATTCTTAGCTCTACAATTTCCAATTAAGTTACATGAGTCTTTAACTATCCAATAAGTTCATAATCCACAAGATTTACAAGGAATAACATTAAATTTTACAATCCCCTTTTTCTACATACTTTTCGAAAATTATAGCAATATGTATAATTTATATCTTTCTTCAACTTTCTTTCTAATTCACATCTAATTATCATATACCAATCTCAAACAACAATAATAATGACTTATATGAACTTTAACATGAATATACCAATTATACATGCAAACTAAAATTTTCTACTTTTAACATATTAGTTTATGAAATTCTAAATAATTCACATAATGCTTAAATCATCATATCAAACTCATATATCAAGCTAATTGAAGACAATAAAATCAAAATAATGCTCCTCTAAATTTTCAAAATTTTCGAAAATATATATATATATTTCATAAGTTTATTTTTGATAAATTTTCTTTCAAATCATATACATAAACATGCTCAGTCACATAATTACAAACTAATTTCCAACATATCATCACTTTAATTGAATTTCATAACCTAGGGTTTTCGACCCTAATTTTTATTTCACAATTAAACCATAAATATCTCATTATTCATACTTTAATCCATCAAATATCATCACATACCATCAATAATCACCAAAGATCACTTAATTCCTCAACTTTATATCATCAACATCTTCACAAATTTTACCAACAATAATCAAGCTTAAGAATTAAATAAAAGATAGAAATATACCTTCTTTCCAACTTAAGATTAAGCTTGGAGATGAAATTTTGGAAGTAGAATGGCTTGATCAAAAAAAAATTCAAGTGTGTGTGTGTGTGTATCGAAATTTTAGGAAAATTTGGGAGATTTTTGGAAGATAATGAATAGTAAAGAGGTTTATGTTTATAATATCCAAATTATATTTCATTTTTATTTTAATTTATTTAAGTGATTATTCATCATTTCTAGAATGCTCCCATATTTATCCTTAATATTAGGATTGTAATTTATTTAATTTTACTATTTATATACATATTGCTTTCTTTTCTTTAGGAAGTAAAAATAATAAAATGCTAATCTTACATTAATAAAATCATACTTGATACATAGCATTAAAATGTGACATATATAAAAGTATAATTTAAATTTTCTAGTGTTGTAGCATTTATTTGATCATTAAGATCAAATAATCAATCTACATAATCATTTAAATTTCTAAACAAAATCTTCTATTCAAAATTTTTAGGATTCGGTTTATCGATCACATTTTATTTCACTAATTGAAATAAAATATTTCTATTTTAAGCATTTTTATTTTCTTTCGTATTAAGGATGCAATGTCCTATTTAACCTTAATCTTTAATTAATCACTAATTAAAAATTAGGGATATTACAGTTACATTTTTCTTACATCGAATGCGGCTGAGTCATTCAACTAGCGGTTGTTGTGAGCAAGACGCGTCTTCCAATTTGCTCGATGATCAAGCAATCGATTGATTATTGAGGATGGTTCATCGATGACGGCGGCCCCCAACGAAGGCGAAGATACCGAGTGGAGTGGCGATCAAAAGCTTAGTGCCGAAATGGTAAAAAGTCGTCCTTACACTCGGAGGAGAATTGCAGATCGAAGGTACAAGATTGTCGATGGCGACGTAACCTATGTGGTCGATCTTCAACAACAAACATGCCCTCATAATGAATTTGATCTAGATGGCTCACGTGTTCACATGCGATCGCCGCAATTGAGTATGTTTTTATTTTTGTTTATATCTAATAAATTTTGAGTTTATAATATTGACAATGTCTTGTGACAGTGAATCTGGCGAATCAATCTTAGATTATGTGGAGACCTATTACACGAAAGAAACTTTATTGGAGACGTACTCAGCCACAGTGAATCCTCTTCCAAATAAGATGAATCTCTATAAATCACCTAGCAAAATCTCTACAGATTAATTATCATAGTTAGATTTGCACTATGGTATTAACTTTTCTTTAATAATTCGTTACAAATCTAATTAAAAGGAATTAACTATTTTTTTTTTGAAAATATTGTAAATTGACTATTTTTATTAGATATATATCCTTTACATATTTAAAATATTTTGTTTCTTATGTTTCTTATTTACGTTTTAGATTTGCATTAATAAGATGAATCTCTACAAATCTCCTAGCAAAATCTCTACAGATAAATTATCATAGTTAGATTTACACTATGGTATTAACTTTTCTTTAATAATTCTTTACAAATCTAATTAAAAGGAATTAACTATTTAATTTTGAAAATATTGTAAATTGACAAAAAGACCCCATTATATAATTACATATTATATAAATTTATCAATACCCTAGTTATAAATAGCACAAACAACAATCGAATTATCTAAAAAAAATAGCAGACGAAAATAATAAATAGCAGACAAAACGAAACAATAATAAATCTAAATAAAATTAATAATAATAAATATAAACAAAATAAATATTAGAAATAACAATAAATTAACAAAACCGATTGAAAATTATTTATAAAGCCAAAAATCGATCGGTGTTACAATAATACCGATCAATTTTTTCATAAAACCGGTCGATCGGTTTTTGAAAAATTCGATCAGTATTATTGTAATACCGATCGGTTTTTTGGCTTTATAAATAATTTACTACCGGTTTTTTCACCTAAATCAAAATTTAATCAACCTAAACACATCAAAATTCGAATAACTTACTTGTTGAGACATAGCTGCTTTGTATCTGGAAGAAAGAAATTTAAAAATTTTGAATATAAAACCGAAATGGAACGAAAGGAAAAATTGAGGATCAAGAGGAAATTTTGAATGCTAAAACCGAAAGCTTGGATTTGTGATATATGTTCGATCGGTTGTAGTATAAATAGGGAGAGAATAGTGTAAAATTCAAAATTTAATTATTGGTAGTCAAAGAGATTCCCTCTCCTTTCTCTTATTTTTCAGCATTTCTCTTCTTTTTCATTTTGTAAGCTTTTGTTTTTCAGAATTGTAGAGATTCCCTCGAACTTAGGTTGTTTTTTTCGAAATGTGTATTGATGTAAACATCTATAATATTTTAACGTGAATGGATATATTGTACATATTTTTATAAAATTGAATATATATTATTATCAATTTGGATAATTTAATTTCCATCCCATCTCATATTTTAGACAATCATACCTTTTTTTTTCTTCTTAAAATTAAAATAATCATACTCGCGCAAAAAGTATCTGAACAAATCCTTCAAAAAAAAAGTATCTGAACAAAAAGTCGTTATCTACGTTTCCGAAGTCGGCTAAACATCGCAGTTCCTCTTTTTCTTCTTCGAAGGGCTTCTTCCAAAACCCTAACACCAAAATTCTCGAATTGCACGTGTAGGTTATCTCTGTTTGTGTGTATATATTTTCCGGGATTGACAAGCAGGCCTTTTATTTTTTTGTAGATTTGGATTTACAGTTAATTTCTGTAGATTTGCAATTTTAAGCGTCTTCAGCAATGGGGGCAGAAATCGAAGCCGATGGGCTGAAGAAGCTAGAGTATTTATCGTTAGTTTCAAAAGTATGTACGGAGCTGGAAACCCATTTAGGGTTTGGGGATAAAGTGCTGGCGGAGTTCATCACCGAGATGGGTAGGAATTGCGAGACGGTGGACGAATTCGATGTCAAATTGAAGGAGAATGGAGCAGAGATGCCCGATTATTTCGTCCGCACGCTTCTTACCATTATTCACGCGATTTTGCCGCCGAAGCTGAAGGCGAAATTGGAGAAGGGATCCAGGGAGGGAGATAATGAGCCCTTTTCAGCTTTGAAGATCAAGGATGGTAGAGAGAGGGTGAAGGAACTGGAGAAGGAGATCGAAGAGGAGGCGAAAATCCGGAGGAGAGTGGAGGGGGAGGATGAAGAAGATGGGTATAGGAATCGAGACAGAGATGGTGATAGGAGAGAGAGAAGACACGACAGAGATCGAGATAGAAATAGAGATAGAGAGAGGGACAGGGAAAGGGTTAGACATGGGGATAGGGAGGACCGAGGCAGACATAGGGGTGGCGAGGAGAGGGTTGTTGATGGAGATAGGGATGGTTATGGCGACGTGAGAGGCAGGCAAAGGAACAGTGACAGGGATAGGAATCGAGGAGGACAACGGAATTGGAGGAATGAGTATGATGAAGAGAGGGATGATGAGAACAGAGAAACGAGGAAGGGTAAGGATAGCCAGTTGGATGAGCCAGAATTGTACAAAGTTTACAAAGGAAGGGTTTCAAGGGTGATGGATAAGGGGTGTTTTGTTCAGTTTCATGATTTTAGAGGGAAAGAGGGCCTGGTACATGTGTCTCAGATGGCAACCAGGAGGATTTCAAATGCCAAGGATATAGTGAAGCGAGACCAAGAGGTCTACGTGAAAGTTATTTCGGTTAGTGGGAGTAATTTGAGTTTGTCAATGAGGGATGTGGATCAGAACAGTGGGAAGGATTTGTTGCCCTTGAAGAGGAGTGAGGCAGATGATCGAATGATGGCCAACCCTTCAGGTAGGAATGATGGTGGAGGGATGGGGAGTAGGATTGGTCTGTCAGGTATCAGGATAACTGAGGAAGTTGATGCTGTGCCATCGCGGAGACCACTAAAGAAGATGAGTTCACCCGAGCGATGGGAGGCTAAGCAACTGGTTGCTTCTGGTGTTATGAGTGTAAAGGATTATCCCATGTTTGATGATGAGGGAGATGGGATGCTTTATCAGGAAGAAGGAGCAGAAGAGGAGCTTGAGGTTGAGTTGAATGACGACGAACCTGCTTTCTTGCAGGGTCAAAGTAGGTATTCCATCGACATGTCCCCTGTGAAGATATTCAAGAATCCCGAGGGGTCTTTGAGCCGTGCAGCAGCACTTCAATCCGCTTTGATAAAAGAAAGGAGGGAAGTTAGGGAGCAACAACAGCGGACTATGCTGGATTCCATTCCAAAGGATCTGAATCGGCCCTGGGAAGACCCAATGCCAGAAACAGGTGAGAGGCATCTTGCTCAGGAACTGAGAGGTGTTGGCTTGTCTGCATATGACATGCCCGAGTGGAAGAAGGATGCATATGGAAAAGCTCTAACTTTTGGACAAAGATCAAAGCTTTCCATACAGGAACAGAGACAAAGTTTACCCATCTATAAGTTGAAGAAGGAATTGGTTCAGGCTGTTCATGAAAATCAGCTCCTGGTTGTTATTGGTGAAACGGGGTCAGGCAAGACAACACAGGTAACACAGTATCTTGCTGAGGCAGGTTACACTACTAGGGGAAAAATTGGATGCACTCAGCCTCGTAGGGTGGCTGCAATGTCCGTGGCAAAGAGAGTTGCTGAGGAATTTGGTTGTCGTCTGGGTGAAGAGGTGGGATATGCAATCCGTTTCGAGGATTGTACCAGTCCAGAGACTGTAATCAAGTACATGACAGATGGTATGCTTCTGAGGGAGATTCTGATTGACGAAGATTTATCTCAGTACTCGGTGATAATGCTTGATGAAGCTCATGAGAGGACCATTCATACAGATGTCCTTTTTGGATTATTAAAGCAACTTGTAAAACGAAGACCCGACCTTCGACTGATTGTCACGTCTGCAACTTTGGATGCGGAGAAATTCTCTGGATATTTTTTCAACTGCAACATCTTCACCATTCCAGGTAGAACTTTTCCAGTAGAAATACTGTATACCAAGCAGCCTGAAAGTGATTACCTGGACGCATCATTGATCACTGTGCTACAGATTCACTTAACTGAACCTGAAGGTGATATACTCCTATTCTTGACTGGTCAAGAAGAGATTGATTATGCTTGTCAATGTCTCTATGAGAGAATGAAGGGTTTAGGTAAAAATGTTCCTGAGCTGATCATTTTACCCGTATACAGTGCTCTACCTAGTGAAATGCAGTCAAGGATTTTTGATCCTGCGCCTCCAGGAAAGAGGAAAGTCGTTGTTGCGACCAATATAGCTGAAGCTTCTTTGACTATTGACGGCATATTTTATGTTATTGATCCTGGGTTTGCAAAGCAAAATGTCTACAATCCTAAACAAGGGCTCGACTCATTGGTGATAACTCCAATCTCGCAAGCATCTGCTAAACAAAGGGCAGGGCGAGCTGGACGTACAGGACCAGGAAAGTGTTATCGCCTCTACACAGAGAGTGCATTCCACAACGAGATGTCTCCCACAACAGTTCCGGAGATACAAAGGATTAATCTTGGAATGACTACTCTTAACTTGAAAGCTATGGGTATTAATGATCTATTGTCTTTTGATTTTATGGACCCCCCTACACCTCAGGCTCTCATTTCTGCCATGGAGCAGCTATACAGTTTAGGAGCTCTGGATGAAGAGGGTCTTCTTACTAAGTTGGGTAGGAAGATGGCTGAATTTCCATTGGATCCTCCGCTGTCCAAAATGCTTCTTGCCAGTGTGGATCTTGGTTGCAGTGATGAGATTCTGACAATTATTGCAATGATTCAAACTGGAAATATATTCTACCGACCACGAGAAAAACAAGCTCAAGCAGATCAGAAGAGAGCAAAGTTTTTCCAACCTGAAGGAGATCATTTGACTCTGCTTGCTGTTTATGAGGCATGGAAAGCAAAAAATTTCTCAGGTCCATGGTGCTTTGAGAATTTTGTTCAGTCACGATCATTGAGGAGGGCACAGGATGTGAGGAAGCAGCTCCTCTCCATCATGGACAAGTACGTAATTCTATTCTTCTTTTTGTCCATTTGCCTCCATGCATTTTTGTTTTTAATTGGTTCTTGGTTGATATTACACGAGTGTGGTCTTGAGATGATACTATGTCTTTAACTTCATTCGGTTCTTTGTTGGTTTCCCATATTTCCTTGAATCTTTGAATATTATGATACATGATATTCATCTCTGAGTTATCCTTAAACTTGTTTGACTAGGCTCTTAAAATTTTTAAAATATGTTTTGGGAAAGTTTTCTCTGGGGAGGCATGACTAACTAAAATTTTTCACTGTTCTCCCGACTTAGATTTCTATCTACTGTCTTTTGTGACTTAAGATTTCTATATTCTCTGTGTTTGCAACCTCTAGGAATCCCGCTGAGACTAGCTGTAAGATTGACATGTTATTTCTTGGTTTTCTTATATACCTAAGAGCTGTACCATTTCAGTTCAAGGCAATCTTTATTTTATCTTAAACATTTCTTATCACTGTATGCCTTAGTTTAAATGCTTAACGCTCTCTGATTATCTCATGGTAATTGATCATAAGTCTCTTGCATGTACAAAATGCCTTTGCAAGTTTCTAATTATTCTTGCTCTATCAACAGGTACAAACTGGATGTTGTGAGTGCTGGTAAGAATTTTTCAAAAATACGGAAAGCTATCGGTGCTGGTTTCTTTTTCCATGCTGCTAGGAAGGATCCACAAGAAGGCTATAGAACACTTGTTGAGAACCAGCCAGTTTATATACATCCAAGCAGTGCTTTGTTCCAAAGACAACCCGACTGGGTCATTTACCACGAATTGGTGATGACTACTAAGGAGTATATGCGTGAGGTGACTGTCGTGGATCCAAAGTGGCTCGTTGAACTAGCTCCAAGGTTCTTCAAAGTGTCAGATCCTACGAAAATGAGCAAGCGCAAGAGACAAGAGCGTATTGAACCACTCTACGACAGATATCATGAACCAAACTCTTGGCGTTTGAGCAAAAGGCGTGCTTAGTCTTGTTTGGTACTTTTGCTGGTTAGTTTTCCATAGACTTGTTTAGAGATACTCTTTTATCTTTAAAAGAAGGAATATTAAGTACCTCTACTGTTTTATGAAATTGTATGCCAAAAGTTTAGCTTTTTGAGAAGTGCTGCTAACATTTGGGAAAGTGGGGAAAGTCGGCCAATAGGAATAGTAGAGTCCTTAAATTGCGGAAAGTACTCTGGTTCGTGGGTTCCACTAGTTGTTTAATGAATTGTTTCTTGAATTGGAATTTTGCTACTCATAGAGTCATAGTAAAGAGCCCAGTTGTGAGATTATATCATTTTTCCATTAATAGCATAAAGAGGATATAAATTCACAAGCTATTTTCTTAATTCTGTTTGTTTGATAATTATTGAATGCTCATATTAGGACTATTTTATTTGTATATATTGGAAATGTTGATTGTGTTTGCACTCCCAGGTACTCTATGTGCAATAGAGGGATTGCATGGTTACCACCATGTAAGTCACATTCTTGCTTATTTTTTAAAATGGTTGTACTGATTGTGATGCTGCTAATGAGATAAGGGTTGTGATGGTGCCTTGAAACTATTGGCCCCAATCTTATACCTGCTGCATACTTGGAAGGTTGGAGCAAATAGGCAAAAATCTACAACTGAGTTCTTTGCGTGGTGAACTCGTGTCTGTATAGTAATATAGGTCGCATCGATGTTGGAGTGCATTTTGATTACATCTGATGTGTCACTCATATATTAATGAACTCATTTGCTTTTGCTTCTATCTAGATTGAAACTCCGCTAACCGGTTAACCTCTTTAACCATGCTACCAACCTTTGTTCTATTCGTAAATGTGTAATATACGCTTTTATCTTTTTTTTTTGTAGCTACAATGTGGTGGATACAGGATTGTAGAAGCAGGCTGTAAGATGCACGGTGCGGTTCTAATAAAACTTTAATTCAGCATGAATAAACTTTAATTGGCGATTGATGATTTCTAATTAAACTTGATTAGATGCATACAAGTTTTTGCCTTAGAATTTCTCTAACAATGACCTCCCAAACAATGGTACGGTTAATGCTGCCTATGTAACACTCTACCCATAGGGTAGAATTTAGAAGTTTATGGCCGAAAATGTGCAGACAATAATATTTGCATATTATGAATAAATTTTTTTTTAACATAGATGCCCCTATCAAAATTTAGTGTGTAGAAAAATATGCAGGCAACATTTTATTTGTCTATTACAACGAGGACGTACAAATATTATTTCACCTACATATAGTTGCATATCACTTATAACCTATCGATTTCTCCAAACAAGTGAACGTGCATTACATTAAGAATGTTACAATTGAACAAAAAATTGATTGTTCAGACAAATGTGGCAAAAGCCGCCGGACAGAAAAGGATATTCCTCTTTTGTGTAAGATTTACCTAAATCGGTATTAATTTATATTCTTGAAATAAAATATCATATGGACAAACACCTCTGAAAAATGAACATTCGGCTTAAATTACTTTGGATAAGATAGACCACTATATATGGCATGGCCTCAGGTCTTTTTTTTTCTTATCACCGCATTTCAGTTCCCACTATTGTTCTTTTTCAATTCCCATATTAATCAATGTATATTTTCCTAAAATAGATACAACAATGAATTCGATTTTGGTGCTCACACATATGTCAATTCCGAACAAAAATCCATTTACGTTTGATCGAGTCATATTTTCTTCTTTCTTCAACACCCGAATCAAGTGCAGAACCAACCTCGTCGTAAATCAAAGCCCAGATAACAAAATCTCAACTTTAGATGAATGGATCCAGTTTTACCAAAATGTGTGCAAGAAACAACATTATCTAATGAAAGGGTGGTTTCTATTTTTTTTTACATCACATGGAAAAAAATATTCACAAACATATAATTTCCCGATCTCCTTTGACTTTCCTTCAATGCTTCTCCATTAAATTAATGAAATTTACTTGCAAGATGAATTTATACCGCCTGTCACATACTAGGAATTGGTTTCCTCTGAAGCTTCGGACCAATGATCACACATGACTTCTGTGCCACCCTAGTGCCACAAAGGCTTCTGGTGGGCTTATTGGTGCATACCACGGTGGGGTGTTCGGCTGGGGGTGAAGTCGTAACAAGGTAACCGTAGGAGAACCTGTGGATGGATTGAATCCTTCATGATGGAACTCTTCCCCCAACCAACACCGGGCTTGTAACACCCCGAGTTTTTCTTAATGGAATTCTACGAAGAATTTTGAACTTAGAATTTTACTAAGTCGATTCTCGCACAGAGAAATTTTTGAAGACGTGTTTTAATTCCAACAAAATCCTTAATAAAGTCATTAAGAAAATCAATTTATGTAATTCGAATTGTTAGCTTATGAATAAAATATCATTATATGATGATGTGAAAATATTAATTTTCATGAGAATTTAGAATTATGAACTTGGAATAAATTTTTGAGCGCCGTGAAATAATATCTGGAGCGGGAGATTCAATTAATCGAGATTCAGAAGTTGAAATTTCCCCCCTACCATCAATAGGTTTAGCCAGGACGTTTATAACACGGCCCAAATAAGCCGCACTCACCGGTATCTCGAGCAATTCTTCCTGTTGCTTTTACGAACTTCCTTCTTGTATCATCAAACCATCACCCATTAATACAACACCAACATTATTTGATTCCAAATTCGAGCAATACCTATTGTACCTTCTTCAAATTCGACTAATTCACCCGCCATTACTTCATCAAGACCATGAATACGAGCAATACCGTCACCTACTTGAAGTACGGTGCCGGTGTTTACAACCTTGACTTCTCTATTATATTGTTCAATACGTTCACGGATAATATTACTAATTTCGTTAAACTCGAATAGTTACCATGAGTTTTTCTTAATTATTTTTGAAAAGAAAAAAAAATAATGCCTTAATGCCCTTTTTATAGTAGATAAAGTTAGTAGATTTAAAGTAGAAAGACTAATCAGTTATTTCTTTCATCACCCCCAACATGCCAATATTGACACTAATGGTACGTAAATGCCATTCATTAGTCAAACAGCTATTCAGAGTTCCTAGAGCTCCTTGCAAGACTTGTTGGAAAACCCGTTGTCGGACTTGATTAATTGCCCTTTGCTGTTCAAACTGAATCGTTTCATTTTTATAATTTTCTAATTGTCCCAAAGTCTTATAAGTTGAATTAATTAAATTAGGATATTTTAGTTGTTGCACAAGCCAAATATGCTGGCCCTTTAAAAAGTGGACCGAAAATTTGAAGCCCAAGCCTTCACATTTATTAAAGTCAAACCAATTAACTGAAGAAGCCCAGCTCATTTAATTTTTTCTAGATATTTCTTTTTTCTTTATAATCACTATTAATTAAAATAAATTAAGGTTAAGAATGATTGGATCCCCTACTTCCACGACACCCCAATGCTCCCCTTCCAGCCCTTTATAAATCCCTTATTTTTAGCCAGCACATTAACCCTGCTCCAACTTAGAATCCAATAAAGAATCCATTTTTTTTCAATTGCATATTCTTTCCACTTTAAAACACCACACGAATTCACTCAGTTTTTGTAACCCAGTTCCAAAGTAGACGGTAAAGAATTTTATTCATCTCAATTAAATTATCTTTCTTAAGAAAGACTTCTAATTACACCTTGTTACCTATTATGCAGAAGGACCCTTACTCATCAAGGTTCGTCCCTTTCATTCAACACCTTCTGCAACAAATCTCTATATGCTCACATGGTTTAAGAACTTATATCTCTAACAATAAAGCATCCATAAGCTTACAATTCCAATAACAACCAACAAGCTATCCATTCCATTTTCAAATCCACTTTCTGTAGCAAAACATCCAAGTGCAACTGGACAAACATACGCATAACTTGAATCCATTACCTTATTAATATGGAAAGCAATCCATAGATATGACCACAAACATAACTAAACTTGCAGAGTCAGTAGTCGAATGTGAACTTTTACAAATGAATTAATAAGAGAAATATGAACTTTTGTTTAGTGCTTCCCTATTGGACTTGGACTTGTGTATTCACTTCTATTTTTGGGCCGAGAGACGAGAGCATTCAGAGGTGGTGATGCCGCTATGCTGCCATTGTTGCTAGGCAGAGACGTCATCTTTTTGTCGGACTAAAGAATCAGAGAGGGAGTAGGAGAAAGGTGGCAGCGATGACTCTTCGTCATTGGCTGTTGCCGAGAGAGAATGAGGAGGGGGTTAGAGAGAGAGATAGAGATTTACAGTAGAGTGAGAAGGTGTTGAGAGAGAGATGAGAATAGAGTGGCGATTTTCGGCGAGATATCGCCGTAATCAGAGATGGAAGGCGGCGATGACAGTTTTGGGAGAATGAGAGAGACATGGTAGAGTGAGGGAGAGATGTTAGTGTGTGTGTGTGTGTGTGAGTGAGTGAGAGAGAGAGAGAGAGAGACGAATATGAGAGAGATGGGGGTAGAGGAGAGGGCGGCCAACTGGGTGGCTGACGCGATGGCTGCCGAAATCCAGCGGCATGGAGGAGAAGAAAAAAAGAAGGGGGGTGTTCTGGAGCTCTTTTTGAGAGAGAGAGAGAGAGAACCGAGTGAGGAGAGTGGAGAATAAGGGTTGAAAGAGCGAGTATACTTTTAATAATGGCAAAAACTTATGTACGCGTCCGCTGACTGTGCGCGTACACTTTTTTTTTTATTATTATTTAATGTTGTATATAGCAATTAAGGATAATTAGATTTTTAATTATAATTTATTAATTCAGTATGATTTATTAATTTATAATTAGGGTTTAATATTTAACAATTAGGGTTTATTAATTTAAAGTTAGGGTTTATTAATTCATAATTAGGGTTTATTATTCAAAATTAGAGTTTATTATTCAAAATTAGGGTTTATTATTTTTAATTAGGCTTTATTAATTCAAAATTAGGATTTATTATTCAAAATTGGGGTTTATTAATTCCCAATAGGGTTTATTAATTCATAATTAGGCTTTATTATTCAAAATTAGAGTTTATTAATTCAAAATTAAGATATATTAATTTAAAATTATATTTATTAATTTACAATTAAAATTTATTAAATTAATTAACTACTTAATTAAAATTAATTAACAAATTAATTATTAAGGTGGTCTCACTGTGCGCGGGCGCGCACAGGAGACCACCTCTTTAATAAATTATTGACATCTTTATCTTTTTGTTATGGGTTTAACTTGGTTTTTTTGTTTTTTGTTTTATTGAATCAGTTGGATTTTTGAGCTCTAAAGGTTAGGCCGATTTGTTTTCATATGGGCCTTGTTTTAAATCAAATATTGGAGCATAAGTGGCTTACCATTTTCTTTTGTGGTTGGATCTTTATTATTTTCCTGAATGGATCGAGATAATAAAATTAGTTAGGCAGAATATTGTTTCCAGTTTTACAAATTTGTCTTATTTTTTTTGGGTCAATTTAATACAGAAATTTTAAAGGCTACGTCACGGTGGACTTGAACCCGAGACCTTTGGCCTCGGGCATTAACCACTCTACCACTAGACCAACACACACACAAATTTGTCTTATTTTAGTGTAGCTTATGAGTACGCATTTAGCGATGGGCCAAAGGACTAGTCAATTGAAATCGGATCAAATTTCCAAAACCCGAGATTTTTGTTGCAAGTGGAAATCTATTCCTAAGGGCGAGGGTAAAGTGATCCAAGTTTCGTTTCCCCCGTAAAATGGGTTACACCGTCAAATCTATTCCTAAACGATCTCTTTCAATTTGACTTTTCACGTTTTACGCTGGTTGCTTTCCGATTTCCCTTCATAACGGCCACTTTCAGGTCAGACCAATTGCGTTTTACCGCGGTTTTTGGTTGCAATGGGAATTATTAATTGAACTTTATTTATATTCGGTTCAATTTAAGATTTAACTAGTATAATCATGCAATATATATGTTCTGAGATTTGTCAATATATGAAGAGATTAATTGATTATATGAAGGATCTAATCAAGTTAGATTTGTTTGAGTCAATTATTAATAAACCCTCTATAAATAAAATTTCATGATTTATGATTTGCATAATAAGTATTATTATGTGCACATACTAAGTATACAACACTTGGTTATATTTTTAAAGCATGGGAATAGTTATTTGAAATAAAATAAAATTTTATATACTTTTGCAATAAAAGTATTTTTGATAATTTGATTTTTTTAAAATCAAATTAATTTTTCAAATAAAAGATGAGCAAGGGTAATGTTGGTGCCCTTAGTCGAGAAATTGGTTTTCCAGTTTTAATTTGAAATTTTGAAAACCCGAGCTAGTGAATCAAGAAATGGTAGTATTACGTTACCGTAGACTTAAAAGGCTAGACTTTTGAGACCTATTAAGATTAGTTTATCTTGTAGGCATTGTTGATCAAGGGGATGAGCGTTGCATTCCCAAGAAGAATTTTAACAGTTGATTCTTCAGGCTTTGGCCTATCGAAGTGGGCTTTATTTCCGTAAATGTATTTTGAGTTATGTAAACTCTGACATGCTTATTGAACCGCTTATTATCCATGAAAATATTTTCTATGCACGTTTCTATCTGTTTAATGCTCTTTGAAGATCGATCGAGATTCTCAAACTGACCTAAAACGTCGTGTAATACCCCGTCTTTTTAAGCTTCTGTTTTGCATGGCACATTTTTCGAGAAAAGGTCAAAAGGTTGACTTTTTGTTTCGGTGATGCGACCGTCACGAAACCTCGAGGCGTTGTGAAGAGTGTCTTATGAAGAATTCATAGACACTAAGTATCTGAGTTTTCGACCACCCATGAAGGTTTGCACTCGGGAAGTTATCGAAAAACCGACTTTTCATTGGTCTTTTAAAAGCATATCTTGTTTATAGTCATTGTGTCCGTATTTTATTTCGTGTCCATGGGTACCAAGTTTCTAAATTTGGAGTCCGTTTGCAAAAGTTACGTCGGTTTTGCGTTTTGAAAAATGGCCATTACAGCAAGAACTACAAGCACCGCTTTTCCTATAAATAGGAGGCTAGGGCCTTCATTTTAACGTTCATTTCCTTCGTCTCTCGTGTTTATGGAAGAGCCGAGCAGCTCCTGTACTGCTGCTGAAGTCACTGGAGGAGTGGGGATCGGCCGGGAGGCTCGGCGGCGGCGCCATTCTTGGCTGCTGCCGAGCCACCACCCGATCAACCACCCCGGGCAGCCTGTTTTTCTGTTTTGTCCTTTTCTTATTTTGATTCCGCCTTTAGTAGATCGTATAGCATAGAACTCGGGATTCTAAAGGGACGGGCGAGAAACGGCCGGGGTCGCCATTTCGCCAAACCGCCGCCCATTACCGCCGCCGGGGGCTGTTGGCGCCGTTTGGTGGCGAAGGGCCACCTTTGCTCTGGTCCTTTAGGTTTTGAGTTCGGGCTATGCATTCTACTAAAGTACCGATTCGTTTTACATTTTCGCGTTTACGCATGTCGGGATGTTTTCCGTTGCTTGAGTTTTCTAAAGGAAGTACATGCCGGGTTATCCATTTTCAACGTAGTTTGTCATTCCATGTTCGTCGTTATGCATATTGCTTATGTTTCCATTTTCATGCATCGATTTTGGATGGTTTATCCTAGATCCGAGGATAGCATCGATTTTGAAGCTTCTTCGCGCTAAGATTTGAGTCAACTTCCATGCATGCATATTTTGAAAGTAACCTATTATAGGTCTTGATGCCCTGAATATATTTCCCTTCTGCATCGAGTTGATTTGAAAACCCGGAGAGTGCCAAATGTGGGTTCAGAAAGTCGAAAACCCTAATTTTGCTTCGATCTTCGTTTGGATCACGTTGTTGCTTTGCTTTGTGGGAAGTGACCCCAAAAGTTGTTCCGTCTTGTTACCAGGTACCTACCAGTGCGATCGGTGAAGTCATCAGATCTGTAGATATCTCTCGGTTGACGTTTTCGTCTGTTCAGGTTGGGTTATATATGCTTATTTTGAGTTATTTACTCTGATATTTCAAAATAAAACATGTACGCCGTAAAATGTTTTTGTGAAATTATTACTGTTCTCTGATCCAAGATATGGTTCTATCATGGTTGTGCACGGATCTCTATTCGGTGGGTTGATCACCATCTTGAGTATTGATCATAAGGGGATAGACCCCGAACACGTGGTTATGGTTCTGAAGGGGATAGACCCCGGAAGTCCACACGAAAAAGGTAATGAGGTGGTTATGGTTCTGACGGGGATTTGACCCCTGAAGTCCACACCGAGTTAGCCGGCTGGATACGTTCCGGGCGTGGGCCGACTGGATATGTTCCGGGCCGAATGAATGTCATGTGATGGGCTGGCGGGATACGTTCCGAGCCGTGGTTCATGGTTCTATGATGGGAGTAACAGTAATAACGGATCAGGTATCGAAAAATGAAAATCTATTTTGCTTACTTAGAAGTGGATTTACGTTTTAAAACCTTCTAAGGTAAGTGCTCAACACGACCTCATGATTCTTTTGTTTTATGATAAAACCCCAGCTGAGTGCGCTAGTACTCACCCAAACTCTTTTTCAAATCTTTTCACAGATGGAGGAGGGCTGGACGGGCGACGCTGAGGGGTGGAGCTACGGGTTCTTCATGCTATGCTTCCGCGATGTTGTGTTATATACGTACTCTGATATTGATGTATTCTTGTCCCTTATTTGCTTTCTGATTGGGAACAAGATTTGTTATGTTATTCTGCTGTGAGTCTCGATATGAGCATGCTATGTGGTTGACCGGTCTAGTTGACAGGATGTAATGCTATTTTGCCTTCTTGCATTACTTATAATAAACCAAGATCATGTTGATATGATCCTCGTTTGTAATGGAGAATCAATCGACGCAGAACGGAAGACTTGATAAAACTCGAACCAATGGATATCCCAAAACCTCTGAATCTAACCCTCGAAGTGATATAGGTCAGTATTTCGCCTATACCCCAACTAGATAGTTGACGCAGCAACTCGGGGACGATGAATGACACACAACGAGTGGTGGTTATCTCGTTGATTCGCCGGATAAATGAACTCGACTTGGCAAAACCAATAAGAACTCGAATACTCTCAAGAGAGAAAGAAGAAACTCACGTTTATTATCAAAGATGGTCTGATTTCGTTCATCACATTACAAGCCTTTATATAGGCTAAAAGAATCCTAGTTCTAATAGGAAAATATCAAAGATTTGACCTAATCCTATAAGGAATCAAAGACTAAGTCAAATATGCTTAAAATAGGCCCAAAACTAACGAAAATTAACATGTCTAAAATGGGCCTTAATAATCCCACGAAAATTAAGCAATTAAAGATAAAATATCATGGCCCAATATGCCAAATAAATCAAGATTAAACATCTTCAAGTTCCAGCCCATTTGCCTCAATGAAATTGATGATTCTTGGACCGGTCGATCCACTCTCCAATGGGCTTCTTATTCAACTCTTGCTCCCACACTTCTTGGACTAAGCCCATCAAGCTCTCTTTGAACTTCTTGGCTCGTGCTCTTGTAATCGGCCCAACAGGAACACGCACCGGGTTTGGAATCAACGAACCTTGGGCTGCATCATTCCCTCCTCTTGAAGAGGATTTGTCCTCAAATCCAAGTCGTCACCTACATCAAACGGACTCAAATCAAGCAACATTGAAAGAAGCACTAACATTATACTCACCGGTAAGTCCGACATGTAGCATTATCATTGATGCGCTCCAACACTTGAAAAGGTCCATCGCCTCTTGGAAGCAACTTAGAACGTCGCTGCACTGGAACCTCTCCTTGCATATGCAGCCAAACCCAATCACCGGGTTTAAACACCACCTTCGAGACCCCTTGTTAGCTTGTTTGGCGTCTTGCTCGATTCGCCTCCCAATGTTCTCCTCGCCTCTCATGGATCCGCTTAACAAAATCAGCTCTTCTCGGCCATCAAGATTAGTATGTTCTTGCATAGGTAAAGGAGACAAATCGATGGAGTTAAAGGATTAAAACCATACACAATCTCAAATGGCGAAAACTTAGTAGCAAGAATGAACAGAACGGTTATATGCAAACTCAACATGAGGCAAACACTCTTCCCAAGACTTAATGTTCTTTTTTATTATGGCTCTAAGCAAAGTTGACAAAGTCCATTTAACTACCTCGGTTTGACCATCAGTTTGTGGATGACAAGTAGTAGAAAACAATAATTTAGTACCTAACTTGCACCACAACGTCTTCCAAAAGTAGCTCAAAAACTTAGCATCACGATCAGAAACAATAGTTCTAGGCATACCATGCAATCTAACAATTTCACGAAAGAACAATTCAGCCACATGAGATGCATCATTAGATTTATGACATGGAATGAAATGTGCCATCTTAGAGAATCGATCAACAACCACAAAGATGGAATCCTTACCACTTTTACTCCTAGGCAATCCTAACACAAAATCCATTGAAATATCAATCCAAGGTGCAGTAGGAACAGGCAATGGCGTGTACAACCCATGGGAACTAGTCCTAGACTTAGCTTGCCTACACGTAACACAACGACCACAAACTCTCTCAACATCACGTTTCATATGAGGCCAAAAGAAATGTTCATGTAAAACAGCTAAGGTCTTAGAAATACCAAAATGTCCCATCAATCCCCCACCATGAGACTCAAGCAATAACAAATCACGCAAAGAGCATTTAGGAACACACAACTTATTCTTCCTAAAAAGATATTCATCATGCCTAAAATACTCTCCACTAGCAGAATGGTCACAAGCTCGATATATCTCACCAAAATCAGCATCATTCGCATACACACTCTTAATGCACTCAAAACCAAGCAACTTAGCATCTAGAGTAGAGATCAAGGCATACCTTCGAGAAAGTGCATCAGCCACCACGTTCTCTTTACCTTGCTTATACTTGATGACGTATGGAAACGTCTCAATGAACTCCATCCACCTAGCATGCCTCTTGTTCAGTTTGTGTTGCCCCTTCAAATGATTCAACGACTCATGATCGGTGTGAATGACAAACTCATTGGACCACAAATAGTGTTGCCACGTTTGCAATGCTCGGACCAGCGCGTACAACTCCTTATCATACGTTGGATAGCTCAATGTTGCTCCGTTCAGCTTCTCGCTGAAGTATGCCACCGGCCGCCCCTCTTGCATCAACACTGCACCAATATCCACACCCGAAGCATCACATTCAATCTCAAACGATTTAGAAAAGTTAGGAAGAGATAATACCGGGGCGTGAGTCAACTTGTGCTTCAAAAGCTGAAACGCATCTTCTTGCGCCTTTCCCCACTTGAACTCCACGTTCTTCTTGATCACTTCCGTCATGGGGGCTGCAATAGTGCTGAATTGAGGTACAAACCTCCTATAAAAGCTAGCAAGCCCGTGGAAACTCCTAACTTCTCCAATGGTTTTCGGGCTCGGCCACTCTTGAATAGCCCGAATCTTCTCCTCATCAACTTGTACACCCTGTGCACTAACAACAAAACCAAGGAACACGAGTTTGTCCGTACAAAAGATGCACTTCTTAAGATTAGCAAACAATCTCTCTTTCCTAAGCGCCTCTAGAACAGACCTCAAATGTCCCTCATGCTCATCATGACTCTTGCTATATACTAAGATATCATCAAAGTAGACAACTACAAATCTGCCAATATAAGCACGTAAAACATGATTCATAAGACGCATAAACGTACTAGGTGCATTAGTCAATCCAAACGGCATAACTAACCACTCATACAAACCAAGTTTAGTTTTAAAAGCAGTTTTCCACTCATCACCCTCTTTGATTCGAATTTGATGATAACCACTTCTCAAATCTATCTTAGAAAACACACAAGAACCATGCAACTCATCTAGCATATCATCCAGACGAGGAATAGGATGGCGATACTTTACCGTGATATTATTGATGGATCGGCAATCACAAAGACATCCTCCAAGTCGAGTCCTTCTTGGGCACGAGTAAAGCGGTGCGCACAAGGACTCAAACTCTCTCGGTGCCCTTGGCCAATAACTCACCGATTGCCTCTCCAACTCCTTCGTCTCCTCGGGATTGGTTCGGTATGCGGTCGGTTTGGGCGTTGCTCGGCACGAAATCAATTTGATGCTCAATTCCCCGAATTGGTGGTAAGTCATGAGGTGTATCCTCGGGAAAGACATCATCAAACTCCTGCAAAACAGAACTAATAGAAAGGGGTAGAGAAGTGAGATCGTTAGTGATAATCAAATTCTCCTTGTACAACAGCACGATCAACGACTTCTGCTCATTCACCACCCACTTCAGATCACTAGGCCTTGCAAGCAAGGACTTGAGATCAACCCATTCTCCTTCTTCTCGGCAATCTGTCCCTCATTGGACTTCACTTTCGTCACCTCCTTTGACATCTGCAATTGATCCTCATAAACTTGGGAAGGAGTAAGAGGAACAAGTGATACCTTCTTCTGCCTATACTCGAAGGTATATCGGTTGGTGAAGCCATCATGAATAACTCGGCGATCAAACTGCCAAGGACGCCCAACAAGATGTGGCTCGCTTGCATGGGAATCACATCACACAAGGACATCATCCTCATACTTCCCAATGCGAATAGGAACCTGCACTTGCCTCATCACCTTGATGATGCCGGTATCATTCAGCCACTGCAGACGGTATGGCTTGGGATGTTTAACCACAGTGAGCCCCAATCTTTCAACCATGGCTGCACTAGCCACATTCGTGCAACTCCTCCGCCTATGATGACGCCGCACACCTTATCTTTCACATGACATCTCGTGTGGAAGATGTTTTCTCGTTGATCTCTCTCCTCGGGTTGAGTTTGGGCACTCAAAATCCTCCTAGCAACAAATAGTTGCCCGGCGGTGGTAAGATCTCTTCAATCTCCTCGTGCAGTCTGCTACTACCTCTTCATGATCTTCCAAGGCCGACATCTCCTCATCATCCATCACCACCTCTCCATCGTCTCTCATGATCATGACCTCTTGTTCGACAATCTCTAGAATAATGTCCAAAACCATGACAAGTAAAGCACTTAACATCACGATTTCCTATCACGGGAGCACCTTGACTTGTTGATTTGAAGCATCTGTTTTGGGCGTAACAAATGGCTTCCTTTCTTCTCTCTCAAGCGTCTCCTTCTTCCATTGGTTCCCTTTGAAAAGGAACCACTAGAGGTTAGGCTGGTTACGCCTCCCATTAGGTGATTCGACCTCCAGGTTGGTCTCGACTGTCTCGGGTGCTCTTGCCATCGCTACCCTCCTCTTGGTGATTCTCTACCTTTATGGCCATGTGCACCATATCATCCATTTCGACATAATCTCAGACTCCACTCTATCTCGAACCTCCCAATTCGGACTAGCCAAGAATCTCGCCATTGTGGCTTCCCCTGCCTTCTTCCACATTAGCTCGAATCATTGCTACCTCCATCTATTTATAGTACTCATCCACACTCCTACTACCTTGCCTCAAATTCGCAACTTGTTGTACAGCTCACGATAGTAATGAGGAGGAACAAACGCCTCATCATCACGCCTTCATGTCGTCCCATGTATCAATTGGTGGTTCCTCTCCTTTCGCTGTTGGTCACCAACCGATCCCACCAAACAAGTGCATAATCTGAAAACTCAATCATTGCCGACTTCACTTTCTTGAGATCAGAATAGTTATGGCATTCGAACATGAGTTCCACCTTTCTCTCCCACTCGAGATATAATTCTGGATCATTCTTCCCTTGGAAGGAGGGAATATTCATCCTGATGGTGCCCAAATTGTTATCTTCTCGATCTCTTCCTCTTGGGTGCCTATCTTCAAAATCTGAAAATTCTTCTTCCTCATCTTCAAATTCAGGCCCTTCGTATCTATTTGCCTGACGAAGAGGTCCACCACCTCTTCCTCCCCTACGTCCTCCACCTCGCTGATATATGATCGGATCTCGCCGTCGTCTCTCATCATTGTTTCTACGATTTCTCTGCTCAAACTCCCTAGTGATGCGTTCATGCACCCCTTCGATTTCCTTTGTGACGATTTTTCCTAGTTCAGCTCGTAAGGCCTCAAATAAGAATTTGGTCTGAGGCGTCACATCTTCTTCTTCGTCCCGGGGATTGGAACCACTGGAATCTGCTTTTCTTAGACATAGTCTGCAAGAAACAAAAGAACCTCACACTCGTGTATCCTCAAGATGAAACACACACTCGTGTATCACTCAATAATTTGGCTTTTCTTCACTCTAATAATCTCACTCTCTTGCCTTTTTCCACTCAAATTCTCTTAAGAGCTCGAATTCCTCAATCTACCACTTTATGTTCACCAACAAATGGAATTTTTTTTTTTTTTGAAAAGCTACGTAACCCGACTCAAAAGGCTCTAACTACCCGAAAGACCGTGGGATACGAAGACACGACATCGAAAAATAAAAAGCGTGTTGTGCGTAAATTTGCTCAACACGATCTATTCTACCCAGGAACCCGGAAAATACAACGAGATTTAATCAATTTGAAAAATTGCACACGGATAAACACCAAACGACTCGAAGCGTGCTAAGGAACGCAAAGAAAAAATTGCTCAAACAGATTCGATTTTTTTTTTTTACCGAACGTGGATCGCCGAAAAAAATCAAGAATGAAAAAAAAATTAATTGAATACATGATATTGATATGGATAATGTCGGATAAATGATATGGATAATGTTAGGTCATATGGATAATGATCGATATGATATGGATAATGATAGGTAGGATATGGATAATGATATGTATGATATGGATAACGATAATGATATGGATAATGATAGGTAGGATATGGATAAGATATGATATGGATATGGATATGGATATGGATAATGCCTGATATGATATGGATAAGATAATGACTCCTAACCGCTATCCACGAACCTTCGATGCCTTCCCACGACTCAGACTCAGACTCAGACGAACACGACACCACGATTCAGAAACCAAAAATATGAGACTCTGAACGACAAACCCTAACCTACACGTGACACGAAAAGAAAGGATGATACCTGAATGACGACGAACCCCAGACGACGAACACGGCTCTGATACCAAATGATAAGGTGGGCACCCCTAACTTCACCCCAAAAGCGCGCTCAAAGGGGAAGGTTTGGACCCAGCCTTATATCTAGCCCAGATAAGCTTCATGGCGATGTGGGACGATCATCCCCACCCCATAAGACCCGACTGCCTTAGTCGGCGATCGCGCAACCCTATGAGACACCGACCCAGCGGAAGGTCGGCTCTGATACCAAATGATATGATCCTCGTTTGTAATGGAGAATCAATCGACGTAGAACGGAAGACTTGATAAAACTCGAACCAATGGATATCCCAAAACCTCTGAATCTAACCTCAGTGATATAGGTCAGGATTTCGCCTATACCCCAACTAGATAGTTGACGCAGCAACTCGGGGACGATGAATGACACACAACGAGTGGTGGTTATCTCGTTGATTCGCCGGATAAATGAACTCGACTTGGCAAAACCAATAAGAACTCGAATACTCTCAAGAGAGAAAGAAGAAACTCACGTTTATTATCAAAGATGGTCTGATTTCGTTCATTACATTACAAGCCTTTTATATAGGCTAAAAGAATCCTAGTTCTAATAGGAAAATATCAAAGATTTGACCTAATCCTATAAGGAATCAAAGACTAAGTCAAATATGCTTAAAATAGGCCCAAAACTAACGAAAATTAACATGTCTAAAATGGGCCTTAATAATCCCACGAAAATTAAGCAATTAAAGATAAAATATCATGGCCCAATATGCCAAATAAATCAAGATTAAACATCTTCAAGTTCCAGCCCATTTGCCTCCATGAAATTGATGATTCTTGGACTGGTCGATCCACTCTCTCCAATGGGCTTCTTATTCAACTCTTGCTCCCACACTTCTTGGACTAAGCCCATCAAGCTCTCTTTGAACTTCTTGGCTCGTGCTCTTGTAATCGGCCCAACAGGAACACGCACCGGGTTTGGAATCAACGAACCTTGGGCTGCATCACATGTTCTCTGAGGTTATGATATCGATATTATTCTGTTGGTGGATTATTTGTGCACCCCTCCCCTTCCGGATATGTCCTAGTTATAGAGGAGATGCTGCCCGATTTCATGGTCACATCTTCTTATCATGTATGTTATATGTATCCCCCCTTCTTCCCCGCTTCTTAACCCCCACCCCTAATCACACCCCGGCATCCGTGCATTCCCTCGGGAATTGGGGCGTGACACGTCGTTTGAGAATTATGTACACATTGTTAGTAGTATGGTGGGTTGATCACCATCGTGTGCTAACTAAAGCAAGAGGAGTTATAAGGGTGCTTGGCTGGATGTGTTCCGAAGCATGGTTTCATGGTTTCAAATATGTGACCTGAATGGATAGTGTTCCGGGGTCAACTAATGGGAGATAATGGATCCTATAGTGGCTAGAGGTCTGAGATCATAAAGAGTAACAGTAGAATGTGTAAAACGTGCGGACGAAATAAAAGAATGGTTTGGTTTGCTTAGAAGTGGCTTTTGATTTTAAAACCTTCTGAGTCATACTAGTGAGCATGGATAATATGTTTCGAAAATTTTGCAAACTGTTTATAAAATGCAGTGCCCACTGAGTACATTTGTACTAAGCCTAAAAATCTTTTCGAATGTTTTTCGGGTTAAGTGGCTGGTGCTGACGGCGTAGAGCTGAGACTAGGGTTCTACTCCACAATCTTGACTTCTGCTGGATGACTAGCAACTATCTTGTCTTCTAAATCTTCTAAAACTTAAGACTATGTTATATTATCTAATGTTGTTCTATGTCGAGCTTGAACTCCTAATTCTTCTTTTATGTTTTAACTTGATGTCCTTTTGTTTAGTTATTATCAGAGTACGAAACTAAACTTTTGATCTTGGGAACTAGTATTATCTGAAATGACATTACCTATTATTTTCCTTTCTTGAGAATATGGTCTTGCCAAATTTTATGGATTTATTTTCCTATTTCTTCAGGAGTATGATTTCCCGCCATTTCCTCATTTTCTATTTATTTGAGTTTTGGGGTGTGACAGAATGGTATCAGAGCACCTATTTTCTTTCATGCCTCTGATAACCCTCAATTATTGACATTGAGTCTAGAATAGTACCTCGAGACTCCTAAATTATTTCAGTAACCCTCAGCTCGCCGTTATACTGCCTTAACAAAGATATTTGTAAAGTTTTCAAAAAATTCTTAAAAATGTGTGCGCAAAAGATTGGTATATAAACAATTTATTGACTTTTACATATGCCAAATGTTTATTGTTTATGCTTTTAAAGAAAAATATCATTTTAGGCCAGCAAGCCCTTATATCAAGCAAAGTATTTTGTCATGAAGAGTCTCTCCGAGCCTGCATGACCCTGTTTCAAAGAAGAAAATTACGATGAGTCTCTTTGAGCTCACATAACTGAGATTTAGAAAGAAGAAATGAAAGAGAAAAGATTTGTCATATTTATGAATTATGAGCCTATGTGGCAGTATTTCAATTATTTGTTATTTTGAGTTTTGAATCTATGACATGTTTTAATGTTGAAAGATACTTTTAAACTCTTTGGTAAGAAACATATCACACATAAAGAATATTTTTCATATTAGATTTTTCACGACCTTCACGACACACAATTATCAGTTCAGAATAGTATAATCTCATGTTTAGCGAGATGCACTAGTTTATGCTATGATAGGATTGCAATTCTTATGAGATAGACTTTTGGTTTACATTAGAAGACTTGAAAAACAAAAGAAATATAGAAGGATAGAACATAGAAGAACATAAGAATGATCTTGAAGAACAAGAACTTAGAATGCTTATGGAAGTTAGAATTTTATCTATATTTAACCCTGTATTATTTTTGTTCAAATGTAACTGATTAAGATACTTCTTTTAGATGGATAGAAAAGACGAGACACCCAGTAAGTTTTTGAACAAGAACCTTATGTCGAGAGGTTCTTATGAGAATTTATAATTCATTGGAAGAACATCTGCAATGGGAAAGTGAAAGATATCTGTAATATCCCGAAGTTTTAAAGCTAAATTGCGATAATAAAAATAGCTAATTAGGGTTTTGTTTCGGTAATCGAAATAGTGAATTATCGAAGCTTGATTTTGACTATCCATTATACGAGGATTCTTATATCATATTCACTAATGATTAGTGAATTAAGGAATATAGTGTATATTATTCCTTCGAAAGTATTATTCTAACGTCGATTAAATTTTGATAGTTAGTCTTACATTATTTTCTAAGTGACGAAGCTTAGAATTTAATCTCCTTATTGATAAGGATTGAACAAAGGACTAAGATGTTATTAGAAATGTTACGAGATGATTCAACGATTAACAATTTAGAGATGATTCGATTGTCGACATTTTTGAGATAAGTCGAAATCTTAGTGTAACAATTAAGGAATTATGTTTTATTAATTCCTATGATTATTTTATGTAATAAAAGCATTATTTATATATATAATCCTTCATTAAAATAATGCTAGAGAATTAAGAAACAATTATTGGATAAATTGTTCTTATTTTCGAAATAGTGTTCGAAAATATTGAGTTGTGACATGGAATTATTTTAATAATTTTTCCTATGATTTAATTTATCATCTAGGACATATATCATGTCATGTAATTATTAATAGCAAGAAAATAAAATTTGTAGCATTAAATCTACTTAAGGACCGAAAATTCAAGTTGTTTAAGTGTGAATGAATAAAATTATATCTTTTTGATGATGATATGAAATAATTATGATAGTGATACATCATTAATGTATAAGATAAGGTTTATCATGACTTATACAAGTGGGATGTCCAATTGATGAGTAAGAGCCGAAATCTTTGAAAATAATGGAAGAAAGAAAGAAAAATTAAACTCTTTGATAATGATATGTTATACTTATGTTGGTAGGATATTATTAAGAGATAAAATAGAGTATGTTATTAAACTGAACAAGTAAGTGTATGGTTTGTCTTGTAGTAGGCGAAAATTTGGAAAAATTAAGTGTGAACTAGTGTGAAATCAAATTAAGTCAAAGTGTAAATATTTGACTTTTCAAAAATGTCATTATCCTAAAGTAATATTAAGGTGTATGATAGCATAAAAATAAAATTCATTCCCCTAAATTAGAATATGGGCACACACACACACACACACACACATATATATATATATATATATATAAAGTATAAAGAGTTGAATTTTCTTTATCTTATGATATTGATAGGAATGAAATTGATATGTATTAATTATGAGATAATATGATGTATTAAGATAGGATAAGATATAAATTTTGTCTCTTTTATATCCTAGGGGCCGAAACATTGAAAGAAATATAATAGGATTTTGTTCAAAATGTTGAAAGTGATGTATATGAATATGATGAGTATTAATTATGTGATAAGGTATTACATTAAAGTATGATATGATAAGAATTAAAACTTTGTCCCTAGCTAAGGCAAGTGGACCGAAAAGTTGGACAAATTATGTAAGTGTATTAGTTGTCATTTTATGTGATAATTATGTGCAAGTGGCAAAAATCTATAAATATGGTATGAGATCAAAATTTCTTCCTCATTTGTTATTGTGAGCACCGAAAATTTGTAGAAAAAAATAGGAGAGAGTTCATCAATCTTCTTCCCAAATTTTAGATAGAAAAACGTTGCCGTCGATAATCGACTCCGATAAAAAGGTTAGAAATCATATAAGCTTTATATACATGTTAGAATTTTTGAATTTCATCCATAAAGATCTTATGATATTCACTTATGATATTTATGATGAAAATTTTGGAAAGATTGTTCATATGTTAAGATGTTTAGTAAATATGTTTATATGATGTTTCTAAGCATATACTATGAATTTAATACAAAATTAAGCATGTTAGGAGAAATTATGTTATGACCGAAACCTTGTGAAGATTATATGTTGATAGGCATGAATTTTAATTGTTGTTTTGAGCATGAAATAATGATAGTTATTAATGTTTAAACTTGTATGATTTTTTGTGAAAATTTTGGAAAACATTAGTACATAAAATCATGAAATTTCGAAAGTGATAAGGTATGACATGTTTAAGTATGATTCATGTATAAATGATACTATAGCATATTATTGATGTAGATTCATAATAATACGTTATATGAATTAATTAGAAATTTTTAGAAATTGTTTGTTCATATGTTAAAGATTTCGAAAACTATGGTCTAAAGGGATATTGATGTACAAGTTGTATATGTTGGAAATTATGTTATAGTAATGATACATGATGATGATTATATGATATGAGAATTTATTGGAATTATTGAAAAATGTTTGAACATTATCCTAAAGTTTTCGAAAGCCATAAGATGAGAATTATGATGTACAATTTTCTATGACTAATATTATTACATAGTATTGATCATATGATAATATAGCATGTCATGTGAATCTATGAAAATTTATACATAAGTCTTGGTAATTAAACCATGAGGACCGAAAACTATAGAGTATGATATTAAAATTTTTAAATTTATTTTATCAAGTATAATCACATAGTATGTTCCAAAAATATGTTTTAGACATATTATGAGTTTATGTGATTAAAAAAAAAAATTATGTTTATGTCGAAACAATTAAGTGACGTAATGTTTGAAAAATAAAGTATTATGATCAAGTTAGATCATACGTATGTGCGTTATTGAAGCATGATTGTTGATTAACATGAAAAGATTGAGAATTATGAGTTCTCTCTCTAGGAAAATTCTCTCTCGAAATTTTCCTAGCACCGTGCTCTTTCCAGCGACGTCTCCGATCGTCGGCACCTTGCTTTTCCACCGTTGGTCGTCGTGTCTTGCCTTCTCCATTGCTCATGCCGATTGGGATTGGTGTTGCACAACCATACCCACCGGAATATTCCAACGGAGTTCCTTCTCAAGTCACGGCGTTTGATCCACCATTGACGAGAACCATTGCATCCTGTCATCGTTACCATTGTCGCTGATTAAAGCTTGAATTTGGTCGACGTACTTGCCGGATTCACGCATCTATTCCATTGGAAGTTCCCGGCCAAATTCAGGCAACCTTCTCATTCAATACACCTTTATTATCTAATTGTGGTGTGGTGTTTTGTGTTGTGTTTTTGCACGTGAAAGGTGCCGAAATTTTATCGGAGGCCGTTAGGCTGCCCATTTTAATTGACGTAAAACGAGCACAAAAGGCCACTGTGCATTCGAGCTGAGCACATGTGAGCTGGTGCGCAAGAGCTTCCGAGGAATCGTACACGCAAAAATTCTTATCGAACAAACCGGAATCCTACCAGCGCCGATTTGCGACCACCGTACATCCGACTATCCGCCGTCGACCACCAGCGGCGCCACCAATACTAGGTCAGCCGCACACAAGGAAATTTCCTTGTGTGCGTATAACCCTAACTTTCCATATTGTTGGTTAGGAATCTTTCCTTGCATGCATGTCCTAAAATTTGGAAACATTACCTTGTTGTTTATTCATTCCATAATGCATGCGTGTTGTTTAGGAAATTATATTATTACCATCATTGTTGTATCATTCCTTGTTTAGACTGAGCCGTTGGGCTAGGCTTATTGGGTCATTGGATATTGGACCTTTATCCTAACAAGAGGATCCGATAATGATAATATTGATGGGCCTTTTTCACGTGGCCTTGGTCGATTAAAGAATAGTCAGCCCATGAATGATGAGATAGATTGGGACGAGATCATGAGAGCCCACGTCCTTGGCCACACACCTCATGTCGAGGATGCCCAGCCGGGCTGCCGAGTTACTCCAGCGACGAGGCTGCCGAGAAATGTCCAGTTACCCCTCGCGACCCCGAGCCTTGCCGAGGTGGCCGAAGCCGAGCATTTCCCGCCCCTGCCGAGAAAACCCACTGAAATTCCTCGACACCCTGAGGAAATACACCTCCCAGGAGTAGAACTAGCGGCACCACGCGCATCCACCAAGGAAGCTCGGCCACCTGCCGAGGAGAAGAACCGATCGCCCGAAGAAGATCCTGCCTAGTATCCATGCAATAGCGATCTCGATAAGAATGACCTCGTGCGACGACCCATTGTGTAATACCCCGTCTTTTCTAAGCACCAGGTTTGCATGGTATGTTTTTCGAGAAAGGTCAAAAGGTTGACTTTTTGTGTTCGGTGATGCGACCGTCACGAAACCTCAGGCGTTGTGAAGAGGCTCTTATGACGAATTCATAGACACTAAGTATGCAGGTTTTCGACCACCCACGAAGGTTTGGCACTCCGGGGAAGTTATCGAAAAACCGGACTTTTCATGGGTCTTTTAAAAGCATATCTTGTTTATAGTCGTTGTGTCCAGTATTTTATTTCGAGTCCATGGATACTAAGTTTGCTAAATTTGGAGTCCGTTTGCAAAAGTTGCGTCGCTTTGCGTTTTGAAAAAGGGCAGATACGCAAGTAAAATTCAATGACCCATCTTTTCCTATTAATAGGAGGCTAGGGCCTTCATTTTCAACGTTCATTTCCTTCTTCTCTCTGTGTTTACGGACGGGCTGAGCAGCTCCAGTGCAGCTGAGCACTGGAGGAGTGGGGATTGAGCCGGGAGGCTCGGCGGCGCCATTCTTGTTCTTGCCGCCACCACCACCGATCGACCCTCCCGGCAGCCCGTTTTATTTTTGTCTGTTCTTGTTTTGATTCCGCCTTTTAGTAGATAGCATAGCATAGAACTCGGGATTCTAAAGGGACGAGGTGGGAAAACGGCCGAAGGCCGGCCAATTTAGCCGACGAATTGCCGCCGAATCGCCGCCGCCACCGTGGTTGTTGGCCGCCGATTTGGTGGTCAATGGACCACCTTTTGGCTACGGGTCCTTTAGGTTTTGAGTTCCGGGCTATGCATTCCACTAAAGTACCGATTCCGTTTTTCTGTTTTTCGCGTTTCTGCATGTCGGGATGTTTTTCGTTGCTTCGAGTTTCCTAAAGGAAGTACATGCCTGGGTTATCCATTTTCAACATAGTTTGTCATTCCATGTTCGTCGTTATGCATATTGCTTATGTTTCCATTTTCATGCATCGATTTTGGATGGTTTATCCTAGATCTGAGGATAGGCATCGATTTTTGAAGCTTCATCTGTAATACCTTGTATTTCTGTAGCAGAGATTAGCTCATGGTTAAGAGATTATTAAGAAGGGCATTGCATCCTTAAGAAAGAGATGGATAAGTTAGAAGCTTTTGCGTTAGCTTGATTTGAGACAATAAATTTCGGATTTGAGATAGAATCGAGATAAGATTCTTAAATCTAGTTGAACATAAGAAGACCTAGATTTAAATAGTCTTGAGATGATAGATACATGCTCAAATAAGTCTTGATTTGAAAATTGTGAATTTTCAAATCTATGTTTTACTGACGTCGGCGTTTGCCGATTAAGCTCGAATGAAGAGCAAAATATTTTAAAATGGTTTTATGGTCAAAAATATTTTTAATATTTATATTTTGATGTTTATGATAATTATTGGGTTTAAAAGTAAAGTTTTAAATAGAGGTTGTTTTATCGGATAATTAGTGTCGATTTAAATCTCTATAAAAATGTTGTACGTTATTCTACAATATTTATAAATATTTTCTACAACAAAAGTGATTTTATCTATTAAAGAAAATAAGAAAATTTTGGAAAGAAAAGAATGAGTTTTCTAGAGAGGGTGAATAATCACCTTAATAAAAGAAAAGGAAAATTTTAATATATTTATTACATAACATAAAGTATTAACTTTAGACTTTTCAAAATGTGAAGTTATCCTCCTCATTCCTTCTCCCTCACTCACGGTCACACACAAGAACACACACTTTGCACACACTAAATTTCAAATTTAGGGTTCAAAATAGGAAGATCCGACCGTTGAATTTTCGATCGGTCTTGAATAGAGGTATAATCTCGTCTCGAGAACACATCTGGGTTTTAAATTTTAAAAATATGATCCTATACTCTTGTTACATTTTTTTGGTACATGCTGAAAATTTTGAATAATTATGTGTTGTTTGATTAATTGTTAATATTATGATAGATTCGACGTCTACGTATTGTTTAACGTTGAATTTGTAAAGCATATGTTTATTGTTTGTAAATTCTTGTAAATTTCAAAATAAGGGCATGCTTGATCTTGAATATATGATGTTGTTATGGTTGAATTTCTTTCATATATATGTTATTGGATTGATATAAATGTGTTTGGAATAAGAAAACGTTTAAAATCGAAACTATGCGAATGATCCCAAAATGGCGAAACCTTAAGTCCATATATTGTTGGATTTTTATTTTATTTGATCATTTTGAATTCGTATTTGGATTCTATGATATGAATAAAGCCTAAAATGATTTATTCGGATTTTTCATGACGTATTCAAAAGCGGTAAAATTTTAGTTTGTCGGCGAAAATTGGTTTTCAAAGCCAAAGCTTTGATCTTTATATTTTGTTGATAAAATGATGATATTTAATGATAGTTGAGCATGTATATAGGTTCGTTGGTGTTAGATGACGTCTCACGTGAATTTTCGACGTTAGACCTTAAGTGACGTCTTAAGGGGATTTTCAGTTATTGGCTAAGATGAGATGATTGAAGCTTGTTGTTGAGTTTCCTATGCATATTGAGACATATGGTGATGAATTGATGGAGTTTGGGTTATGTTTGGTTGATCTGGTGTTGATTTGGCGATGCGTTTTATAAGCGTTCTGTTGCCAATTTTCGATAGAAATTGTTTGTTAATAAGATGCTAGAGGATGCAATGACCCAGTTTTGATAACCATAGTATCTTAGATTTGATATCGAGAAGATATGGTCGTGTCGACGACTAAGATGAGTAATGTTCTTGTTTGGATCTTGATAGGCTTTTATGCCGTTCTATGAGGATAAGATATGGATAAAGGAAGAAATGGAATTGAAATTGGAAATTAGTTCTTTAGCTCTAAGGAACATCCAGGTGGGTATAAGTATTTTCTATAATAATATACTTATGCTTTGAAATGTTTTCAAATGATATAATATGTTTATGCATGAAAGATGACATGAGATTTGATGATATGCATTGATTTGAAAAGTTGATTGACTTGCCAATGTTTTTAAGCATGAGCATAAGCATGATGCACTACCTATCCACGGAAAGAAAGAAAGAAAGAATTTACCGGCGTCGGGTATGACCGTAGTTGAGATCCTTGGGACCAACTCGGGTATGTGAAGTTAAAGTGTGTTTGAGGAGGTTTACTCCCGGATCAACACAAAGAATATAGGCGTGGATATGAGAAGGAAAAGAAAGATGCATGCGGACATGAAACATGCATATGCATATGATATGATATGATTATATAATGATATGAGCATGCATGAGCAGTTTTGAGAAGCATTATGCGGTAATTTCAATAAAATCCTGCATAAGTTTATTTGATGGCAAGTCAAATTTATAGCCCTAAGGGCAAAGTTTATCTATATGTTTTTGGCGTATACCCACTGAGTGCATTTTTGTACTCACGCCCTGCATATATTTCTAAATATGCAGGTTGAGCTGGAGAGAATGCTGGAATCGAATGCTGCGCGAAGGAGCTTCTCTAAATGTTAATTCATATTAAGGTTGTTCTATTGTTATTGACATGTTTTGTTGCCCAGAGAGTTATGTCTTCATACATAATTCTCGACCACGTTCGTTGCCGAGCTTTGACCTTACACCTTATATGTTACGATATGATAAAATGATCATGTCGATGTTCGGTGAACAAGGATTCCTTGAATGTTTAGAATGGTTTCGTTGGATTCGATATCATTTGGTTGAATCGTTATCATTCCTTGTTTTAAATTGTTGATAAATCCTTCTTGTTGACAAAACATTCTTGAAACCTACTTTATATTTTACCTTATTGAGCCGTAAATGTTAGATTCATTCATAAAGAAAGTTGTTATCATCTTTTATCTTGACATATGTTTGAACCCGTGGTCGTTAAATTTTCTTCTTAATCCCGAGTCACGGCTAATTACGATTAGGTAGTCGGTCGTGACGAGAATGGTATCGAGCGGTTTGAGTTACGAACACATGAGCCTTTATAAATTTGTGCGGTTTATACACGTTTTGAATCACGAAGTTATGAATCCTTGTGAACTTTTCCACGATTGAGTACGGTCTTGAAATCGAGCATGTAGATCCTTGCGAATCCTTACGCGATTTGTGGGTTGTCTTCAATTCTAAATTCAAGAATCCTTGGGAGATTTGTGCGGTTTGTGCACTTGGTATGTAAAATTCTTTTGAGATGATTTTGTTTCAAAATGTGAGTCATGAGTCGATGTTTGACTCTATCTTGAGAATATAAGTTATAAAATCGGTTGTTTGATTACGATTTGAGAAAATGAGTTAAAGAGATAATTGTCCTCGAGAGAAGCTCGACATTCGATTCCGTCATCTCTAGCTCACGGTAAAAGCTTATGCTTATGATTATGGTTATTCAGTTGATGATTGAATATGTGTATGTTTGAAATGAATATTGCTCATTGGTGAAGTTGAAAAGAAATAATGAGAAGCGATGAGATGACGAAAACAAAGCAGTATGTCTTTATAAGGTTTTAGTATTCTTCATTAGAATGGCGAAGATCGTCAAATGGTTCATAAGAGTATGAAGCGATTGTCGTCATCGATAATATTCGAAAGTATTTATCTATATACATCGGAAGAGTGCGACTCGTTTGGCGTCGACAACAAAGATCAAGCGTTTATATATATATTGACGAGTAGCTTACCTTGGATGAATTTTTCGTTTGATTTCATCGATTGCGGAAAGAGCGTTTGAGCAAGACGTATCGAGATTTGATGGAAAATTTCAGATGATCCCTTTTATTGCCTAAAGAGTGACAATATTGGGTTGTTGCCATTGATTATATTGAGTCTGGTTTTGTTGTTTAATCAAGTTGATTTCCCAGACTCCTAGTTACCATCAAATTTCAATATTTCGTATACTCGAACCCCCTCCTACTGATTCATTTTCTCTCTGTTACTAAATCTATCTCAGTTGTTCGTCAGCTTCGGTTGATTGATAATTTTTCCATCTCCATTTGAGGATGATGATGGTGAAAATCTTGAAACCATAGATGTTGATTCTTTTAGGCCTGAGCATGATACTAGCACTTTATTCTAAAAATAGAGTCTTCCCTATCCAATGCTCAGCTGATGTAGATCTTGTACAATTTAATTATTCTTAAATCGATATTGAGATGCCCCTTATTGACCTAGATTAAAGCGATCAGCCTTTTGCATCTCTTTAGATTTCTACATCGATTCAGTTTGTTCTATTCTCTTATGTTTCCAAGACTTCTCATTTGGAGATTTGAGAAAAGATTCAAGTTAGTTTATCGAGATCCTAGTGTCTCGAAATTTTTGTGTATTAACTCAAGTTGTACAAGTTGTTGGCACAAAGATAGCTACAACCTAAATATCGACCATTTGCCTTTTTGTGGCAACCTTTCTTGGACCGAGTGGAAGTTGATAATCATCAATCGTATCAGATGTGTTTTGTCAGAAATATCAAAGCATCCATATACAAAGCCTCGGATGGCAAAGTTTTCCCTAGTTTTTGTAAAAGTCCTTAGCAATACAAATTCCTTTCCTTGATATCTATCGATCATTTGCTATCCAACTGTTTTATTTCAAATCATAACTTTGTGATAAGCAATTTTGAAGACCTTTGAGATCCGAGTTTGTTTGTTAATTGAAAACCTTTATCCTGTTTTTAATAAGCAAGATATCTTGCATTTAGTATTCATTTGTAATGCGATATGTCACCTGAAGAAGAAATTCTTATTTTGAATAAGAAACATAAGAAAGTGCAATTCTTTTGAAATTCACTTGTACTTTCTCTCCCTAAACCAATTGCGAAATGGCGAGTTTACGTGTCGATTCCTTATCCTTATGATGTGGATAACCGGTGATGTTAAAGAATGTGTTCGTTTCATTGAGCGATTTTTCGAGTTTTGGAGAACTCTGATCAAGAATATCTCCTATGTATATCGTAAATGTTGAAGAGTCACCAGTTGTTGATGAAGATTTCGTCAGAAGGTTCTTTCTTCCGGATATTTGAGAATTTTACGTAAGAACAAATCAAGGAAGAATCGTACGAAAAGTATCTACCTCGGAATTCTGTAAACGAAAATAAATTTAGTTTACAAGCATGAAGCAAAGAAAGAAATTGTCGCATTATATGAACGTGAAGTCTGAAGATTAAATCATGATGCTCCCGATAAAGTTGAAAAGATGAGAAGACATACGTGTCGGTTACCCAAATCGAAGCATGGGTGACAATCGATCGACTTACAAAGTACGCTCATGTTATTCTGATTCTTATTACGTATAGAGGTGACAAGTTAACTCATGAGTACATCGAGAGATAGTATGTTTATATGAAGTGCTCATCTCAATCATCTCGAACAGAGACTCCAAGTTTACATCTCGTGTTGGACGAGTTTATGATAAAGGTGGATACAAGATCAAAACAACGATTTATGTATGGCGCTTTATGAAGTTTTCTACGACAGAAAGTGTAGATCGTCGTTTTATTAAAACGCATTGGAAGAAGAAACGTGCTTGGACCAGAAACTATTTAAAGAGATGGTCGTAATAGTACGATAAATAAAGATAAGAATTCAAGAAGTTATCGAGATGTATCAAATTGTTCGAGATTGAGTAAGATTAGCTAGTAGTCTACAGATTATCGTTTTCTCCTAGTCTCGACAATATTCGCGATATGTTTCATATGCCATAGATACGAAGATATGTGTTTAATCCAAAACACTTCATATCTCAAGAGAACAAATGTTCGTGAACAAGATTTAAGCTACAAAGAAAAGTCAAAATGCATCTTAGATCGATACGGAAGCATGATGATTTAGATGAAACGACATAGAAGTAAAGATCAGATGATAAAGAAGTACTCTGAGCTTTTGCTGACGTACAAAATTTCGAGGACGAAATTTTTGTAAGGGGGTGAGAATGTAATACCCCGTATTTCTGTAGCAGAGATTAGCTCATGGTTAAGAGATTATTAAGAAGGGCATTGCATCCTTAAGAAAGAGATGGATAAGTTAGAAGCTTTTGCGTTAAGCTTCGAGTTGAGACAATAAATTTCTGTGATTTGAGATAGAATCTGAGATAAGATTCTTAAATCTAGTTGAACATAAGAAGACCTAGATTTAAATAGTCTTGAGATGATAGATACATGCTCAAATAAGTCTTGATTTCAGAAAATTGTGAATTTTCAAATCTATGTTTTTACGACGTCGGCGTTTGCCGATTAAGCTCGAATGAAGAGCAAAATATTTTAAAATGGTTTTATGGTCAAAAATATTTTTAATATTTATATTTTGATGTTTATGATAATTATTGGGTTTAAAAGTAAAGTTTTAAATAGAGGTTGTTTTATCGGATAATTAGTGTCGATTAAATCTCTATATAAAAGAGTTCCTATTATTATTCTACAATATTTATAAATATTTTCTACAACAAAAGTGATTTTAAAGTATTAAAGAAAATAAGAAAAGAAAAGAAAAGAATGAGTTTTATAGAGAGGGTGAATAATTACCCTAATAAAGAAAAGGAAAATTTTAATATATTTATTACATAACATAAAGTATTAACTTTAGACTTTTCAAAAGCTTATCCTCCTCATTCCTTCTCCCTCACTCACGGTCACACAAAGAACACACACTTTGCACACACTAAATTTCAAAATTTAGGGTTCAAAATAGGAAGATCCGATCGTTGAATTTTCGATCGGTCTTGAATCGAGGTATAATCTCGTCTCGAGAACACATCTAAGGTTTTAAATTTTAAAATTATGATCCTATCTTGTTACATTTTTTGACATGCTGAAAATTTTGAATAATTATGTGTTGTTTGATTAATTGTTAATATTATGATAGATTCGACGTCTACGTATTGTTTAACGTTGAATTTGTAAAGCATATGTTTATTGTTTGTAAATTCTTGTAAATTTTGAAAATAAGGGCATGCTTGATCTTGGATATATGATGTTGTTATGGTTGAATTTCTTTCATATATATGTTATTGGATTGATATAAATGTGTTTGGAGCAAGAAAACGTTTAAAATCGAAACTATGCGAATGATCCCAAAATGGCCGAAACCTTAAGTCCATATATTGTTGGATTTTTATTTTATTTGCTCATTTTGAATTCGTATTTGGATTCTATGATATGAATAAAGCCTAAAATGATTTATTCGGATTTTTCATGACGTATTAAAACGTAAAATTTTAGTTTGTCGTGAAAATTAGTTTTCAAAGCCAAAGCTTTGATCTTTATATTTTGTTGATAAAATGATGATATTTAATGATAGTTGAGCATCTATATAGGTTCGTTGGTGTTAGATGACGTCTCACGTGAATTTTCGACGTTAGACCTTAAGTGACGTCTTAAGGGGATTTTCAGTTATTAGCTAAGATGAGATGATTGAAGCTTGTTGTTGAGTTTCCTATGCATATTGAGACATATGGTGATGAATTGATGGAGTTTGGGTTATGTTTGGTTGATCGGTGTTGATTTGGCGATCGTTTTATAAGCGTTCTGTTGCCGAATTTTCTATAGAAATTGTTTGTTAATAAGATGCTAGAGGATGCAATGACCCAGTTTTGATAACCATAGTATC
This sequence comes from Salvia rosmarinus, assembly GCA_036937905.1. Taxonomy (NCBI): domain Eukaryota; kingdom Viridiplantae; phylum Streptophyta; class Magnoliopsida; order Lamiales; family Lamiaceae; genus Salvia; species Salvia rosmarinus. Next base: position 39,656,623 of record CM072821.1, on the reverse strand, counting down.
TTAGATTTGACATCGAGAAGATATGGTCGTGTCGACGACTAAGATGAGTAATGTTCTTGTTTGGATCTTGATAGGCTTTTATGCCGTTCTATGAGGATAAGATATGGATAAAGGAAGAAATGGAATTGAAATTGGAAATTAGTTCCTTAGCTCTAAGGAACATCCAGGTGGGTATAAGTATTTTCTATAATAATATACTTATGCTTTGAAATGTTTTCAAATGATATAATATGTTTATGCATGAAAGATGACATGAGATTTGATGATATGCATTGATTTGAAAAGTTGATTGACTTGCCAATGTTTTTAAGCATGAGCATAAGCATGATGCACTACCTATCCACGGGAAAGAAAGAAAAGAAAGAATTTACCGACGTCGGGTATGACCGTAGTTGAGATCCTTCGGGACCAACTCGGGTATGTGAAGTTAAAGTGTGTTTGAGGAGGAGGTTTACTCCCGGATCAACACAAAGAATATAGGCGTGGATATGAGAAGGAAAAGAAAGATACATGCGGACATGAAACATGCATATGCATATGATATGATATGATTATATAATGATATGAGCATGCATGAGCAGTTTTGAGAAGCATTATGCGGTAATTTCAATAAAATCCTACATAAGTTTATTTGATGGCAAGTCAATTTATAGCCCTAAGGGCAAAGTTTATCTATATGTTTTGGCGTATACCCAGAGTGTATTTTGTACTCACGCCTGCATATATTTCTAAATATGCGAGGTTGAGTGGAGAGAATCTTTGGAATCGAATCTTTGTGAAGGAGCTTCTCTAAATGTTAATTCATATTAAGGTTGTTCTATTGTTATTGACATGTTTTGTTGCCCAGAGAGTTATGTCTTCATACATAATTCTCGACCACGTTCGTTGCTTGAGCTTTGACCTTACACCTTATATGTTACGATATGATAAAATGATCATGTCCAATGTTCGGTGAACAAGGATTCCTTGAATGTTTAGAATGGTTTTCGTTGGATTCAGTATCATTTGGTTGAATCGTTATCATTCCTTGTTTTAAATTGTTGATAAATCCTTCTTGTTGACAAAACATTCTTGGAAACCTACTTTATATTTTACCTTATTGAACCGTAAATGTTAGATTCATTCATAAAGAAAGTTGTTATCATCTTTTATCTTGACATATGTTTGAACCCGTGGTCGTTAAATTTTCTTCTTAATCCCGAGTCACGGCCTAATTACCTGATTTGGTAGTCGGGTCGTGACATCTTCACTGCTAAGATTTGAGTCAACTTGCATGCATGCATATTTTCAAAGTACCCTATTATAGGTCTTGATGCCTTGAATATATTTTCCTTCTGCATCGAGTTGATTTGAAAACCCGGAGAGTGCCAAATGTGGGTTCAGAAAGTCGAAAACCCTAGTTTTGCTTCGATCTTCGTTTGGATCATGATTTTGCTTTGCTTTGTGGGATGTGACCCCAAAAGTTGTTCCGTCTTGTTACCAGGTACCTACCAGTGCGATCGGTGAAGTCATCGGATCCGTAGATATCTCCCGGTTGATGTTTTCGTCTGTTCAGGTTGGGTTATATATGCTTATTTTGAGTTATTTACTCTGATATTTCAAAATAAAACATGTGCGCCGTAAAATGTTTTGGTGAAGTTATTACTGTTCTCTGATCCGAGATGTGATTCTATTGTGGTTGTGCACGGATCTCTATTCGGTGGGTTGATCACCATCTTGAGTATTGATCGTAAGGGGATAGACCCCAAACACGTGGTTATGGTTCTGAAGGGGATAGACCCCGGAAGTCCACACGGAAATGGTAATGAGGTGGTTATGGTTCTGATGGGGATTTGACCCCTGAAGTCCACACCGAGTTAGCCGGCTGGATACGTTCCGGGCATGGGCTGACTGGATATGTTCCGGGCCGAGATATTGTGGGCTGGCTGGATATGTTCCGGGCCGAATGAATGAGATGTGATGGAATGGCGGGATACGCTCCGAGCCGTGGTTCTATGATGAGAATAACAGAATAACGGATCGTATCGAAAACGAAAATCTATTTTGCTTACTTAGAAGTGGATTTACGCTTTAAAACCTTCTAAGGTAAGTGCTCGAACACGCATCATGATTCTTTTGATTTATGATAAACCCCAACCGAGTGCGCTAGTACTCACCCCAAACTCTTTTCAAATCTTTTCACGTACATGGAGGAGGGTTGGACGGGCGGCCCATTCACGGGGTGGGCTGTGGGTTCTTCATGCTATGCTTCCGCCGATGTTGTGTTATATACGCTACGATGTTGATGTATTCTTGTCCCTTATTTTGCTTTCGATTGGGAACAAGATTTGCTATTATGTTATTATGTCGTGAGTCTCGATATGAGCATGCTATGTGGTTGACCGTCTAGTCAATGTGGTGTAATGCTATTTTGCTTTCTTGCATTACTTATTATAAACCAAGATCATGTTTCATTATCGATATTATTCATTGGTGGATTGTTTGCACCCCTCCCCTTCAGGATATGTCCTAGTTATAGAAGAGATGCTGTCCGATTTTATGGTCACATCTTCTTATCGTGTATGTTATATGTGTTCCCCCTTCTTCCCCGCTTCTTAACCCCCACCCCTAATCACACCTCGGCATCCGTGCCTTCCCTCGGGAATTAGGGCGTGACAGCTTGGTATCAGAGCAATGTTCTTAGCCCTGACATCTATCTTTGTTATTTGATACCAGCTTGGTATCAGAGCAGTGTTCTTGGCCCCTAGTTTTCGTAGTTGTTGATATCAAAGTCGTTCATTTGCTTTATATCTTGTACATTCTTGAAATTGAGTGTTTAGAACTTGTTCTTCTAAACTGTTTATCAGTCTGACTACCCTCACCACCGTCAGGCCGCCTCCTTTAAAAGGGGATGAGGTATGTGTTTATTTGCTGATGCTTTATGTGGTTACGTGACGCTTGATGTGATCTTGGTTTCATGTGTTTTGGCTTGGTAAGAGTTTATGTGATTTAAACGTGATGTGGATGAGATATGGTTGGATGGTGATGTGGATGTGGAAGTGATTGTTGATGAGACGAAAAGGCCTGTGTGGCTGTGATATGGGAACCATTGATGTGGTATGATGTGATTGATATGATCATGAATGGATGATGTGAATCTATGTGTTTACATAGAAGTATGTTGTTAATTGAAAATCTTGTTTATATTGATAAACGAGTGCTTGTAAGTGAATCATGTAATTGTTTATGTGATTATTGTTATGAATATCCATATTGATGTTGATATGTGTTGAAAGTGAAAATGTGTCTTGAGACATGTTTACCCAGATGGCAAGGGCAGGAAAAGGAAACGTGAATATTTGTTGTTATTTTGAACTAACACGTAGGTTTATGGATATTCAGTAGCCCAGACAACGTTGGTTAAGATCCCACAGGATGGATGAGCAAATCCGTAAGTTCAGGGAATGTACCAGGAATGTCCATGAGCCGTTGGGAGTGTTTCTGGGGAGATTTGTTGGGTTGTGGAGAAAGATTCGAGATAGTGGAAAGGTATCTGAGTACGAGGCTTACTATCGGATGACAGAAAGGCTACCGACAGGTTGGCAACCATGGGCAAGAAGGCAAGGGCACGTGATGTTCCGTCGGGATCCTATCACCAGACACCTTACCTTGGACTTCACGGAGTTCGCTGCTCGAGTATGGAGACAGTGGACCGATCATCGAGGTATACCATCTGAGGAGGATGTGATCGTAAGGCACCCTCGAGGACCGATCCAGATTGATGACAAGGATGATGTTCCCGAAGAGCCTTTGGGAGAGTAGCCATCGCTTAGACGATCACCAGTTCATCAGGATACACCAGTCACTACACCTCCATCTACAATCCTCACCTTCAGACGGACCAGGAATGATTTCGGCGGGACCTCCCAGTGAGAAGATGATCCACCGACTATGGTAGGAAGAGGCGAAATCGTAATCATAGTACCACCGAGCGATGTCGGGTTGGCCTCCCGGAAGGAGATTACGAGGAGGAGGAAGACCGGAGGAAAGGCGAGGGAGGGCGGTGAGGACTCAGAGGACCCAGTGATCCAGATAGCGGATGACTCAGATGAGGTCGAGCATGTTGAGGAAGGGCAAGCACCAGAAACTGGAACCCAGGAACAGCATTCACCTGAGACTCAGGCAATCAGGGCACAGCTTGGATGAGATCATACCCACGAGAGATTTGCTTCCATGCAGGATCGCTTTACCGAAGCGGCAGCCCGAATTCAAGCCTTGATAAGAAGGGAGAGAGAGGATGAGGAAAGGCAGAATGGAACCATTGAAACAAGTGGAGAGTAGTGGGCGGATATGGAGGACAGAGATCTGGGTAGTCAGTGTGTACAGTGACAGTCGCAGAGTCTGCTTTAAGCATGGACAGAGCGGCATCTTTTGCAGTGATCGGAGTCAGATTCTTTTGCTCATATCTGACCTTTTTGACTGACATACCTTGATCTTGTATTTTGACAGTCCTTCATGGACAATACTGATACTAACGTTGTCTATGACAGGATGTTTATTCTTGGTGCTTATATGTGATATAAGCTATGCCATGATAATATATGATCTATGTGATGTGTGATGATAATGTTATGTGAAATGCATAACGATGATGTGTTGACAGGTTGCATGTTTATATGTGATCGTGATATGTGGCATATGTGATGATATGTGGTTATGGGTGTAATATTCCAAAGAAACGAATATACGATTACGGTATATTAAACCCGTAATTAGGGTTTTGCCGTATTTTATTTTTATTTTACGACATCGAATATTGTGAATTCGATACGATATCGTTATAACTAATTCCTTTCATAATTCACTAAGGATTGTGAATTAAAGGATTGAAATATTACGAAATGATTAAATCGATGTATTTTAACGTCAAACGCGTATCGAGCGTCGACATTTCATGAAATTTTACGGCGGTGAAGCTTGGGATTAATTTCCATCTTAATTCCTTTATTAAATGGAATATAATTATTTAGTAAGTGTGAACTTCTGCGACCATTTAAGATGAGTCGATTTTGAGCGTTTGAGGCGTTTTGAGCGTCAACGTCTGAGAGCGTTTTGAAAAATGAGTTTAATGCTCGGAAATTATAATAATTAATTTCCTATTATTATTTTATATAATTACAGTGTTAATAATTATTAAAATCGAATTTTAGCATTTAAACTTGATAATTTCGAATATTAATTTTCGAAAACCCTAAACTTGTAAATTAGGGTTTTATCACATGTAATGATACCATTAAATTATCATATGGTATCTAAACTATATAATATGATATATATGGATATTATTAAGTTTTAAAATAAGTTTTTGAACCATAGAAATCGATGATGACTATTTATATAATTTCGAAACCCTATTTTCGAAATTAGGGTTTTTATGTGCTTGAAATGTGTAATAATTTTATCCTATGCCATTATTTAATATCTAAATCATATATTATGATATATATGATCGAAAATTACATGAGTATCAATAATAGGTGTGATTTATATTTTAAATCCTATTTTTCTCATTTATTTTCGGTAATTTCGATTTTGTGCCTAAGTGATGATTTAATTATTTTTATGGCTTGTATTATATATCTATGATCATGTATGATATATATAATGTATTATTATACAAAACAAAATTAAATCAGCCTTGGAACCCCATAGCCGTCGCCCGTCATCATTAAACAAGCATGCACTCCACCTTTTTCTACCCAATGCATGGCTTACCTTTTACTTAGCCTAATCATCACTATAATCCTCATCATTTGCATCATATTTTGTCCATTTTCTTGCTGAAAATCGAGAGGAGAGAGAGAGATATTATAGCAAGACTCTTCACTCCAACACCCTTTCATTATACATTTTCTCTCCATTTTGAACTCATTTTTCACTCTCCATTTCTCTCCATTTTTCTGCTGAAAATCGAGAGCCTCTCCCCCATTTTTCGAAAGCTTCATCTCTTCTTCTCCTCCATTTCTTCTACACAAAGCTTGATATCTCTATTATTCTTGTGTTCCCATACCATTTCCAAGGTAATACATGGACCATAGTTTCGATTTTACTCCTTTTTATTCAAGAAAATCAAACATGTTTTAGATGAATATGTATGTGTGTTCGAAATTTTCATAGTATGTATATATATGTTTAAAAGTTCTTGAGTATGAGCCATTGTTTATATACATGTTCTTGAGGTTTTTATTTACAAAAATATGAGAATATATGATTAGATGAACATAGGATATGGTATATGAAATCTATGAATGCATCTTGACAATATATGATTTTCGAACCATAGTACATGTTCATATTAATTTTCGAAAATTTTATAAAAGGTACCAAGATGACCGAATGCTCCTTAGTATGTTCTAAGCATGTATTATTGATCTATGTTATGATTTAAGACTATGGTATGGATTTAACAATTTTTGGAAAACCACAACTTGATTCTCATGAATACCGTGAACAATATATGTATGTACCTTAATGTATAATTTTATTTCAAGCATCTGATAGCATATTATTGCTTTAGAACCTTGATTATATGTTCTATGAATTGATTAGAATTTTTGAAAACCAATTGCACACTTTCTTGAAAATACCGTGAGCATATAAGTGTATATGTTGGTGTATGATTTTATTTTTGAACATGCAATGGTGTATTAATGCTTTAGTATATTGTTTATGTATTGTGTGAAATTATTAGAATTTTTGGAAATCAAATACTAAATTAAATCAAATAAACCGTGAGTGATATGCTCTTGAAGGTGATGATTTAATTAGTTTTGATAAATATTATGATGTTATATTACTATACTATAGTGTATAAACATAGTATATAATTGTTGGAATTTTTGAAAATCAAATAACATTTGAATCCAAAAGCCGAGAGCTATTGAGCTCCATATGGTGATGATTCAAATGTTTTAGTTGATGTTATGATGTTATAATGTTATAGTATAATGTTTAATCATGTTGGAATTTATTTGGAATTTTTAGAAATTGTTTGCTAATTATTTGGTAATTATCAAGTAATTACCGTGAATATTGCTATATATTATCAAATGAATGGTTATGGTGAACTATAGGTTATATTGGTGATGTATATTGATGTTGGGATATTATACTAGGTATATATCAATTTTGGGAATTTTTGGATAATTATTCCCTAATTATTGAAATTACCGTAAGTATATATATGTATATATATTAATAAATAGTAAAAAATATCATATGAATTTTATAAATTCATATTCTGGACCATAGTGTATAATAATGCACTATATTAATTTAGAAAATTTTTCAAAAGTCATTTGACATTTTTAAATTAATTATCGAGTTTTTGATAATTAATAAGGATTTTTAAATCCTTTTTAAATAAGTTTATTAATAAGATATTTGTTAAATTAATATTCTGGACATAATTAAATTTTACAAAATTTTATAAACATAGATTGCTATGTTTGAGACAAACGTTCATTTTATAACGTTTTAAAACCGAAATTTCGTTTTATTTATAAAAGGTTTATTAAATGCGAAATTATTTATAAGTCCTTGATTTACATGATAAACCGAGAAATAGGACTTTACGTTTCAAATCGATCAAATTCGATTTATAAAGCGAAATAGTAAGAATTACTATTTGAAAGTCAAAATTGTTGACTTTGTTGACCGGTGTTGACTTCGTTGACTTTTAAGTCAAGCGTGCGATTTTACGATTATAAATCGTCGATGACGCGTAAGATATACTAATTGAGTATGATACCTCATTAGTATGAAAAGATTTCACAAATGAAATCCATATATCGAAAAACGTGCTTATCGTTGAGCGTATCTCGAGAATCAGAACAATTCAATTATATACGTGTTAGAGGCGTATTGAATTCACTAAGAATTCGATCTACATCGATATGAAATATCGAAGTTTATCTTAGTTTTGAAAGTCTCGAGAGACTTGAGCGACGCATTAAAGCCTCTTTTCAGTAAGCGTGGGACGCAAACGCGGCGACCGGATTGTGACGAACGATCGAACTAGGACTTTTACAATGAACCATAGTCCAGGTGGGCTTCTTATCTTCAAAATGTGGGCCTTGTTCTTACCCCACTAAAATGTGACTTTACTGTTATTCCAAATGAGTTTATTTACAGCACTTATTCTACAACTGTTTAACAAATGTTTCTTGCATTACACCGCCAAAATATTTCGTTTGTGTATGGATCCTATCTGCTTTCCGGGTAGGGCTGCGGAGATGGTTGGAACTATTATATCATTTGTTGTGGTAGCACCCAACCTTTTAAATGTCGGGTCTGTGCGGATGATAAATGTCCGCTAGGATTGGCGTGAAGGTTGGAACTATCTGTGTGTTAACATATGCTTGCAGAGAGTGATTGTCTGTTATGACGGGATTACGGCGGTCACGGCGTCGTAGATGGGAGGCCTCCTCTCGACGTTTATTATTTATTATTATTATGTATTGTGACTATGAGATACGGACCATACACACCAAGAAAATGCTTGTGACTACTTTTATGAATCGAATGATTTTAGTAAGCAGGGCCTTTCAACTAAAACCACATGACTTACTACGATATTGGCGATGTAATTGAAACTATCAAATGTTTTGGCATGAGTCCACCGAGTGCAATTTCTTGTACTTAGCCCCGCATGTTTGTTTTAAATGTGCAGTTGAGCTCGATGGTGATGATGGGGAATGTGTTGAGGAGTCCATGTCCTTGACCGATTTATCTAGAATTTGTGGTTTATACCTTGAATGCATATCGTCATATATGTATTCACACACTTTCTCCGCTATACTCGAACTCCTTTATTTATGCTTTATGTTTATAAACTATTGAGGTCCAACGGATCGGGCGAAGTTTTGGGGTCGATGGCTAAAACCTTTTAAAAAAAAAACATTATGACATCAACTCATATCCTGCTCAAGCATGTTAGTTTATTTTTATCTTTATTTTATCCATGTAACCCTAAAATACTACTCTAGTATTAGTCGCCCTCCACCGGGTTGGTCCGGGAGTGGGCTCGTGATGTAAGTGGTATCGAGGCGCTTTTGCTCTTTGTAAACCCAAATCCTTTTATTCTGAGTCTAGATCGAGTCACTGGACTTCTAGAAATCTACTGACTCCTCTCAATACTCCATCACATCGAGCTCAACCGGGAAAAAGGTAACTGCATTTCTTTCTCAAACTCATGAAATGGAAAATTTCTACATAATGAGCAAGTTGGAAGAACTTTTGAAAGGTTATGTTATTATAAAAATTTTGGAAGTTGAGCAAGAAAATTTTTCCAAAAATTTTGAATTGAACTAATGCAAGTGCTCAAGTATTGAGATGAAAGTGCATGGTAGTATCGAGTGAATGATCAACATAGGATGAATGAATCCATTTTGATATGTATATGAGTTGATCATTATTGTCATTTTGAAATCATATTTCCAAAATTTTCAAATAAGACTTTACTTTCCAACTTTCAAAATTTTGTTTATGATGAACGATATGTTATCATGAGACGAACTTAGACTCTAAGAAGCATGCTCACGTATCGTGAAAGAACATAGAAGTACGAACTTCTTTTCCCTTATGCGAACAAAAGAACGATAGGAAGAATGAAAGTGACGATACCCTTGAGCACGGACGACGAAAGACGAGCGAGAAGGATGAACGAGGACGACCTCAACCTTAAAGCTGAACGACGTCGGCACTTCATCATCACTTCGACATGAGTGAGCAGCAACACGAATCATGACATGGACGCCACTTACGGCTTCAGAATGTTCAGCCTCGACTTAAAGACCCGTCTATGGTAGGCGTATTACGACGACGTACGTCTCGATTTACATTTTTGCACGATCGTACAAATTTCCTGCACTGCGCAGTAAATTTGGTTTAGCTATATCTCTCTCGTTAGGACTCCGATTTACGCATGGTTTTCACCTACGTACTCCTAACGCACTGATCTTCATTTGTTATGAAGAACAGAATCCCAAATTCTGTCTCCAGAATACAATAGAGTCTGTTGAACTCTAGCTTAAGTGTTTGATATAAGACAAGGATCTCGTAGCGTATATTAAGATATCATTAGCTTATATGTATACGTTTGGGTAAGACTAAGAATGTAAGTTGTGGTGTGTATTGTACATTATGATGTTGCCTACCTTATAGAATTGTTAGTCCTAGCCTAGTTGCTTCTCGTTATGCTATCCTTTCTGTTTTGAGATGACGATAGTTGACTTAATTAGTTTTAATCGTGGCAGATGGAGGAGATGCGCTATATCGCTAGGAGGAGGTAGGACCTCATGCCCCACCCGAGGAGCTGATGCGCACCTATAGGGAATGTTGGATGTGCGCGGGAAGACCTAGGCGAGTTTACAGCGTACTACCTTGGTTGTGGAGGAACGCCGAGCCTATGGCGCAACCGACACGATGGCATCAAGAGACTCGCTATACTCCTTGCACATGGGACGGTTATGCCCGAAAGTATCGGAGATTATATTTACCGGCAAAGGCGGCTTTGACCGATCGGAGACTGCCTGCACTTGTAAGTCACGACTTACGTGTACGATATCTGAGCCGCACCTATGGGACCCTATCTCCTCCACGGGAGTACACTTGGCGTGATGAGTCGCGGAATGGTTATACACTGAAGCCCCGAGGATCGACCGGTGATACCTCTATACCGGATTGATGAGGTAGGTTATACCAGTCTATAGCCAAGACGCCCTAGAGCGGGGAACCGTGTTCCTCCATTACCGTTGGACATCGAAGACGTCCGCCGCCACCCTTACTACCCATGGGAGTTCTCGTATCGCCGATGAGCATTATTACCGACAACGACGGGCGAACGCGACGGACGCTTTCAACCCCATGCGTGACATACCCATGGTGGAAGACCACGGGCGGGACCATCCAGGACTACCCCGCATGAACATTACCGACAAATAAGACGACTCAGAAGAAGATAAGATCCAGGGAGGACGGCAATGGGAGAATCGTAATCTGAGCACCGCCACCGTAATACCCGATCGTGGGATCAAGAACTATTAAATGTCTAATTACGGTATTTAAAAACCAGAAATCAAAGCTTTCACGAGATATTCAATCGAATGATATCGAATAATGACTTCGAGTAATTACGAAGGAATGAAATCCTATTTTATATTCACCGAGAATTGTGAATTAAGAAATAAAAGTATATGAAGTATATCGGCAAGATATTTTAACGCCGATCACGATCGATAGTTAAAATTATGATATTTTCTAAGCAATTGCTTAGAATTAAATTCCATTATTAATGGAATAATGTAATAAAGTGATGACGACCATTTCGAGATGAGCCGATAATGAACGCTTTTGCAACGCTTTCAAACGTTAACGCTTTGAGATGAAACGAAAAGCGCTTTAATCGATCAAGAAATTATAGGAATTAATTTCCTATGATTAGTATATGTAATTACAGTATGATTTAGCATTAAATCAATTCTAGATCATCAAGATTCGATAGTTACCAATTTTTCAAACGTTCGAAAACCCTAATTTTCGAACTCGATTTTTATCGCATAAAACGATGCCATTAATTTATCCTATGATATTATTTATCATCTAAACCATATGTTATGATATATATGTCTATTAATGGCATGGAAAATAAAAATTTGAACTATTACAAGTGTGAGAGCCGAGAGCTCCTAAGTGCTATAACAAAGTGTGTTGTTAATCTTCCCACTATTACATGTATCTATTATGGCAATGTGATTAATTATATATCATAATTAAACAATTAAATACTGAAATTTATATATATATATGCATAAAATCGTGCATGTGTGTGTGTGTAGAGAGGAGTGTAAGAGTGTTGTGCATGTGTGTGACAAGTGTAGATGCATGTGAGTGAATTAACAAATGTCACCCATGCCTACCACCCAACACCCCCATACCTCTCCAACACCACCCCACACACACCCCACACCTCATTTCTGCCGTCCTCTTCCTCTCTCTTTCCCCATTTCTCTTCTCTCCTCTTCTTGCTCCATGGCAGCCCCTATGTTCTCTCCATCAAGAGAAATCAAGCTTATAGCTCGAATGGTTCATCGGCTAAACCCGACAACGAGCTTCGTTGCATCTCCTCAACCTTGTTAAAAATCTGATCCAAGGTAAAATCCCTACACCCATAAGTTACTTTGATCAAAATATACACATGCATGTTCATCAATAAGCTTGATGGTGTTGGTTCTATACTTGAAAGTGATTGCATGTTGTTAATCTGGACGATCAGTAACTTCACGAATTTATTTGACTAAGTTTCAATGGTCCGATGATTGTGAAGTTTTTATATGTTGAAATTATATGTGTCTAGTATGCTTCTGTAAAATTTCAAGTCCATCCAACTTGATTTGCTATTTTAATTGTATTTATCAAAAACACTGCACAAATCTGCGAAATCTCCGTGTTTATCACCCATAGTGCGTGGCTTTCGTTTTAAGTTTGGCTAATGATAAAACTCTAACATTTGGCAGAAACATAATTCAGCATGTCTAGAAGATTTCTGTAAATTTTCAGAATTTTCTAAAAATCTTTACTATTTATTCCAGATTTTACAAGCCAACTGCACAAAATTGTCACGGGAGTGATAGCTTGTGGTAAAATATTTTTATCTCCCAATATATGGTGAATCATTGAGTGAGGCTTTTTCTGGATAAAACTAGACTTAAGTGGATTTTCAATATGATTGGTTTCATTTCCAGATTCCTTATAATGAACTCACGGTGAATTTTTAAAGTTGATACATTACAGTAAGTTGTTTTGGACAAACTGCCTTAGTAAATTTTTCATATAATAGGCTGTTCGAGTATGACTTTTACGTGAGGTGTTCAAGCCATTTGTAGTCCGATTTGGACTTGGGTTTCTTCATAAGAAATGTTCCTCACCATGTCTAGTTATGATCTGGAAAGTTTGATCCCAAACCAAGTTTTATAGGTATACCTTTCATCGACCCAAAGTCACCTACTGGAAACTGTCCATTTCCAACTAGTCAACTTTGGACTTATGTATTTCTCGATGAGTTAGATATTTTCCAGTATGGTCTTCATGACATATGAAGTACTTGTTACAAGGTTTCTAAATTGGTAGCCTGCAGACATTTTGGCATTGCGAGTCAAAATTTACGAGCCTCGCAAAACCCCTCGTCGTTAAGCTAAAACTGAAAATTCTGAAAAATTTTCTAAGTATAGAAGTCAGTTTGAGTTGCCCACCTTGAGACCCTATATCTTCAGAACCACGACTCTTTTGGAATTCATTCCTTCTTAGAACTTGTATTACATGTTTAGAGGTTTCCAGAATGTATCTTTGTGCGACCATACGTATTCTGAATCGAGAGTTATGGGTCGTCAAAGTACGTCACTTAGGATGTTTCAAGCTGTTTTTGCTGAAATTAAAACACTTGAAATTTGACTAAGTGTTGGAAACCCCTATGTGAAGTATGCCTTATGTGACTAACATGCTATTAATCGACGCATTCATTATGTTATGTCGCAAGGTACGATAGAGCATTATAAGATGTACGAATTATGATAAAACATCATGATACGATATTTTCACGAAAGCATACCTTAACGTGAAATATTTGACTAGGTGCTACCACATGAAATAATCGAGTGTATATCATACCATGATATACACTAAAATAGAAATATGGGTTCTAAGACCCAATGGATTTTCCACTCCAAAACCTCAAGGCCAAGAATAGATAGGTTAAAGCTAGGACTTACACCCAAGAAATGGGATTAAGGCAATCTACATCCGTGGGCTTTACTCTACTCAAAAATAAAATGCTTTTGAAATATTTATTTACGATGCTTATTTCAACTGCTGATAAAATGTTTACATGATTACCGCCAAAATGTTTATGTTTTGTGTATGTATCCTATCCATGAGATGTTATGATATGTTATCAAATGTTATGAATGTTGTCGGGTCACCCCAACTTATGGATGAAATCGATATCGGATCCTATGCCAAGGACAATACCGCTAGGATTAACGGTACACCTAAGGTGACCGTGTGTCAGTAAGGACAATTCACGGCGGTCACGGCGTCGTGAGGAGGCCTCCTTCACGACGCTCGACTATGATGTTATGATGAATGATGATAAGGATATGGATCATACACACCAAGAAAAATGCCTGGCCAGGCGATGATTTTGAGAAATAATGAAAAAGATTTTAGTAAGCATAAGGCATTTCAACTAAAACCCTTGTGTCTTACCATGATGTGGCAGTGTAATCTTCAAATGATAAAATGTTTTGGCATGAGTCCACTGAGTGCATTCTTGTACTCAGCCCTGCATGTTTGTTTTTAAATGTGCAGGTTGAGCAGATGATGGATGGAGCAGTGTTGAGCATTAGGACTGTTGTCGCTGAAAAGTTTATACCTTGATAGTACATCGTCATATGTACATATCACATGTCTTCCGCTGCAAGAACCCCAATTTATGTAATATAGTCCAAAAATATAAATGACATATGTATTATGCTTTTTATTAAAGAGAGTCTCCATGTTGTTCATTCATGTTTACAGTTATAGTCCCTGCTAATCCGTATTTAGGATTGTGGGGTTGTGACAGAGTGGTATCAGAGCCAGTTCGCTCTTGAACCCAAAATCTTCTTTAAGGTTAAGTCTAGATTGAGTCATTAGACTTCTAGAGATCAGCTGACAATGCTCAACACTCCATCACATCAAGCTCAACCGAAATGAGGTAAATGACTCTTTTCCCAAAGTTTTGAAAATTAGCCTGGCCGGACGAATGTTTATGAAATGATTTTTTTAAATAAAATGAAAAGTTTGAAGTGAATGATGATTGAAATGATCTTTGAAAAGAATGAAAGCTATGAGAACGGTTGAAAATGAATGATATGACAAATGACTTGTGAAGAAAGTTATGAAAAGAAGGAAGATATAAGAAAGATGATGACAATGATATGAGAAAGTTTGGCACGATATGCCAAAGATGAAATGTTTGAATTCTCGAATTTAATAAGGGTTCATTATTATGAACAAAGTTATGATTATTCATGTTTAAGATGATTGAGATCGACATTGAATTGTCAAATATGATATGTTGAATCCTTTAAATTCAACGAAATACGCGTGATAAATGAGCTACGAGGAATATTCAAGTTTTACTCAATCTCAAAGTTGATTATGATGATGAGCATGCTAGTTCAACGTAACGTAGACCTTATAAGACGCATGATCCCTTTCTACGAAAGAACATAGAAGTAAGAATTTCCTTCAATTACAAGAACAAGATTAGTGATGAATTTGAGAACTTCATTCCATCTTGAGTGAAGAAAAGTGAAAGATTTATACGAAATTGTTCGACCTCGACATGTACGACCTCGGCTTCGACCTCGGCATGTGCGACTATCGACTTCAAAATCGGCATTTATAACATCGCCGACATGTCGACTGGGGTAGTTTGTCCGACCTCGTGTCAGCAATATTCTGTACTACCTCGGCATCGGTAACGGCAAGCACGACCTTGGTGTCGGCATCGCTTATGACCTCGGCGCGAAAGCGTGTAAATTTCCTTGCACTGCGCAGTGATTTTATTTTGACTCGTTCTCGGTCGTGTGAACTCCAATTTACGTATGGTTTTCGCCTACGTGCTCCTAATGAACTGTATTTCATTTCTTATGGAGGACCAAATTCCTGATTCCTACTCCAGAATTCATGAGAATCAGTTGAAGTTAGTTCTATGATTTGAAAAGAGTAAGACTGTTATAGTATGATACGAATCCTAGAATGTTACTAAGAAAGTAAAATCTTCAGTAATACAAGTAGAACCTTGACATACATGAGAACTTTGTTGATGACCTATTATGGGTATATAAGCTTTCAAATTATATCCATTACCCAATTTCTGTCATTGAATTTAACTCTATGACCTAGTTCCAATTGAGAAATCATTCGAGTTTCTCACTTCTTCTGAAGAAAACTTCCAACTCAAAAATTTACAAAGTGTCCTTTTGAACCCAAAGCCTTGTGTGACTGAGAATATAATTGTGACGGGTCTGGCCAGCCCATATGACCAAAGAAATCTCAGTAGTTGTCATTCTGGTCTTCGGACCCTAGAGCCCCATTTATTCAGTCCAAGGAACATATCGATTCAATCATTGAAAAGATGTTATCTTGATGGATTAGACAAGACTCCCGTAAGTAGTCGTGATAATCTCTTCTCGACTCTTGAAACCATCAAGTAAGATGAAAGTTGACTTACCTTGTCACCTAAATGCGAATTAGTAAAGCGATCAATATTAGACATGAAATAGGTTGACTTATTTTAGTCACCCAAAAGTTTCAGACTAGTAAAGTGATAGACATCAAGAAATTATGATGTAAAGAAAATCTCTATGAGACGAGATATTCTTCCTATGATACACACTGATGTGAGATACTCTTTAGCGTTGAATGCAAGAGTAAAAGGAAGTATATGATATCTGTAGGACATGAATTTTCCTTATTATGTCATGACGAGAGCGATTACAACTTATCTTTAAGATAGTTGGATGTCCTTGAAACCTCGTTAGTAGGTTGGACATGTTTAAAAAGAATGAAGATGCATACAAGATATTCTTTTCAAAGAATATATACATATAAAGAAGTGATAACATCCCAGAAAATAGATCTTTCGCCTTATACCTCAACCAATGGGATTATGCTTGAGCATAATCGATTCCGAGTAATTAAAACTTAGTTAATCAAAAGATAATGAGATTGAGGAATCATAATCCTCAAGATTGTGTGAACGACGAGGATAGCCCTAGTATGTGAACTAAGTATGAAGGAAATAACTCCAAAGCCAAGACATGGTAATGTGATGCTTAGAATTAAGTTATGGTGTACGAATGTACTACCCTACCAAACCATACGACAATGATAATGGTTCTAGTCCTGAAAGTGGAACTGATGTATAACGAAAGTAAGATTTCTTTCAAATACCATGCTCATGAAAACAGACAAAAGTCAAAAATAGCAGAAGAAATTACGAGCTATACAATTAGATAGTTCCTGATATGACATAAGTTTCAGAAATGTTATGACTTCGATAGGTAAGGTAATTCCTTGGAAGTAAAGAAACGGATTAAGAAATAGATTCATTATTTTGAAATGAATCTTAATACCCTAAGTTATAATGACACAAAACGCTTGTCTTGTGTAACTTAATAGTTAACAAGCAAGATAGTTTCTATAGATCTTGCAAAGGAAATACGTCCAAGAGAACACATAAAGAGATTCTCATTGAGGGACTTTAAGGTAAATCCAATTGAAAAGATTATCCCTCATACTTTTCGTGTCGATCAATAAAGTGAGGTGTTAAGTATCTCTGACATGGAAATGAAGAAATCATTGAATGTCGAGGAAATGGTAAAGATATTTGACGTCAAGGTAAAAGTACAATACATCCCCAGTGGACAAAGGATTTTATCTTATGCGAAATTGCATGATGAATCAATAAAGGATTAAGAAAAAAATGACGTATATCCAAAAAGGGATATTACAAACGATGGCACTAAATGCCAGTACAAGGATTTCTCTAGAAAGGAGTTTAAAGTAAGGACATATGAGAAATATATTCCTAAGATCGATAAAGTGAAAAGGGGAATTAAATCATTCATACCGGATTAGGAATGAATGATAGTGATAGAAACATGACAATCTCTAAGATGAGACTTAGTTATGGAAATATATCAATATCAAAGGATAAGTTGATGTAAACCTAACCATGAATGATATTAGTAAAAGCATAACGATACTAATACCGAGAAGTATAAAGTGAATGAGGCAACAGAAGGCCATAGCAAGGGAACATGATGTCCCAATGGAAAGGACAAGGACATATCAAATAGATGTTTACTTGAATAAACGGAAAGACCGCTGATCAAAGCCTATACCGTGATCGAAAATGTAACAAACAGTAACTAAAAGGCAGGATAGGTGTGAGGAAAGTTTCTAATACCGTAAGATCTTGTTCAACATAGGTGCTTCTTTGACATCGCACAAGTAAAAGCGAGAAGCGATAGAACCCAATTCGTGTAAGGAATCAAGAAATGAAAATCCCTTACCTATACGAGAATTTTGACCATCGCAAGTGTTACTTAAGTTCGAATTGAACCTAGAATCGCCTAAAGTGCTATCCAATGATTTGGATCATTATATCCGTGTGAAACGAGATATAATTTTAGAGACAAGAAGTTTTAAATGGTCGTCATTCATGTGAGTAGTGACTGGGCCTAACCTTTCCGTTAGAGGTTTCACACTACGTAATATCAAGACCAATCGTCGCCTATGCGAATATCTTTAAGGCAATATACGATCAAGATGTAAACGAAATGAGTATTAAGATAAGAGTCATGAGTCATCTACGGGTTATATATGTCTTAAAGTGTATAATTCTTTAAGAGATCTTTCTTGTTTAGAAATCCTTCCATTGCTTAAATTAAGTCGGATTTATCTAAAAATATCCGCTTACGTATGACAAGAAAAGAGAGTTTAACGGTAAGAGTTAACCCCAAGGCCTACAAGGTTATAACTCACACGAGCATATCGGCTCTTTTATTATGAACTGTAATGGATTCGCAATAGCTTTTGAAGAAATTTTGCACCCTGACCGGATGCTCAGAACTATAGAGTGTCAAATGAGGATGGTACCCAACGACGATCCGCTGCCACAATGATCGGAGGAATTTTACAAAAGAAGTATCAAAAGAATAATTTCTCCATGAGAAAAATTCAAAAGTCTGGACAGACTTACCAGGATTTGTCAACAAGTTTAAGCATACATATAATGCGTAGGGAACGACACCTACGAGTACTTGTCCTGAACCTCGGCAAGTTACACAACACGGCATAAAGGAGTGGTTGTACCCTGATGTTCCAAATGCCGTCCCACGTCCTGTGCCATCAATGGTACCAGAAAGAGACGAGAAGGGCAAAAGGACAAAATCTTATCGCCCTCGCGGATTAGGAGAATTACCGCTACCAACCCAACCATACTTTCTGATAAAAGTAACATCGACTTCTAGTATTGAAGAAGAAACGGGGAGCAGCTTGACCCCTGGCTCTCTAAAAGAGAACGACCATCAGAAGTATGAAAAC
Organism: Salvia rosmarinus; assembly: GCA_036937905.1. Taxonomy (NCBI): domain Eukaryota; kingdom Viridiplantae; phylum Streptophyta; class Magnoliopsida; order Lamiales; family Lamiaceae; genus Salvia; species Salvia rosmarinus. The sequence goes on along the minus strand of CM072821.1, from coordinate 39,637,429 downwards.
AAAAAAAAAAACGTACTTGGAGAAAGGCAAGTTTCGAAGGGAGGAGTACGACTCTAACAAAGGTCACTCAAAGACATAGAATCTTAGGATCCTATGAGACTTATATGTAAATAATGGTTTATGATGAAAATGATGTGATTATAATATGTAAAATAAACGTAGTTGGAAGAGTTTATGAATATGGTGAAGAAGTGTCAAAGTTTTGAGTGTAAAAAAAAAAAAAAAAAAAAAAAGCTAGACGCCAGAATCAATCACCGGTAGACCGACCGTAAGTAATATACTAAAAGTCCTCACCGAGGCATTATGATGTAATATTATATGGTCTTGAAGAATGGTATCCAAAATACGGAAATGAATTGTTCTGAATAAGATATGGTTACTATGAGATAATAGTTATGCCTTCTGACTAACCAATGCACCAACCCCGCTTATGAACCTCAAAATCGAGTGTTTCACACATACCTAGATATTTTTATCTCAATCTCATAGATGATGTTCTTATCTATTCAAAGGACGAGAAAGAACATAAAGAAAATCAAGGTCGCCTTACGACTTTTAATAGCAAGCGAATTTTGCCAAATACAGTTTTGTAAATTTCGGCTTAAAAGAGAAATATTCCTCAGGCACATAGTGTCTTTAGAAGAAAACAATGTAGATCTGACAAAGGACAAAACAATTACAGATGATGAAAGACGTCAATGACCTAAAATAAGATCATGAATTTTATAGATTAATTGACTTCTGTTAGAGATCCATTAAGAACTCTCTAAGGTAACAAGACCAATAAGATAGTTACCCCAAAATAGAGTCACAATTCTCACGGATTAATAAAAGTAAGGCTATGTATTAATATGAGATAAATAATAACTTATGTGTCACGATGACTTAGGCCACATGAATGTAATTTCCTAACTCATGACTTGAAATAGTGATAGAATCGATTTAAGAAAAGGATCGCCGAGAGACAAAGGATGGAGGAAAAGTTAGAAAGGATCCGAGAAAGGGTAAGGGTGAAGGATTTAAGAACTTCCGTGAAGCGCCGACAACGCCTTATTGTCTCGAAGGAAGAATATGCCCAACATTTACGCAAAACTTCAAAATAAAATAATGAGTAAGGCTCACGATACACCCTACACCGCCCACCCGTATAGTACTAAGATATACCAAAACCGAAAGAAAAGTTTTGGTGGAAGGCATGAAACGAGACATAGCTTCTTTCAGAGAACACCGCCTTGTTTGCCGCCAGATGAAAGCGTTACACCAACGCCCATACGGAAAGTTACAAATTGGAAATACCCGAGTGGAAATGGGATGAAATAACGATGGACTTCATACGAACTTACCCAAATCAAAAAGAGGGAACACCGCTATATTGGTAATTGTTGATAGACTCACCAAGAGTGCTCACTTCCTACCAATCCAAAGTACTTATGGATCTGACAAGTTAGCCCAGCTGTATGTAAAGGAAATTATACGACTTCACGGAGTGCCAAAATCTATTACCTCTGATAGTGACAGTAGTATAAATACCAAAGTCGCGAGAACATCACTCCTATAACAATAAGTTAAGAACCCTTCACAATTCACAAAAGTTGAAGTTATTCGTCGAGCAAAGAAACTTGGATACGTGATAGAAAAGATGGCTCAATCAAGAAAGATTATAATTGTGATAAATAATCACCTAAGGAAGGTTAATGTAGAATCTAATGCCTAAGATATAAAATTCAGCCTAAATCAAGGTATGTCCTTATAGAAAAGAAAACTCATCGAAAGGTTAAGAAAACGAGAATGTAAATAGTCGGAAAATCAAGGACTAACGTAAGTGGTACCCTCACAACCAAGGTGAAATATGACTAAAAAGAGAAATGAAGATGGAATAGAATACAAATTAAAATAAGGAATGAAGAGCTAAAGGATATTTTAAGGAGCGCTAGACAAGTTGTTATATTGTCTAAGAGAGATATACATATATTTCAAGCAATAATAAGCTTAGAAATGAAACCAAGAATGAATTTCACGATCTTTCTCATACCGCCCAACCGTGCATTATTAAGATGTATTATGATTTACTTAGTAAAGTTAGATGGCAAGGAATGGAACGAGATGTAACCATGATTGTCGAAAAGGTCTCGTTGCCAACAAGTGAAGACATCGTATCAAATGCCTTATAAGAAGTTATGATCTCTAGAGATATACGAATGAAAATAGAATGATATAGAAATAGATCTTATGATGATTTTACCAAAGTCATAAAGAAGTTGCACTACTATATGGCTAATAGTGGATCGACTCGCCAATTATGTTTTGTCTCGCTTATTCGTATGACTCATAGATCCGATAAGTTAGCTCACCGCACATAAAGGAAATCGATATTTACAAGGAGTACCAAACCTATCGCTTTAGATAGAGACTTCAAGAGTACCCTTGTTTTGGAACTAACTCACAAAATGAGTTAGACACTAGATTGAGCCTTAACATAGATGTCCACCACAGCGTAAGGACAATCAAAAGGACAAGATGAATGTTTAAGGATACGATAGAACAAGTGATAAACCAAGGTATCGGTGGGAACTTATTGTACCACTTGGTAAGTTTATGCGCGATCGTAATGCCAAACAACGATCAATGTAGCCTTATGAAGCGACACGAAAAGAAGTATCACCACCACTTTATTGTAACAAAGTAGGTGAGCAAAGGTATAAAGTCCCGACGTTGTAAATGAAACGATTAAGATATCTACCAACGAGGCAAGGAATAAGAAAAGCTTAGATGATAAAAGTCTTACCGGTACGCCAGAACCCGAACCGCATTCTCGAATGCGAATTAAAGTTTCTTAAGATTTCTCCATCTAGAGGAATTATAAGTTTAGATACAAGAATGTTGAGATCACGCTTTATAGACCTTACGAGCTCCTAGAAATGATAGGCCTAGTAGCCTATAGCTTGGTACTTCCACCACATTTGGAGGAAAGTACGAAATGTTTTCCTCATGTCGCAGTTAAGGAAATACGAAAATGACCCAATTCACGTAAACCAACATGATGACATGACCTTTGACTCGGATGGGTTATGATGAAAATCTACGACTAATTTGATCGCATTTATTCAACGATTAAAGAAGCAAGTTTGGTCTTATAATGAAAGTCCAATGGAAGAACCATGGACGAAAGAAAAGCACATAGAAAGTTATGATGTTAAGATACCCATACTTTATGAGGTATGCAAATTTCGGGATGAAATTTCTTTTAAGGGGTAGGATGTAATACCCCGCAGAATTAAATGTCTAATTACGGTATTTAAAACCAGAAATCAAAGCTTTCACCGAGATATTCAATCGTAATGATATCGAATAATGACTTCGAGTAATTACGAAGGAATGAAATCCTATTTTATATTCACCGAGAATTGTGAATTAAGAAATAAAAGTATATGAAGTATATCGGCAGATTATTTTAACGCCGATCACGATCGATAGTTAAAATTATGATATTTTCTAAGCAATTGCTTAGAATTAAATTCCATTATTAATGGAATAATGTAATAAAGTGATGACGACCATTTCGAGATGAGCCGATAATGAACGCTTTGCAACGCTTTTCAAACGTTAACGCTTTGAGATGAAACGAAAAGCGCTTTAATCGATCAAGAAATTATAGGAATTAATTTCCTATGATTAGTATATGTAATTACAGTATGATTTAGCATTAAATCAATTCTAGATCATCAAGATTCGATAGTTACCATTTTTCAAACGCTCGAAAACCCTAATTTTCGAACTCGATTTTTATCGCATAAACGATGCCATTAATTTATCCTATGATATTATTTATCATCTAAACCATATGTTATGATATATATGTCTATTAATGGCATGGAAAATAAAAATTTGAACTATTACAAGTGTGAGAGCCGAGAGCTCCTAAGTGCTATAACAAAGTGTGTTGTTAATCTTCCCACTATTACATGTATCTATTATGGCAATGTGATTAATTATATATCATAATTAAACAATTAAATACTGAAATTTATATATATATATGCATAAAATCGCATGTGTGTGTGTGTAGAGAGGAGTGTAAGAGTGTTGTGCATGTGTGTGACAAGTGTAGATGCATGTGAGTGAATTAACAAATGTCACCCATGCCTACCACCCAACACCCCCCATACCTCTCCAACACCACCCCACACACACCCCACACCTCATTTCTGCCGTCCCTCTTCCCTCTCTCTTTCCCCCATTTCTCTTCTCTCCCTCTTCTTGCTCCATGGCAGCCCCTATGTTCTCTCCATCAAGAGAAATCAAGCTTATAGCTCGAATGGTTCATCGGCTAAACCCGACAACGAGCTTCGTTGCATCTCCTCAACCTTGTTAAAAATCTGATCCAAGGTAAAATCCCTACACCCATAAGTTACTTTGATCAAAATATACACATGCATGTTCATCAATAAGCTTGATGGTGTTGGTTCTATACTTGAAAGTGATTGCATGTTGTTAATCTGGACGATCAGTAACTTCACGAATTTATTTGACTAAGTTTCAATGGTCCGATGATTGTGAAGTTTTTATATGTTGAAATTATATGTGTCTAGTATGCTTCTGTAAAATTTCAAGTCCATCCAACTTGATTTGCTATTTTAATTGTATTTATCAAAAACACTGCACAAATCTGCGAAATCTCCGTGTTTATCACCCATAGTGCGTGGCTTTCGTTTTAAGTTTGGCTAATGATAAAACTCTAACATTTGGCAGAAACATAATTCAGCATGTCTAGAAGATTCCTGTAAATTTTCAGAATTTTCTAAAAATCTTTACTATTTATTCCAGATTTTACAAGCCAACTGCACAAAATTGTCACGGGAGTGATAGCTTGTGGTAAAATATTTTTATCTCCCAATATATGGTGAATCATTGAGTGAGGCTTTTTCTGGATAAAACTAGACTTAAGTGGATTTTCAATATGATTGGTTTCATTTCCAGATTCCTTATAATGAACTCACGGTGAATTTTTAAAGTTGATACATTACAGTAAGTTGTTTTGGACAAACTGCCTTAGTAAATTTTTCATATAATAGGCTGTTCGAGTATGACTTTTACGTGAGGTGTTCAAGCCATTTGTAGTCCGATTTGGACTTGGGTTTCTTCATAAGAAATGTTCCTCACCATGTCTAGTTATGATCTGGAAAGTTTGATCCCAAACCAAGTTTTATAGGTATACTTTCATCGACCCAAAGTCACCTACTGAAACTGTCCATTTCAACTAGTCAACTTTGGACTTATGTATTTCTCGATGAGTTAGATATTTTCCAGTATGGTCTTCATGACATATGAAGTACTTGTTACAAGGTTTCTAAATTGGTAGCCTGCAGACATTTTGGCATTGCGAGTCAAAATTTACGAGCCTCGCAAAACCCCTCGTCGTTAAGCTAAAACTGAAAATTCTGAAAAATTTTCTAAGTATAGAAGTCAGTTTGAGTTGCCCACCTTGAGACCCTATATCTTCAGAACCACGACTCTTTTGGAATTCATTCCTTCTTAGAACTTGTATTACATGTTTAGAGGTTTCAGAATGTATCTTTGTGCGACCACACGATTCTGAATCGAGAGTTATGGGTCGTCAAAGTACGTCACTTAGGATGTTTCAAGTTGTTTTTGCTGAAATTAAAACACTGAAATTTGACTAAGTGTTGAAACCCCTATGTGAAGTATGCCTTATGTGACTAACATGCTATTAATCGACGATTCATTATGTTATGTCGCAAGGTACGATAGAGCATTATAAGATGTACGAATTATGATAAAACATCATGATACGATATTTTCACGAAAGCATACCTTAACGTGAAATATTTGACTAGGTGCTACCACATGGTCAATCGAGTGTATATCATACCATGATATACACTAAAATAGAAATATGGGTTCTAAGACCCAATGGATTTTCCAGCCCAAAACCTCAAGGCCAAGAATAGATAGGTTAAAGCTAGGACTTACAAACCAAGAAATGGGATTAAGGCAATCTACAATCCAGTGTGGCTTTACTCTACTCAAAATAAAATGCTTTTGAAATATTTATTTACGATGCTTATTTCAACTGCTGATAAAATGTTTACATGATTACCGCCAAAATGTTTATGTTTTGTGTATGTATCCTATCCATGAGATGTTATGATATGTTATCAAATGTTATGAATGTTGTTGGGTCACTCCCAACTTATGGATGAAATCGATATCGGATCCTATGCCGAAGGACAACACCGCTAGATTAACGTGTACACCTAAGGTGACCGTGTGTCAGTAAGGACACCACGGCCGGTCACGGCGTCAGAGGAGGCCTCCTTCACGACGCTCGACTATGATGTTATGATGAATGATGATAAGGGATATGGATCATACACACTAAGAAAAATGCCCGCCAGCGATGATTTTGAGAAATAATGAAAAGATTTTAGTAAGCATAAGGCATTTCAACTAAAACCCTTGTGGTCTTACCATGATGTGGCAATGTAATCTTCAAATGATAAAATGTTTTGCATGAGTCCACCGAGTGCATTCTTGTACTCACCGCATGTTTGTTTTAAATGCAGTTGAGCGATGATGGATGGAGCGGTGTTGAGCATTAGGACCGTTGTCGCTTAAAAGTTTATACCTTGATAGTACATCGTCATATGTACATATCACATGTCTTCCGCCGCAAGAACCCCAATTTATGTAATATAGTCCAAAATATAAATGACATATGTATTATGCTTTTATTAAAGAGAGTCTCCATGTTGTTCATTCATGTTTACGCTATAGTCCCCGCTAATCCGTCAAGGGTGTGTGCACGACAAACGTGGTGAGTGTTACAAGTGCGGGTAAACGGGCATTACGCCAACAATTGCCCGTGTCACGTTCGGATATAAGGCGAACCAACCGGCAATGCTCGACCACTAAGGGCTATCAACTTCAACAACAACCGCGCAGCGGTTCGACCCCAACCCCGCAACTCCGGTGGCAACAACCCAACTCAACAACAACTCCAACAACAACAATGGCGTGACCGCGGCAACAAATCCCGCAATGCAAGCGGGCGGCAACCAACGCAACATCAAAGGAGTCAACCACCGCGACGGCGACAACGGCAACAACAAAGGCGGCGAAGACGAGAGCCGCGAGAATCAAGAAGGACAAATGCCCGTCGGCCTTAGCCAAGACAGCTAGAGCCTACGGCCACGCAGGAGGCGAGCAGAACAAAACCGGGAAACTTGGATGTATGGAGTTCTACTCAGCGTACTGTTATAGTATTGTTCGATCTGGTGCTTCGCGTTCTTTTATTTCAAAATCATGCGTGAAATGCTTTGGGCCTTAGGTGCGAAAGGTCAAACCAGATATGAGAATCTCATCGCCCATAGGAGGGATTATGGTATTACGCACTTTTGCTCGAACCTAGAGTTGACATTAGGATCACTTAGGTTACGGCTAACGATCTAAACATAATACCCATGGATGATGTAGACATAATCCTAGGAATGGATCAAGTTAGCTAAGAATCATTCCACGATTCTATGTAAGGAAAGGAAAATTTCGTTTCACTTTCACGGACAAGAAGCTACGCATTTCCACGGAATCAAGACGGGAAGAAGAGTTCGATCGTATCGGCTCTACAAGCAAGGAAGATGATGAACCAGAAAGGATGCCATGCATTCCATTGTTCACTTGAGCGGAGAGGATAAACCCGACGCGGGTAGAAGACATAAGTTGTCGAAGAGTTTTGGATGTGTTTCTCGAGAATCTACCGGGCGCCTCACGATAGACAACTAGAGTTTACCATCGATTTGGAGCATAGATCAGCCCCAGTGTCGAAGGCACCCTATAGGATGGCCCCAAAGGAACTAGAAGAGCTGAAAATCCAAATCCAAGAGCTTTTGGATCTAGGTTTCATTAGGCCGAGTGTTTCGCCTTGGGGCGCTTTGTTTTGTTTGTTAAGAAAAGGATGGTTCTTTGAGGATGTGCATCGATTATACGAACTAAATAAGATGACACTAAAGAACAAATACCCTTTACCTGCATTGATGACTGTTTGATCAATTGCGAGGCGGGTGTATTCTCTAAAATTGATCTTAAATCGAGGATACCATCACCTGAAAATACTTGTCGAAGATGTACCTAAGATGCGTTCTCAACCGAGATATGGCCACTATGAGTTCATAGTTATGCCATTCGGATTGACCAATGCACCACCGTATTCATGGACCTCGTGAATGCAGTATTTCATCCATTTTGGATAAATTTGTTTTGGTCTTCATAGATGATATCCTTATTTATTCAAAGAATGAAGAGGATCATAGGGAACATCTAAGAACGGTTTTGCAAACCTTGAGAGATGAAAGACTCTTTGCTAAGTTTAGCAAATGTGAGTTTTGGTGAAGGAAGTTATGTTCCTTGGACACATCGTGTCTCCTTTGAAAGTATAAAAGTAGATCCGACCAAAGTAGAGGCCGTGCAGAATGGAAATCACCAAAGACTCAAAGACGAGATTAGAAGTTTCCTAGGATTAGTCAAGTTACTATAGGAGATTCATGAAGGATTCTCCAAAAATTGCAAGGCAATAACCCGCCTACTTGAAGGGAATCAAGTTCAATTGGACCGATGAGTGCGAGGCGAGTTTCCAAATACTCGAGGAAAAATTGACCATGCACCAGTTCTAGCAATCCCGAAGCGGACAAGGGTATGTGGTCTACAGACGCATCTAAGACCGGACTGGGTTGTGTTTTGATGCAAGAAAGAAAAGTGATAGCTTATGCGTCCCGACAACTCGGACTCCACGAATCGAACTACCCAACCCACGATTTGGAATTAGTCAGAGTTCATGCCCTAAAATTTGGAGACACCATCTCTATGGTGTGAGATGTGAGATCTTCACGGATCATAAAAGTTTGAAGTATTTCTTGAACAAAGAGATCGAATATGAGGCAAAGAAGATGGCTAGAATTAGTAAAAGATTACGTGTGGTATTAACTATCACCCGGCAAAGCGAATGTAGTAGTCGACGCTTGAGTCGTAAGAGCCATACCAGTTAGGATGTCTCTTTATCTGAGAGGAAAAACTCGTTGAAGAGTTTGGTAGGATGAGGATTGAGCTGGTAGAACCGCCCGAGACAATTGAGTCAGGTCGCCACACTCACACCGTCGACCTAAGAAAAGGATTGTCGAGAGGCGAATGGATGGAAAAGTTGGAAAAGATCCAGAAAGACTAAGGTCCAGAAGGATTCAAGATTTCAAGAGGCGCCGGATAACGCCTTATTGTTTGAAGGTAGGATATGCGTTCTCGACGACGCAGAGCTTGAGCGAAATCATGAGTGAGGCTCACGATCGCCTACATGCCACCCGTGCAAGTACTAAGATGTACCAAGACCTGAAGGAAAAGTTTTGGTGGGAAGGCATGAAACGAGACATAGCTTCTTTCGTAGAACGCTGTCTTGTTTGTCAACAAGTGAAGGCACTACACCAACGTCCCTACGGAAATTACAACCGTTGGAAATCCCTGAATGGAAGTGGGATGATATAACGATGGGTTTCGTTACAAGCTTACCCAAATCAAGAAGGGGAAACACAGTCATATGGGTAATCGTGGATAGACTTACCAAGAGTGCTCATTTCTTACCGATTCATAGCACTTATGGATCTGAGAAGTTGGCCCAGCTGTACGTTAAGGAAATTGTACGACTACATGGAGTGCCAAAATCTATTACCTCTGATCGAGACTCCAAGTTCACATCCGTATTACGGATTAGCTTGCAGAGAATCGGGTACAAGATTAAATTTCAAGACAAGATTCCACCCACAAACCGATGGACAGTCGGAAAGAACGATCCAAACGCTAGAAGATATGCTTAGAACTGTAATTTTGGATCGAGGTGCAAAATGGAAAGATATTTTACCTCTTATCGAATTTGCTTACAACAACAACTATCAAGCGACGATCGGCATGGCCCCATCGAAGCTTTGTATGGCGAAGTGTAGATCACCACTTTATTGGGATGAAATCGGTGAGAGAAAAGTCATAGGGCTCGATGCGTTGAACGAAATGATCGAGATGGCTTCGACGATTAGGCCGAGGATAAAAGAGGCTCAGATGACATGTAAATCTTACTGCCGATCGGCGAGATCCGAGCTACAGTTTTGAGGATGGAGACAAAGTATTTCTTAAGGTCTCTCCATCGAAAGGGATTGTCGTTTTTGGCCTGAAGGGAAGCTTAGACCCCGTTTTATAGGACCTTATGACATCCTAGAAAGGATAGGTCCAGTAGCTTATAGGTTGGCTCTTCCGCCAAACCTAGGGAATGTCCATAATGTTTTCACGTCTCGCAATTACAAAATACGCTCACGACCAAGCATGTTATTCATCAAGACGACTTGATCCTCGAGCGGACATGAGCTATAGGAAGAACCCACAGCCATACTTGACCACAAAATTCAGCAATCATGAGCAAGTCGATTCCGTTAGTCAAAGTTTCATGAGACACCACACGACGACGAAGAAGCCACGTGGGAGCTTGAAGAAGCAATGAAAGAACGATACCCCGATTTGTTTTTCTAGAGGTATACAAATTTCGGGACGAAATTTTTCGTAAGGGGGGTGGAATGTAATATTCCAAAGAAACGAATATACGATTACGGTATATTAAACCCGTAATTAGGGTTTTGCCGTATTTTATTTTTATTTTACGACATCGAATATTGTGAATTCGATACGATATCGTTATAACGAATTCCTTTTCATAATTCACTAAGGATTGTGAATTAAAGGATTGAAATATTACGAAATGATTCGTCAATGTATTTTAACGTCAAACGCCAGACGAACGACAAAGATTTCATGAAATTTTCTCGAGCAAAGAAGCTTGGGATTAATTTCCATCTTAATTCCTTTATTAAATGGAATATAATTATTTAGTAAGTGTGAACTTATGCGACCATTTTAAGATGAGTCGATTTTGAACGTTTGAGACGTTAACGTCAACGCCTGAGACGTTTTGAAAAATGAGTTTAATGCTCGGAAATTATAATAATTAATTTCCTATTATTATTTTATATAATTACAGTGTTAATAATTATTAAAATCGAATTTTAGCATTTAAACTCGATAATTTGAATATTAATTTTCAAAACCCTAAACTTGTAAATTAGGGTTTTATCACATGTAATGATAACATTAAATTATCATATGGTATCTAAACTATATAATATGATATATATGGATATTATTAAGCATTAAAATAAGTTTTGAACCATAGAAATCGATGATGACTATTTATATAATTTCAAACCCTATTTTCAAATTAGGGTTTTATATTAGCTCAAATGTGTAATAATTTTATCCTATGCCATTATTTAATATCTAAATCATATATTATGATATATATGATCGAAAATTACATGAGTATCAATAATAGGTGTGATTTATATTTTAAATCCTATTTTTCTCATTTATTTTCTAGTAATTTCGATTTTGTGCCTAAGTGATGATTTAATTATTTTTATGGCTTGTATATATATCTATGATCATGTATGATATATATAATGTATTATTGTACAAAACAAAATTAAATCAGCCCTTGAACCCCATAGCCGCCGCCCATCATCATTAAACAAGCATGCACTCCACCTTTTTTCTACCCAACGACGGCTTACATTTTACTTAGCCTAATCATCACTATAATCCTCATCATTTGCATCAGATTTTTGTCCATTTTCTTGCTGAAAATCGAGAGGAGAGAGAGATATTATAGCAAGACTCTTCACTCCAACACCCCACACTCATTATACATTTTCTCCATTTTGAACTCGTTTTCACTTCCATTTCTCCATTTTTCTCTGAAAATCGAGCCTCTCCCCATTTTTCAAAGCTTCATCTCTTCTTCTCCTCCATTTCTTCTACACAAAGCTTGATATCTCTATTATTCTTGTGTTCCCATACCATTTCTAAGGTAATACATGGACCATAGTTTCGATTTTACTCCTCTTTATTCAAGAAAATCAAACATGTTTTAGATGAATATGTATGTGTGTTCGAAATTTTCATAGTATGTATATATATGTTTAAATGTTCTTGAGCATGAGCCATTGTTTATATACATGTTCTTGAGGTTTTTATTTACAAAAATATGAGGATATATGATTAGATGAACATAGGATATGGTATATGAAATGTATGAATGCATCTTGACAATATATGATTTTCGAACCATAGTACATGTTCATATTAATTTTCGAAAATTTTATAAAAGGTACCAAGATGACCGAATGCTCCTTAGTATGTTCTAAGCATGTATTATTGATCTATGTTATGATTTAAGACTATGGTATGGATATAACAATTTTTGGAAAACCCTAGCTTGATTCTCATGAATACCGTGAACAATATATGTATGTACCTTAATGTATAATTTTTATTTCAATCATACAATAGCATATTATTGCTTTAGAACCTTGATTATATGTTCTATGAATTGATTAGAATTTTTGAAAACCAATTGCACACTTTCTTGAAAATACCGTGAGCATATAAGTGTATATGTTGGTGTATGGTTTTATTTTTGAACATGCAATGGTGTATTAATGCTTTAGTATATTGTTTATGTATTGTGTGAAATTATTAGAATTTTTGGAAATCAAATACTAAATTAAATCAAATAAACCGTGAGTGATATGCTCTTGACGGTGATGATTTAATTAGTGTATAAACATAGTATATAATTGTTCGAATTTTTGAAAATCAAATAATATTTTGAATCCAAAAAGCCGAGAGCTATTGAGCTCCATATGGTGATGATTCAAATGCTTTTGGTTGATGTTATGATGTTATAGTATAATGTTTAATCATGTTGGAATTTATTTGGAATTTTTAGAAATTGTTTGCTAATTATTTGGTAATTATCAAGTAATTACCGTGAATATTGCTATATATTATCAAATGAATGGTTATGGTGAACTATAGGTTATATTGGTGATGTATATTGATGTTGGGATATTATACTAGGTATATATCAATTTTGGGAATTTTGATAATTATTCCTAATTATTGAAATTACCGTAAGTATATATATGTATATATATTAATAAATAGTAAAATATCATATGAATTTTATAAATTCATATTCTGGACCATAGTGTATAATAATGCACTATATTAATTTAGAAAAATTTTCAAAAGTCATTTGACATTTTTAAATTAATTATCGAGTTTTCGATAATTAATAAGGATTTTTAAATCCTTTTTAAATCAGTTTATTAATAAAATATTTGTTAAATTAATATTCTGGACATAATTAAATTTTACAAAATTTTATAAACATAGATTGCTATGTTTGAGACAAACGTTCATTTTATAACGTTTTAAAACCGAAATTTCGCGTTTATTTATAAAAGGTTTATTAAATGCGAAATTATTTATAAGTCCTTGATTTACATGATAAGCCGAGAATAGGACTTTACGCTTTCAAATCGATCAAATTCGATTTATAAAGCGAAATAGTAAGAATTACTATTTGAAAGTCAAAATTGTTGACTTTGTTGACGGTTGTTGACTTCGTTGACTTTTTAAGTCAAACGCGTGCGATTTTACGATTATAAATACGTCGAGACACGTAAGATATACTAATTGAGTATGATACCTCATTAGTAAGAAAAGATTTCACAAATGAAATCCATATATCGAAAAACGTGCTTATATGTTGAACGATCTCTGCGAATCGAGAACAATTCAATCAGATACGTGTTGAGACGTATTGAATTCACTAAGGAATTCAGTCTACATCGATATGAAATATCGAAGTTTATCTTAGTTTTGAAAGTCTCGAGAGACTTGAGCGACGACTAAAGCCTCGCCGTAGCGTGGACGCAAACGCGGTGATCGGATTGTGACGAACGATCGAACCTGGACTTTTCAACGAACCATAGTCCGTGGGCTTCTATCTTCAAATGTGGGCCTTGTTCTTACCCCACTAAAATGTGACTTTACCGTTATTCCAAATGAGTTTATTTACAAAGACTTATTCTACAACCGCTTAACAAATGTTTCTTCAGACACCGCCAAAAATATTTCGCTTTGTGTATGGATCCTATCTGTTTGCCGGGTAGGCCGTGGAGATGGTTGGAACTATTATATCATTTGTTGTGGTAGCACCCAACCTTTTAAATGTCGGGTCCCGTGCGGATGATAAATGCACAGCTAGGATTGGCGTGAAGGTTGGAACTATATGTTGTGTTAACATATGATTGAGAGCGACCGCATACCGAGACGGATTACGGCCGTCACGGCGTCGTAGATGGGAGGCCTCACTCTCGACGTTTATTATTTATTATTATTATGTATCAGTGACTATGAGATACAGACCATACACACCAAGAAAATGCTTGGCGCTACTTTGAATCGAAATGATTTTAGTAAGCACAGGGCCTTTCAACTAAAACCCTTGTGACTTACTCTGATATTGGCAGTGTAATTGAAATTATCAAATGTTTTGGCATGAGTCCACTGAGTGCAATTTCTTGTACTTAGCCCTGCATGTTTGTTTTTAAATGTGCAGGTTGATCTCCAATGGTGATGATGGGGAATGTGTTGAGGAGTCCAGTGTCCTTGACCGATTTATCTAGAATTTGTGGTTTATACCTTGAATGCATATCGTCATATATGTATTCACACACTTTTCATTGCTATACTACGAACTCCTTTATTTATGCTTTATGTTTATAAACTATTGAGGTCAACGGATCGGGCCAAGTTTTGGGGTCCGATGGCCTAAAACCTTTTAAAAAAAACATTATGACATCAACTCATATCCTGTTCAAGCATGTTAGTTTATTTTTATCTTTATTTTATCCATGTAACCCCTAAAATACTACTCCTAGTATTAGTCGCCCTCCAGCCCGGGTTGGTCCGGAGTGGGGTCGTGACAATGGGTGATGATATATGTTATGCGATGATACCGATTATCTATGCGAAAGTGTTTCTAATGTTTCAAACGTCGATGCGAATGCCGAGAACAAGGAACCGAGAAACAATAACGTGGAAGAAGCCAGGAACCACCTTTGGTTCGTGCATGCGATCGAGAGTTTTCGCAGCGTAATCTCCCCCCACGTTGACGGTCTCGGCGAACCGATCGGCCGAGAACTGGATACGATCCACGAAGGATCTTGAATACATCGGTGCGAAGAAGTAGAAAAGCTGAATTGCGCGATCTTTCGCCTAACCGATGAGGCTGATTTACGGTGGAATCCGTGAGGAAGACCTAACACCGGGGCATGGGGAAGGTATCGTGGGAAGATTTCAGGATGAACTCATGGAAAAGTATGTGCACTGCGTTTATAGGCGGAGAGAAGGCAAAACGAGTTCGGAATCTTCGTCGAGGAGAAGGACGGTCACCGAGTATGATCGTTCGTTCAATCGTCTCAGCGTTATGCTCGCACTGGTCGGCACCGAGGTTGCCAGGGAGCGAGTTCGAGAGAGGACTCCGACCGAGATCGAATTTCGCTCGTCGATCGGGGAGATCGGCGTATGTGCGATCCTTGAACCGGCTTTAAACATTGAGTCAATGTTGCCCATGAGAAAACGATGCCACCCGGACAGTCGGTGACGGAGGAAGAGGAAAGAGAAATAGGAAGATCGAGGAAAGCGTTCGGTGTTCCAGGAACCAAAGCGGTCCAAAGATTCCGAGGAATGCTGGTAATCGTGAAAGAAAAGCGAACCTTGGGAAGGAATTTCCAACCCATGCGGCATGGTGGGGAAAAACCTTGGTGCCAGAAATGCCAGAGGAATCATTTAGGCGAGTGTAGGTAAGGTAACGTCGAGTGTTATCGTTGTAGGAGGTTTGGACATTACGCTCGAGATTGTCCATTAGGAGGTCGGCGGTCTGGCCGCCAAAGGAGGCAAAGATCCAGCTCATGCACGAGTAACCAAGCTCCGCCGAGGACAAACAACGGAGCAGGAGGTCATCCGGGTTAACAAACCAAAGGCCACCGCAGCAAGCAAGGGTGTACGCCTTGAATCAGCAGCAAGCAGCTCAAGCTCCCAGAAATCTTGCAGGTATAATCCATATGAGTGATATACCTGTTTTCGCTTTGTTTGATACAGGAGCCTCACATTCTTTCGTTTCGAAAATCGCGTGTGAGAGGTTGGGTTTGGTACCCAAGAAATCACAGAGTACCCTAGAAATTAGCATCCCATCAGGGGAAGTGCTAAAGTCAAAAGAGATATGCCCGAACCAGGAGGTAGAAATCTGTGAGCAGAAGGTCTTTATCAATTTGCATGTCATCGGAATGGAAGATTTCAATGTCATCTTTGGCATGGATTGGTTGGAAAAGCACAGGGCAACTATACGTTGTCTCGAGAGAGAAGTTGCTTTTCGAACAGCCGAAGGAGTGGAAGTTTGTTTTCACGGCATAAGGATGGGTGTTTGCGTGCCAATGATCTCGACCTTTGAAGGCGGTGAGGATGATCGGGAAGGAAGTCATCAAACTTTCTTGGTGAGTTTGACAGGCACGCATCAAGAGCGCAAGCGATGCAAGAGGAGCCGTGGTGTGTGAATATCCGACATGTTTCCGAGGACTTGCAGTGTCTTGCCTGATAGACAAGTGGAATTCACTATTGATCCGGAACCGGGAGCAGACACTGATATCAAAGGCACCATCTAGAATGGCACCTAAAGAATTGCAAGAACTGAAAGCGCAGTTGCAGGAGCTGTTGGATCTAGGTTTTATCCGACCTAGCGTGTCGCCGTGGGGAGCGCCAGTTCTGTTCGTCAAGAAGAAGGATGGGTCAATGCGGATGTGCATTGACTACGAGTGAATAAACCGACGATCAAGAACATATATCCTCTTCCAGGATCGGCGATCATTTTGACCACTCAAAGGAGCGAGTGTCTTCTAAGATCGATTTGAGGTCGCTACCATCGGTGAAGATCAGGAAGGAGGACGTTGCGAAGACCGCGTTCACGACCTGGAGTTAGCAGCAGTCGTTCATGCGTTGAAGATATGGAGGCACTATCTCTATGGAGTTAAGTGTGAGATCTTCACAGATCACAAGAGCCTTAAGTACTTCTTTGAACAAAAGGAGCTGAACATGAGGCAAAGGAGATGGCTAGAGTTGGTAAAGGATTATGATTGCTCTATCAGTTATCACCCGGGGAAAGCCAATGTTGTAGCAGATGCCCTTAGTCGCAAGACGAGAGCGAAATTGGGATATCTTCTTACACAAGAGAAAGAACTTATTCGAGATTTTGAGAAGCTTAGCCTGGAAGTGATTCACCCGCCGGAATCAGTGCAAGGATTCATCGCAGCTTTGACAGCTGAACCGAACCTGATAGAAGCCATCGTGAGCGCACAACGAGGAGACGAGTTCTTGAAAGGATACGTTTGAAAGCAAGGCTAGAAGATAGCAACGGATTCACGGAAGCAAGAGACAACGCGCTATTATTCCGAGGAAGTTATGTGTGCCACTCAATAGGGAATTGAGAGATAAGATCATGAGTGAAGCTCATGAGGCACCATATACAGCTCGTCCAAGAAGCACCAAATGTCTGAGACATTAAGAGGAACTTTTGGTGGGAAGGGATGAAAAAGGATGTAACCCGCGTTTGTGGAGCGTTGTTTGGCTTGTCGCAAGTGAAAGCCGTGCACCAACGTCCGTCGAGTTTGTTGCAACCGCTACCAATCCCGAGTGGAAATGGGATCATGTCGGTATGGATTTTGTGGTGAGTTTTCCAGGTCGAGCGAGAAACCCCGCTATATGGGTTGTCGTCGATGGGTGGCGAAGTCACTCATTCTTACCGATTCGGATGACGTCGGGTTAGATAAGCTTGCTCGACTTTACGTTAGAGAAATCGCGGTTACATGGGGTGCGGTATCGATTCGTCGGATCGTGACCGAGATTCACGTCGAGGTTTTGGAGGTCTGCGAGAAGCCGTGGGGACCAAGGCGAATCTCGGCACAACATTCAATCCTCGGTGACGGCCTATCGGAAAGGACGATTCGGTCTTGGAAGATATCTTGCGGCGATCGTGGCGATAGAGGAGGAAATGGGAAGAGATACTACCTTTGTTGAGTTTGCCTATAACAACAGTTATCGAGCCACCATAGGAATGGCTCCCATGAGCGTTATGCGGAAGAAAGTGTCGATCGCCACTTTATTGGGACGAAGTGGGCGAGAGAAAGATGTTAGGACCAGAGATGGTTCGACAGACGGTCGAGGTTATCGATCATATCAAGCGAAGGATCAAGGAAGCTCAGGATAGGCAGAAGTCCTATGCGGACAAGCATCATACGGATCTTCAGTTCATGATCGGAGATCGCGTTTTCCTTAAGGTTTCCCCGACGAGAGGAGTCGTTCGTTTTGGGAAGCGAGTGTTGGATTTGTATACTGAAAGCAGTGTTGGTTGAGCTTGTATACAATGTTTCCTGTTACCACTATTACAATCTCCTATCTGAATTGATTACTTGATTGCATATATCTGTGTCCCTTATCTCATATATAAGTTAGATCATACGATTGTGTAGAAGATCACGAAGTGCGTATGATTGGTCAAGCTTTAATGAGATATAAAAGAATCACGGTGAGACAACTTGAGGACGAGTTGTCGGTATAGCTGCGGTATAGATAAGAAGTGAATTGACTTGGTTGCTTGTCTATCTTTGATGCGACTACGGCGTATTGATGGATCACGGTGAGATGAGTTCTTCTATCTCGACCGTCGTGAAGAACCTAGATCTCGGTGACTTACGATGATCTAAACCTCGATAAGGTATTAGGTGAGTATGAGTTCTTGACCATCACTTTGACTTGTTATGGGTGAGGTTATATGTTCTAACCCAATATTCTCCGCATCTTGGGTGGTGGCAGTGCTTGTATGTCATGCTAGTTATCTGGTATCAAGTCACCGTATCCGTTTAGGATGATGACATCCCCTTAAGGAGCTCAAAAGGTTTATTGTACTAAACCCCCGCAGTTGAGTTAGCTCAAGTACAATAATAAGGTTGAGTGGTACTACTTAAGGAATTAAAGATATTAATTATTTTAAGCGATGAATGTTGTAAATAATTAATGGACGTGCGATATCTTAAATACGGGGGATCAGTAATGTCTAAATGCAAGCCCGACTCAACTTCGGTAATAAAGGGTAAGTCGACATTTATTCTCTAGTGGCATGAATGAATGTTTATAAATTAATTTATGTTCAAATTTGAACATAAGATAATTAATTTACTTGAGGCCCATCTTTATTCCTTGCATTTGATCCTGGCCGCCCGTCCAGGCCCGTTGCTTGGAGAAAATCGGCGCCCCCTATCCTCTCTATGGATGTGATTTTATTCTCTTTATCCTATAAGGATATTATTATATTTATGGGATATGCATGGATCCTTTCCTTATGGGATTATGGATGCATTATAAATATAAGTTAAGAGATAAGATCAAAGCTAATCCTCAATTATCCTAACACTATTTTCGAGAATCTCATAGTGTTTGGGAGAGATATTTTCGAAAATCATAGAGAGGGTTAGGGTGATTTTCTGTAGCATTCTCCATAGATTATCCTCACTCGATATTGGAGATTGGGTAACCGGGATACAGTCCAGAAGATCAAAGCACGAGTCTCGATCCGTTCATCCTCGACAGATTCGCAGGTAAACACGAGAAAACTCGTGTGTGTTGCAATTAATTATATAGGTGCATGCTAGGAATATAATCAATGTATGGTGAATTAAACATCCAAGATATATCATCGGGAGAGGGTTAAAATCAGTTTCCTACAATTGGTATCGAGCACAGGATCGATATCTTGGCTCTGTTGGATTAATTCACGTTTGATTATTACGCGCAATTAATTAATTGTGAATCACATCGTTCATCGTGGCTCGTTTTATTTTTGTCGAATTTGTTTTCACCACGAGAAAATCCGTGGTTAGATTAGATTTTCCTGTAAATCTTATCTATAAAGAAGAACGAAGGCAAAGCACGAAAAATGAAGCGATGGGAGTACCGAATCGGAAGCCTGCAACAGCGAGGCGCGAACGGCGGCACGTGGCATGCTCGGTACACGCACGTCCTCGGCCATGGCGTGCATTTCTCGGTAGCTCGATAGGTGTGCGAGCGAGGTCGGGCGAGGATGGCGCGCGGCACAGTTCGGCGGCCGGTGCGAGGGCTCGCGCTTCGCGCGTGGAGGCATCGGCACCACCTGGCGTTGAGGCGCACGCCGACGGTGCTCATCGCAGTCGCGGCCGCACTCGCGTCCGCTGAGGCGGCGCGCATTACGCTGGGGCGTCTTGGGGCACGCGTTTGTCATGCGAGATACCCGGCGTTCATCGCGAGCACCTTCGCGACTGCGTGGTAGCCCACGAGGCAACGCGCGCAGCGTACGCATGGGCGTGAGGCGATTGCGGGTGCGCCTCGGCGGGCGGCGCTGCGCGCCTTTGCGATCATGAGGCAGCCAGCGGGCGGCGACGCAAAGCGGGTGACGCGAGAACACGAATCTCGCGCGAGGCCTCGACGGGGCTCGGCGGCCTCGATCGAGATTCACGAGAAACCTCAAGCCCGCGCGATTTTCTCGATGCTGGCGCCAAGCGAGGATGGGCGGCGGTGTCTTGGCGCGCGCATGGGCATACCCTATCATGCTGCCCGCCCCATCTTGGGCCGACCGCCAGAAACCGCCCGACCGATTTTCGCCCCAAACGATTTCCGGCCAATCCGCTTTGACGAATCCGGTCCGTGCCATTACGCATGGCCTGCTTTTTCAAAGTTTATGAAGATCTGTGCTTTGCAATTCTATGTAATAGATTAGGCGGGAAAATCGGTGTTCCACGTGGGCCACGATGAACATTTTATTTTATTTTTAATCGTTCATAGCATGTCGTGGATGTTTAAATTATGCAGAAGCATGCTATGTATGTTTAAATTACGTAGACAAACATATTATATGTTTTCGTGATTGGATGCGCATAGTAAGCATGCTAGGTTTGTCGCGTTTTCAAGCATAATTTTAGAATTCTGCGAGCATGTTTTACATGTTGAGTTCTATAGAAAAGCATGCTAGGATTACGTGATCTGCATGGACAAACCTTTTGAATCAAAATACTAAGCAAGTAACCCGACATATTAATTTTAAAATTAAAATGTCAAGACCTCCACTTTTTGATCTCTAAACAAAGTGAAACGCTCTGTGAGTAAACGTCCACACGCGTGGCTTGCTTGCACTGTTTATCATAAGTTTGTTAGTGAGATTTCAAAATAAAACATTTTAAATCTATTGAGAAGTGGGAGTTTCATATGTAAACGTCCACACGCGTGGCTTGCATGTGCGATTTTCATAAGTTCTCTAGAGATGGATATAAAATGAGATAACAAAAGAATTTGGATTGGAAGCGGTATGGTCCTAGTGAGTATGCCAATTCTAAGAATTCATTTTCTGCTATTAAAATTATGGTCATTTCTTAGACATCACCTCGAGTACAACTTCCCACGAAGTCCCTTCTTGTGATAGTGATATGGTCTAGTAAGGTCCAATCATTAATTTCATTTGTCATAAGGACAAGTTGACATGGATTGAAATTAAACGACTAAAAGGTATATTTTAGTCCGGTCGAGGGGTTCATGTGCAGACGTCCACACGCGTGGCTTGCATGTGGAATTCCTTGGGCGATTAGAGGTTTCAATCAATATTGTTTTATCAAAAGGTTATAATATTGTTGTTACGAATTATGTGCGATCGTATGCTTATGTGTTTACATTATCTTTTCAGATATGTCTCTTACACCGATTATCAATATGCTCGCAAAAAATCCCTTATCCGGTCCGAATTTTATCGAGTGGAAACGAAACATGGAATATGTTCTTATCGCTGAAAAACACATGTTTGTTCTCACTACTCCTAAACCCGATCCCTTACTGACGCATCGACTAATGAGCAGCGAGAGTCAAGCAAACTTTGGCATAAGTCAAACAATATGGCCAAATGCTATATGATGACTACTATGTCCAAGGCTTGCAATGCTGACATCGGTCGATGGCGACGCGACTGAAATATGGTCAAGTCTCGAGAGTAAGTTTGGGCAATTGGATCGGACAGTCCGCTTCCACACAATGAGAGAAATCTTGGCGTGTAAGATGGAAGAAGAAAGTTCGGTCCATGAACATGTCACCCACATTACTCATCTCATGGATAGTCTTGATCAGTTGGGAGGAGGTATTGACGGCGAAGACAAGGTCGATATCATCCTCAACACACTGCCCAAGTCTTTTGAGAATTTTCGCGGGAATGCGATCATGAGCAAGACCGAGTATACACTAGTCGATTGTTTAATGATCTCATGGCCGCGGAAGGAGTTATGGGTAAAGGAGCACATGCTCTTGCCAAGACATCTTGGGGCCCAAATTTTCCGTTGAAAATGGAAAAGAAAAGGGCACCAAAGGTGTTAGAGGCGAGGAAATAGTGGGAGTAATGGGAGCAAGAACATGCCGCCATGGAGGCTTAAAGAAGCGAAGGAGAGGGGCAAATGCTTGAAGTTCGCAAGACTGGGCATTGGAAGGCCAAGTGCCCTATGCTCGAGGCTCAAGATCGCCATTTGCTTTAGTAACGAAACATGTTTAGCGACTTGTTCTACTCGATTCATGGGTTGTGATACTGGGTGCGATCGATCATGTTTGTTACACCTTGCGTGGGTTCTGCGGACAAGGGGCTGCATGATGGCGAGATAACGATCTCCATGGGCAACGCGCGAAAGTCGAGGCCGTTGCGATCGGAGATGTTTCTTTATGTTTTGATAGAAACAGTTTTAGTTTTATAGGGCGTTTTATATGTGCCGGAGTTTCGGTGAAACCTTATTCTATTTCTAAACTTTTTATTCATGGATATTCGAGTTATTTTTGATAGTGGTATTTCTATCATAAGAAATGACGAAGATTATCTGTGGTGGCACTTTATATAATTAAACTTTATACTATTTCTCGCAAAACATAATACCTATAACTATGTTGCATCTTCTTCAAACCTTAAAAATAGAAAGTTTTCTTAAAGATGACACCACATTTCTCCGGCATCTTAGATTAGGTCACACCAATCTAAATAGAATCAAAGTCCGGCTAAGAATGGAGCTTGGGTGATCTCACGCTTCTCGGTTCCCGTTACTGAATCACAGTATAGAAGGTAAGATGTCGACCAGACCCTTCAAAGCGAAGGGTTATAGAGCCAAAGAAGTGTTGGAGCTAGTCCATTCTGACCTGTGTGGACCTATGTCCACACAAGCTCGTGGAGGGTATGAGTATTTTGTCACTTTCATTGACGATTACTCAAGTGCGGATAAGTATACCGCTTCCACGCGAAGTCCGAATGCTTTGAGAAATTCAAAGAGTTTAAGGCGGAAGTGGAGACGAAGCTTGGTAAGAGTATCAAGTCACTGCGGTCTGATCGCGGTGGCGAATACCTCAGTAACGAGTTTATGGACTATTTGGTGAAGTGTGGGATTACCTCCCAGCTCACTACACCGGGCACACCACAGCAAAATGGTGTGTCAGAGCGGAGAAATAGGACTCTTTTAGAAATGGTTAGATCAATGATGAGTTATGCAACATTGCCTATTTCGTTCTGGGGGTATGCCTTAGAAACGGCGGCATACTTGCTAAATCTAGTACCATCCAAGTCAGTCGAAAAGACCCCTTTCGAGTTGTGGTTTGGTATGAAGCTGGTTTAAGCCACATAAGGATATGGGGTAGTCCGGCACATGTCTTGAACAAGAAGACCCGACAAGTTGGAGGCTAGATCCGACGCAAGGCTATTTATTGGCCATCCTAGAGGGACGAAGGTGGTTTATTCTATAGTCTAAGGATCGGGAAGGTCATTATTAGCACTAATGCCCGATTCTTAGAAGAGGATTATAAGTCAAACCATAAATCCAAAGTTGAAATCATTCTTGAGAATTAGAAGATGATCGTATTCCACCACCGATTAAGCGAAGGTGCGAGATGTCGGTGTCTAGTGGGAGGATCGACACCGATATTTCAAGAAATTGAAGTGGGTCGAGTTCCCTTTGGAGATACTGGCCGTACAAGTGGCTCCTATCCAACAAGTTGAGCAAGATGAGAACCACAAGTTCTGCACCCACCA
Organism: Salvia rosmarinus; assembly: GCA_036937905.1. Classification (NCBI taxonomy): domain Eukaryota; kingdom Viridiplantae; phylum Streptophyta; class Magnoliopsida; order Lamiales; family Lamiaceae; genus Salvia; species Salvia rosmarinus. Next base: position 39,613,299 of record CM072821.1, on the reverse strand, counting down.
TTGCCATTGTGCGGTGGCGCCTCGTCAGTAGTGGGAGGGTTGTTCGTCGACCCGAGTGATTTATGTTAGTGGGTGAATCTTGGTTTAGTCCCGTGAAACGCGGGCAATAATCGATCCATGAACATACGGTGGGCGATACAAGACATTGATGCAAGATCATTGCACACGCTATGGATTTAGAAATTGAGTCCATAACAGACTATGGATGTATACGAAAAGACACCTCTACCGGATGGCAAGGAAGCCATAGGTAGTAAGTGGGTATACAAGAGGAAGAGATTAGGATGGAGGTTTCGCTTTTAAAGCCGTGCTTGTGGCGAAGGGTACACTCAGTTGAGGGCATCGATTTCGATGAGAACTTTTCGCTGTCATGCAATGCTCAATTCCATCGTAATTCTTACGCCATAGCAGCCAGCTCAACCTTGAGGTTTGGCAAATGGATATGAAACCGCTTTTCTAACGGTTACCTTGAGGAAGGTAGAGACATCTATATGCGACAACCCGAAGGTTATGTGGTGAAGGGTGAAGAGCATCTAGTATGGAAGCTTAAGAAGTCCATTTATGGGCTTAAGCAAACCTCACAATCACGGAACTTACGCTTTGAAGAGGTGGTAAAGTCCTATGGATTTACACGTTGCCTAGCGACGAGTGTGTGTATCGTTTAGATGTCAACGGTGATGTGGTATTTCTTGCACTTTACGTAGATGACATTCTTCTAGTTGGCAACAATGTGAAGTTGTTATCGGGCGTAAAGAGTTGGTTATCGATCGTTTCAAATGAAAGACTTAGGAGATGCGTACATTCTTGGGATCAAGGTTTACCGAGATCGCAAGAGAAGCTATTGAGTTTATCTCGGGCGTCTTACATTGATCCGTGATTACTCATTTTAATATGCGAGACAACGAAAGGATTGCTACCTTTCGGACATGGCGTTCCTTTATCTAAGGCGCAATCACCTATGACCGCAAAGGAGATAGAGGAATGAGACAAGTTCCTTGACGCTCACCGTAGGAAGTCTCATGTACGCAATGCTATATCTGAGCTCGATATACGCTGTCACGGTGGTATAGTAGCTAGATATTAGTCTAACCTCGACAAGCTCATTGAATTGCGAAAGCATATACTCAAGTACACGAAAAGGACTCGAGATTATAGGCTAGTTTCCATGCGAGATAGTCTAATGCCTTTGGGTTATCTGGACTGGATTTCCAAGTCGACCGTGATGAGAAAAAGTCTACCTCGGGCTATGTGTTTACCTTGGGAGGTGGGCCGTATCTGGCGTGCAAAACAATGCATTGCGGACTCTACCATGGAAGCCGAATCGTAGCCTCTTGGAGGTTGCTAAGGAGGTCTGTATGGTTCAAGAACTACCTCATGGATCTAGGTGTGGTACTGGTTTGCCCAAGAGTATCATAGTTTCTTGTGATAACTCGGTGCGATGGCAAACTCGAAGGAACCACGGACCCACAAGGAAACCAAACACATAGAGAGAAAGTACCATGTCATACGAGAAATCGTGAGACGAGGGGACGTGCTGATTGAAAAGATTGATATGACGGATAACCTAGTGGATCCATTCACAAAGAGCCTACCGCAAAAAGTCTACGAAGTGCACGTTCGAAGACTTGGATTGCACTTGATGGCACCCACTTAGAAAGGAAACTTTTGTATAAGTGGGAGAAGCAAAGTGATGGTTTTCTTGTAATAGCTAGTAGAGAGACACATTGTATACTAAAAGTTTGCTTTAATATAAGTGGGAGATTGTTGGATTTGTATACTGAAAGCAGTGTTGGTTGAGCTTGTATACAATGTTTCCTGTTACCACTATTACAATCTCCTATCTGAATTGATTACTTGATTGCATATATCTGTGTCCTCTTATCTCATATATAAGTTAGATCATACAGTGTGTAGAAGATCACAGAAGTCTGTATGATTGGTCAAGCTTAATGAGATATAAAAAGAATCACGGTTGAGACAACTTGAGGACGAGTTGTCGGTATAAATCTGCGATATAGATAAGTGACTTGACTTGGTTGCTTGTCTATCTTTGTGCGTCTCGACATATTGATGGATCACGGTGAGATGAGTTCTTCTATCGACCATCGTGAAGAACCTAGATCTCGGTGACTTACGATGATCTAAACCTCGATAAGGTATTAGGTGAGTATGAGTTGCTGACCATCACTTTGACTTGTTATGGGTGAGGGTTATATGTTCTAACCCAATATTCTCCGCATCTTAGGTGGTGGCAGTGCTTGTATGTCATGCTAGTTATATGTATCGAGTCACCGTATCAGTTTAGGATGATGACGTCCCCTTAAGGAGCTCAAAGGTTTATTGTACTAAACCCTGTAGGTTGAGTTAGCTCAAGTACAATAATAAGGTTGAGTGGTACTACTTAAGGAATTAATGATATTAATTATTTTAAGCAGTCAGAATGCTATAAATAATTAAAGGACGTGCAATATCTTAAATACAAGGATTCATAATGTCTAAATGCAAGCCCGACTTAACTTCGGTAATAAAGGGGTAAGTCAGCATTTATTCTCTAGTGGAATGAATGAATGTTTATAAGTTAATTTATGTTCTGGGCTGAACATAAGATAATTAATTTATTTGAGGCCCATCTTTATTCCTTGCATTTGATCCCTGGGCTGGCCCATCCAGGCCCGTAGCATGGAGAAAATTGGCGCCCCTTATCCTCTCTATGGATGTGATTTTATTCTCTTTATCCTATAAGGATATTATTATATTTATGGGATATGCATGGATCTTTTCCTTATGGGATTATGGTAATGCATTATAAATATAAGGTAAGAGATAAGATCAAAGCTAATCCTCAATTATCCTAACACTATTTTCGAGAATCTCATAGTGCTTGGGAGAGCTATTTTCGAAAATCATAGAGAGGGTTAGGGTGATTTTCTGTAGCTTTCTCCATAGATTATCCTCACTCGATATTGGAGATTGGGCAACCGGGATACAGTCCAGAAGATCAAAGCACGAGTCTCGATCCGTTCATGCTCGACAGATTCGCAGGTAAACACGAGAAAACTCGTGCGTGTTGCAATTAATTATATAGGTGCATGCTAGGAATATAATCAATGTATGGTGAATTAAACATCCAAGATATATCATCGGGAGAGGGTTAAAATCATATTTCCTACAATTGGTATCGAGCACAGGATCGATATCTTGGCTCTGTTGGATTAATTCACGTTTGATTATTACTGCGCAATTAATTAATTGTGAATACATGCTGTTCATCGTGGCTCGCTTTTTATTTTGTCGGATTTTTTTTCACCACGAGAAAATCCGTGGTTAGATTAGATTTTCCCTGTAAATCTTATTTGTAAAGAAGAACGAAGACAAAAGCACGAAGAGCGAAACGACGGGAGTACGTCGGAGAAACCGGACGCCGGGCGCGCGGCGCGGCGGGCGACGGCACGCATGGCGTGGCGTGCTCGGCACTCACTCGACCACGCGCACTCGGCGGCTCGGTAGGTGGGCGAACGAGGGGCGGGAGGCGGCGCGGCGGCACGGTTCGGCACCGGGTGCGAGGGCTCGCGCTTCGCTGAGGCCTCGGCACCACCGGGCGCCGAGGGCGCGCCGGCGGTGCTCGTCGTGGAGGTCACGCCGCACTCTCGTCCGCGAGTGGCGTGCACATTGCGCGCATGGGGGTGTCTTGGGCGCGTGTTTGTCGCGCGGATCCCGATGTTCCTCGAGCACCTTCACGACCGCGTGGTAGCCCGCGAGGCAACGCGCGCAACGTCGCAGCGGGCGTGAGGTGATTGATGGGCGCGCCCGGCAGCGGCGCTCGCGAGCATCTTTGCGATCGCGAGGCAGCCCGCGAGGCGACGCATAAAGCGTGGGCGGCGAGGGCGCGAATCTCGCCAGGCCTCGGCGGCCTCGCCAGATTCGCGCAGAAACCTCAAGCCGTCACGATTTTCTCGGCGGGCTAGGCGCCGCGAGGATGGGGCGGCGGTCTTGGAGTCTGCTCATGGGGTGTGCATGCCCTGCGCCTGCCCGACCATCTTGGGCCGACCAAGCTCAGCCCGACCCGATTTTTCGGCCCAAACCGATTTTCCGGCCCGAATCCAGTTTTGACGAATTCGGTCCGTGCCTATGCACGCTTGGCCCATTTTTCGAAGTTTATAAAGATCTATACTTTGCAATTCTATGTAATAGATTAGGCAGGAAAGTGCAGCTTCCACAAGTGGGCCACAATGAACGTTTTATTTTATTGTTAATCGTTCATAGCATGTCGTGGATGTTTAAATTATGCAGAAGCATGCTATGTATGTTTAAATTACGTAGACAAACATATTATATATTTTCGTGATTGGATGCACATAGTAAGCATGCTAGGTTTATCGCGTTTTCAAGCATAATTTTAGAATTCTGCGAGCATGTTTTAGTTCTATAGAAAAGCATGCTAGGATTACGTGATCTGCATGGACAAACCTTTTGAATCAAAATACTAAGCAAGTAACCCGACATATTAATTTTAAAATTAAAATATCAAGACCTCCACTTTTTGATCTCTAAACAAAGTGAGGCGCTGTGAGAAAACGCCCACACGCAGTGGCTTGCTTGCCTTGTTTATCATAAGTTTGTTAGATGAGATTTCTAAATAAAACATGTTAAATCTATTGAGAAGTGGGAGTTTCATGTAAAGCGTCCACACGTGGCTTGCATGTGCGATTTTCATAAGTTCTCTAGAGATGGATATAAAATGAGATAACAAAAGAATTTGGATTGGGCGGTATGGTCTAGTGAGTATGTCGATTCTAAAATTCATTTTATTTGTTAAAATTGTGGTCATTGCTTAGACATCACCTCAGTACAACTTTCCGAAGTCCTTCTTGTGATAGCGATGTGGTCTAGTAAGGTCCAATCATTAATTTCATTTGTCATAAGGACAAGTTGACATGGATTGAAATTAAGCGACTAAAAGGTATATTTTAGTATGGTCAAGGGGTTCATGTATAAACGTCTACACGCTTGGCTTGCATGTGGAATTCCTTGGGCGATTGGAGGTTTCAATCAATATTGTTTTATCAAAAGGTTATAATATTGTTATTCTGACGAATTATATGCGATCGTATGCTTATGTGTTTACATTATCTTTTCGATATGTCTCTTACAACGATTATCAATATGCTCGCAAAAATCCTTATCCGGTCGAATTTTATCGAATGGAAGCGAAACATGGAATATGTTCTTATCGCTTAAGAACACATGTTAGTTCTCACTACTCCTAAACCCGATGTCCTTCTTGACGCATCGACTAATGAGCAATGAGTCAAGCAGACTTTGGCAAAAGTCAAACAATATGGCCAAATGTTATATGATGGCTACTATGTCCAAGGCTTGCAGTGCGACATCGGTCGATGGTAGACGCGACGATATATGGTCAAGTCTCGAGGTAAGTTTGGGCGATCGGATCGAATCGTCACTTCCACACAATGAGAGAAATCTTGGCGTGTAAGATGGAAGAAGGAAGTTCGGTCCATGAACATGTCTCCCACATGACTCATCTCATGGATAGTCTTGATCAGTTGGGAGGAGGTATTGACGGCGAAGCAAGGTCGATATCATCCTCAACACACTGCCCAAGTCTTTTGAGAATTTTTGCGTGAATGCGATCATGAGCAAGACCGAGTATACACTTAGTCAGTTGCTTAATGATCTCGTGGCCGTGGAAGGAGTTATGGGTAAAGGAGCACATGCTCTTGCTAGCACATCTAGGGGCCCAAATTTTCCGTTGTAAAATGGAAAAAGAAAAAGGGGCACCAAAGGTGGTAGAGGCAAGGGAAATAGTGGGAGTAATGAGAGCAAGAACATGCCTGCCACCGAAGGTTTAAAGAAGCCAAAGGAGAGGGGCAAGTGCTTCAAGTGCGGCAAGACTGGGCAATGGAAGGCCAAGTGCCCTATGCTCAAGGCTTAAGGTACGCCATTTGCTTTAGTAAGGGAAACATGTTTAGCGACTTGTTCTACTCATTCATGGGTAGTAGATACAGGTGCGACTGATCATGTTTGTTACACCTTGCGGGTTTCTTGCGGACAAGGGATGCATGATGGCGAGATAACGATCTCCATGGACAACGCGTGAAAGTCGAGGCCGCTGCGATGGAGATGTTTCTTTATGTTTTGATAGAACAGTTTTAGTTTTAAAGGACGTTTTATATGTGCCGGAGTTTCGGCGAAACCTTATTTCTGTTTCGAAACTTTTTATTCATGGATATTCAGTTATTTTTGATAGTGGTGTTTCTATCATAAGAAATGACGAAGTTATCTGTGGTGGCACTTTATATAATTCGCTTTATACTATTTCTGCAAAACATAATACCTATAACTATGTTGCATCTTCTTCAAACCTTAAAAAGAGAAAGTTTTCTTCGCAAGATGACACCACATTTCTCTGGCATCTTAGATTAGGTCACATCAATCTAAATAGGATCCAAAGACTGGCTAAGAATGGAGCGTTGGGTGATCTCACAGTTACTCCGTTCCCAGTCTGCGAATCCTGTATAGAAGGTAAGATGTCGACCAGACCCTTCAAAGCGAAGGGTTATAGAGCCAAAGAAGTGTTGGAGCTAGTCCATTCTGACCTGTGTGGACCTATGTCCACACAAGCTCGTGGAGGGTACGAGTATTTTGTCACTTTCATTGACGATTACTCAAGGTACGGATACGTATACCTGCTTCACCGCAAGTCTGAATGCTTTGAGAAATTCAAAGAGTTTAAGGCGGAAGTGGAGACGAAGCTTGGTAAGAGTATCAAGTCATTGCGGTCTGATCGCGGTGGCGAATACCTCGATGTGAGTTTATGGACTATTTGGTGAAGTGTGGGATTACCTCCCATTCACTACACCGACACACCACAACAAAATGGTGTGTCGAGGCGGAGAAATATGACTCTTTTAGAAATGGTCGATCAATGATGAGTTATGCAACATTGCCTATTTCGTTACGGGGTATGCCTTAGAAACGGCGACATACTTGCTAAATCTAGTACCATCCAAGTCGATCGAAAAGACCCTTTCGAGTTGTGGTTTGGGCGCAAGCTAGTTTAAGCCACATAAGGATATAGGGCGATCCGGCACATGTCTTTGAACAAGAAGGCCGACAAGTTGGAGGCTAGATCCGACGCAAGGTGCTTTATTGCTTTCCTAGAGGACGAAAGGTGGTTTATTCTATAGTCCTAAGGATCGGAAGGTCATTATTAGCACTAATGCCCGATTCTTAGAAGAGGATTATACGACAAACCATAAATCCAAAGTTGAAATCATTCTTCAGAATTAGAAGTTGATCGTATTCCACCACCGATTAAGCCAAAGGTGCGAGATGTCGGTTCAGTGGGAGGATCGACACGGATACTTCAAGAAATTGAAGTGGGTCGAGTTCCACCGAGATACCGCCGTATAAGTGGCTCCTAACCCGACAAGTTGTGCAAGATAGAGAACCACAAGTTCTGCACCCACCGTTGCCATTGTGCCGCCATAGCCTGTCAGAAAGTGCGAGGGTTGTTCGTCAACCCGAGCGATTTATGTTCGTGGGTGAATCTTGGTTTAGTCCCGTGAAACGAAAGGTGCAATAATCGACCCATGGACATACAATGAGGCGATACAAGACATTGATGCAAGATCATGGCACACCGCTATGGACTTAGAAATTGAGTCCATAACACTATGGATGTATACGAAAGACACCTCTACCGGACGGCAAGGAAGCCATAGGTAGTAAGTGGGTATCTGAGAGGAAGAGATTCGGATGGAGAGGTTTCGCTTTTAAAGCCGTGCTTGTGGCGAAAGGGTACACTCGATTGAGGGCATCGATTTCGATGAGACCTTTTACCAGCAGCAATGCTCAATTCCATCGTAATTCTTCCGCCATAGTGAGCCCACTTTACATCGCCAATATCATGGTAAGACACAAGGGTTTTAGTTGAAATGCCTTGTGCTTACTAAAACATTTTCAGTTCGTAAAAGTCGCTCGGTCGATCATTTTTTCTTGGTGTGTATGATCCGTATCCCATATCCTCATTTCATCGTAACATCAAAGTTCAAACGTCGAGAGGGAGGCCTCCCTCTACGACGCCGTGATCGGCCGTGAATTGTCCTTACAAAGACACAATCACGTTCGGTGTACACGTTAATCCTAGCAGTGCATCGTCTTCCCAAGATAGGATCCGATATCGATTTCATAACGGGTTGTCACTGACCCAACAAAATTCATAACATTTCATATCATCATATCATTTCACAACATTCATTCCGGATAGGATCCATACACAAAACGGAAACATTTTTGGCAGGTAATATTGTAAACATTTATCAACAGTTGAAAATAAGCATTGTAAATAAATTCATTTGGGAATAAATTTAAATGAGAAAGCTCATATTTTGTTTGGAAAGAAAGCCCCACCTGGGCTATGGTTCGCCTTAATTTGAGTCCTAGGTTTGATTCCTCGTCAATGTCCGGTCGTCGCATTCGCGTCCACAACTTTACGTAAAAATGAGGTTTTAGTACGTCGTTCACGTATCTCGAGACTTTCAAAGTCTAAGATAAACTTCGATATTCTATATCGATATATATATATACTGAATTCCTTGACGAATTCAATACGCTTTTCAATTACGTATTTCAATTGAATAGTTCTCGTTCTTCGAGATACGTTCAATTATTTCGCCTTAACCTTCCGGTTTAAACGCTCAACGATATGAATACGCTTCTCGATATAAGGATTTCATTTATGAAATTTTTCTTACTAAAGAGGTATTCTTACCTAATTAGTACATCTTACGCCAGATTAGCGTATTTATCGAACGATAATGGTGCGCTTGACCTTAAAAGTCAACAAAGTCAACATAGTCAACAAAGTCAACGATTTTGACTTCTCAATAGTAATTTCTTACTAATTCGTTTTTAAATCGATTTTCAATCGATTTTATCTCGTAAAGTCCTAATTCTCGATTTTCACGTAAATCGAAGGACTTATTAATTTTTCTCAAATATTAATCTTTAGATCATTAAACCTTATTTTTCGATTATAACGTTATTACATATAACGCTTCGCCTCAAACATAGTAATCTATGTTTATAAAATCTTATAAAACCAAATATGTCTAAAATAATATTTAGACATACAATTTATTATTAAACTTGATTAAAAAGGATTTAAAATCCTTATAAATATTATAATTGCTTACGGTAATATGAAATAATTACCAAATGATTTTCAAAAAAATTTCTAAATTCATATAGTGTATTATTATACACTATGGTCGTTAATAAGTATTAATATCATCCAAATGATATTCGGTCCTCACCTTATAATTTTGAATAGGTCACGGTAATTTCAATAATTATGGAATAATTGTCCAATAATTCCCAAAATTTTTATACACTTAGTACAAGGTTCCAACATTAATATATAACACATTTATAACCTATAGTCCATCATAAACAATTTCTTCAGTAGGGAGTTAATCCCATATACTCACGGTAATTATCAAACAAATTCCAAACAATTCCTAAAATTTCCAATAAAATTATCATGCTCAAACATTATAGTATAACAATATAACATCATAACATTAACCAAAACCATTTGAATCATCACCTTATGAGCATAGGTGCTCACGCTTTTTTGATTCTTATAGTATTTGGTTTCCAAAATTCTAACAATTATACACTATGCTTATACACTATAATATAACATTATAACATTAAAACATTCATCAAAAACCAATTAAATTATCACCATACTTAAGCACAAGGCTTACGGTTTTTTTGATTTAATAATGGTATTTGATTTCCAAAAATTCCAACAAAATCATGTAACACATAATCAATATACTAGATCATCAATATATCATTGCATGTTCAAAATAAAAATCATACACCAACATATATCATTATATAGCTCACGGTAATTTTCAAGAAAATATGCATTTGGTTTTCAAAAATTCTAATAAAATCATAGAACATATAATCAAGGTCCTAGAGCATTAATATGTCATTGTATGTTTAAAATAAAAATTATACACCAAGGTACAAATTATAATGCTCACGGTATTTAATAAAAATAGGCATAGGATTTTCCAAAAATTCTAAATAAATCACTATGGACTCTAAACATATCATAGATCAATAATCCATCCTTAAAATATTTTCAAAGCATTCGGTCATCACAAAAATATTTTTATACATTTTCGAAAATTATTTTAAATAAGACCTATGGTTCAAACCATGTATAAATAGGCTAGATCCTTTCAAATATTTCATATGTAATAACCTATGTCCATCTAAACATGTATTCTCATATTTTGTAAATAAAATCATCAAGAACATCAATGAACACCTATCTCATATATATGAACATTAAAAACACACATACACACATAAAAACATGTTCGACTATTCTTGAACAAATGGAAAGAAAAATCGAAGCTAGGTCCATTTCTTACCTTCGAAAATAGTATGAATTTCACAAGAACAATGTATGGTATCAAAGTTCGGGTGAATGAATGAAGAAGAGATGAAGAAAAAATTTGAGAGAAATGGAGAGGAAGTACACGGTTGTTTCAGCAAAAATGGGAGAGGGAGAGTGTAATATTCCAAAGAAACGAATATACGATTACGGTATTCAACCCGTAATTGTGGTTTTGCCGATATTATCTTTTACGACATCGAATCTTGTGATTTCGATACGATATCGTTATAACAAATTCCTTTTCATAATTCACTAAGGATTGTGAATTAAAGGATTGAAATATTACGAAATGATTCAATATTTTAACGCCAAACGCGATCGAACGCCGCCTTTTCATGAAATTTTCGAGCAAAGAAGCTTGGAATTAATTTCATCTTAATTCCTTTATTAAATGGAATATATTTATTTAGTAAGTACGAACTTATCGCGACCATTTTGAGATGAGTCGATTTCAACGCTTTGAGACGTTAACGTTAACGCCTGAGACGTTTTGAAAAACGAGTTTAATGCTCGGAAATTATAATAATTAATTTCCTATTATTATTTTATATAATTACTGTATTAATGATTATTAAAATCGATAATTGAGTTATTAAACTCGATAATTTCAAATTGTAATTTCGAAACCCTAATCTTATAAATAAGGGTTTTATCATACTAAATGATACCATTAAATTATCCTATGGTATCTAAACTTTATAATATGATATCTATGAATAATATTAAGCATTAAATCAGATTTTGAGCCATAAAATCGAAGGATTCAGTTTTTATAAAATTGAAACCCAAACTTTCAAATTAGGTTTTTAATTCATGAAATGTGTAATAATTTTATCCTATGCTATTATTTAATATCTAAATCATATATTATGATATATATGTGTATATTTGGGACTAAAATTACATGAGTATCAATAATAGGTGTAATTTATATTTTAATCCTATTTTTCAATAATTGTTATCGGTAATTTCAAAATTGCATAAGTAATGATTTAATTATTTTATGGCATGTATTATATATCTATGATCTATACTATGATTAATACATGTATTATGTACAAAATTGAAATAAAATCAGCCCCCTAAACCTCTCCTATGCGACGCCATTATTACCCCAACAAGACGGGAGCCTTTTAATTTGGACCAATGCATGGCTTAGCTTTTGCTCTAGCCTAATAATCATCTCTCACTCCCCAATGTGCTGCAGATTTTATCCCATTTTGGGCTAAAATCGAGAGAGAGAAGGATATGATAGGAGAGACTCTTCCTCTTCACCCTTTGTTGATGTATCTCCCCTCATTTCAAATCATTTTGAACACCAAAACACCTAACTCTCTCCCATTTTCTGCTCAAGAAAACCGAGAGCTTCTCTCTCAATTACAAATTTTTCTTCTTCTTCTCCATCTCTATTTCACAATCTTGATACCATATCTTCGTCTTGTGAACCTATATCATATCAAAGGTAAATATAGTCATAGCTTCGATTATTCACCTCTTCTAAACCGAAATTTTCGAACTTGTTCATGTGTATGTATGTGTGTTTCAAAATATTATATATGTATCTATGTATGTGTTAAATATTCTTGAGCATGAGCCATTGTTTATTTATATGTTCTTGAGGATTTTATTTTGAAAATGCTTGTGAATATATGTTAAATGAGCATAGGAGTTGTATATTAAGATTTTGGAATGGCCTAGCATGTTTATGACATTTTCGAACCATAGAGTATATTGATATAAATTTTTGAAAATGCTATAAAATGTTAAATGATGACCGAATACTTCTTGATATATTCTAAGCATGTATTATTGATCTATGTTATGATTTAAGACTATAGTATTGATTTAGAAATTTTTGAAAAACCCTAGCTTAAAGTTTAAAAATTTCCGTGAGCTACATGTATAAGTACCTTAGTGTATGATTTTATTTTTGAACATGCAATGGTGTATTAATGCTTTAGTATATAGTTTATACATTGTGTGAATTAATTAGAATTTTTAGAAATCAAATGCTATTTTAAATCAAATAAGCCGTGAGCTTATTGCTCTTGAAGGTGATGATTTAATTAGTTTTGATAAATATTATGATGTTATATTACTATACTATAGTGTATAAACATAGTATATAATTGTTGAATTTTGAAAACCATATACTAAATAAATCGAAAAGCCGAGAGCATCTCAAGCTCATATGGTGACGATTTAAATTAGTTTGGTTGATGTTATGATGTTAAAATGTTATAATATAATGTTTATTGATGTTGGAATTTATTTAGAATTTTTAGAAATTGTTTGTTATTTATTTGGTAATTATCCTATAATTACCGCGATATATTGTTATATATTGAAATAAATAGTTATGATGAACTATGGGTTATGTAAATATTATATACTGATTTTGGGATGTTATAATAGGTATATATCAATTTTGGGAATTTTGGATGATTATTCCTATTTATTGAATTACCGTAAATATTTATATATGTATATATATAAATAAATGGCAAACAGTACTATATGAATTTAATAAATTATATTCTGGACCATAGTGTATAATAATACACTATATTAATTTAGAAAATTTTTCAAGGGTCGTTTGTTATTTTTAGACAATTATCGAAAATTTCGATAATTAATAAGGTTTATAAATCCTTTTAAAACTGTTTAATTATAAATTTTGGTAAAATAATATTCTGGACAGTTTTCAAATGTTACAAAATTTTATAAACATAGATTGCTATGTTTGAGACGAACGCTCATTTTGTAACGCTTTAAAACCAAAATACGCTTTTAATTATAAAAAGAATTATTAAAATGCGAAAATAATTATAAGTCCTCGATTTACAAGATAAATCGAGGAATAGGACTTTACGCTTTCAAATCGATCGAATTCGATTTATAAAGCAAAATAGTAAGAAATTATTATTTAAAAGTCAAAATCATCGACTTTGTCGACTGTCGATTTCGCTGACTTTTCAAAGTCAAACGACGATTATACGCTTATAAATACGCCAAGACGCGTGAAGATATACTAATTGAGTATGATAATCATTAGTAAGAAAGGATTTCACAAATGAAACCATATATCGAAAACGCATTTTATACGCCGAACGATCTCGGCGAACGAGAAAAGTCAATCGTATACGTATTAGAGACGATCAATTCACTAAGAATTCACTCACATCGATATGAAATATCAAAGCTATCTTAAGTTTTCGAAAGTCTCGATAGACTTGAGCGACGCACTAAAGCCTCGCCAGAAAGCGTGGACGCAAACGCAATGACGGGATTTTGGACGAACGATCGAACCTAGTACTTTTACAACGAACCGTAGTCCAAAGGGGCTTTATCTTCAAAATGTGGGCCTTTTCACCCCACTAAAACGTGACTTTACCGTTATATCAAATGAGTTTATTTACAAAGACTTATCCTACAACCGCTTAACAAATGTTTTACTACATTACCGCCAAAATATTTCGCTTGTGTACGGATCCTATCTCTTATGCCCGGTAGGCCGTGGAGATGGTTGGAACTATTATATCAATTGTTGTGGTAGCACCCAACCTTTTAATGTCGGGTCCCGTGCCGGATGATAAATGCCCGCTAGGATTGGCGTGAAGGTTGGAACTATAAGTCGTGTTAACATATGCTTGCAGAGAGTGACCGCAGGTCAGACGGATTACGGTCGGTCACGGCGTCGTAGACGGGAGGCCTCCCACCGACGCTTATTTAATTATTTATTATTATGTATTGTGACTATGAGATACGGACCATACACACCAAGAAAATGCCCGCCAAAGCTATGTTTACGAATCGAATGATTTGGTAAAGACAAGGCATTTTAACTAAAACCCTTGTGACTTACTCGATATTGGCAGCGTAATCCAAATCCTATCAAAATATTTTCGGCATAAGTCCACTGAGTGCAATTTCTTGTACTTAGCCCTGCATGTTTGTTTTAAATGTGCGTGGTTGAGCTCGATGGTGATGATGGGGATGTGTTGAGAGTCCAAAGGTCCTCGACCGATTTACTTAAATTTTTGGTTATACCTTGAATACATATCGTCATATATGTATTAACACACTTTCCGCTGCTATACTCTGAAACTCCTTTATTTATGCTTTATGTTACAAACTATCGAGGTCCATCGGATCAGGCCAAGTTTTGGGGTCCGATGGCCTAAACCTTTTTCAAAAACATTATAACATCACCTTATATTCTCGCTCAAGCATGTTAGATTATTCTTATGCATTTTATTTTACCCGTAATCCCTAAAATACTACTCCTAGTATTAGTCGCCTCCGCTCGGGTTGGTCCGAACGGGTCGTGATGTATGGTATCGAGCGCTTTTGCTCTTTGAAACCCAAGACCTTTTATTCTAAGTCTAGATCGAGTCACCGGACTTCTGAAACCCATCGACTCTCTCAACACTCCATCACATCGAGCTCAACCGAAAAAGGTAACTGCATTTCTTTCTCAAACTCATGAAATGGAAAACTTCTGCATGATGAGCAAGTTAGAGGAACTTTTGAGAATTATTATTATTATGAAAATTTTTGAAGTTGAGAAAGAAAACTCTTTCCAAAAACTTTTTTTTAGCCAATACAATTGCTCTAGTATTGAGATGGAAGTGTATGGTAGTATCAAGTCGAACGATCAACATGAAACGAACGAATTCATTTTAATATGTATATGAGTTGGTCATGACTATCTTTTGAAATCATGCTTCCAAATTTGCAAATAAAACTTTACTTTCCGACTTTCAAAATCTTATTTATGATGAATGATATGTTATCACGAGACTAACTTAGACTCTAAGGAGCATGCCCACGATCGTGAAAGAACGAGAAGTACGAACTTCTTTTCCTTATGCGAACAAAAGAACGATAGGAAGAATGAAAGTAATGATACACTTGAGCACGGACGATGGAAGACGAGCGAGAAGGACTAACGAGGACGACCCCAACCTTTAAGTCGAATGACGCCGGCACTCCATCATCACTTCGACACAAGTGACCAGCAACACGAATCACGACATGGACGCCACTTACGGCTTCAGGATGTGCAGCCTCGACTTAAGAACCCGAAGATGATAGACGACACGCCGACATACGCCCGAATGATATTTTTGCACAAATCGCGCAAATTTCCTGCACTGCGCAGTAGATTTGTTTTAGCTAGATCTCCCTCGTTAGGACTCCGATTTACGCATGGTTTGCACCTACGTACTCCTAACGCACTGATCTTCATTTGTTATGAATAATAGAATCCCTAATTCTGTCTCCAGAATACGATAGAGTCTGTTGAGCTCTAGCTTAAGTGTTTGATATAAGACAAGGGTCTCGTAGTGTATGTTAAGATATCATTAGCTATATGTATATGTTCGATAAGACTAAGAAAGTAAGTTGTGGTATATATTGTACATTATGATGATGCCTACCTTATAGAATTGTTAGTTCTAGCCTAGTTGCTTCTCGTTATGCTATCCTTTCTGCTTTAAGACGACGATAGTTGCTTACGTTAGTTTTCTTTTTCTTTACCGTGGCAGATGGAGAGATGCGCTTATATCGCTAGGAGGAGGGTAGGACCTCATGCCCCACCCGAGGAGCTGATGCGCACCTATAGGGAATGTTGATGCGCCTGGAAGACCTAGGTGAGTTTACAGCGACTACCTCGGTTGTGGAGGAGCCCGAGCCTATGGCGCAACCGACTACGATGGCATCAAGAGACTCCTAGCTATACTCCTCAGACTGGATGGTTATGCCCGAGAGGTATCGGAGACTACATCTATCGCATTCCCGAGGTTATGATTTGATTGGGATCCGCCAGGTTCGTGAGTCACCGACTTACGTACAAGATCTATGGAGCCGCACCGACGGGACCCTATCTCCTCCACGGAGTACACTTGGCGTGATGAGTCGCCAGAGTGGCTGCACCTTGAGGTTCCGAGACAAAGTTGATCCAAAGGATACCCCATGCATCGAGTGGACGAGGTAGGATGTACGAGGTGGATAGGCACACGCCCTAGAGCCTGGGAGAGCCCGTGTTGCCACCGCGCAGCTTGGACACCCAAGACGTCCGCCACTACCGCCTCTACCACCGCATCCGATCCACCACCACCAAGACGAAGAGCCCTTCCACGGACAGCGGGATGAGAGTATTAGATACCTTCCTCGATATGACCCGACCCGAGTATGCTACATCCGATCCGCCACAACTACGACTTATACGGCGCGGATAACTTTGGACCCTCGCGACATACCGATGATGGAAACCAGCAGTGCAGACCATCCGAGTACGACCTCGTGAGGACGATTCGGATGAGGAAGACGACCAAGAGGAGGAAGACCACGAGGAAGACGCGAGTAGGAAGGAAACTCGTGGAGACCTTAGGCGATGTTTTAATTAGAATCTGCTTTGTTATGACTAGTATGTGTGCTAGCTTTTTCCTTTATTTCAATACCATGGTTCTAGGTTTCGGATTTTTCTTTTGGCCATGGGCCCGAAACCTTGTTATTTCGATTTTCTATGATTTTCTATGTTAGACACCTTGTTTTGACAAACCTCGTTATCTATCCACATATATTTTGACCCAAGTGGGGCCTTTTTGGTGGCGCTTGTTCATGCTATGGATGAATTGTTTTACTTTTATATCGCTTTAAAAAGAAGCTATGAAAACCTATTTTGTTAAGTTGTAAGCGTTTAATAATTAACGATGGTATGTTTTATATAGCGTAATGCCTCCCGAGAAGAAACCGAAAGAGAACCCGGAGGTCGATAAGACCTAGAGGAAGGGTAGAATCCCAACAAGAACCGAAGATAATCCCCAACCACCGCCTCCACCTCAACCCGATCGCAGGATCGAAGAACTATTCTTGAGGCAAAACCCTCCTGCTTTTAACGGAAAGGGGAGCCCGGAAGAAGCCGAACAATGGGTTAGGGCCATTGAACGGATTTTCACTTTCCTAAGGTGCACGGCACAGGAAAGGATGTCGTGTGTTACTTTCCACCATCGTCGGACCACCGACTTCGGTGGGAAGCCGGAAGAAGACCTTTACACCGAACAACTAGAAGAGTTCTCGTGGGAGGATTTCAAGAGAGTCAGAAAAAGTGTATCCCCAAAAGCTATAGGGGCAAAAGAGGCGTGAGTTTTCTTGCTAAAACAAGAAAATTATCCAGTAATCGACTACGATCGCACTTCTCATGAGACGCCAAGATATGCGCCGGATCTAGTAGACACCGACTGAAGATGTCGGAAAAGTTCGTAGCGTGGCTAAGAATGGAGATACGCATGTCTCTTGCCACCATGGAGACCTATTCACAATCAAGCTCTAGCACGAGCTTTGATATTGAGGCGACTATGAGCGAGAATAAGACAAAGGTCGCCTCGTGCACACGGAAATTCGGATAAGGAAAAGGAATCAGAGCCCAACCATGAAATAACAACCGCTGAAACTACGGAGAAGCAAGTCACAAGCGCCTGTGGCAAGGAAACCCAAGCAGCAGGACAAAGTCGAAGAGAGCAGCTCATGCTCCACCGGCAAGGGACCACAGACCGCCAAGGGCACCTCAATGCCCTAGATGCCATAGAGCACACAGGGGTGTGTGCGGCAAACGTGGTAAGTCTGTTACAAATGCGGGTGAACGGCATTACGCCAACAATTGCCCGATGTCACGCTCGGATGGAAGGTCGAACCAAACGGGCAATGCTCACCATTGAGGGCTATACACTTCAGCCCCACCACCGCAGCAGCCCCAATTTCAACCCCAAAGAACTCCAAAGGGCAAACACCCCACCTCAACAACAACAACTCAAGAATAGAATAAAGGCGGCCGCCACAACAACAAATCCGAATGCGAAGTTGGCAGCCCACCGCCACAACAACAAAGCAGAGGCGATAACCACCGCGCCAACGCCAAGAAGGCAAAGAATAAAGCCAGCAACAACCGCCAAATCAGCCAGACCAGCGCCATCAACCTCAAATTGCTCGGGCGAGCCTACGCTCCGATAGGAGGCGAGATCTAACAAAACCAAGGAAACTCAAGGTGTATGGGAGTTCTTCTCAACCCACCCGTTATAGTACTGCTCGACACGGGTGCTTCAGATTCTTTCATTGCAAAATCATGCGAGAAATGCTGAGCCTTAGGTCCGAAAAATCGCCAGATATGAGAATCTCATCGCCTATAGGAGGGATTATGACCATACCCACTTTTGCTCGAACCTAGAATCGACATTAGGATCACTTAAGGTTCCGCTAATGATCTAAACATAATACCCATGGACGATGTAGACATAATCCTAGGAATGGATCAAGTTAGCTAGAAATCATTCCACGATTCTCTCGAAGGAAAGGAAAATTTCGCTTCACTTTCTCGACAAGAAGCTACGATTTCACGGGATCGCATGGGAAGGAGAATCCCGATAGTATCCGCACTACAAGCTAGGAGGATGATGAACCGTAAGGGATGCCATGCATTCCTTGTTTATTTAAATGATGAAGATAAACCCGGCGCGGTAGAAGACATTGAAGTTGTCCGAGAATTTCCTGACGATTTCCAAAAATCGCCAGACTACCTCCTAATAGACAATCGAGTTTACCATCGACTTGGAGCCGTGATCAGCCCGGTGTCGGCGCGCGCCTATAGGATGGCCCCAAAGGAGCTAGAAGAGCTGAAAATCCAAATCCAAGAGCTTCGATCCGGGATTCATTAGCCGAGCGCTTCACCTGGGAGCACCTGCTTTGTTTGTTAAGAAGATGGTTCTTTGAGGATGTGCATCGATTATAGAGAACTAAATAAGATGACACTAAAGAACAAATACCCTTTACCTGCATTGATGACCTGCTTGATCAATTGCGAGGAGGGTGTATTCTCGAAGATTGATCTTAAGTCGATACCACCAACTGAAAATACGGCCTCAAGATGTATCAAGATCGCATTCAACCGTATATGGCCACTATGAATTCATAGTTATGCCATTCGGATTAACCAATGCACCACCCGCGCTCATGGACCTCATGAATGTAGTATTTCATCCATTTTGGATAAGTTTGTTTTGGTCTTCATAGATGACATCCTTATTTATTCAAAGAATAAAGAGGATCATATGAACATCTACGAACGGTTTTGCAAACCTTGAGAAATGAAAGACTCTTTGCTAAGTTTAGCAAATGCGAGTTTTGGTCAAGGAAGTTATGTTCCTGGACACATTGTGTCTGTCAAGGTATAAAAGTAGATCCACCAAAGTAGAGGCCGTGCAAGAATGGAAATCACCTAAAACACAAAGACGAATTAGAAGTTTCCTAGATTAGTCGGCTACTATAGG
Organism: Salvia rosmarinus; assembly: GCA_036937905.1. NCBI lineage: Eukaryota > Viridiplantae > Streptophyta > Magnoliopsida > Lamiales > Lamiaceae > Salvia > Salvia rosmarinus. The sequence goes on along the minus strand of CM072821.1, from coordinate 39,593,469 downwards.
AGATTCATCAAGGATTCTCCAAGATTGCAAGGCCAATAACCCAGCCATCTCTAAGGGAATCAAGTTCAATTGGATGACGAAAGCGAGATGAGTTTCCAAATACTCAAAGAGAAATTGACCAAGGCACCGCTCTAGCAGTCCCGTAAGCATACAAGGGTATGTGGTCTATACCGACGATCTAAGACCGGACTGGTTGTGTTTTGATGCAAGAAGGAAAAGTGATAGCTTACGCATCTCGACAACTCAGACCCCACGAGCTGAACTACCCAACCCACGATTTGGAATTAGCAACTGTAGTTCATGCCCTAAAAATTTGGAGACACCATCTCTATGGTGTGAGATGTGAGATCTTCACGGATCATAAAAGTTTGAAGTATTTCTTCGAACAAAGAGATCTGAATATGAGACAAAGAAGATGGCTTGAATCGTAAAAGATTACGATCGTGGTATTAACTATCACCCGGCAAGGCAAATGTAGTAGCCGACGCTGAGTCGTAAGAGCCATACCAAGTTAGGATGTCTCTTTGTACAAGAGGAAAACTCGTTGAAGAGTTTGGCGGGATGAAGATTGAACTAGTTGAACCACCTGTAACAATCGTGAGTCAGATCGCTACACTCACACCGACCTCGATCTAAGAAAGAGAATTGTCGAGAGACAAAGGATTGAGGAAAAGTTGGAAAAGATCCGAGAAAGACTAAGGTCCAAGGATTCAAGAATTTCAAGAGGCGCGGATAACGCCTTATTGTTTGAAGGTAGGATATGCGTTCTCGATAACGCAGAGCTTGTAACGAAATCATGAGTGAAGCTCACGATACACCCTACACCGCCCACCCGTGTAGTACTAAGACGTACCAGACACAAGGAAAATTTTGGTGGGAAGGCATGAACGAGACATAGCTTCCTTCAGAGAACGCTGCCTTGTTTGCCAACAAGTGAAGCGCTTTACACCAACGACCCTATGGGAAGTTACAACCGTTGGAAATCCTCGAATGGAAGTGGGACGATATAACGATGGATTTCACATGCTTACCCAAATCGAGAAGAGGAAACACACCATATGGGTAATCGTGGATAGACTTACCAAAAGTGCTCACTTTCACCTATTCAAAGCACTTATGGATCCGATAAGTCGCCCACCAGTATGTTAAGGAAATTGTACGACTACATGGAGTGCCAAAGTCTATTACCTCTGATCGAGACTCCAAATTTACATCCAGATTTTGGATTAGCTTGCAGAGAGAACGAGGTACAAGATTAAACTTCAGTACAGCATTCCACCCACAAACCGATGGACAATCGGAGAGAACGATCCAAACGCTAGAAGATATGCTTAGAACTGTAATTTTGGATCGAGGTGCAAGACGGGAAGATATTTTACCTCGATCAATTTGCTTACAACAACAGCTATCAAGCGACGATCGGCATGGCCCCATACGAAGCCTCAGATGGCAAAAGTGTAGATCACCACTTTATCGGGATGAAGTCGGTGAGAGAAAAGTCATAGGCCTGATACGCGAGTGAAATGATCAAATCGCTCGACAAATTAGGACGAGGATAAAAGAGGCTCAGATGACAGAAATCTTACGATACGCCGTAGATCCGAAGCTACGCTTGAGGATGGAGACAAAGTATTTCTTAAGGTCTCTCCATCAAAAGGGATTGTCGTTGGGCCCGAAGGAAAGCTTAGACCCGCTACATAGACCTTATGAGATCCTAGAAAGGATAGGTCCAAGAGCTTATAGGTCGCTCTTCCGCCAAACCTAGGAAATGTCCATAATGTTTTCCACGCCTCACAATTACGAAAATACGCTCACGACCCAAAGCACGTGATTCATCAAGACGACGTGATCCTCGAGCCGCATACATGAGCTATAAGGAAGAACCCGCAGCCATACTTGACCACAAGGTTCAAAGAACTACGAGCAAGTCGATTAGTTAGTCAAAGTGTTGTGGACACCACACGGACGAAAGAAGCCACGTGGGAGCTTGAAGAAGCAATGAGGAAAAGTACCCGATTTATTTTTCTAAGAGGTATACAAATTTCGGACTAAATTTTTCGTAAGTGGGTGGAATGTAATATTCCAAAGAAACGAATATACGATTATGGTATTCTCAACCCGTAATTGGGTTTTGCCGATATTATCTTTTTACGACATCGAATCTTGTGATTTCGATACGATATCGTTATAACGAATTCCTTTTCATAATTCACTAAGGATTGTGAATTAAAGGATTGAAATATTACGAAATGATTCGTCAATATTTTAACGCCAAACGCGATCGAACGCCGCCTTTTCATGAAATTTTCTCGAGGCGGTGAAGCTTGGAATTAATTTCCATCTTAATTCCTTTATTAAATGGAATATATTTATTTAGTAAGTACGAACTTATCGCGACCATTTTGAGATGAGTCGATTTCAACGCTTTGAGACGTTAACGTTAACGCCTGAGACGCTTTTGAAAAATGAGTTTAATGCTCGGGAAATTATAATAATTAATTTCCTATTATTATTTTATATAATTACTGTATTAATGATTATTAAAATCGATAATTGAGTTATTAAACTCGATAATTTCAAATTGTAATTTCGAAAACCCTAATCTTATAAATAAGGGTTTTATCACATGAAATGATACCATTAAATTATCCTATGGTATCTAAACTTTATAATATGATATCTATGAATAATATTAAGCATTAAATCAGATTTTGAGCCATAAAAATCAAGGATTCAGTTTTATAAAATTGAAACCCAAACTTTCAAATTAGGGTTTTAATTCATGAAATGTGTAATAATTATATCCTATGCTATTATTTAATATCTAAATCATATATTATGATATATATGTGTATATTTGGGACGAAAATTACATGAGTATCAATAATAGGTGTAATTTATATTTTTAATCCTATTTTTCAATAATTGTTATCGGTAATTTCGAAAATTGCATAAGTAATGATTTAATTATTTTTATGGCATGTATTATATATCTATGATCTATACTATGATTAATACATGTATTATGTACAAAATTGAAATAAAATCAGCCCCCTAAACCTCTCCTATGCGACGCCATTATTACCCCAACAAGCATGGGAGCCTTTTTAATTTGGACCAATGCATGGCTTAGCTTTTGCTCTAGCCTAATAATCATCTCTCACTCCCCAATGTGCTGCAGATTTTATCCCATTTTTGGGCTAAAAATCGAGAGAGAGAAGGATATGATAGGAGAGACTCTTCCTCTTCACCCCTTTGTTGATGTATCTCCCCTCATTTCAAATCATTTTGAACACCAAAACACCTAACTCTCTCCCATTTTCTGCTCCAAGAAAACCGAGAGCTTCTCTCTCTCAATTACAAATTTTTCTTCTTCTTCTCCATCTCTATTTCACAAGCTTGATACCATATCTTTGTCCTTGTGAACCTATATCATATCAAAGGTAAATATGAGTCATAGCTTCGATTATTCACCTCTTCTAAACTGAAATTTTCGAACTTGTTCATGTGTATGTATGTGTGTTTCGAAAATATTATATATGTATCTATGTATGTGTTAAATATTCTTGAGCATGAGCCATTGTTTATTTATATGTTCTTGAGGATTTTATTTTGAAAATGCTTGTGAATATATGTTAAATGAGCATAGGAGTTGTATATTAAGATTTTGGAATGGCCTAGCATGTTTATGACATTTTCGAACCATAGAGTATATTGATATAAATTTTTGAAAATGCTATAAAATGTTAAATGATGACCTAATACTTTGATATATTCTAAGCATGTATTATCGATCTATGTTATGATTTAAGACTATAGTATTGATTTAGAAATTTTTGAAAAACCCTAGCTTAAAGTTTAAAAATTTCCGTGAGCTACATGTATAAGTACCTTAGTGTATGATTTTATTTTTGAACATGCAATGGTGTATTAATGCTTTAGTATATAGTTTATACATTGTGTGAATTAATTAGAATTTTTAGAAATCAAATGCTATTTTAAATCAAATAAGCCGTGAGCTTATTGCTCTTGAAGGTGATGATTTAATTAGTTTTGATAAATATTATGATGTTATATTACTATACTATAGTGTATAAACATAGTATATAATTGTTGGAATTTTTGAAAACCATATACTAAATAAATCGAAAAAGCCGAGAGCATCTCAAGCTCATATGGTGACGATTTAAATTAGTTTGGTTGATGTTATGATGTTACAATGTTATAATATAATGTTTATTGATGTTGGAATTTATTTAGAATTTTTAGAAATTGTTTGCTATTTATTTGGTAATTATCCTATAATTACCGCGATATATTGTTATATATTGAAATAAATAGTTATGATGAACTATGGGTTATGTAAATATTATATACTGATTTTGGGATGTTATAATAGGTATATATCAATTTTGGGAATTTTTGGATGATTATTCCCTATTTATTGGAATTACCGTAAATATTTATATATGTATATATATAAATAAATGGCAAACAGTACTATATGAATTTAATAAATTCATATTCTGGACCATAGTGTATAATAATACACTATATTAATTTAGAAAATTTTTCAAGGGTCGTTTGCTATTTTTAGGACAATTATCGAAAATTTCGATAATTAATAAGGTTTATAAATCCTTTTAAAACCATGCTTAATTATAAATTTTGGTAAAATAATATTCTGGACAGTTTTCAAATGTTACAAAATTTTATAAACATAGATTGCTATGTTTGAGACGAACGCTCATTTTGTAACGCTTTAAAACCAAAATACGCTTTTAATTATAAAAGAATTATTAAAATGCGAAAATAATTATAAGTCCTCGATTTACAAGATAAATCGAGGAATAGGACTTTACGCTTTCAAATCGATCGAATTCGATTTATAAAGCAAAATAGTAAGAAATTACTATTTAAAAGTCAAAATCATCGACTTTGTCGACCAAAGTTCGACTTCGCTGACTTTTCAAAGTCAAACGCACGATTATACGCTTATAAATCGCCAAGACGCTGTGAAGATATACTAATTGAGTATGATACCTCATTAGTAAGAAAGGATTTCACAAATGAAACCATATATCGAAAACGCATTTATATCGCCGAACGATCTCGGCGAACGAGAAAAGTCAATCGTATAATGTATTAGAGACGTATCAATTCACTAAGGAATTCAGTCTCACATCGATATGAAATATCAAAGCTATCTTAAGTTTTCGAAAGTCTCGATAGACTTGAGCGACGTCTAAAGCCTCGCTTTTTCGAAAGGTGTGGACGCAAACGCAATGACGGATTTTGGACGAACGATCGAACCTAGTACTTTTACAACGAACCGTAGTCCAAAGGGCTTTTATCTTCAAAATGTGGGCCTTTTCTTACCCCACTAAAACGTGACTTTATCGTTATATCAAATGAGTTTATTTACAAAGACTTATCCTACAACCGTTTAACAAATGTTTTACTACATTACCGCCAAAATATTTCGCTTGTGTATGGATCCTATCTGTTATGCCCGGGTAGGAATGTGGAGATGGTTGGAACTATTATATCAATTGTTGTGGTAGCACCCAACCTTTTAATGTCGGGTCCCGTGTTGGGATGATAAATGCCCAGCTAGATTGGCGTGAAGGTCGGAACTATAAGTCGTGTTAACATATGCTTGCAGAGTGACTTGGTCGACGGATTACGGCCGTCACGGCGTCGTAGATGGGAGGCCTCCACTGACGCTTATTTAATTATTTATTATTATGTATTGTGACTATGAGATACGGACCATACACACCAAGAAAATGCCCGCCGGCTATGTTTACTTAACTAAAATGATTTGGTAAGCCAAGGCATTTTAACTAAAACCCTCGCGACTTACTCGATATCGGCGCAGAATCCAAATCCTATCAAAATATTTTCGCATAAGTCCACCGAGTGCAATTTCTTGTACTTAGCCCCGCATGTTTGTTTTAAATGTGCGGGTTGAGCTCTGATGGTGATGATGGGGATGTGTTGAGGAGTCCAAAGGTCCTCGACCGATTTACTTAAATTTTGGGTTATACCTTGAATACATATCGTCATATATGTATTCACACACTTTCCGCTATACTCGAACTCCTTTATTTATGCTTTATGTTACAAACTATCGAGGTCCATCGGATCGTGCCAAGTTTTGGGGTCCGATGGCCTAAACCTTTTCAAAAACATTATAACATCACCTTATATTCGCCAAGCATGTTAGATTATTCTTACGCATTTTTATTTTACCCGTAATCCCCAAAATACTACTCCTAGTATTAGTCGCCCTCCGCCTGGTTGGTCCGAATGGGGTCGTGATGAGAGAGATAGAGTGTTCAAAATAATTTGGGATGTGTATAATGAGTGAAAATGAGGAAGTGTGAAGAATGAGAAGAGTCCCCTATTTTACTCTCTCTCACTCGGTCATTACCCAACAAATGAATAAATTATTGAAGCCATTTAGGGTAGGTTTAGTGACCATTTGCTAGGCTAAAGGGTCTTCATGCATCGGACAATAAAAATGTAGAAATCATGCTTAATGGGAGGGTGTAGGCCGACGGCTATATGGGGGTTCAAGGGTGGTTTTAATTTTATTTGATCCCTAATACAAAGTATTAATCAAGGTATAAGTCATAGATATATAATACATGCCAATTAAATAATTAAATCATCACTTAATAATATATACGAAATTACCGTGAAAATGCAATAAAAATATAATTCATGCCACTTAATATTTTTCAAGCCATTTTCGTATCAAATATACTCATATATATCATAACATATAGTTTATATAATAAATAATAGCATAGGATAATTTAATGGTATCATTTTATGTGAGAAAACCCGAGTTTTTAAAATTAGGGTTTTCGAAATCAACAAATTGAAATTAACGAGTTCTATAGTTCAAAAGTTGATTTTAATGCTTAATAATACTCTAATTATATAAAATAATAATAGAAAATTAAATATAATAATTTCTGGATCATTAGACCAATTTTTCACAACGTCTCTAGACGTTGACGTTCAAAATGTCTCAAAACGTTCAAAATCGACTCATCTCAAAATGGTCGTAGTAAGTTCGTACTTACTTTATAAATAATATTCCATTAATATAGGAATTAAATTCTAAGCTTCGCTACTTAGAAAATTTCATAAAATTCTGACGTTCGATACGCAATCGACGTTAAAATAATACTGTCGAACCACTGCGTATTATTCTATTCCTTAATTCACAATTCTTAGTGAATATAAAAAAGAATTCGTTATTAAGATATTGAATCGAAATCAATATTCAATGTCTTACAAAAATAATATACGGAAAAACCCTAATTCGCGGGTTTAAAATACCGTAATTAGATGTTCGTTTCTTTGGAATATTACATTCCACCCCCCTTAAAAGAAATTTCGTCCCGAAATTTGCATACCTCTAGAAAACAAATCGGGGTATCGTTCTTTCATCACGTCTTCAAGTTCCCACGTGGCTTCTTCCTATCCGTGGTGTCTCCACAACACTTTGACTAACGGAATCGATTTGTTTCGCAGTAGCTGAACTTTATGGTCGAGTATTGCCGCTGGTTCTTCTTCATAGCTCATGTCTGGCTTAAGGATCACGTCGTCTTGATGGATCACGTGCTTTGGATCGTGTCGATTTTTAATCAGACACGTGAAAAACATTGTGCACATTCCCCAAATTTGGCGGAAGAGCCAACCTATAAGCTACTGGATCTATCCTTTGTAGGATCTCATATGGTCCTATAAAACGGGTTTAAAATACCGTAGTTAGCCCAGCTGTACGTCAAGGAGATTATACGATTACATGGAGTGCCAAAATCTATCACCTCTGATAGAGACTCCAAGTTCACATCCAGATTCTGGATTAGCCTACAAAGAGAATTGGGTACGAAATTGAACTTCAGTACGGCATTTCACCCACAGACTGATGGACAATCGGAAAGAACGATCCAGACACTAGAGGATATGCTGAGAACAGTGGTGTTGGATCGAGGTGCAAAATGGGAGGACATTTTACCCCTTATTGAGTTTGCCTACAACAACAGCTATCAAGCGACGATTGGTATGGCCCCATACGAAGCCTTGTATGGCAAGAAGTGTAGATCACCACTTTATTGGGATGAAGTAGGTGAGATGAAAGTCATAGGGCCAGAAGCAGTGAATGAGATGATTGAGATCGTCAGGCAAATTAGGCTAAGAATAAAGGAAGCTCAAGATAGGCAAAAATCCTACGCTGATACGCGTAGATCTGAGCTACAGTTTGAAGATGGAGACAAAGTGTTTCTTAAAGTCTCTCCATCGAAAGGGATTGTCAGATTTGGACTGAAAGGAAAGCTAAGACCCCGTTTTATAGGACCATATGAGATCCTAGAGAGGATAGGTCCAGTAGCTTATAGGTTGGCTCTATCGCCAACCGGGAATGTTCGCAATGTTTTCACGTGTCACAATTACGAAAATACGACACGATCCAAAGCACGTGATCCATCAAGACGACGTGATCCTCAAGCCGATATGAGCTACGAAGAAGAACCAACGGCAATACTCGACCATAAAGTTCAAAGAATCATGAGCAAGTCGATTCTCGCTAGTCAAAGTGTTGTGGAGACACCACTGACAAGAAGCCACGTGGGAACTTGAAGACACGATGAAAGCGATACCCTCAATTGTTTTTCTAGAGGTATGCAAATTTCGGACTAAATTTCTTTTAAGGGGTGGAATGTAATATTCCAAAGAAACGAACGCCTAATTACGGTATTTTAAACCCGCGAATTAGGTTTTTCCGTATATTATTTTGTAAGACATCGAGTATTGATTTCGATTCAATATCTTAATAACGAATTCCTTTTATATTCACTAAGAATTGTGAATTAAGGAATGAATAATACGCAGTGGTTCGATTAATATTATTTTAACGTCGATCGATATCGAACGTCAAGATTTTATGAAATTTTCTAAGCAATAAGCTTAGAATTTAATTCTATATTAATGGAATATTATTTATAAATTAAGTACGAACTTACTACCACCATTTTGAGATGAGTCGATTAACGTTAACGCCAACGCCTGAGACGCTGTGAAAATGGGTCTAATGATCCGAAATTATTATATTTAATTTCCAATTATTATTTTATATAATTACAGTATTATTAAGCATTAAAATCAATTTTGAACTATAGAACTCGTTAATTTAATTTGTTGATTTCAAAACCCTAATTTTAAAAACTAGGGTTTTCTCACATAAAATGATACCATTAAATTATCCTATGCTATTATTTATTATCTAAACTATATGTTATGATATATATGAGTATATTTGATACGAAAATGGCTTGAAAAATATTAAGTGGCATGAATTATATTTTTATCAGATTTTCACTAGAATTTCGATATATTATTAAGTTGATGATTTAATTATTTAATCGACATGAATTATATATCTATGACTTATACCTTGATTAATACTTTGTAATAGGGATCAAATAAAATTAAAACCATCCTTGAACCCCCTTATAGCCGTCGGCCTACACCCTCCCATTAAGTATGATTTCTACCTTTTTATTGCCCAATGCATGAAGACCCTTTTTAGCCTAGCAAATGATCACCAAACCTACTCCTAAATGGCTGCAAATAATTTATTCATTTGTTGGGTAATGGCCGAGTGAGAGAGAGAGTAAAATAGGGGGGACTCTTCTCATTCTTCACACTTCCCCTCATTTTCACTCATTATACACATCCCAAATTATTTTGGAACACTCTATACTCTCTCCCTCTCCCATTTTTGTTGAAACAGCCGTGTACTTCCTCTCCATTTCTCTCAAATTTTTTCTTCATCTCTTCTTCATTCATTCACTCAAACTTTGATACCATACATTGTTCTTGTGAAACTTATACTATTTTCAAAGGTAAGAAATGGACCTAGCTTTGATTTTTCTTTCCATTTGTTCAAGAATAGTCGAACATGTTCTTATGTGTGTATGTGTGTTTTTAATGTTCATATATATGAGATAGGTGTTCATTGATGTTCTTGATGATTTTATTTACAAAATATGAGAATACATGTTTAGATGGACATAGGTTATTGCATATGAAATATTTGAAAGGATCTAAATTTATTTATACATGGTTTGAACAATAGGTCTTATTTAAAATAATTTTCCAAAATGTATAAAAATATTTTTGTGATGACCGAATGCTTTGAAAATATTTTAATGATGGATTATTGATCTATGATATGTTTAGAGTCCATAGTGATTTATTTAGAATTTTTGGAAAATCCTATGCCTATTTTTATTAAATACCGTGAGCATTATAATTTTGTACCTTAGTGTATAATTTTATTTTAAACATGCAATGACATATTAATGCTCTAGGACCTTGATTATATGTTCTATGATTTTATTAGAATTTTGAAACCAAATGCATATTTTCTTGAAAAATACCGTGAGCTATATAATGATACGGGTTGGTGTATGATTATTATTTTGAACATGCAATGGTATATTGATGATCTAGTATATTGATTATGTGTTACATGATTTTGTTGAATTTTTGGAAATCAAATACCATTATTAAATCAAAAACCGTAGTTTCAGGCTTAAGTATGGTGATGATTTAATTGGTTTTTGATGAATGTTTAAATGTTATAATGTTATATTATAGTGTATAAGCATAGTGTATAATTGTTAGAATTTTTGGAAACCAAATACCTATAAGAATCAAAAAAGCCGTGAGCACCTATGCTCCATAAGGTGATGATTCAAATGGTTTTGGTTAATGTTATGATGTTATATTGTTATACTATAATGTTTTGAGCATGATATAATTTTATTAGAAATTTTAGGAATTGTTTGGTATTTGTTTGATAATTACCGTGAGTATATGGGATTAACTCCCTAATGAAGAAATTGATTATGATGGACTATAGGTTATAAATGTGTTATATATTAATGTTGGAACCTCAGACTAAGTGTATAAAATTTTGGGAATTATCGACAATTATTCCATAATTATTGAAATTACCGTGACCTATTAAAAATTATAAGGTGAGGACCGAATATCATTTGGATGATATTGATACTTATTAATGACCATAGTGTATAATAATACACTATATGAATTTAGAAAAAAAATTGAAAATCATTTGGTAATTATTTCAAATTACCGTAAGCAATTATAATATTTATAAGGATTTTAAATCCTTTTAATCAAGTTTAATAATAAATTGTATGTCTAAATATTATTTTAGACATATTTGGTTTTATAAGATTTTATAAACATAGATTACTATGTTTGAGACGAAACGTTATATGTAATAACGTTATAATCGAAAAATAAGGTTTAATGATCTAAAAGATTAATATTTGAGAAAAATATTAATAAGTCCTTCGATTTACGTGACAAATCGAGAATTAGGACTTTACGAGATAAAATCGATTGAAAATCGATTTATAAAATGAATTAGTAAGAATTCTTATCGAAAAGTCAAAATCGTTGACTTTGTCGACTATGTTGACTTTGTTGACTTTTAAAGTCAAACGTGCCATTATATGTTCGATAAATCGCTAATACGCCGTAAGACGTACTAATTAGGTAAGATACATCTTTATTAAGAAAAGATTTCATAAATGAAATCCTTATATCGAGAAACGATTCATATCGTTGAACGCTTAAACCGGAAAGGTTAAGGCGAAATAATTGAACGTGATCTCAAGAACGAGAACTATTCAATCAAATACGTAATTGAAAAGTCGTTGAATTCGCCGAGGAATTGATATATATATATCGATATAGAATATCGAAGTTTATCTTAGACTTTGAAAGTCTCGAGAAACGTGAACGACGTACTAAAACCTCGTTTTTATGTAAAGGTGTGGACACGAACGCGACGACCGGACATTGACGAGGAATCAAACCTAGGACTCAAATTAAGGCGAACCATAGCCCAGGTGGGGTTTTCTTTCCAAACAAAATATGAGCTTTCTCATTTAAATTTATTCCCAAATGAATTTATTTACAATGCTTATTTTCAACTGTTGATAAATGTTTACAATATTACCTGCCAAAAATGTTTCCGTTTTGTGTATGGATCCTATCCGGAATGAATGTTGTGAAATGATATGATGATATGAAATGTTATGAATTTTGTTGGGTCGCGCCCAACCCAGTTATGAAATCGATATCGGATCCTATTGGGAAGACGATGCCCGCCAGATTAACATGTACACCGAACGTGATCGTGTCTTTGTAAGGACACCACGGCCGATCACGGCATCGTAGAGGAGGCCTCCCTCTCGACGTTTGAACTTTGATGTTACGATGAAATGAGGATATGGGATACGGATCATACACACCAAGAAAAATGCTCGGTCGAGCGACTTTTCTGAGCGAAAATGTTTTAGTAAGCCTGCGCATTTCAACTAAAACCCTCAGTGTCTTACCATGATATCGACAATGTAATTCATTTATGAAAAATGTTTTCGGCATAAGTCCACCGAGTGCATTACTTGTACTCGACCGCATGTTTGTTTTAAACGCGGGTTGAGCTCGATGATGGTGATGGAGGTGTTGAGGAGTCCAAAGTGTCCCGGACTGTTTTGTTAAGAATTGGTTTTACCTTGAATGCATATCGCCATATATGTATTCACACACTTTCCGCTACAACTCTGAACTTATTTATGTTATGTATGATGTTAAGCACTATTGAGGTCCGTCAGACCATTGCTGACCTTTGGGTCTGATGGTCTAAACCACCTGAATTGTTTCGATATCACCTTATGTTATATTCAAGCATGTTAGTTTACTTTTGATATGTACCTCCATATTAGCCTTCGTGAACCCCAAATACTATTCCTAGTATTAGTCACCCTCCAGTCTGGGTTATCCGGGGCGGGGGCGTGACATCGAAGGATTTTCAACGATAGCCCGACCCATGACCCAATTATTGAGAAAAGGAATCAAGTACACTTGGACCGCCGAGTGTGAGGCTAGTTTCCAGAGATTGAAGGAGTTGCTGAGACAGCCCTTGTACTCGCAGTACCGAAGCAGATAAGGAGTACACAATCTACACAGACGCTTAGAAAAATGGACTAGGATGTGTCCTGATGCAAGAAGGCAAAGTTATTGCTTATGCTTCAAGGCAATTACACCTACATGAGTTGAACTATCCTACACAAGACCTGGAATTAGCAGCGGTCGTATATGCCTTGAAGATTTGGAGACACCATCTCTATGGAGTTAGATGTGAGATTTATACTAACCATAAAAGCCTGAAGTATTTCTTTGAGCAGAAAGATCTTAACATGAGGCACGTAGATGGTTAGAACTGGTGAAAGATTACGACTGTGGTATCAATTACCACCCAGTCAAGCTAAAGTTGTAGCCGATGCTTTGAGTCGCAAATCTCACCCTAGTTTGGGATGTCTCCTCAGTCATGAAGAGATACTTATGAAGGAATTTCAGAAGATGAACATCGAAGTCATGGAACCGTCTCAGACAATAGAAGGCTGTATTGCAACATTGATTACAATCCCGGACTTAAGAGCCCGAATCTTAGAAGCCCAAAGGAAGAGGAAGAAGCTGGAGGAAGTACGAGCCAAGATCAAGGACAACAACCATAAAAATTTCAGAGAAGCAACAAATGACGTTTTGTTGTATGACGGGAAAGTGTGTGTTCCAGAAGACGAAGGGCTTAAGAGCGAGATCTTGAAAGAAGCCCATGAGACTTCTTACACCGCACACCCTGGAAGCACCAAAATGTACCAAGATCTCAAGGAGAAATTTTGATTGGATGGAATGAAGTGAGACGTAGCTTCATTCAGAAACGTTGTTTGACGTGCCAACAAGTGAAAGCACTCCACCAGCGGCCGTATGGAACTTTACAACCGCTGGACATACCGGAATGGAAATGGGATGACATAGCCATGGATTTTTTTTACCGGGCTACCTAAATCACAAAGAGGAAATACCGCTATTTGGGTCATCATCGATCGTTTAACCAAGAGCGCGCATTTTCTACCCATTCCAATAACACATGGATCAGACAGATTAGCACAATTGTACGTTCGAGAAGTCGTACATTTACATGATGTTCCGAAGACTATCACGTCTGATAGAGATTCAAAATTTACGTCCAGATTTTGGACGAGCTTACAAAAGGAATTGGGGACTCGATTACATTTCAGTACTGCGTTCCACCCACAAACGGACGGACAATCCGAGATGACCATTCAAACGCTTGAAGACATATTGAGAACTGTTGTCCTGGATAGAGGAGAAAGTTGAGAACAAGTGTTACCACTTGTGGAATTCGCCTACAACAACAGCTACCAAGCAACTATTGGAATGGCCCCGTATGAAGCGCTTTATGGAAAGAAATGTCAATCATCACTTTACTGGGATAAAGTGGGAGAAAGGAGAGTATTAGGACTTGACTCTGTGGGAGAGATGATAGAGATTGTGAGAAAGATCCGTCAACGGATCAAGGAGGCCCAAGACCGACATAAGTCATACGCCGAAAAACATCGCATAGAACTGCACTTTGAAGTGGGAAACAAATTCTTCTTGAAGATCTCCCCGTCAAAAGGAATTGTGAGATTCAGAATCAAAGGGAAGCTGCGACCGCGTTTCATAGGACCCTATGAAATTTTGGAAAGGATATGGCCAGCAGCTTACAGACTTGCATTGTCGCCAAGTTTTTGAAACGTGCACAATGTATTCCATGTTTCACAACTCAGAAAGTACATACACGACCCCAGCCATGTAATACCGCCGACATATATTATCCTCGATGACAATATGAGTTATGTAGAATTGCCTACGAAAATCTTGGACATACGTATCCAAAAGCTAAGGAACAAAGAGATACCTTTAGTAAAGTTTCTATGGCGACACCATGGACAAGAAGAAGCAACCTAGGAATTAGAATCAGCTATGAAAGAGAAATACCCAGGTCTTTTCCAAGATTGGTAAATTTCAGGATGAAATTTATTTTAAGGGGGATGGTTTGTAATAACCCGAAAAATTTAAAACTTTTATTAGCGATGATTAAACCAATTACTTAGAGCGCTAAGACCTTAATTATGTTTAAGGTGACCAACGAAATGAATTACAATCGATTCGGAGATCGAAAACTAGAGAAATCAAAAACTAGTGACTAGTCCTATGGGATTAGGGTTTTCTGAATAGCCTGAACATAGAATGAAAGATCTAGAATGAATCTCAACAAAATGATTTCTTTTCTAGAATCGCCTCACGAAAACATGTGAGAAGCCAAAGAATTGGAATTTTCGGGCATGCTTGCCCGGTCAATCTCAAAAGTACTATTCACAAGTCGGATCAACTTCTAGTCCGTGCTAATCATGGAAATTAATGATAACAATCAAAATTATTATAAGAATCAATTTATGAACGAAATTCATGAAGAACTTAACCGAACACCGGGAATATATACCGGAAAAACCCTAAACTGATCAGGGTATAAATCAATAAGAAATTATTGATAAGACTCAAATTAATTATGAAAGCTCAAGAATTCAATAGAATTTCGAATGAGCATAATTTAATCGTCTTCATGAAATTATTATAAACCATGAAATAAGTCTTTTTAAGGCTATTTAATAAAATAAAACCTTAAGGTTCAGAGAAATCAATCGAAAGCACGATAAAACTTAAAGAGTCGGTATTAATATGCCAAATCGGGTAATTTGATTAGTCTTCTCCCAACCACCACAATGGACCACTCATATAGGCACCGAACAGCCATTTGCTGCCATTTTTACAGAACCAAACCGTGTTTCTCTCTCTCTCTTTAGAACCCCAAAATTCTCTCTTTATTTTTCAAATCCTTAAGCTTTAATCCTTCTTTCCCAACCATTCCAACCCTCAAATAATTTTTCTAAGACTATAAAAAGGTAGCATTCATCATTCTCTTCATTTTTAATGGAGTATAATGTTTTTTAGATTTATTTTGGACTTATTTCATGAAGAACCCTAATTTTTGTTCTTCATTTTCTTCATGACTTTTGAGCCACCAAATGCTCTCAAGCCATGAATGAAATATGCTTAGAAATGTGTTCTAAGGTTGTATTTAAATTTTTGTAATTTTTTGGAGCATGTTTAATATTTTTTTATTTTTGTTATAATACTTTTCATAGAATATAAAGCATGCTTTTGTGAATATTATTTCATATTATTGCTTGTTGATGTGTTAGGAGCATGTAGAATAAATATGGGAATTTTTGGAATTTTCTTGTATTTATCGTTCAAAGCATGATATGAACATCATATATTAATCTTGAAATTATTGAAACACTACTCCTATTTTTCATAAAAGGGCAGAATTTATTTAAGTATTTTTAAGACATTGTTTGATTTTATTTGTTGAGAAATAGTTGAGATATAGTGTTTAATATATGATATGAACATCATATATTAATTTTGAAATTTTTGAGGCACTACTCCTATTTTTATGAAAAGGCCGAAACTATGTATAAATATTTTAAAATTTATTTTATTTTTATTTATTGAAAATAATATAATATGTGATGCTTAGAAATAATATGAACCAAATATGCATTGTTGGGAATTTATTGAACACATATACAATATATGTGTGAGGAAAAAAAGAATTCCAAGCATTTAGTTCATATTATAAATATTTAGTTGAGGTTTAAAGTTAATATTACATGTTTATTGCATATTATAAACATATGGTGAAGTGAATGGAATTTATTGAATATATATTTATATATATATATATTATAATTACCGAAACATATATATAGTGATAAGCATATGTTTTAATTTTAATGTATGATATGAGATGATATTTCATGTTTAGTATATGATATAAGCATGATATGATTTTTGTGGAATTTATTGAACACCAATGTTCAATAAATCATAATTATCGAAAATAAAAGCTTATATTAACTCATGATTAAATTTTTATTTGATGGTATTGAGTTGGTAATTAAATTCTAAGGTATGATAGGAGCATAACATGATTTTATTGGAATTTATTAGATACTTATGCTAATTATTGTTAATTATCAAAAATATTACAAAATGATTAAGTATGAGTTTGATTTTAATGGTAAATGAGGCTTGGAATGAATGGTATGTGATTATGATGAATGAAAGGAACACTTACGCACACATGCACAATGATTGTGTATTATGTTAGAAATTAGGTTTTTCTAATGCTTTAATATAATTTATGTTGTGTATGGTGTTGTATGGTATTATTTATGTTGTGCCAACAAACAAAACCCCAAACGTAAACAACATAGTACTTTATGTACGAGAATCCAAAAGAAATCGACCAATTTCGATAACTTAAGAAGGAATTAATGGGAATCGAAATTAGAAACGAATTAGAGTTTTCTATTAATAATAGGATACTCAAACGTGAGTTCCTAAGTTAAAGGAACCAAAAGCCGACTTACAACATTAATGCTCAACAACGATAACCTAATACGATATTAGATTGAGCATTAAGACAACTCGATACGAATAGCGATTATATAACGTACACAATCTCCGACGAGTTAAGAGAAACAAACAATGTCGAAAAGCGTAAGCTAAGATTCAAATATAAGATGTCAATCCTCATGTCTCAAGGGTCGAGTTAGTATTCACAAAGAACTCCATTCATCCC
Organism: Salvia rosmarinus; assembly: GCA_036937905.1. Classification (NCBI taxonomy): domain Eukaryota; kingdom Viridiplantae; phylum Streptophyta; class Magnoliopsida; order Lamiales; family Lamiaceae; genus Salvia; species Salvia rosmarinus. The sequence continues at coordinate 39,575,792 of CM072821.1, read as the reverse complement.
TAAGTATTTACTTACGCGATGGTATGAGATATCTCGAATCATAGGTCAAGATCTCCTTTCATTCGTCGTGTGAATATGACAAGTCGTCAAGCATAACCTACTAGGACGTAACTATAATTGTTAAGTCTAGTTAGTGACTTGAGAATATCCTAATATACCAATCATAACTTGAATACGAACAATCAATAACGTAATAACGTTTAGAAGAACACTAAGGCTAGAGTCGAAGATAGACTCGGAGTATACGACTCATAAGTTGAGGTTCATCTATGAATGATGAAGTAAAATAGTTTAGGAATTTGGGAACCTAAGAAAATAGAAATTATCTTAATATCATCACATGAAATCATAAAGAAACCCTAATTAGGAACTTTAAGTCGTAAAATATAAACGACCATCGATCGATTGACAGAATCTAAGAAAGGCAATTTTCTTATGAAGGGTTTGATCGTACCTAGTTGGCGAGGAAGGACAATCATACCTGCTCACTTAGAACTACTAGCTTCGGATTAGCAGGTGGGCTCTCTTGAAACAAAAATGACATGCATGTCTATCTCAAAGCATGATTTACAAAAGCTTTATGAAATATTATTGTATAAACTATTATTGACTGCCAAATGTTTACGTTTTGTTGTGATCCTATTTGCGATTGGTATATCCAATGTGGTGTATGAATGTGTTGGTCCACCAACGTTAAAAAAGGGTAACGATCGGATCCGACTTAGTTGAGGACTAACTCGGATTGTGTACACGTGTGACTGTGTGTTAAGGTTAGCTTCCTCGACCGATCACGGCGATTATGTGTAGGTGGCCACCTCCATAGTGCGCGAATAAATAAATGAATGAATGATCAGATATGGAACAACGTGGATGAAATAGTTCGGCCATACACTTTTGGAAAAATGATAAAATATTTGATAGGCATGAGTCTTTTCAACTAAAATCCTCTTGCGCTATTGTGGGCAGTTCAATAACTTTACAAAGAAAATGTTTTCTGCAATGAGTCCACTGAGTACTTTTGTACTAAGCCTTGCATCTCGTTTTTGATGTGCAGGTTGAGCAGGGATTGACGATGAGGGCGATGTGGTGTAGAGTGGCAAGTATTTTGTTGCTTTAATAGAAAGGTTTATAGAACCTTGGGCATGTATCGTCATACGCATGTCCACACGTTTATTGCTGCCTAACTTTGTTATTATTTTGGTGTCTTGATTATAGTTGTGTTTCATTATCGTATTGAACTTGAGGCTCGTTCTTTAAATTGCGCCCTGATTGGGTTATGTTTTGATGTTGAACATTTTGACTAGTCCTTCTGTTATTTGGGTCTGTATTGAAACAACTTATTCCTTTCAGTCCATACATTTATTCGTAGTTTAATGGCTAATTATATTAATTAGTTATATATATATCCGCTGCATTGTTATACCATTGACGATCCTTATAATCCATACTTCTTTGAGAAGTCGGGTCATCACAAGAAGTCAGTGGCACCGGTCATTTGAAAAGCAACGCATGACAAGCGTTCTTGAGAGGTGTAGTGAACCAAATTGAAGATTCGCTCTTGTGTGTGAATCCATAGTTCCGCATCCACGGGATTCCCAGTCCCGTTGAAGGTTGGCAGATTCTGTCTGAGGAATAGTTCCTCAATCCTTCTTGCCGACGGTGGTGGTTGTAGAGTGTCCTCTCTTTCGGGTATTACCTCACTGTTTCTCGACGGCATTCTATCTTTCATAAATATAGATAATCAAATATCTTCTTATACCATCCGTCAGGATCATAAATATCTTAGCATGGTATGTATATATGATCATAAGCATAAATATAGCACGTCATCGAACACCACATATCACAACCTTAAAAACTAAAGCTCTCGGGGAGCTATCATCATATCAAATCAAATGTCTCTACGAAGACTTTCATCATCGCTTTTAAGATCCATAAAAGGTCAGGTACGGAGTATGATGCTCCAAAAATTAACATCAGCATCACTCAGTGTACCTAGTCACGGTGCATACAAAAATCTAAATGCTACCGTGGTCATCAGAATAAGGGTTCATGTCGGAACGACTCATCGTTTCCGCAGGCATCAAAAGATATACAAGGGTATATAGACAAACAATATCTTGTCCTAATAACTAGATCCATAATCTCCAGGGGTGTGGACAGTGCTTAGCGTGTCGGAGTCAGCACCGGGAGTATGGGTACTATCTACTCCCTTTATCTCATCGTCAGCAGGCAGGTCCTCCTTAGGATCCTCCTCTGGGTCTTCCTTTGAATCCTCCTCCTCTTCGACCTCAGCATCGAATGTGTGAGCCACGGGCTCTCGTACTCTAATGACCCTAGCTTCTTCCATAGAAGCTAGATCTCGGCGGATCTCGGCCAAGACCTCCTCAAAAGCAGTGGCTGGGAACGGAGCAGTAGGCAGATGGGCACAGGCTCCTCTCACGGTGCCTGCAGCTAGGCCACATGGATCTTCTATCTCCACAGAATCATGGTACAAAGGTGCATGCGGGGGTGGAAGCGGTTGAGCTAGGGAAGCGCCGGTAGGTAGAGATGGATGCCAACATAAAATGATGGGTGGCAATGGTCTGGGCTGTTAATGACGGGGCTCGAATCCTACTAGCGGTAGGACCAAAAAAGTGATTTGTCGAGGACGGGAAGGTCCAGCCTCGAATATGTTCCTGCCATAGCCAGGCAAGAATAAGGGTCCATTAGATGCCAAACGAGGCACTTTCGGGTGAAGCCACTCGGGAATCTCATCGCGCCAGGTGTATTCCCGTTCGGGGAGATACGGTCCACATGGTGTAGCTCCGTATACCATGAATACGTAGCTCAGGTGACTGACGAAATGAGGCAAGTCCATCTCAAGATCGAAGCTCTCTCGACATCGATAAATATAATCTGCCGATATCTCACGGGCATATCCCTGCCAGTCGGATGGCAGTCTCATGATCAGTCGAAGCACACCGTCATAATGTGACATACCACGAGCATGTGCAGCAGTCCAATGACATATAAAATGAGCAAGGAACTCGTCGATGTCGTCTACTCAGCACATCTGGTAGGAGCGGTAGGAGCGTACCACCTCCTCGGTTGTGACTCTAGAAGATAAAGGGAGCCTAGTCGTAAACATCTTATATTCCTAAGTTCTTATGAAACTACTTTCATTGTTTGGTCTCTAGGAAGAGACTGCATGGTTCCTTATAACAGAATAAATGTTCGATGTCTAGCCTTCGGGTAAAGACTAAGTGGTCACCTTATCTTATAGGGTTCTGGATTATGATCACACTATTTTTTCTGACACGAAAACGTGCAAGTAGATAGGTAAGTCGAGTATCGTAACCACATGGATTGTAACGCAAAAATACAGAAGCTAACTCAATAATCCTTCATCATTATCCAAGTGACATATTTGGTTTTGAAAAGGTTTTGGGACTTCGAATATTAAATTCAAAGTGAAGAACAAAATAAAGCAATAAAGATAATAACAATACTCAAAGAGATAATAAGACTGAAAGACTAACCCTAGGGATGTATTAATCCTACCCACATCATATGTTTATCCTGCTTCCTATTAACCAATTTTAATCCAGACAAGATGGAAGATCACATATGTAGCCAATAATTTCAGTTACGACAATTGTGGCAGTAGATTACTAATTTCCCTAATACTGTTACGTCTCAAGGTGAAAATTAGCAACTCCAAAAAGATCACAAAGAATATGCTTCCTACGAATGTTCCTATCTCAGTTACGACTCAATGCTTATCCGTATTGTGCATTCAAGATCGATTGACAATTAAAACTATTAAGTATTTAACTGGCAACTATGTATGTATCAAGATTGATCAGAAATTAACACATAAGTTTTAGCACCAGAATCACAAATCAATGCACGAAGGTAAATAGTAATAGCAGAATCACCACACTTAGGATAAAATCATACAAACACTAGGATTAGAATGGAAAATTAGCTAGACATAATAATTGAAATAAAATATGAATTAAACATAGAAATAAGAATTAAATTGATTAAACCCGTAATATAGCGTCGGAAGAACAATGGTTGGGTTCGTATCCAAACCCAAGAAGAAAACGGGAAAATAATGAATTCCTTCAGATGAAACTTCTCCAAAGCGATTACAATGCGTAGAACAAGGAAAAACTAAAGCCTAGATGAATATAAATCAAAGCTAGAATGAAAGAAAGTGAAAATATGTTGAAAACTGAAAAAAAACGTGTAAAAATAGTGATGTTCCGTGTTGGAGGCGCATGGGCAAGCCTAGGGGTATATATAGGCGCAGGGCTGAATCCTAATTCGCGCCCAGCCGACCGGCCGCAAGCTCGGTTGCTAGCTCTGCCCGAAATGTTCTGGGCACTTTCTTGCGGCCACCCTCGCGGCTGCGAGGGTGGTCGCGAGCTCCTGTGCAGAATGCGCGACTTCGCTGTTTCGCTCCGTTCTCTCGTGTCCGAACTCTGAATTACGATCCGTTTGCGCCTATGGACTCCTATCGAGATACTCTTTAACATTGTAAACTTTTAACATCCATACTTGTCATATCCATTTCATCATCTTTGGTTACATCTTTGCCTTGTGCATCGATTATCACCTGAAAAGCCTACAAAACACCAAAGAGGAACCCCAAGAGCAGTATCTTCTAGAAATGGCTACAAGCATAAATATCGACTATATATATATAGTTAAACTGATCTAAAATCATCTAAATAAATCATGAATAAACGGGTAAAAGTGCATTTATCACACCCCCAAACTTGAAGCATTGTTTGTCCTCAAACAAAACAGAAGAAACGAAAGACAACAAAACGACAGGGAATGAGTCGAACGACAACAACAATAAGACTCAGAGCAATGAGCAACAAAAGATTCATCTCAAAGGAAACAAATCACAACATCTTCCGTTCAACTCCACATATCATAAAAACCATAAGCACAAGCCTTCTCAAACTTAAATCCCCACGGTATGGATATATATATAAGAATCTCAAACACTCAAGTGTATCAATGAAGATGTGTATACTCTCAAAGTTTAAAAACACACGGAATCTACCATAAGCTTGCAAATCGTCTAATTCTCCATTGATCAAATATGTGCTCAAGAACCAAGATCAAAAAGGTCTTTATAACAGGTTATAATGTAAGCTCTTTGGTAAGGTGGGATATATTTAGGCTAAGTGACTCATAATCCCATAATGAAAACACCATAAATATCATAAGACACAATTCCCAACTTTTCACAATTCATTTCAATTTTCCATACCAAGAAGTCATTTTTCTTTTAAGAACATCGCACTTATAAGTGATATACTCATCTCAAAGCACTAACTACTTACCCATTTATGTTCTTTTCGCACACTAGCGTCAACTTCTTCTTTTTCTTTTCTTTTCATTTTTTTTTCTTTTTTTATTTATTTATTTGAACTTATATGGGTAAGCAACTATTTTTAATTATCACTTTTCATCATCTATTTTCTTTTTCTTTTTTTTTTCTTTTTTTCAACCCTCAATTCAAGCAACCAAATATCACACCAACTACATAACCCAACCCACGGCTTCATGAAAGAATAAGGTAGGCTCAAACGGGCTCATCAAAGGATAATATGAATAACAGGTTAGTGTTTGGATAGTATATAGGCTAAGAAAAAAATGCATAAATCATCTCCCAATTCTTAAGCACATCAATGCAACCTCGAAAAAGATCCAGAGCAAGTTCTAGAGATACCATGCTATTTCAAACTATTCACATAGAAAGAAACAAGACTGAAAAGATATGACAGTCAAAAGCTCAAGTCTCACAGGTTTCAAACATGTGATCAAGTTCTCAAACACTCAATACTCACAATAATCATAACATGCTTCGTCTCACAAAATCAGTTGCAATCGATTTTCTAATAAAAATAATTCTCATCATCGGCTGCTCGTCATTCAACTCAACCCAAAACAGACACAAAAAAACACAAGATAAACAAAACAAAAACGAACAAAACGAAAACAAAAGCAAAAAAAAAAAAGATTGGGTTACCTCCCAACAAGTGCTTAATTTAATGTCTTTAGCTAGACCATTTCATACCTCGATCAATCGATCAATCTGGCGTATTGGCAGCCGACTTCTTCCCAAACCTGTGCTTGCTCCTATACTTAGCATTTACTGCAGACCACCACTGAGTGTGGAAGTGGCCTCCCCCAAACTTGAATGAATCACTCGGGGTTCCATACCGAGTCCATCTCTTCTTTGTAGCATGCTCGTCAAATGGTCGGTTGATATTCAAGCTCGAGATTGGTCTAGTTGTGACAGTGGGGATGGAATAACACTCCTCCTTCTTTTGGATATTGTGTTCCTTGATGGCATCATATATTGAAATTTCTAGCTCCTCATCGTTGACACGAAAAGTGAGATTACCTTCCTGCACATCAATTAAAGCACGACCAGTGGCTAGAAAAGGTCTACCCAAGATTAGTGGTTGATTCTTGAATTCAGGTATGTCTAAGATAACAAAATGTCACACCCCAATTCCCGAGGGAAGGCACGGATGCCGGGGTATGATTAGGGGTGGGGGTTAAGAAGCGGGGAAGAAGGGGAGGGGGAAATACATATAACATACATGATAAGAAGATGTGACCATGACATCGGACATCATCTCCTCTATAACTAGGACATATCCTGAAGGGAAGGGGTGTACAAACAATCCACCAACAGAATAATATCGATACCATAACCTCAGAAAACATGATCTTGGTTTATAACAAGTAATGCAAGGAAGCAAAATAGCATTACACCCTGTTGACTAGACCGGTCAACCACATAGCATGCTCATATCGAGACTCACAGCATAATAACATAACAAATCATGTTCCCAATCGAGAGAGCAAAATAAGGGACGAGAATACATCAATATCGAGTACGATATAACACAACATCGCGGACGCATAGCATGAAGAACCCATGCTCCACCCCTCAACGTCGCCCGTCCAGCCCTCCTCCATCTGTGAAAAGATTTGAAAAAGAGTTTGGGGTGAGTACTAGCGCACTCGGTGGGGTTTTATCATAAATCAAAAGAATCATGATGTCGTGTTCGAGCACTTACCTTAGAAGGTTTTAAAGCGTAAATCCACTTCTAAGTAAGCAAAATAGATTTTCATTTTTCGATACCGATCCGTTATTCTTATTACTCCCATCATAGAACCAAGAACCATGGCTCGAACGTATCCCGCCAGCCCATCACATCTCAATCATTCGGCCGGAACATATCGGTCGACCCATGCGGGCGTATCCAAATAGGCTAACTCGGTGTGGACTTGATTGTCAATCCCCATCGAACCATAACCACCTCATTACCATTTCCGTGTGGACTTAGGGGTCTATCCCCGGACACGTGTTCGGGGTCTATCCTTACGATCAATACTCGAGATGGTGATCAACCCACCGAATAGAGATCCGTGCATAACCATGATAGAACCATATCTTGGATCGGAGAGCGAATAACTTCATCGAAACATTTTACGGCGCACATGTTTTATTTTGAAATATCAGAGTAAATAACTCAAAATAAGCATATATAACCCAACCTGAACAGACGAAAACGTCAACCGGGAGATATCTACGGATCCGATGACTTCACCGATCGCACTAGTGGGTACCTGGTAACAAGATGGAACAAATTTTTGGGTTACATCCCACAAAGCAAAGCAACAATGTGATCCAAACGAAGATCGTAGCAAAACTAGGGTTTTCGACTTTCTGAACCCATATTTGGCACTCTCCGGGTTTTCAAATCAACTCGATGCAGAAGGAAAATATATTCAGGGCATCAAGACCTATAATAGGGTACTTTCAAAATATGCATGCATGCAAGTTGACTCAAATCTTAACAGCGAAGAAGCTTCAAAAATCGATGCCTATCCTCAGATCTAGGATAAACCATCCAAAATCGATGCATAAAAATGGAAACATAAGCAATATGCCTAACGACGAACATGGAATGACAATCTACATTGAAAATGGATAACCTGGGTATGTACTTCCTTTAGAAAACTTGAAGCAACGGAAAATATCCCGACATGCAGAAACGCGAAAAACAGAAAAATGGAATCGGTACTTTAGTAGAATGCATAGCCCGGAACTCAAAACCTAAAGGACCCATAGCCAAAAGGTGGCTCGTCGGCCACCAATCGGCAGCCAACAAGCTCACGGCGGCGTGAGTGGGGGCGGCGGCGGTCTTGGCCAAATCGGCCGGCCTCCGGCCGTTTTACCGCCTCGTCCCTTTAGAATCCCGAGTTCTATGCTATATGATCTACTAAAAGGCAGAATCAAAACAAGAAAAGGACAAAAAGCAAAACAGGGCTGCTGGGAGAGGTTGATCGGCGGTGGTGGCTTGGCGGCCTTGATGGCGCCGGCCACCGAGCTTCCCGCTCGATCCCAATCCTCCAGTGCTTCCGCGGCGTGCACTGGAGCTGCTCGGCTCTTCCGTAAACACGGATAGACGAAGAAATGAGCGTCTAAAATGAAGGCCCTAGCCTCCTATTTATAGGAAAGAGGGGTCACAGTTTCTTCTTGCAAGCGGCCCTTTTCGAAAACACAAAAGCACGCAACTTTTGCAAACGGACTCAAATTTAGCAAACTTGGTACCCATGGACTCGAAATAAAATACCGGACACAACGACTATAAACAAGATATGCTTTTAAAGACCAATGATAAGTCCGGTTTTCGATAACTTCCGGACCGCCAAACCTTCATGGGTGGTGAAAACACGCATACTTAGTGTCATGAATTAGTCATAAGACACTCTTCACAACGCCCGAGGTTTCATGACGGTCGCATCACCGAAACAAAAGTCAACCTTTGACCTTTTCTCGAAAAAGCGTGCCATGCAAAATGAGCTTAGAAAAGGCGGGTATTACATCCTCCTCCTTAGAAAAATTTAGTCCCGAAATTTCAAACACGTGGAGAAAACAACTCGAGTCTTGAGCCACGAACTTGTCTTCCAACTCCCACGTAACTTCCTCCTCTCGTGGTGATTCCACAACACCTTCACCGACGGAATCGCTTGTTCCTCAATTCCTTGACTTCTCGTTCCAAGATAGCCACCGGTCTCTCCTCGTAAATCGGATCTGAGCAAGAACCACTTGGTCATGCTTGATCACGTGTTTTGGGTCGAACACGTACTTTCTCGGTGAGAAGCGTGAAACACGTCGTGAACATCTCCGATCTTGGCGGCAAAGCTAACCTATAGGCAGCGGGGCCTATTCTCTCAAGAACTTGAAGGTCCAGCGAACCTCGGTCGTAACTTACCTCGTTTCCCAAAGCGAGCGACTCTCTCGTCGGGAAACCTTAGGAAAACGCGATCTCGATCATGAATCGAAGATCCGTGCGGCGCTTGTCCGCATAGGACTTACGCTATCTGAGCTTCCTTGATCCTTCGGCAGTCGGTTGATAACCTCGACCGTCTGTTGAGCCATCTCTCGTCCTAACATCTTCCTCTCGCCCGCCGTCCCAATAAAGTGGTGATCGACACTTCCTTCCGTCATGGCTTCATAGGGAGCCATTCTATGGTGGCACGATAAGCTGTTTTATAGGCAAACTCCACCAAAGGTAGTATCTCTTCCCAATTTCCTCCTCTATCGGCCACGCATTTGCTTTCATGACATGTCTTCCAAAACCTTAATCGTCCTTTCAGGTGACCGTCCGTTTGAGGATGGAATGTTGTACTAAGATTGACTTGGTCCCCATGGCTTCTTGCAGACTCATCAAAACCTTGATGTGAACCTTGGGTCACGATCGGCGTGTCGATCTGGCACACCATGTAACCGTCGATCTCTCTAACGTAAAGTCGAGCAAGCTTATCCAACCCGTCGTCATCCGAATCGGTGAAATGAGTGACTTTGTCGGTCTATCGACGACAACCCATATAGCGGTGTTTCCTCTCGTGACCTTGGAAAACTCACCACAAAATCCATACCGATATGATCCCATTTCCACTGGGATTGGTAGTGGTTGCAACAAACCCGACGGACGTTGGTGTCTGACTTTCACTGGCGACAAGCGAAACAACGTTCCACAAGCGCTGACTACATCCTTTTCATCCCTTCCCACCAAAAGTTCCTTTTAAGGTCTCAGTACATTTGGTGCTTCTGGATGAGTGTATCACGGTGCCTCATGAGCTTCACTCATGATTTTATCTCTCAATTCCTATTGAGTGGCACACATAACCTTCCTCGGAATAGTAGCTCGTTGTCTTTAAACTCATGAAACCCTTGCTATCTTCTAGCCTTGCTTTCAAGCGCATCTTCTCCGAATTCGTCTCGCCATTGCGCTCAAGATGGCTTCAGTCAGTCGGTTCAAATTGTCAGTGCGATGAATCCTTACACCGATTCCGGCGTGTGAATCACTTCGGTGAGCTTCTCGAAATCTCAAATAAGCTCTTTCTCTTGCGTGAGAAGATATCCCAACTTCGCTCGACTTGCGGTCGAGGGCATCTGCTACGACATTGGCTTTCCGGGTGATAGCGATAGAGCAATCATAATCCTTCACCAACTCTAGCCATCTCCTTTGCCTCATGTTCAACTCCTTTTGTTCAAAGAAGTACTTGAGGCTCTTGTGATCCGTGAAGATCTCACACTTAACTCCATAGAGATAGTGCCTCCAAATCTTCAACGCATGAGCATTGCTGCTAACTCGGATCGTGAGTTGGGTAGTTTAACTCGTGCGGTTTCAAGCGGCGAGGCGCGTAGCTATAACCTTCCCGTTCTGCATAAGAACGCAACCTAAACCAAGCTTGGATGCATCGGTGTAGACCACAAACCCATCGTTCCCTTCCGGCACGGCTAACACTGGAGCGGTTGTTAGCTTCTTCTTGACTCTTGAAACTACTTCACAAGCTTCGGACCATGAAAACTTGATCCCTTTCACGAGCTGTTGCGTCATCGGCCTTGCCAACTTCAAAACCCTTCATGAAGCGTCTATAATATCACCCAAGCCTGAAAGCTTGAACCTCATTGGCATTAGTCGGAACCTTCCGATTACTTCTGCTTCAACCTTCATGGGGTCGACTTTGATTCCTTCTGCGGAACACGATGTGTCGAGGAACGTACTTCTTTGAGCCAAATTCGCACTTACTATACTTGCATACAACCTCTCCGCTCGTAACGTTTCGAGCAGTGCGGAGGTGTTCTCTATGCAACTCGCATTCTTGGAATAGATGAGAATATCATCGATAATAACCAAGAAGAAACTATCCGAATCGATGGAAAACTCGATTCATCGGATCAATGAAGGCTAACTGGCGCATTGGTCAAACCAAGCGGCATCACGATGAACTCGTATCGCCCATACCTCGTTACGAACACGGTCTTATAGCGTCCTCCTTCACGATCTTCAGCGATGGTAGCGACCTCCGTCGATCTTAGAAGACACTCGCTCCTTTGAGTGGTCAAGCAGATCGTCGATCCTGGAAGAGGATATCATTCTTGATCGTTAGCTTATTCGACTCTCTGTAGTCAATGCACATCCGCATTGACCCGTCCTTCTTCTTGACGAGCAGCTGGCGCTCTCCACGGCGACCGCTGGGTCGGATAAAACCTAGATCAACGGCTCCTACAATCTGCGCTTTCGGTTCTTGCAATTCCTTAGGTGCCATTACGTATGGTGCCTTTGATCTGGTGTTGCTCACGGTTCCAAATCAATAGTGAATTCCACTTGTCTATCGGTGATAAACTGGCAAGTCTTGGGAAACATGTCCGGATATTCACACACCACCGCTCCTCTTGCAACTGTTTGCGCTTCATCGTGTGCCTGTCGAACTCACCAAGAAAGTTTGTGACTTCCTCTGATCATCCTCACCGCCTTTAGTGCTAAGATCATTGGCACGCAAACACCCATCCTTATGCCGTGGAAACAAACTTCCACTCCTTCGTACATTCGAAAAGCAACTTCTCTCGAGAAAGCGTATAGTTGCCATGTGCTTTTCAACCAATCCATGCCAAAGATGACATCGAAATCTTCCATTCCGATGACATGAAAATTGACAAGGACCTTCTGCTCACAGATTTCTACCTCCTGGTTCGGGCAAATCTCTTTTGCCTTTAGCACTTCCGCTGACGGGATGCTAATTTCCGGTACTCTGTGATTTCTTGGGTACCAAACCCAACCTCTCACACGCGATTCTCGAAGCGAAAGAATGTGAGGCTCTCAGTATCAAACAAAGCAGCGGGTATATCACTCATATGGATTATACTGCAGATTTCAGGGAGCTTGAGTCTGCTGCTGGCGATTCAGCGTACACCCTACTTGCTGCGGTGGCCTTTGGTTTGTTGGCCTAGGGTGACCTCCTGCTCCGTTGTTTGTCCTCGGCGAGCTTGATTACGCCTCGGCGGAGTTGGATCTTTGCCTTCTTGGCGGTACCTTCTTCAGCCCTCTAACGGACAATCTCGGCGTAATGTCCGGACTTCTTACAACGATAACACTCGGTGCTACCTTGCACTTTCGCCGAAATGATTCATTTGGCATTTACGGCACCAAGGTTTTTCCATACCGCCGCATGGGTTGGAAATTCCTTCACCAAGGTTGCCTTTCTCTCTTGAATGCCTTGATTTCTTGGAATCATCTTTGGACCGCTCTGGTTCCTTGGAACACTGATTGCCTTTCCTCGATCATCCCATTTCCTCTTACCTCTTCCTCAGTCAATTTGGCTGTTGGGTGCATCGTTCTCTCTGGGCAACATTGACTCAATGTTTAATGCCGGTTCGAGGACTACGTATCGTCGGATCTCCCGGTGACGAGCAAAATTCGATTTACGGTGGGTCCTCTCTCGAACACATGCGCCCTAGCGACCTCGATGCCAACCAGTGCGTAGCATAACGTGATGATTTATTGAGCGGCGATCGTACTCGATGACCGTCCTTCTCCCTTGGCGAAGATTCGAACTTGTTTTCCCTTCTGCTGTAAGCGCCAGCACGTATTTTTCCATGAGTTCTTCCTTGAAATCTTCCCACGTATACCTTCCCCATTGTCACGGTGTTAGGGTCCTCCTCACAGTTCCGCCAAAATCAGCCTCATCGGTTGGTCGAAAGATCGCGCAATTCGGCTTTTACGCTTCTTCGCGGCCGATGTATTGAAGATCCTTTCGGTGGATCGTATCCAGGTTCTCGATGTCGATCGGTTCGCGAGACCGTCGAGCGTGGGGGATTCTTCTGCGAAAACTCGATCGCATGCCGCCGAACCAAAGGTGGTTCTTGGGCTTCTTCCACGTTATTGTTTCTCGGTTCCTTGTTCTCGGCATTACGTACCGGCGTTTGAAACATTAAAACGCTTTCGCATAGATAACCGGGTATCATCGCATAATATATATCATCACCCATATCACATATCACATATAACATCATATCATGCGCACGATCACATATAATCATGCAATCCATAAAAAGTGTAAGTATGGGGTGGCGAGTATAATCACTAAGAATATGCTTCCTCTGAATGTCCTATCTCGATTCACGACTCGAGGCTTATTATCATGCATTGAATCGATTGACAATTAATACGATTCGTAATTAACTAGCAACTAGATATGCATCAAGATTTATTAGAAATCAACACATATAAATAAGCTCATTTATACATTTAAACCACGGATGGACTTTGTCCATTTTCCTCTTCTTTCAGCGTGCTAAATCGGCGTTTAATGCCACGAAGGTACCTATACTTTGATTGAAGACCCTTTATGCTCAACACTCATAGTGAACTTAACATTTTTCTTTTCTTTTCTTTTCTAGAGCTTATAGGGTTTAACTTTTACAACAAAGGTACTATTCTTCACCACGGATGTATTTTTCTAAAAGAAACTTTTCTCGTCATCATTTACGTCAAAATTTCACCTTTTGATTCCCATATCCATCCTCACCTCCTATCATCCGGTTAATCGAAAGAAAAAGTCTCATAAAAGGCTCAAAGAGGCAACAAATGGTATATAACATCGGGTTAGTGTTTGGGTGAATATGTGGTTAACAAAGATGGCCTTTTATCCTTTCCAAATTGAAACACATATTGCATTACGATATCACACAATTAAAAGCGTATACGATCGTGCACTATCATTAAATTTCACACAAATTTTCTATCGTCATTGGCCACATGGATTAACACACTTCACTTAACTCGTTGATCGGCGGACACAAAGCGAAAAGAAAAACTGAAACACGACGACGAAACAACCTGAAGCGAAAAACAAAAACCAAACAAGAAAGCAAAACAAAAGCGTTGGGTTACCTCAAACAAGTGCTTACTTTAGCGTCTTTAGCTAGACCATCACTAACCTCGTCAATCGGCATTTAGTAGTAATGACATCTCCGACTTGTGAACCTCTAAACTTAGCATTCGGGATGACCACCTGGTATAGGTGGCCCCAAGCAAATGATACACTCGGGTTCCATGCGGTCCACTTCTTCCTTCTCACGGCCTCTTGATCGGTCAGTACCTCTAAGCAGCGGCGTGGCGGCAGCAGAGTCGTGATCGAGCAACAATCTTGGCTTTCCAGCGTCGTGTTGCTTGATGGCGTCGTATGCCATTTTGAGCTCCTCATCGTTAACACGAAGCGTGAGGTTTCCTTCACACACATCAATCAGCATACGACATTGCTAGAAAAGGTCTACCAAGGATTGGTTGTTGTTTGAATTCCGGAATATCAAGAATAACAAAGAAACATTAGAAAATTTATCTCAACTTTACGGAATACGCTTCGTCCTCCTCGCGTGCGAATGGCGAAGCATTGACTCTTGGGTTCACCTCGGTATTACGACTCAAGTGATTTATCTTACGCGGTATGAGCAGTTCGATTCGATAATGTCTTGAGACTTTGCTTCCTCGGCTCTTGGATCGGTCACGAGTATTGAAGCTTCTTGAAGGTTGTTGGAAATTTGAATGACTCCTACGATTGATGTGGCTCACATATCATCGCATAATATATACATCATCACCCGTGGTTTTAGCATATCACATATCACATATAATTGGTCACTCCTCACAAACTGCTCTCCTTGGACCATCTTGATCGGGGCGGTATACATGTGGTTGAGAGGTCTTTCCTGCGGGCGGGGACAATGATTCCCATGTTCATCGTTATGCATTTCACATAACATTATCATCACACATCACATAGATCATATATCATCATGGCATAGCTCATATCACATATAAGCATCAAACATAAACATCTCCGCCATAGACAAAAGTAGATCGAATATTCAAAGGTCCATGAAGGATCACAAAATACAAGATCAAGGTATATCACATATAAGCATCAAACATAAACATCTGTCATAGGCGGCGTTAGTATCGATAATATTCGGTGTCCATGAAGGACTATCAAAATACAAGATCAGGTATGTCGATCAAAAGGTCGAGATATGAGCAAAAGAATTTGACTCGATTCTTGTCGAAAGATGCCGCTCATCCATGCTTCTAGCGAGACTCTGCTTGTTGTCACTGTACACACCGACTACCTAGATCTCTGTCCTCCATATCCGTCCACTACTCTCCGTTCGTCCCAGCGGTTCCATTCTGCCTCTCCTCATCCTCTCTTTCCCTTCCTATCAGGGCTTGAGTTCGAGCCGCCTGCCTCGAAAAGCGATCCTGCATGGAAGCAAGCCTCGTGGGTATGATCTCGTCAAAGCTGCGCTCGATTGCACAGTATCGGTGAAAGCCGTGCCTGAGTCCTGTCTCTGGCGCTTGCCCTTCCTCAACATGCCCGACCTCATCAGTAGTCATCGGCTATCTGGATCACCGGGTCCTCTGAGTCCTCACTGTCCTCTTCATTCTCGTCCGGGTATTCCTCCTCCTCGGAGTCTCCTTCCCTGGATGCCAACCTGATACGGATCGATGGCCTGAAAATTCTGATCATGGGCCTCTTCCCTACCACTGTCGGATGGACAATCTCTCTCGCCCGGGAGGTTCCTGCCTCAAAATCGTTCCGGGTCCTTCGGAAGGTAAGGATCATCGATGGAGGTGTAGTGACTGGTGTATCTTGATGCACTGGTGATCGTCTGAGCGATGGATGCTCTCCCAAAGGCTCTTCGGGAACATCATCCCTATCATCAATCTGGATCGGTCCTCGAACATGCCTTGCTATCACATCCTCCTCAGATGGTATACCTCGATGATCGGTCCACTGTCTCCATACTCGAGCGGCGAACTCGGTGAAATCTAAGGTAAGGTGCACGGTGATAGGATCCGTCCCGAACATCACGTATCCTTGCTTTCTGCCCACGGCCGCCAACTGTTGGTAACCTCTCTGTAACCGATAGTAAGCCTCATATTCGATACTTTCCCACCGCCTCGGATCTTTATCCACAATCCAACAAATCCCCGAAATACTCCCAGCGGCTCATGGACATTCTCGTACATTCCACGAACTTACGGATCGCTCATCCATCCGTGGGATCTTAACCAACGTTATGCGGGCCATTTGAATATCCATAAACCTACATGTTAGTTTATCAACATAACAACAAATATTCACGTTTCTTTTTACGCCCGATCGTACGGGTAATCATGTCTCAAACATATGTTCATTTCAACACATATCAATATCAATATCAATATCGATATTTATCATAATAATCACGTAAGCAAATATAGGATTCACTTACAGATACTCGTTTATCAAAATAAACAAGATTTTCAATCAACAATACATTGCTATGTAAACACATAGACTTACATCAACCATACATGATCACATTAATCACATCATATCATATAAGCGATTTTCACATCACAGTCGCGTAGGCCCTTCTGTCCCATCGACAAATCATTTCCACATCCACATCAACACCCAACCATACCACATCCATCTCACCTCAACATCCACATCACGTTTACATCACATAAACTCTTACCAGGCCAAAACACATGAAACTAAGATCACATCAAGCATCACGTAACCACATAAAGCATCAACAAATAAACACATACCTCATCCCCTTTTTAAAGGAGGCGGCTGATGGTGAGTGAGGGTAGGCAGTACGATGAATCGTTTAGAAGAACAAGTTCTAAACACTCAATTTCAAGAACGTACAAGATATAAAGCAAACGAACTGCTTTGATATCAAACAATATAGACATACCCCAAAGCAAGAAAAAGCGCTCGATACCAGTCATCACACCCCAATTCTCGAGGAAGGCACGGATGCGGGGTGTGATTAGGGGTGAGGGTTAAGAAGCGGGGAAGGAGGGGGGGAATACATATAACATACATGATAAGAAGATGTGACCATGACATCGGACATCATCTCCTCTATAACTAGGACATATCCTGAAGGGGAGGGGTGCACAAACAATCCACCAACAGAATAATATCGATACCATAACCTCAGAAAACATGATCTTGGTATATAACAAGTAATGTAAGGAAGCAAAAAGCATTACACCCTGTTGACTAGACCGGTCAACCACATAGCATGCTCATATCGAGACTCACAGCATAATAACATAACAAATCTTGTTCCCAATCAGAGAGCAAAATAAGGGACAAGAATACATCAATATCAGAGTACGTATATAACACAACATCGCGGAAGCATAGCATGAAGAACCCGCAGCTCCACCCCGCCGCCTCGCCCGTCAGCCCTCCTCCATCTATGAAAAGATTTGAAAAGAGTTTGGGGTGAGTACTAGCGCTTTCACCGGGTTTTATCATAAATCGAAAAGAATCATGATGCGTGTTCGAGCACTTACCTTAGAAGGTTTTAAAACGTAAATCCACTTCTAAGTAAGCAAAATAGATTTTTCATTTTTCGATACCTGATCCGTTATTACTGTTACTCCCATCATAGAACCAAGAACCACGGCTCGGAACGTATCCCGCCAGCCCATCACATCTCATTCATTCGGCCCGGAACATATCCAGTCAGCCCATGCCCGGAACGTATCCAGCCGGCTAACTCGGTGTGGACTTGATCAAATCCCATCGAACCATAACCACCTCATTACCATTTCCGTGTGGACTTAGGGTCTATCCCCGGAACCATAACCACGTGTTCGGGTCTATCCCCTTACGATCAATACTCAAGATGGTGATCAACCCATCGAATAGAGATCCGTGCACAACCATGATAGAACCATATCTCGGATCAGAGAACAGTAATAACTTCATCAAAACATTTTACGGCGCACATGTTTTATTTTGAAATATCAGAGTAAATAACTCAAAATAAGCATATATAACCCAACCTGAACAGACGAAAACGGATCAACTTCACCGATCGAAGCTAACAGGCGGAACAAATTTTGGGGTTACATCCCACAAAGCAAAGCAACAATGTGATCCAAACGAAGATCGTAGCAAAACTAGGGTTTTCGACTTTCTGAACCCACATTTGGCACTCTCCGGGTTTTCAAATCAACTCGATGCAGAAGGGAAATATATTCAGGGCATCAAGACCTATAATAGGGTACTTTCAAAATATGCATGCATGCAAGTTGACTCAAATCTTAGCGTGAAGAAGCTTCAAAATCGATGCTATCCTCGGATCTAGGATAAACCATCCAAAATCGATGCATAAAAATGGAAACATAAACAATCGCATAACGAAGAACATGGAATGACAAACTACATTGAAAATGGATAACCGGGCATGTCTTCCTTTAGAAAACTCGAAGCAACGGAAAACATCCCGACATGCGTAAACGCGAAAAGCGAGCGGAATCGATACTTTAGTAGAATGCATGGCCGAACTCAAAGCTTAAGGACCCGTGGCAAAAGGTGGCTCGTTGGCCACCAATCGGCGACCAACAAGCTCACGGCGGCGTGAGTGGAGGCGGCGGTCTTAGCAAATCGGCGGCCTGGACGGCCGTTTTCCCAGCGTCCCTTTAGAATCCAGAGTTCTATGCTATACGATCTACTAAAGGCGGAATCAAAATAAGAAAAGAACAAAAACAGAAAAATGGGGCTGCCGGGAGAGGTTGATCGGCGGTGGTGGCTCGGCGGCGGCAAGAATGGCGCGCCAGGCGAGCCTCCCCGCTCGATCCCCACTCTCCGGCGCTTCAAGAACAGCACTGAGCTGCTCGGCTCTTCCGTAAACACGAGAGAGCGAAGAAATGAGCGTTGAAAATGAAGGCCTAGCCTCCTATTTATAGGAAGCGAGGTCTTGCAATTCTTGTAATGACACTTTTTCAGCAACGCAAAAGCTACACAACTTTTAAGCGGACTCCAAATTTAGCAAACTTGGTACCCATAGACTCGAAACAAAATACCGGACACAACGACTCTAAACAAGATATGCTTTTAAAGACCAATGAAAAGTCGATTTTTCGATAACTTCCGGTGCGAACCTTCATGGGTGGTCGAAAACACGCATACTTTGTGTCTATGAATTCGTCATAAGACACTCTTAACAACGCTGAGGTTTCGTGATCGTCGCATCACCGAAACAAAAAGTCAACCTTTTGACCTTTTTTCAAAAAACGTGTCATGCAAAACAGAAGCTTAGAAAAGACGGGGTATTACACAAAATCAGCAGGAAAGACAAAGTCCCGAATTCTTACCAACGCATCTTTAACTATTCCTTAGGATATGTGGTGACACATCGCCATCATCAATGAAATTTTAGTTGACTTCATTTCCCCGACTCAGCGGTTGAACACAGATAAGGGCATCAGATTGATGCTTGCTCCCAAATCACACAACACGTTGGGAAATATATGCTCAACAATCTCGCACTCCAATGTGAAACTTCCCGGATCTTTCTGTTTCAGTGGCATTTTCCACTGTAATATCGAGCTACATTCTTCAGAAAGGTTAATCTTTTCAAATTTCCTAACTTCTTCTTGTTTGCCAAAGCATCTTTAAGAAATTTCACGTATCCAGGCATGTTTCTGAGCACATCAAAGAGAGGTCTGTTGATGTTTACTTTTTGGAATATCTCTTTGAATCGGTCGAACTCCTCGTCATATTTCGACTTAACTAGCCGACTTGGAAAAGGTATCGGAGGAGTGTACGTTGGCAGAATCTTCTTCTAGACTGCCTCGCGGCCACCCTCGCGATCGCGAGGATGGTCGCTAGCTCGGTCGCTAGTTCTTCGGCAGAACCCTCTAGACTCTTTCTCGCGGCTGGCCTAGCGGTTGCTATTGGATTTATATACTGAAAGCAGTTTGGTTGAGCTTGTATACAATGTTTCCTGTTACCACTATTACAATCTCCTATCTGAATTGATTACTTGATTGCATATATCATGTCCCCTTATCTCATATATAAGTTAGATCATACGGTGTAGAAGATCACGAAGTGCATATGATTGGTCGAAGCTTAATGAGATATAAAAGAATCACAACCAGACAACTTGAGGACGAGTTGTTGGTATGAGGCTGCGGTATAGATAAGAAGTGACTTGACTTGGTTGCTTGTCTATCTTTGATACGTCTCGGCGTATTGATGGATCACGGTGAGATGAGTTCTTCTATCGACCGTCGTGAAGAACCTAGATCTCGGTGACTTACGATGATCTAAACCTCGATAAGGTATTAGGCGAGTATGAGTTCTTGACCATCACTTTGACTTGTTATGGGTGAGGTTATATGTTCTAACCCATATTCTCGCATCTTGGGTGGTGGCGGTGCTTGTATGTCATGCTAGTTATCTCAGACGAGTCACCGTATCCGTTTAGGATGATGGCGTCCCTTAAGGAGCTCAAAGGTTTATTGTACTAAACCCCGCGGGTTGAGTTAGCTCGACTACAATAATAAGGTTGAGTGATACTTCTTAAGGAATTAAAGATATTAATTTTTTTAAGCAGTCAGAATGCTCTAAATAATCAATGGACGTGCGATATCTTAAATACGGGGATTCGTAATGTTTAAGTGCAAGCCCGACTCAACTTCGGTAATAAAGGGATAAGTCAGCATTTATTCTCTAGTGGCATGAATGAATGTTTATAAATTAATTTATGTTCTGGGCTGAACATAAGATAATTAATTTATTTGAGGCCCATCTTTATTCCTTGCATTTGATCCCTGGGCTGGCCCATCCAGGCCCGAAGCTAGGAGGAAAATCGGCGCCCCCTCTCTCTCTATGGATATGATTTGATTCTCTTTATCCATAAGGATATTATTATATTTATGGGATATGCATGTATCATTTCCTTATGAGATTATGGTAATGCATTATAAATATAAGGTAAGAGATAAGATCAAAGCTAATCCTCAATTAACCTATCCATAATTTTCGAGAATTCCTAGTGTGCATTAGGAGATAATTTTCGAAAATTGTAGAGAAAGAGGTGATTTTCTGTAGCATTCTCCATAGATTATCCTCACTCGATATTGGAGATTGGGCAACCGGGATACAGTCCAGAAGGTCAAAGCACGAGTCTCGATCCAATCCACCTCGACAGATTCAAAGGTAAACACGAGAAAACCCCTACGTGTTGCAATTAATTGTATAGGTGCATGCTAGGCATATAATCAATGTATGGTGAATTAAACATCCAAGATAGATCCTCGGGAGAGGGTTAAAATCAGATTTCCCTACAATTGGTATTAGAGCCAGGTTCAGTATCTTGGCTCTGTTGGATTAATTCACGTTTGATTATAACGTGCGCAATCAATTAATTGTGAATCAGTCGTTCATCGTGGCTCGTTTTATTTTTGTCGGATTACATTTTTTCACCACGAAAATCCGTGGTTAGAT
Organism: Salvia rosmarinus; assembly: GCA_036937905.1. Taxonomy (NCBI): domain Eukaryota; kingdom Viridiplantae; phylum Streptophyta; class Magnoliopsida; order Lamiales; family Lamiaceae; genus Salvia; species Salvia rosmarinus. Next base: position 39,554,105 of record CM072821.1, on the reverse strand, counting down.
TAGATTTTCCACAGTAAATCTTATACGTAAAAGAAGAACGAATATAAGCACCAAGAGCGAGGCGGCGGAAGACATCGGAAATGGCGCGCGGTGTGAGGGTGTGCGGGCGGCGGCACGTCGTGCGTGCTCGGCTCGTGGCACCGCTCGGTGCCATGCGCGTTCTCGAGCGGTGGCGAGCGGCGTGGGCATCACGGCTCGGTGGCGGGGTGCGGGGCGCGCGCTTCTCGCACGGATGCCTCGGCACCACCTGGCGCTGGGCGTGCGCGCTCGGCGCTCATTACGGATCGCGGGCGCCCTTGCGTCTACGAGGTGGCACGCGCAATGCGCACGCGGGGTGTACAGTGTGCGTGTTTGTCGTGCGAGATCCCGATACCTCGCGGCGGCCTCGCGGCTGCGAGGGCGTCCGCGAGGCAGCGTGCGCGGCGCGGCGCGTAGCGGCGGCGGGCGCGGCGGCGAGCATGGTCGCGACGCGAGCTCGGCGGTTGCGGTCGCCGGCGACCGCGAGGCATCCCGCGAGGATCACGCGAGGCGCGATGTAGAGGCGGCGGGGCGCGCGTGGGGCGTGGCCTGGCGCGGCCCGGCCATTTGGGCGGATCCGGCCCGGACCCATTTTCGGCCGAATCCGGTTTGGCGAATCCGATCCGTGCCCGTACGCGCGTGGCCCGTTTTTCAATGTTTATGAAGATCATGCTTTGCAATTCTATGTAATAGATTAGGCGGAAAGTGCGGGTTCCACGAGTGGGCCACGATGAGCGTTTATTTTATTTTTAATCGTTCATAGCATGTCGTAGATGTTTAAATTATGCGAAGCATGCTATGTATGTTTAAATTACGTGAACAAACATATTATATGTTTTCGTGATTGGATGCGCATAGTAAGCATGCTAGGTTTATCGCGTTTTCAAGCATATTTTAGAATTACTGCGAGCATGTTTTACATGTTGAGTTCTATAGAAAAGCATGCTAGGATTACGTGATCTGCATGGACACGTCTTTTGAACAAAAGACTAAGCAAGTAACCCGACATATTAATTTTTAAATTAAAATGTCAAGACCTCCACTTTTGATCTCTAAACAAAGTGATACGCATTGTGAGTGGCGATCCACAGCGTGGCTTGCTTGCCTTGTTTGTCATAAGTTTGTTAGATGAGATTTATAAATAAAACATTTTAAATCTATTGAGAAGTGGGAGTTTCATGTAGCGATCCACACGCGTGGCTTGCATGTGCGATTTTCATAAGTTCTCTAGAGATAGATATAAAATGAGATAACGGAAGAATTTGAGTTGGAAGTCGGTATGGTCCGAGTGAATATGCCAATTCTAAGAATTCATTTCTGCTTGTTAAAATTGTGGTCATTGCTTAGACATCACCTCGAGTACAACTTCCATGAAGTCCCTTCTTGCGATAGTGATGTGGTCTAGTAAGGTCCAATCATTAATTTCATTTGTCATAAGGATAAGTTGACATGGATTGAAATTAAGCGACTAAAAGGTATATTTTAGTGCAGTCGAGGGTTCATGTGTAGCGTCCACACGCGTGGCTTGTATGTGGAATTCCTTGGGCGATTGGAGGTTTCAATTAATATTGTTTTATCAAAGGTTACAATATTATTATTACGATTTATGTGCGATCGTATGCTTATGTGTTTTACATTATCTTTTCAGATATGTCTCTTACACCGATTATCAATATGCTCGCACAAAATCCCTTATCCGGTCCAAATTTAATCGAGTGGAAACGAAACATTGAGAATATTCTTACTGAGGAAGAAAATCTATTTTGACTCACTACACCTCGTCCCAAGCCTCTAGACGATTCATCTACTGATGAGGAGCGCAAGGAGCACGAGAAATGGGACAAATCAAATAGAATGGCAAAGTGCCTTCTTTTGGTCACCATGTGCGAGTCTCTACAACTCCAGCATCAAGAGATGGAAGATGCAGCCACGATATGGCTAAGTCTTATGAAATCGTATGAGGAGTCGGACATAATCGCTTGTCATAAGTTGACAAAATCAATAATGTCAAGTTCAATGAAGGAAAGAGATTCGGTGCATGACCATGTAGAGCAAATGATCAATCTCTTGGAGGCTCGAGTTGGTTGGAGTGTAGGAAAGCGTATGTTAACCTCGCCCGAGGATCCATCTTGGGTGTTTAATTCACCATACATTGATTATAAACCTAGCATGCGTCTATATAATTAATTGCAACACGTTGGGGTTTTTCTCGTGTTTACCTTTGGATCCGTCGAGGTGGATCGAGCAGGATGAGCGGATTGAGCGATCGAGACTCGTGCTTTGACCTTCCGGATCGATCCCGATGCCCAATCTCCAACGCGTCGAGTGAGGGCGATCTATGGAGAATGCTTCGGAAAATCACCCAATGCTCTAAGATGGCTCTCGAAAATCTCTCCCAAGAACTATGGGAATTTCAAAATTATGTGTGGGATTAATGAGCATTCATCTCATACCTTATATTTATAATGCACTACCTTAATCCTATATGGAATATTACCATAATCCTATATGGAATATTACCATAATCCTATATGGAATATTACCATAATCTTAGGATTATTTCCATACTCTTAGGATTATTTCCATACTCTTAGGATTATTTCCATACTCTCAAGATTATTACCATAATCTTATATGGAAAGGATCTATGCATATACCATAAATATAATTATATCCTTGTGGGATAAAGAGAATAAAATCTTGCCATAGAGAGATATAGGACCGATTTTCTTGCTAAGCTATGGGCACGGATGGGCGGCCGAGGATCAAATGCAAGGAATAAAGATGGGCCTCAAATAAATTAATTATCTTATGTTCAGGCCAGGCATAAATTAATTTATAAACATTCGATCATGCCACTAGAGAAAGAATCTTTGACTTACCCTTTATTACCGAAGTTGAGTCGGGCTTGCACTTAGACATTCTGAATCCCGTATTTAAGATATCGAGCGTCCATTAATCATTTATAGCAATCATTTGCTAAAACGATTAATAACTTCATTTCCTTAAGTAGTACCACTCAACCTTATTATTGTACTTGAGCTAACTCAACTGCGGGGTTTAGTACAATAAACCTTTGAGCTCCTTAAGGGGCGTCATCATCCTTAACGGATACGTGACTCGTCTGAGATAACTAGCGTGACATACAAGATCTTTGCCACCCAAGATGCGGAGAATCTTGGGTTAGAACATATAACCCTCACTCATAACAAGTCAAAGTGATGGTCACAACTCATACTCACCTAATACCTTATCGAGGTTTAGATCGTCGTAAGTCACCGAGATCTTGGTTCTTCACGACGGTCGTAAGAAGAACACATCTCACCGTGATCCTTCAATACGTCGTAGACGTACCAAATAGACAAGCAACTAAGTCAAGTCACTTTATCTATACTGCGGCTAAACCGACAACTCGTCCTTAAGTCGTCTCACCAGTGAAACTTTTATATCTCATTAAGCTTGACCAATCATACGGACTTACGTGATCTTCTACACACCGTATGATCTAACTTATATACGAGATAAGGGGACACGGATATATGCAATCAAGTATTCATTTTATAGGAGATTGTAATAGTGGTAACAGAAACATTGTATACAAGCTCAACCAAACTGCTTTCAAGATACAAATCAACAATCTCCCACTTATACTAAAGCAAACTTTTAGTATACAATGTGTCTCTACTAGCTATTACAAACAAAACCATCACTTTGCTTCTCCCACTTATACAAAAGTTTCCTTTCTAAGTGGGTGCCATCTAGCTAATTCAGTCCTCTAACGCCCTCGACGTGAACTTATTGCGCGGGATTTAGCGGTGCCATCTAGCGCAATTCAAGTCCTCTAACGCCCACACGTAGACTTATTCGGCGAGCTTTAGTGAATGGATCGGCTAGGTTATCCGTCGATCAATCTTTGCTATCAAGACGTCCCCTCGTCTAACGATTTCTCGTATGATATGGTACTTTCTCTCTATGTGTTTGCTTGCCTTGTGGATCGCTGATTCCTTCGAGTTTGCCATTGCACCCGAGTTATCACAAGAAACCATGATACTCATGGGCAAACCAGTACCACATCTAGATCCATGAGGTAGTTCTTGAACCATACAACCTCCTTAGCGCCTCAAAGTGGCTACATATTCGGCTTCCATGGTAGAGTCCGCAATGCATCGCTTTGCACTCCGCCAGATACGGTTCCACCTCCCAAGGTAAACACATAGTCCGAGGTAGACTTATTCTTATCACGGTCGACTTGGAAATCCAGAGTCAGATAACCCAAAGGCATTAGACTATCTCGCATGGTAAACTAGCCTATAATCTCGAGTCCTTTCGGTACTTGAGTATATGCTTCTTCGCAATTCAATGTGCTTGTCCAGGTTATACCGATATCTAGCTACTATGCTTCTCGCACAGCGAGATATCGGGCCTCGTATGCGTAGCATTGCATACATGAGACTTCCTACGGCGGAAACGTAGGGAACTTGTCTCATTTCCTCTATCTCCTTTGCGGTCATAGGTGAGCGCCCTTTAGATAAAGGAACGCCATGTGCGAAAGGTAGCAATCCTTTCTTGGCGGTTTGCATATAAGCGAGTAATCACAGTATCGATGTAAGGCGCCCGAGATAAGCTCAATATTTTCTCTTGCGATCTCGGTAAACCTTGATCCCAAGAATGTACGCTTCATCTCCTAAGTCTTTCATTTGAAATCGATCGGATAAACAACTCTTTACGCCCGATAACGACTTCACATTGTTGCCAAATAGAAGAATGTCATCTCGTAAAGTGCAAGAAATACCACATTACCGTTGACATCTAACCGATACACACAACTCTCGCTGGGCAACTGGGTAAATCCATGGGACTTTACCACCGCGTCTAACGTAAGTTTCATGATCTTGCATCATTGTCTTGTATCGCCTCATTGTTCGTCCATGGGTCGATTATTGCTGTTCGTTTTACGGGACTAAATCCGGCGATTCACCCACGAACATAAATCGCTCGGGTTGACGAACAACCCTCCCACTCGACGAGTGCTATAGACATAATGACAGCGGTGGGTGCGAAACTTGTGGTTCTCTATCTTGCACAACTTGGTGTAGGTACCACTTGTGCGGTCGGTATCTCTAGTGGAACTCGACCCACTTCAATTTCTTGAAGTATCGGTGTCGATCCTCCCACTAGACTCGACATCTCGTACCTTTGGCCTGTCGGTGGTGGAATACGATCATCTTCTAATTCTTGAAGAATGATTTCAACTTTGGACTTATGATTTTCATGTAGTCCTCTTCTAAAATCGAGCATTAGTGCTAATAATGACCTTCCGATCCTTGGGACTATAGAATAAACCACCTTCGTTCCTCTAGGATAGCCATAAACAGCCTTGCGTCGGATCTAGCCTCCAACTTGTCGCCTTCTTGTTCAGCACATGTCTTGTGGATCGCCCATATCATTATGTGGTTTAAAGCGGGCTTGCGCCCAAACCACAACTTCGAAGGGTCTTTTCGATCGACTTGGGCGGTACTAGATTTAGCAAGTATGCCGCCGCCGTCTCTAGGCATATCCCGTAACGAAATAGGCAATGTAGTATAACTCATCATAGATCTAACCATTTCCAAAAGAGTCCTATTCTTCGGCTCGACACGCCATTTGTTGTGGTGTGCCGGTGAAATCTTGTTTGGGATGTAATCTCACACTTCACTAGATAGTCTATAAACTCGTTCTTGAGGTACTCGCCACCGCGATCGGACCGCATGATGACTTGATACTTTTACTAGCTTCCTCCACTTCCGCCTTTAAACTCTTTGAATTTCTCAAAGCATTCAGACTTGCGGTGAAGCGGTATCGTATCCGTACCTTGAGTGTCGTCAATGAAAGTGACAAAATACTCGTACCCTCCACGAGCTTGTGTGGACATTGGTCCACACAGTCCGAATGGACTAACTCCAACATTTACGTGGCTCTATAACCCTTCGCTTTGAAGGTGCAGGTCGACATCTTACCTTCTATACAGAGTTCGCGGATCGAGAACGGAGTAACCGTGAGATCACCCAACGCTCCATTCTTAGCCGGTCTTTGGATCCTATTTAGATTGATGTGACCTAATCTAAGATGCCGAGAAAAGTAGAGTCATCTTCATGAAGAAAACTTTCTCTTTTAGGGTTTGATGAAGATGCAACATAGTTATAGGTATTATGTTTTGCGTAAATAGTATAAAGCGAATTATATAAAGTGCCAACACGTATAACCGTCATTTCTTATGATAGAAACACCACTATCAAAATAACGAGAATATCCATGAGTAAATAATTTGAAAGCAGAAACAAGGTTCCACCAAAATCCGCACATATAAAACGTCTTTCAAAACTAAAAGCTGTTGTCCCAAAACATAAAGAAACATCTCCAACGGCAACAACTTGACTCCCGCGTTGCCCATGGAGATCGTTATCTCGCCATCAAACGGCTCCTTGTCCGGGAAACCTGCAGGTGTAACAAACATGATCGATTGCCAGTATCTACTACCCAAGAATGGGTAGAACAAGTCGCTAAACATGTTTCGTTACTAAAGCAAACAGCGTACCTTGAGCCTTGAGCATAGGGCACTGGCCTTCCAATGCCCGTCTTACACGCACTTGAAGCACTTGCCCTTCTCCTGGCTTCTTCTGCCTCCGGTGGCAACCATGTTCTTGCTCCCATTACTCCCACTATTTCCCTTGCCTTTACCACCTTTGGCACCCCTTTTCTATTTCCATTTTGCAACGAAAATTTTGGGCCCTTAGATGTGCTAGCAAGAGCATGTGCTCCTTTTCCCATAACTCCTTCCGACCAGCGAGATCATTAAGCAGCCGACTAAGTGTAAACTCGGTCTTGCTCATGATCGCATTCACGCCGAAGTTCTCAAAAGACTTGGGCGATGTATTGAGGATGATATCGACCTTGGCCGCCGTCAATACCCCTCCCAACCGATCAAGACTATCCATGAGATGAGTCATGGGAGACATGTTCATGGACGAAACTTCCTTCTTCCATCTTACACGCCAAGATTTCTCTCATTGTGTGGGCGGATCGTCGATCCGATTGCCCAAACTTACTCTCGAGACTTGACCAAATATCGGGTCGCGTCGCCATCGATGATCTTTGCAAGTTGCAAGCCTTTGGACATCGTAGTCATCATATAGCATTTAGCCATATTGTTTGACTTATTCCAAAGTCCGCTTGACTCTCGCTTTCATTAGTCGATCGTCGATGGGGCATCGGGTTTAGGAGTAGTGAGAACAAACATGTGTTCTTCAAATGATAAGAACATATTCCATGTTTCGTTTCCACTCGATAAAATTTGGACGGATAACGGATTTTGTGCGAGCATATTGATAATCGGTAAGAGACATATCTCGAAGCGATAATGTAAAACACATAAGCATACGATCGCAAATAATTACGTAACAATAATATTGTAACCTTTTGATAAAACAATATTAATTGAAACCTCAATCGCCCAAGGAATCCCACATGCAAGCCACGCGTGTGGGCGTTTACATGAACCCCCGACCCGGACTAAAATATACCTTTTAGTCGTTTAATTTCAATCCATGTCAACTTATCCTTATGACAAATGAAATTAATGATTGGACCTTACTAGACCACATCACTATCACGAGAAGGGACTTGGCGGAAGTTGTACTGAGGTGATGTCTAAGCATTGACCACAATTTTAACGATGAAGATGAATTCTTAGAATTGGTATACTCACTCGGACCATACCGCTTCCAATTCAAATTCTTTTGTTATCTCATTTATATCTATTACTAGAGAACTTATGAAAATCGCACATGACGAGCCACGCGTGTGGGCGTTTACACATGAAACTCCCACTTCTCGATAGATTTAAAATGTTTTATTTAGAAATCTCATCTAACAAACTTATGATAAGCAGTGCAAGCAAGCCAATGCGTGTGGGCGTTTACTCACGAGCGTCTCACTTTGTTTAGAGATCAAAAGTGGAGGTCTTGACATTTTAATTTGAAAAATTAATTTGTCGGGTTGCTTGCTTAGTCATTTTATTCAAAGGTTTGTCCATGCGAGATCACGTAATCCTAGCATGCTTTTCTATAGAACTCGACATGTAAAACATGCTCATGAATTCTAAAATATGCTTGATAAGCGATAAACCTAGCATGCTTACTATGCGCATCCAATTACGTAAAACACTTAAAGGTTTGTCAGCGTAATTTAAACATACATAGCATGCTCTTGCATAATTTAAACATCCACGACATGCATATGAGCGATAAAATAAAAATAAAGCGTTCGCCAGCGCTCAATCGTGAAACACGCACATTTAAATCTAATCTATTACATAGATTTACAAAGTCAATATTTAAACTTGACAGACCTCGCGTGCACCCGCGCGGACCGGATTCAACAATTGGGCCTCGCGTGCGGGCGCGGGCCGAATTCGGAAAACGGTGCGGGCGGGTCGCCCATAAAGTCTTTGGGCCGCGCTGGGGCTAAGCCCGATTCGCGCCCAGCCTCGCCGCCCGCCTGCCTTGCGCTCCTCGCGGGCTGCCTCGCGGTCGCTTACGCGACCGCGACCCGTCGAGCACGCGTGCACGGCCACGCCCCAAGCGCCGAACGTCTGCCTCGAGACATCGTCGCCCAGCGGCCAAACCTCGCGACCGCGAGTCTGCTCGCCTGCGTCGGGTTTCGCCAACGAGCAGCGCCGTCGCCCGCTAGTCGCCGCGACAGCGCAGCCTCGCGGTACTCCTCGCGATCATGAGTTGGCTCGCTAAGCGCCGAGGATCCCGCGAGCAGCGCGCCGTCGCCGCAGCCCTCGCGATCGCCCTAGCGACCGCGAGGCTCGCTCGCGAGAAACCACCCAGAGACAGCCGAGAACCCTGTTCTTCCCGTCGTTTCGTTCTTCGTTCGTTCGTCTTCGTTCTTCTTTTACAGACAAGATTTACATAATAAAATCTAATCTAACCACGGATTTTCTCGTGGTGTAAAAACAAAACCAACAAAATAAACGAGCCACGATGAACGACAAATCCACAATTATAATAACGCACGTAATAATCAAACGTGAATTAATCCAGCAGAGCCAAGATTCGATCCCGGGCTCGATACCAGTTGTAGGAAAACGTATGTTAACCCTCGCCCCGAGGATCCATCTTGGGTGTTTAATTCACCATACATTGATTATAAACCTAGCATGCGTCTATATAATTAATTGCAACACGTTGGGGTTTTTCTCGTGTTTACCTTTGGATCTGTCGAGGTGGATCGAACGGGATGAACGGATTGAACAGTCGAGACTCGTGCTTTGACCTTCTGGACTGTATCCCGATTGCCCAATCTCCAACGTCCGAGTGAGGACGATCTATGGAGAATGCTTGGAAAATCACCCAATGCTCTAAGATGGCTCTCGAAAATCTCTCCCAAGAACTATGGAATTTCAAAATTATGTGTGGGATTAATGAGCATTCATCTCATACCTTATATTTATAATGCACTACCTTAATCCTATATGGAATATTACCATAATCCTATATGGAATATTACCATAATCTATATGGAATATTACCATAATCTTAGGATTATTTCCATACTCTTAGGATTATTTCCATACTCTTGGGATTATTTCCATACTCTCAAGATTATTACCATAATCTTATATGGAAAGGATCTATGCATATACCATAAATATAATTATATCCTTGTGGGATAAAGAGAATAAAATCTTGCATAGAGAGATATAGGACCGATTTTCTTGCTAAGCTATGGGCTGGATGGGCCACCCCAGGATCAAATCACAAGGAATAAAGATGGGCCTCAAATAAATTAATTATCTTATGTTCAGCCCGAACATAAATTAATTTATAAACATTCGATCATGCCACTAGAGAAAGAATCTTGACTTACCCTTTATTACGAAGTTGAGTCGGGCTTGCACTTAGACATTCTGAATCCCGTATTTAAGATATCGAGCGTCCATTAATCATTTATAGCAATCATTGCTAAAGCGATTAACTTCATTTCCTTAAGTAGTACCACTCAACCTTATTATTGTACTTGAGCTAACTCAACTGCGGGGTTTAGTACAATAAACCTTTGAGCTCCTTAAGGGGCGTCATCATCCTTAACGGATACGGTGACTCGTCTGAGATAACTAGCGTGACATACAAGATCGCCACCACCCAAGATCGGAGAATCTTGGGTTAGAACATATAACCCTCACTCATAACAAGTCAAAGTGATGGTCGACCTTTCATACTCACCTAATACCTTATCGAGGTTTAGATCATCGTAAGTCACCGAGATCTTGGTTCTTCACGACGGTCGGAAAGAAGAACACATCTCACCGTGATCCTTCAATCGTCGAGACGTACCGGCATAGACAAGCAACTAAGTCAAGTCACTTCTTATCTATCTGCGGCCTAAACCGACAACTCGTCCTTAAGTCGTCTCATTTGTGAAACTTTTATATCTCATTAAGCTTGACCAATCATACGGACTTACGTGATCTTCTACACCTTGTATGATCTAACTTATATGAGATAAGGGGACACGATATATGCAATCAAGTATTCATTTCGGATAGGAGATTGTAATAGTGGTAACGAGGAAACATTGTATACAAGCTCAACCAAGCTGCTTTGATATACAAATCCAACATGGAGGATATATTGATGGCGTGAGTCGAAATCGATATGATCCTCAACACTTTGCCCAAGTCTTTTGATGACTTCCGTTATAAAGCGAGTCCTTTATGATAAGAGTTATACTCTAGATTCATTGCAAGAGGATCTAGTGTGAAAAGAACTTAAAATGGGCAAGGTGCAGGTCTTTAATCGCACCTCAAAAAAACCACCGCTTTATCGAAGATGAAAAGGAAAAGTGGAATTCAAGAGATGCTAAGGCTAAAGAAAAGAGTGGGAGTAATACAAATGGCTCTACCACGGTTTGAAAAAGCGAAGGAAAGGGCAAATGCTTCAAGTGCGGTGAGGCGGGCATTGGAAGGCTAAGTGCCCCAAGCTCGAGGCTCAAGAGTCGCCATTGCTTTAATGTGAAACATGTTTAGCGACTTGTTCTACCCATTCTTGGGTAGTAGACACGAGTGCGATCGATCATGTTTGTTACACCTTGCGAGGGTTCTGCGGACAAGGAGCTGCATGATGGCGAGATAACGATCTCCATGGGCAGCGGTGAAAGTTGAGGCCGTTGCGATCGGAGATGTTTCTTTATGTTTTGATAGAGCGGTTTTAGTTTTAAGGGCGTTTTATATGTGCTAGAGTTTAGTGAAACCTTATTTACATTTTGAAACTTTTACTCATGGATATTGATTATTTTTGATAGTGGTGTTTCTATCATAAGAAATGACAAAGTTATCGTGGTGGCACTTTATATAATTAGCTTTATACTATTTACGCCAAACATAATACCTATAACTATGTTGCATCTTCTTCAAACCTTAAAAGAAAGTTTTCTTGTGAAGATGACACCACATTTCTCTCGGCATCTTAGATTAGGTCACATCAATCTAAATAGGATCCAAAGGCGGCTAAGAATGGGTGTTGGGTGATCTCACGGTTACTCCGTTCGATCTGCGAATCTGTATAGAAGGTAAGATGTCGACCGGACCATTCAAAGCGAAGGGTTATAGAGCGAAAGAAGTGTTGGAGCTAGTCTATTCGACTGTGTGGACCTATGTCCACACAAGCACGTGGAGAATGCAGTATTTTGTCACTTTCATTGTGATTACTCAAGTGCGGATCGTATACCGCTTCACCGCAAGTCCGAATGCTTTGAGAAATTCAAAGAGTTTAAGGCGGAAGTGGAGACGAAGCTTGGCAAGAGTATCAAGTCACTGCGGTCTGATCGCGGTGGCAAATACCTCAGTAACGAGTTTATGGACTATTTGGTGAAGTGTGGGATTACCTCCCAGCTCACTACACCGGGCACACCACAGTAAAATGGTGTGTCGGAGCGGAGAAATAGGACTCTTTTAGAAATGGTTAGATCAATGATGAGTTATGCAACATTGCCTATTTCGTTCTGGCGGTATGCCTTAGAAACAGCGGCATACTTGCTAAATCTAGTACCATCCAAGTCAGTCGAAAAGACCCCTTTCGAGTTGTGGTTTGGGCGCAAGCCTAGTTTAAGCCACATAAGGATATGGGGCAGTCCAGCACATAAGGATATGCTGAACAAGAAGGCTGACAAGTTGGAGGCTAGATCCAACGCAAAGCTGTTTATTGGCTATCCTAGAGGGACGAAAGGTGGTTTATTCTATAGTTCTAAGGATCAGAAGGTCATTATTAGCACTAATGCCCGATTCTTAGAAGAGGATTATATGACAAACCATAAACCCAAAGTTGAAATCATTCTTGAGAATTATAAGATGATCGTATTCCACCAGATTAAGCGAAAGTGCGAGATGTTGTGTCTAGTGGGAGGATCGACACGGATACTTCAAGAAATTGAAGTGGGTCGAGTTCCACCGAGATACCGGCCATACAAGTGGCTCATATCCAACAAGTTGTGCAAGATGAGAACCACAAGTTCTTGCACCACCGTTGCCATTGTGCGATGGCGCCTCGTCGTAGTGGGAGGGTTGTTCGTCAACATGAGCGATTTATGTTTGTGGGTGAATCTTGGTTTAGTCGAGTGAAGCGAAAGCGAGCAATAATCGACCCATGGACATCTGACGTCTGATACAAGACATTAATGCAAGATCATGGCACACCGCTATGGACTTAGAAATTAAGTCCATAACGACTATGGATGTATACAAAAGACACCTCTACCGGATGGCAAGGAAGCCATAGGTAGTAAGTTGGTATACAAGAGGAAGAGATTCGGATGGAGAGGTTTCGGCTTTTAAAGCCGGGCTTGTGGCGAAAGGGTACACTCAGTTGAGGGCATCGATTTCGATTAGACCTTTTCGCTGTGCAATGCTCAAGTCCATCGAATTCTTACGGCCATAGCAGCCCACTTGAACCTTGAGGTTTGGCAAATGGATATGAAAACCGCTTTTTTGAACGGTTATCTTGAGGAAGGTAGAGACATCTATATCGACAACCCGAAGGTTATGTGGTGAAGGGTGAAGAGCATCTAGTATGGAAGCTTAAGAAGTCTATTTATGGGCTTAAGCAAGCCTCACGATCCGGAACTTATGCTTTGGCGAGGTGGTAAGTCCTATGGATTTACCAGGTTGCCTAGCGAGGTTGTGTGTATCGTTTAGATGTCAACGGTGATGTGGTATTTCTTGCACTTTATGTAGATGACATTCTTCTAGTTGGCAACAATGTGAAGTTGTTATCAGACGTAAAGAGTTGGTTATCCGATCAGTTTCAAATGAAAGACTTAGGAGATGCAGCGTACATTCTTGGGATCAAGGTTTACCGAGATCGTAAGAGGAAAATGTTGAGCTTATCTCAGGCGTCTTACATTGATACTGTGATTACTCGTTTTAGTATGCAAACCGCCAAGAAAGGATTGCTACCTTTCAGACATGGCGTTCCTTTATCTAAGGAGCAGTCACCTATGACTGCAAAGGAGATAGAGGAAATGAGACAAGTTCCTTACGCTTCCGTCGTAGGAAGTCTCATGTACGCAATGCTATGTACGAGGCCGATATACGCTATCACGGTAGGCATAGTAGCTAGATATCGATCTAACCTGGACAAGCTCATTGGATTGCGATAAAGCATATACTCAAGTACACGAAAAGGACTCGAGATTATAGGCTGGTTTACCATGCGAGATAGTCTAATGCCTTTGGGTTATCTGACTTCGGTTTCAAGGCGATCGTGATGAGAAAAAGTCTATCTCGGGCTATGTGTTTACCTTGGGAGGTGGGCAGTATCTGGCGGAGTGCTGCGGATGCATGCGGACTCTACCATGGAAGCGAATCGTAGCCGCTTTGGAGGCTGCTAAGGAGGCTGTATGGTTCAAGAACTACCTCATGGATCTAGGTGTGGTACTGGTTTGCCCAAGAGTATCATAGTTTCTTGTGATAACTTTCGGTGCGATGGTAAACTCTCGGGAACCACGGACCCACAAGCGACCAAACACATAGAGAAAGTACCATGTCATATGAGAAATCGTGAGGCGAGGGGCGTGTGCTGATTGAAAAGATTGATCTGACGGATAACCTAGCGGATCCATTCAAAAGAGCTCGCATAAAAAGTCTACGAAGTACGTTCGAGGACTTGGATTAAACTTGATGGCACCACTTAGAAAAGAAACTTTTGTATAAGTGGGAGAAGCAAAGTGATGGTTTTGTTTGTAATAGCTAGTAGAGACACATTGTATACTAAAGTTTGCTTTAGTATAAGTGGGAGATTGTTGGTTTGTATCTTGAAAGCGGTTTGGTTGAGCTTGTATACAATGTTTCTGTTACCACTATTACAATCTTCTATCCGAATTGATTACTTTATTGCATATATCGTATCCCCTTATCTCATATATAAGTTAGATCATACAATGTGTGAAGATCACGAAGTGCATATGATTGGTCAAGCTTAATGAGATATAAAAGAATCACAAAATGAGACAACTAGAGGACGAGTTTTTGGTATAGGCTGCGGTATAGATAAGAAGTGACTTGAATTGGTTGCTTGTCTATCTTTGATGCGTCTCGGCGTATTGATGGATCACGGTGAGATGAGTTCTTCTATCGACCGTCGTGAAGAACCTAGATCTCGATGACTTACGATGATCTAAACCTCGATAAGGTATTAGGTGAGTATGAGTTGCTGAACATCACTTTGACTTGTTATGGGTGAGGGTTATATGTTCTAACCCAATATTCTCCGCATCTTGGGTGGTGGCGGTGCTTGTATGTCATGCTAGTTATCAGTCGAGTCACCGTATCCGTTTAGGATGATGGCGTCCCTTAAGGAGCTCAAAGGTTTATTGTACTAAACCCCGCAGTTGAGTTAGCTCAAGTACAATAATAAGGTTGAGGGTACTACTTAAGGAATTAAAGATATTAATTATTTTAAGCGATCGAGAATGCTCTAAATAATTAATGGACGTGATATCTTAAATATGGGAATTCGTAATGTCTAAGTGCAAGCCCGACTCAACTTCGGTAATAAAGGGATAAGTAAGCATTTATTCTCTAGTGGCATGAATGAATGTTTATAAATTAATTTATGTTCTGGGCTGAACATAAGATAATTAATTTATTTGAGGCCCATCTTTATTCCTTGCATTTGATCCCTGGGCTGGCCCATCCAGGCCCGAAGCTAGGAGGAAAATCGGCGCCCCCTCTCTCTCTATGGATATGATTTGATTCTCTTTATCCATAAGGATATTATTATATTTATGGAATATGCATGGATCCTTTCCTTATGAGATTATGGTAATGCATTATAAATATAAGATAAGAGATAAGATCAAAGCTAATCCTCAATTAACCTATCCATAATTTTTGAGAATTCCTAGTGTGCATTAGGAGATAATTTTAGAAAATTGTAGAGAGAAAGAGGTGATTTTCTGTAGCATTCTCCATAGATTATCCTCACTCGATATTGGAGATTGGGCAACCAGGATACAGTCCAGAAGGTCAAAGCACGAGTCTCGATCCGATCCACCTCGACAGATTCAAAGGTAAACACGAGAAAACCCCTATGTGTTGCAATTAATTGTATAGGTGCATGCTAGGCATATAATCAATGTATGGTGAATTAAACATCCAAGATAGATCCTCGAGAGAGGGTTAAAATAAGATTTCCCTACAGTTTCTAGGTTGGTCGCTAGCCTCTCGGTAATACAATCTATAACATTCCTCACGGCCGGGCTAGCGGTCGCTAGCTCGGTCACGAGCTCCTCCTCGCTCACCATACGTCCGTCTTCTCATTCCGGTTGGCACTGATAAGCTTTTCCACTCCTCAGCTGGATGGCAAAGCACTGATTTATCGGGTTTACCTCCGTAGTGCTCGGATATTGGCCCGACTTTTGTTGCACATTCAGTTGTGCAGCTATTTGGCTAATCTGGTTCTCCATTATCTTCATGTGTTTACCCATTGCTGCTACGGTGGATTCCAGCTGTGTAATCCTCTGACCAGTCGTACTGATGAACGAGTTCTATTGAGTTGCCAATTGCTGGCTGCTCACAACCAACTGTTGCATCATTTCCTCTATGCTCTGCTTCTTCGGCTCCTGAATCATCCCATTACGCCTGCGAAACTTCTTTGGAATTCTTTGGAAGTTGTTGGGGTTAGCATACGACAAGTTGGGATGATTCCTGTTGTTAGGATAGTATGCCGGATTTTCCCTAGGACGGTTCCGCTGATTTATATAATTTACGTTATCCTTCTCGAACTGGCTTTTCTGCAGAGTGAATTTCTCCATGAGATCGTCGTATCTGGGATCGACCTCTACTGCAACTGCCTTTACCATAAGCATCCTCTCCATCGGCCATTGATAGCTATTGGCAGCCATCTCTTCTATAATTCGGCTGGCCTCCTCCACTCGGTGGTTCAACAAGCATCCTCTTGTCGATGTATCCACAATGCTTCTCGTATACAGTGTCAGTCCACTGTAAAATTGTGTGATATGCTGTTCTTTGGAAAATCCATGTTGAGGGCACTTCCTCAATAAGCCCCTGAATCTCTCTCATGCCTCGAATAAAGATTCGTCTCTTTGTTGGGAAAAGTGGAAGATCTCAGCTATGATCTTCTGTGCTTTTGCCGGTGGAAAATATTCGAGAGAAACTTCTCGCAAAGTTTCCCCCAACTGTTTATACCAGTACGATCTAGGCTCTTGAACCAATCCTTCGCATGGTTGCGCAGAGAAAACCCGAACATGCGCATCCGGATCGTATCTTATGGCACCCCATTTTGCTTGATGGTGTCACATATATCTAAGAATGTCTCCAGATGAGCATTCGGATCTTCTGTCACTCCTCCCCCACACTACTCTCCTTGTACCATGCTTATCAGGGCTGGCTTCAGTTCGAAATTGTTCGCATTTACTTCGGGGCCTCATCCGCCTCCTTGAAATTGTTCAGTAGGAGGTCGGTACATATAGTTTAGCGGTCTCGTTTCTGGAGCAGGAACAAGGAGTCCCATGTTCGTCATCTGGCGTTGCATCTCATTAAATTCTGCCAGAAGACGTGCAGCCTGCTCGGGAGGTACACCCCCATTATTCGGATTTGGATTAACTGTCATCTCTTGCTCTCTCCTTTCTCGTCTCCTTCTCCTCTGAGTGCTTTCGATCTTGGGATCTAAAAAATTTTCAGGAGGTCCCTGAGATTTTGTAATCATATACTACCTGGAGAAAAATGGAGAAATCGGCTCTAGCAAAAGATAAAGAATAAAATAAAATATACAACTTGAATTAATAATTCCAAATCAACGAGTTATTCCTATATAATCTTAACAGTCCCCGGCAACGGCGCCAAAATTTGATCGCTAATTTTTCTAACACGAAAACATGCAAGTAGATAGGTAAGTCGAGTATCGTATCCATAGGGATTGTAACGCGAAAATACAGAAGCTAACTCAATAATCATTCATCATTATCCAAGTGACATATTTGGTTTTGAAAAGGTTTTGGGACTTCGAATATTAAATTCAAAGTCAAGAACAAAATAAAGCAATAAAGATAAAAACAATACTCAAAGAGATAATAAGACTGAAAGACTAACCCTAGGGATGTATTAATCCTGCCCACATCGTATGTTTATCCTGCTTCCTATTAACCAATTTTAATCCGAGACAAGATGGAAGATCACATATGTAACCAACAATTTCGATTCGACAATTGTGGCGATGAATTACTTATTATCATTACGTCTCGGGTGAAAATTTGCAACTCCAAAAGATCACAAAGAATATGCTTCCTACGAATGTCCTATCTCAGTTACGAATCCAGGCTTATCCGTATTGTGCATTCAAGATCAATTGACAACTAAAACTGTTAAGTATTTAACTGGCAACTATGTATGTATCAAGATTGATCAGAAATTAACACATAAGTTTTAGCACCAAGAATCATAAATCAATGCCTGGAAGGTAAATAGTAATAGCAGGAATCACCACACTTAGGATATAATCATACAAACCCTAGGATTAGAATGGAAAATTAGCTAGACATAATAATTGAAATAAAATATGAATTAAACATAGAAATAAGAATTAAATTGATTAAACTCGTAATGTAGCGTCGGAAGAACAATGGTTGGGTTCGTATCCAAACCTAAGAAGAAAACATAAGAATAATGAATTCCTTAGGATGAAACTTCTCCAAAGCGATTACAATGCGTAGAACAAGCAAAAACTAAAGCCTAGATGAATATAAATCAAAGCTAAAATGAAAGAAAGTGAAAATATGTTGAAAACTGAAGAAAAACGTGTAAAAATAGTGATGTTCCGTGTTGGAGGCGCAAGGCTGAACCTTAATTCACACCCAGCCATCACGCCTCGCGGCCGGGCTCATGGCCCGAAACGTTCTGGGCACTTTCTGGCGGCCACCCTCGCAGCCGCGAGGGTGGTCGCGAGCTCCTGCGCAGAATGCGCGACTTCGCTGTTTCGCTCTGTTCTCTCCCGTCCAAACTCCGAATTGCGATCCGTTTGCGCCTATGGACTCCTATCGAGATACTCTTTAACATTGTAAACTTTTCACATCCATAATTGTCATATCCATTTCATCATCTTTGGTTACATCCTTGCCTTGTGCATCGATTATCACCTAAAAAGCCTACAAAACACCAAAGAGGAACCCCAAGAGCAGTATCTTCTAAAAATGGCTA
Organism: Salvia rosmarinus; assembly: GCA_036937905.1. Taxonomy (NCBI): domain Eukaryota; kingdom Viridiplantae; phylum Streptophyta; class Magnoliopsida; order Lamiales; family Lamiaceae; genus Salvia; species Salvia rosmarinus. Next base: position 39,535,333 of record CM072821.1, on the reverse strand, counting down.
AAAGCATAAATATCGACTATATAAACGTACTTAAACTGATCTAAAATCATCTAAATATATCATCAATAAAAGGGTTAAAAACGCGTTTATCAGATTCCTTATTTCTATTTGCATCATAACATTCGATCATAATCGTTCATATATTGTACTTACAATTTGATCTTTGTTTTTATACTTCCTTAACGTTATACTTTGATTCTTATCATTATTGCTACGATAGGGGCAACACGCATGGTGTTCGAAATTCCTTCGCGTAGAGAGGTCAGGACTCATAGCATTGCAAACCTCCAGTTAAGCAATCGCTTCGTCATTGTAGACTCTTCGCGTTCTCATCCTCAAATTTGTTCGGATTTTGATTCTTAAGATTTCTATGTTCTCGTTCTTCCTTAGTATTTCGTTCAATCGGGAATACCTTATGTTCTCATACTAAGTTTTGTGTAAAGGGATCATGCGTCTTAAGAGTCTATGTTTTCATGGGGAAACATACTCATTTGCATCCTGAAACATAGATCATAACATATATTGCGACAAACAAGTATTCTCACATTACTCCCTTACCAACACCTAAAGTTTACAATTTCTTTCAAACTAATGACCAATTATTTTGAAAAAAACTTTTCAATTTCAAAACATTCCTTTTTCCAAAATATATTTCAACCTTCAAACTAGGCAACATTGTAAGTCCATTTCACATTTCATATACTTCCATCATTTCAAAATAACTTTTAGTTGAGATGGTTACCTTTTTCCTCGTTGAGCAGGACGACGATGGAGTGCAGTGTAGTGGCAGTCAAACACCAACAATTTCTGGACTCAACTTTCAACTTAGGATTCAAGGAAAGAGTTTCTAGGGTCAGAGAAAACAAATGCTCTGATATCACTTTGTGACGACCCTACTTCTCAAAGAAGTACGGATCATATAGATCGTCACTGTATGATAATGCAATGGATATATACATAACTAATCAATACAATTAACCATTAAACTACTCATAAATGCATGGACTGAAAGGAATAAGTTGTTTCAATACAAACCCAAGTCACGGAATGACTTGTCAAAAGGTTCAATATCCAACTATAACCCAATCAGGACGCAATTCAAGGAACGAGGTACGACCTCAAGTTCAATGTGATAATGAAAAGCAGTCATAATCAAAGACACCAAAACAATATCAGAGTTTAGCAGCAATAAACGTGTGGACATGCATATGACGATACATGCCTAAGGTTCTAGAAACCTTTCTACTACAGCAACAAAACACATTCCACTCTGCACCACCTCGCACTCATCATCAATCCTTCTCAACCTACACATAAAAAACGAGATGCAGAGCTAAGTAAAAAGTACTCGGTGAACTCATTGCCAACAACATTTTCTTTGTAAAGTTATTGAACTACCCACAATAGCGCATGAGGATTTTAGTTAAAAGACTCATGTCTATCAAACATTTATCATTTTCTAAAAGTGTCCGACCGGACTATTTCAACCACGTTGTTCCATATCAGATCATTCATTCATTCATTCATTCATTCGCGCACTATGGAGGTGGCAACCTACACATAGTTATCATGATCGGTCGAGGCAGCTAACCTTAATACACAGTCACACGTATGCACAATCCGAGTTAGTCATTAACTAAGTCGGATCCGATCGTTACCCTTTTTTAACGTTGGTGGACCAACACATTCACATACCACATTGGATATACAAATCTCATATAGGATCATAACAAAACATAAACATTTGGCAGTCAATAACAGTTTACGTAATAATATTTCATTAAGCTTTTGTAAATCATGCTTTGAGATAGATATGATTGGTATGTTAGGATATTCTCAAGCCACTAACTAGACTTAACAATTATAGTTACGGCCTAGTAGGTTATGCTTGACGATTGTCATATTAACATGACGAATGAAAATGAATCTTGACTTATGATTCGAGATATCTCATGCCATCACGTAAGTAAATACTTAGGAATTAATGGAGTTCTTTGTGAATACTAACTCGACCTTTGAGACATAAGGATTGACATCTTATGTTTGAATCTTAGCTTACACTTTTCAACATTATTTGTTTCTCTTAACTCGTCGGAGATTGTGTACGTTATATAATCGCTATTCGTATCGTGTTGTCTTAACGCTCAATCTAATATCGTATTAAGTTATCGTCGTTGAACATTAATGTTGTAAGTCGGCTTTTGGTTTCTTTAACTTAAGAACTCACGTTTGAGTTATCCTATCATTAATAGAAAACCCTAAATTTGTGTCTAACTTCGATTCTCATTAATTCCTTCTTAAGTTATAAAAATTTGTCGATTTCTTTTGGATTCTCGTACATAAAGTAGTATGTTGTTTACGTTTGGGGTTTTGTTTGTCGGCACAACATAAATATAACCATTCAATACCATACACAACATAAATTATACTAAAGCATTAAAAACCATAATTCTAACATAATACCCAACTCTTGTGTATGTATGCATGTGTGCTCCATTCATTCATCATAATCACAACCATTCATTCTAAACTTGTAGATTAATTGTCATAGCATCATTCACAATTAAAATCAAACTCACACTTAACCATTATGATATATTTTCGATAATTAGCAATAATTAGCATAAGTAACCAATAAATTCTAATAAAATCATGTTATGCTCCTATCATACTATAGAATTTATTTACCAACTCAATATCTTCCAATAAAATTTTAAACCATGAGTTAAAGATACCTAAAGTTTTCCTTAATAATGATTTAGTGAACATTGGTGTTCAATAAATTCCACAAAAATCATATCATGCTTATATCTATACTAAACATGAAATATCATCTCATATCATACATTAAAATTAAAACACATGCTCATTACTACATATATATTTTCGGTAATGTCTATATATATGTATATATATTCAATAAATTCCACCAACTTCACAACATGTTTATAATATGTACTAAACATGTAATATTAACCTTAAACATTAACTAATATTTATAATATGAACTAAATGCTTGGAATTCTTTTTGTCCTCACACATATATTACATATGTGTTCAATAAATTTCCAACAATGCATAATAGGTTCATATTATTTCTAAACATCATATAACATATTATTTTCAACAAATAAAAATCAAATAAATCTTAGAATATATATGTATAGTTTCGGCCCATATATAAAAATAGGAGTAGTATCTCAATATCATATATTAAATACTATACCTCAACTATTTTCCAACAAATAAAATCAAAATAAACTTTAAAAATTATATATATATTTTGGTATTTTGAAGAAAATAGGAGAAGTGTTTCAATAATTTCAAGATTAATATATGATGTTCATCATATATTAAACACTATTTCTCAACTATTTTTCAACAAAAAAATCAAAACCATGGCTTAAAAAGCCTTATAACTCTCGACCTTCTTAAAAAAATTACAAGAAAAATTCTAAAAATTCTCATATTTATTATACATGCTCCTTACATATCAACAAGCAACAATATGAAATAATGTTCACAAAAGTATGCTTTATCTTCCATAAAAAGAATTATAACAAAAATAAAAAATATCAAACATGCTCCAAAAATTTTCAAACTTTAAATACAGCCTTAGAACATATTTCTAAGCATATTTTATTCATGTCTTGAGAGAATTTGGTGGCTCAAAAGTTATGAAGAAAATGAAGTACAAAAATTAGGGTTCTTCATGAAAGAATTCAAAAAAAATTCTACTCCATTACAAATGGAGAGAATGATGAATTCTACTTTTTATGGTCTTATAAAATTAATTGGAGGGTTGGAATGGAGGATTTGAGGCTTGGAGAAGATGAAGAATTTAAAAAACTAGAGAAAATTTTGTGTTCCAAAGAGAGAGAGAGAAAGGCATGTAATGCTACTGCATTGTGGCAGAAAATGGGCTATATTAAGCCTATAGGGAGTGCCCTTGGTGGTAGTTGGGAGAAATACTAGTCAAATTACCCGATTTGGCATGTTAATACCGGTTTTTAAAGTTTTATCGCTTTCGATTGATTTCTCAGAATCTTAAGGTTTTATTTTCCTAAATATCCTTAAAAAGACTTATTTCATAGTTTATACTAATTTCATGATGTTTGGATTGCATCCGTTAAGTCAATTCTGAATTATCGCGGAAAAACAGCGTCCGACGATTAAATTATGCTCATTCGGATTTCTATTGAATTCTTGAGCTTTAATAATTAATTTGATTCTTAAAAATTATTTGTTATTGATTTAGACCCTTGGTTCGAGTTTCTGTTCGTTCGGATCAGTTTAGGATTTTTTCGATATATATTCCCGGCGTTCGGTTAAGTTATTTAGGAATTTCGTTCAGAAATTGATTCTTATGAATTCTAAATTCATAATAATATATTCCTTCATTATTTTTGATTGTTCTCATTAATTTTCATGATTAACACGGACTGGAATTTGATTCGGCTCATGAATAATACTTTTGAGACTGATCAGGCAAGCATGCCCAAAATTCCAATTCGTTGGCTTCTCACATGTTTTCGCGAGATGATTCTAGAAATGAAATCATTTTGTTGAGATTCATTCTAGATATTTCATTCTATGTTCAAGTTATTCAGGAAACCCTAATCCGGTTGGACTAGTCACTAGTTTTTTATTTCTCTAGTTTTCGATCTACGAATCGATTCTAATTCGTTTCGTTTGTTACCTTAAACATAATTAGGGTTTAAGCACCATAAGTAATTAGTTTAATCATCACTAATAAAAGTTTTAAATTTTTCGGGTTATTTCATTGATGGGCCAGCCCAATGATCAAATGCAAGGAATAAAGATGGGCCTCAAATAAATTAATTATCTTATGTTCAGCCCAGAACATAAATTAATTCATAAACATTTATTCATGCCACTAGAGAATAAATTCTGACTTACCCCTTTATTTTCGAAGTTGAGTCGGGCTTGCACTTAGACTTCACGAATCCTATATTTAAGATATCGCACGTCTTAATTATTTCTAGCATTCTGACTGCTTAAAATAATTAATCTCTTTAATTCCTTAAGTAGTACCACTCAACCTTATTATTGTACTGGAGATAACTCAACCTGCAGGGTTTAGTACAATAAACCTTTTGAGATCCTTAAGGGGACTTCATCATCCTAAACGGATACGGTGATTTGATACAGACAACTAGCATGACATACAAGCACTCCCACCATGCAAGATGCGGAAAATATTGGGTTATCTCATGTAACCCTCACCCATGACAAGTCAAAGTGATGGTCAGTAACTCATACTCACCTAATACCTTATTAAGGTTTAGATCAACGTAAAGTCACCGAGATCTAGGTTCTTCACGATGGTCAGAAAGAAGAACTCATCCCACTGTGATCCATCAATACGTCAGAGACATACCGGTATAGACAAGCAACCAAGTCAAGTCACTTTTTATCCATACCGCAGCCTATACCGACAACTAGTCCTAAAGTTGTCTCAGCTGTGATCCTTTTTAAATCTCATTAAGCTTGACTAATCATATAGACTTTTGTGATCTTTTACACACTGTATGATCTAACTTATTTACGAGATAAAGGGACATACATATGTAATCAAGTTAACAATTCAGATAGGAGATTGTAATAGTGGTAACAGGAATCATTGTATACAAGCTCAACCAAAACTGCTTCCAGTATACAAATCAAACAATCTCAAACTTATACTAAAGCAAACTTTTAGTATACAACGTGTCTCTCTACTAGCTATTACAAACAACCATCACTTTGCTTCTCCCACTTCTACAAAAGTTTTCTTTCTAGGTGGGGGCCATCTTGCGCAATCCAAGTCCTCGAACATGCTCATCGTAGACTTTTTGCGGTAGACTTTTCATGAATGGGTCGGCTAGGTTATCCGTAGTACCAATAATCTCAATCAGCACGTCTCCTCGTTTAACGATTTCTCGTATGACATGGTACTTTCTTTCTATGTGTTTTGTCGCCTTGTGGTTCTGTGGTTCCTTCGAGTTTGCCACTGGACCTGAGTTATCACAGTACACTATGATACTCTTGGGCAAACGAGGTACCACATCTAGATTCATGAGGTAGTTCTTGAACCATACCGCCTCCTTAGCAGCCTCCGAAGTGGCTATATATTCGGCGTCCATAGTAGAGTCCATGATGCATCAACGCTTTGCACTCATGAAGATCTGACTCCTCCTCCCGAGGCAAACACATAGCCTAAGGTAGACTTTTTCTCATTACGGTCAGCTTGAAAATCCGAGTCTGAATAACCCAAAGGCATTAGACTATCTTCTTAGTAAACTAGCCTATAATCTCGAGTCCTTTTCAAGTACTTGAGTATATGCTTTACCGTAGTCCAATGTGCTTGTCTAGGGTTAGACTGATATCTAGCTACTATGCCTACCGCATAGTAGATATCGGGTCTCGTACATACCATTGCATACATGAGACTTCCTACGGACGGAAGCATAAGGAATTTATCTCGTTTCTTTTCTCTGCTTTGCAGTCTTAGGGGACTGCTCCTTAGATAAAGGAACACCATGTTTGAAGGGTAGCAATCCGTTCTTGACGGTCTACATACTAAAACGAGTAATCATAGTATCCATGTAAGACGCCTGAGATAAGCTCAACATTTTTCTCTTGCGATCTCGGTAAACCTTGATCCCAAGAATGTACGCTGCATCTCCTATGTCTTTCATTTGAAACTGATCGGATAACCAACTCTTTACGTCTGATAATAGCTTCACATTGTTGCCAAGTAGAAGGATGTAATCTACATAAAGTGCAAGAAATACCACGTCACCGTTGACATCTAAACGATACACACAACTTTCGCTAGGAAACTGAGTAAATCCATAGGACTTTACCACCTCGTCAAAGCGTAAGTCCCATGATCGGGAAGCTTGCTTGAGTCCATAAATGTACTTCTTAAGCTTCCATACTAGATGCTCTTCACCCTTCACCACATAACCTTCGGGTTGCTGCATATAGATGTCTCTACCTTATTTAAGGTAACCGTTTAGAAAAACGGTTTTAATATCCATTTGCCAAACCTCAAGGTTTAGGTGAGCTACTATGGCCTGAAGAATTCTGATGGACTTGAGCATTGCTAATGGTGAAAATGTCTCATCGAAATCGATGCCCACAATTTGAGTGTACCCTTTTGCCACAAGCCTGGCTTTAAAAGCCGAAACCTCTCCATCTGAATCTCTCTTCCTCTTGTATACCCACTTACTAGCTATGGCTTCATTGCCATTTGGTAGATGTGTTTTCTCGTATACATCCATAGCTGTTATGGACTCAATTTCTAAGTCCATAGCGGTGTGCTATGATCTTGCATCTGTGTCTTGTATTGCCTCGTTGTATGTCCATGGGTCGATTACAGCCTGCTCGTTTCCTGGGACTAAATCCAAAGACTCGCCCATGAACATAAATCGCTCGGGTTGATGAACAACCCTCCCACTACGATGAGGCGCTACTGGCACAATGGCAACGGTGGGTGCAGTAACATGTGGTTCTCAATCTTGCACAAATTGCTGGGTAGGTGCCACTTGTACGGTCGGTATCTCCAGTAGAACTCGACCCATTTCAATTTCTTGAAATATCCGGTATCGATCCCTCCCACTAGACACGACATCTCGTACCTTTGGCCTAATCGGTGGTGGAATACAATCATCTTCTAATTCTTGAAGTATGATTTTAACTTTGGATTTGTGGTTTTTCATGTAGTCCTCTTCTAAGAATCGGGCGTTATTGCTAATAACGACTTTCTGATCCTTAGGACTATAGAAATAACCACCTTTCGTTCCTCTAGGATAACCAATAAACAGCCTTATTTTAGATCTAGCTTCTAATTTGTCAGCTTTCTTGTTCAGCACATGTGCTGGACTGTCCCATATCCTTATTTGGCTTAAACTAGGCTTGAGCCCAAACCATAACTCGAAAGGGGTCTTGTCGACTGACTTAGACGGTACTAGATTGAGCAAATATGCCACTGTTTCTAAGGCATACCCCCAGAACGAAATAGGCAATGTTGCATAACTCATCATCGATCTAACAATTTCTAAGAGAGTCCTATTTCTTCGCTCTGACACACCATTTTTGATGTTGTTTGCCCGGTATAGTGAGCTGGGAGGTAATCCCACACTGCACCAAATAGTCCATAAACTCATTACTGAGGTTTTCACCACCACGATCAGACCGCAGTGACTTGATACTCTTACCTAGCTTCGTCTCCACTTCTGCCTTAAATTCTTTGAATTTCTCAAAGCATTCAAACTTGCGGTGAAGCAGGTATACGTATCCGTACTTTGAGTAATCGTCAATGAAAGTGACAAAATACTCATACCCTCCACGAGCTTGTGTGGACATTGGTCCACATAGGTCAGAATGGACTAGCTCCAACACTTCCTTTGCTCTATACCCCTTCGCTTTGAAGGGTCTGGTCGACATCTTTCCTTCTATACATGATTCGCAGACTGGGAACGGAGTGACTGTTATTTCACCCAACGCTCCATTCTTAGCCAGTCTTTGGATCCTATTTAGATTGATGTGACCTAATTTAAGATGCCAAAGTAACATAGTGTCATCTAGCGAAGAAAACTTCCCCTTTTAATAGTAGATGCAACATAATTAAAGGTATTATGTTTAGCAGAAATAGTATATAGCGAATTATATAAAGTGCCACCACAGATAACTTCGTCATTTCTTATGATAGAAACACCACTATCAAAAATAACAGAATATCCATGTATAAATAGTTTGGAAACCGAAATAAGGTTTCACCGAATCTCCGGCACATATAAAACGTCTTTTAATACTAAAACTGTTCTATCAAAACATAAAGAAACATCTCCGACTGGAACGGCCTCGACTTTCGTCGCGTTGCCCATGGAGATTGTTATCTCGCCATCAAACATATCCCTTGTCCGCAGGAACCCATGTAAGGTGTAACAAATATGATCAGTCGCACTCGTATCAACTACCCATGAATGAGTAGAACAGGTTGCTAAACATGTTTCTGTTACTAAAGCAAATGGCGTACCTTGAGCCTTGAGCATGGGGCACTTAGCCTTCCAATGCCCAGTCTTGCCGCAATTGAAGCATCTGCCCCTCTCCTTTGGCTTTTTCAAGCCTCCGGTGGCAACCATGTTCTTACTCCCACTACTCTCACTGTTTTCCTTGCCTCTACCACCTTTGGCACCCCTTTTTCTTCTTCCACTTTTCAATGAAAAATTTGGGCCCTTAGATGTGCTAGCAAGGGCATGTGCTCCTTTTCCCATGACACCTTCCACAGCCACGAGATCATTTAGCAACTGACTAAGTGTATACTCGGTGTTGCTCATGATTACTTTCACACGAAAATTCTTTAAAGACTTGAGCAATGTGTTGAGGATGATATCGACCTTGGATTCGCCGCCGATACCTCCTCCCAACTGATCAAGACTATCCATGAGATGAGTCATGTGGGAGACATGTTCATGGACCGAACTTCCTTCTTCCATCCTACATGCCAAGATTTCTCTCATTGTGTGGAAGAGGACTGTCCGACCGACTACCCAAACTTACTCTCGAGACTTCACCATATTACAGTCACGTCTACCATTGACTGATGCTGCATCTGCAAGCCTTTTGGACATAGTTGTCATCATATAGCATTTGGCCATATTATTTGACTTATGCCAAAGTCTGCTTGACTCTCGCTGCTCATTCGTCGATATGTCAGTAAGGGCATGGGTTTGGGAGTAGTGAGAACAAACATATGTTCTTCTGCGATAAGAACATATTCTATGTATCGTTTCCACTCGATAAAATTTTGACCGGATAAAGGGTTTTGTGCGAACATATTGATAATCGGTGTAAGAGACATATTTGAAAAGTAATGTAAACACATAAGCATACGATCACACATATTTTTAACAATAATATTGTAACCTTTTGATAAAACAATATTATTTGAAACCTCCAATCGTCTAAGGAATTCCACATGCAAACCACGTGTGTGGACGTTTACACATGAACCCCTCTACCAGACTAAAATTTACCTTTTAGTCATTTAATTTCAATTCATGTCAACTTATCCTTATGACAAATGAAATTAATGATTGGACCTTACTAGACCAAATAACTATCGCAAGAAGGGACTTCGCGGGAAGTTGTACTTGAGGTGATGCCTAAACAATGACCACAATTTTGACAGCAGATAATGAATTCTTAGAATTGGCATACTCACTCGGACCATACTGCTTCCAATTCAAAATCTTTTGTCATCTCATTTTAAAACTATCTCTGGAGAACTTATGAAAATCGCATATGCAAGCCACGCGTATGGACGTTTACACATGAAAATCCTACTTCTCAATAGATTAAAATATTTTATTTAGAAATCTCATCTAACAAACTTATGATAAACAGTGCAAGCAAGCCACTTGTGTGGACGTTTACTCACAGTGCCTACCACTTTGTTTAGAGATCAAAAGGTGGAAGTCTTGACATCTTTAATTTAAAAATTAATATGTCGGGTTTTTTGCTTAGTCTTTTGTTTCAAAAGGTTTGTCCATGCAGATCACGTAATCCTAGCATGCTTTCTATAGAATTCAACACGTAAAACATGCTCGCAGAATTCTAAAACATGCTTCAAAACGCGATAAACCTATCATGCTTGCTATACGCATCCAATCATGAAAACATATTAAATGTTTATCTACGTAATTAAACATACATAGCATGCTTCTGCATAATTTAAACATTCACGACATGCTTTGAACGATAAAAATAAAATAAATTCATTCATCGCGGTCCACTCGTGGATCCTGTACTTCCCTGCCTAATTTATCACATAAATTTACAAAGTACAGATCTTAAAAAAAAATCACGAAATGGGTCTCGCGTGCACGGGCGCGGACCGGACTCGTCAAAACTAGATATGGGTCGAAAAATCTAGAAACGGGCCGAAACAGTGGAATGGGTCGGTCGGGTCAAAAAACAAGAACCGTGTTGAAAAATGGGTTTGGGCCAAAATTCGGGTTTGGGCCGAAACTGGGTCGGGTCGGCCCAAGTGGACTGGGCCACTCGCGCTAGGGCACGGCCCATGCGCAAGCCCAGCCATACTCCACCGCCCTATCACGTCTCGTCGTCCCTCGTCTGGCCGAGAGGTACTGCCGAGGTCTACCGAGAAGCTCTGTGCGCCTAGCCGTCCATATCGCCCAGACTGCTCGCCGAGAGCTTCCGAGGGCCGTCGAGAAGCAGCGGGCGAGCTGCCGGACGTGTGCGCGAGTCTACGCGTAGATTGTTTACCCCATCGCGTGCGTCCGCCCAACCTCACCCGAGCTCCATATGCTGCCGTGACCGCCGAGCTCTACGCGAGTGCTGCGCCGTGCACTGCCGAGGACACCCGTTCTATTGCCGAGAGGTGCTGCACGGGACTCGCACGCTGGGCCTGCCCGCGCGCTTCGTGCGACGAGCACCCGTGCATTGAGTTTGCGTGCCATCTCACGACCTATCGAGGGATCCCGTACGATACACGCCGACGTCTGTCGAGACCTGCCGCCTGTTGATGCTGAAGCCTCGTACGTAGCTGCTGAGCGGCGTGGGGCTAGCGCCAAGCACGCCCAGTGTACTGTCGCCCCCACGTCCTCGTCGTACGTCCGGTTTCGACCAGCCTCCCATCGTACCGTGTGATGGGTCTCCGTCATCTCGTTCTTCATGTTCTTCGTCTTCGTTCCTCTTTTACAGATTAGATTTACAAGAAAAAATCATAATCTAACCACGGATTTTCTCGTGGTGGCGAAATCCGACAAAAAATAAAGCGAGCCACGATGAGCAGCGGATCCACAATTAATTAATTGTGCGTAATAATCAAACGTGAATTAATCCAGCGAGCCAATATATCGATCCTGAGCTCGATACCAATTGTAGGGAAAAATTATTTTAACCCTCTCCCGATGATCTATCTTGGAGGTTTAATTCACCATATATTAATTATTTATCTAGCATGCATCAATAAATATAATTGCAAGACATAGGTGTTTTCTCGTGTTCACCTGCGAATTTGTCTGACAAGGAATTGGATCAAGACTTGTGCTTTGATCTTCTGGACTGTATTCCGTTTGCCAGAACTCCAATGCCGAGTAAGAGCAATCTATGGAGATTACTGCAGAAATTCGCCTTCTTCCTCAGTATGAACAACTCGAAAATCCCAACTATGAATAGTATAATTTTCGAAACTTTCTCACTTAGAATTATCCTAGAATCCTATCAGGATAGGATCTCTGTATATCTAATAAATATAATCATATCTCTTTAGAAAGAGAGGATCAAAACTGAATCCCAATGGGACTCTTATTGAGGTGGACAAATTTCTTTGCAGTCCAGGCCTTGATGGGTCAGCCCAGGGATCAAATGTAAGGAATAAAGATGGGCCTCAAATAAATTAATTATCTTATATGTTCAGCCTAGAACATAAATTAATTCATAAACATTTATTCATGCCACTAGATAATAAATGCTGACTTACCCTTTATATCCGAAGTTGAGTCGAGCTTGCACTAAGACTTCACGAACCATGTATTTAAGATATCGCACGTCCATTAATTATTTATAGCGTTCTGACTGCTTAAAATAATTAATCTCTTTATTTCATTAAGTAGTACCTCCCAACCTTATTATTGTACTTGAGATAATTCAACCTGCAGGGTTTAGTACAATAAACCTTTTGAGCTCCTTAAAGGGACGTCCTCATCCTAAACGGATACGGTGACTCGATACAGACAACTAGCATGACATACAAGCACTACCACCACCCAAGATGGGAGAATATTAGGTTATCTCATGTAACCCTCACCCATGACAAGTCAAAGTGATGGTCAGTAACTCATACTCATCTAATACCTTATCGCGGTTTAGATCAACGTAAAGTCACCGAGATCTAGGTTCTTCACGACGGTCAGATCGAAGAACTCATCTCACTGTGATTCATCAATACGTCAGAGACGTACCAGTATAAACAAGCAACCAAGTCAAGTCACTTCTTATCTATACCGCAGCCTATACCGACAACTCATCCTAAAGTTGTCTCAGTTGTGATCCTTTTTATATTTCATTAAACTTAACCAATCATACAGACTTTTGTGATCTTCTACACACTGTATGATCTAACTTATTTACGAGATAAAGGGACATACATATGCAATCAAGTAAACAATTCAGATAGGAGATTGTAATAGTGGTAACAAGAATCATTGTATACAAGTTCAACCAAAACTGCTTCCAATATACAAATCCAACATGTGCAACAGCCCAGTGGCGTATGAAGTGAGCTACGAATGCGCTGATGTCGTCTCCTCGACACATCTGGTAGGAATGGTAAGAACGTACCACCTTCTTGGGTAAGGCTCTAGAAGATAAAGGGCGCCTAGTCGTAAAAACCGTCCGAATCATCTTATATTCCTAAGTTCTTATGAAACTACTTTAATGGTTTGGTCTTCGGGAAGAGACGGTATGTTTCTTAGAGCAGAGCAAATGTTCGATGTCTAGCCATCAGGTAAAGGCTAAGTGGTCACGCTATCTTATTAGGCTCCGGATTCCTTACTTATATTCTCTTTGTGACATTCGATCATGTTCGTTCCCATAATATACTTACAATTTGATCTTTCTTTTTATACTTCCTTAACGTTATACTTTGATTTTTCATTATCTCCGTGATGGAGGCAACACGTATGGTGTTCGGGATTTCTTCTCATAGTGAGGTTGGGACTCATAGCAGTGCGAACCTCAAGTTAAGCAATCGCTTCGTCATCGTAGATTTGTCGAGTTCCCCTCCTCAAATCCGTTCGGATTGTGATTCTTATAATTTCTATGTTCTCATTCTTCCTTAGTATTCCGTTCAATCGAGGATACCTTAAGTCCTCATACTAAGTTCGGTGCAAAGGGATCATGCGTCTTAAGAGTCTATGTTCTCATGGGAAAACATACACGTTTACATCCTGCTTCTATCATGCTTTGTATATAGCAATAAACACAGATCATAACATATATTGCGATAAACAAGTATTCTCATATTACTCCCTTACGAGAGCCCTAAAGTTTGCAACTTCGTTCAAACTAACGACCAATTATTTTGAAAGTAACTTATCAAATTCAATTCATTCATTTTTCAAAATATATTTCGACCTTCAAACAAAGCAACATTTGTGTAAAATCCCGTTTTTCTACTAATAGATTTTTAGAAAAATTCTTGAATTTAGAATTTAAGTTAATTTGCTCTCAGAAAAAAAAAATGGATTTTAATTCCAACAATGAATTTATGAAAGTTCTAAAGCAAAGTCGGATTTACAATGATCTATCTGCATATATATGACTATGAGGTTTTATTTAAATTCGTTTAGAAATATAAGCTTGATTTATTTCTCTAGAAAAATTTATCTTGCAATTCTAAAGCATGGTTTTGTGATACATGGCTATGGCCATTTATAAGAATAATTTTGGTTAATAGGCATTTAACTTTAATTGAGTAACGGGCCGAAATTTCTAAGGTTGAGCCCAAAGTTGTATATTTGTTTTGAAACCCAAATTGGTCAATTAATTGAAGCAAATATTTAATGTGAGATATTTTCCTAATCAATTTTTCTTTATTAAAATTAAGGAAACATGGATTTCCTTCTCCCACGTCGCCTATTTCCCTCTATAAAAACTCACACATAGCTATTACCATTTGTGCCCAAGTTCTTTAGAAATTCCCTCTTTATATTCTTTTGGTAGCAGAACTCTGATCATGATTTTCCTACAAACACATGATCACCGATAAATATCACATAAGCTGCCGAAACAAAGAAGTTCATCCCTGACTCAACTCCACTTCCAGTGCAAGAACCAAACATACAGTTTTAACAAAATAAATCCACAGACAGAAAAGGGTAAGAACTTGAACTATGCCCCTGCAAACACTATGTTCTTCTTTATACATCAATTATCATATTAGCAATGCAGAAAACCAATGACTACAACAAATCATCATCCTTCATGAAATTCTCCACAGCAATCCAAAATAAAACACACACACATACACTGATTTACATATTATGTGATCTGCAATAGAAATCGACATAAGATATGAACAAGGGCTTAATAATCTTGCTTTTAAAAATTCATCTAATAAGAACATGTTTATATATATGATAAATATATGAATTACTGATATGTTTCTTTTTCATGTTATGCTTGTGTTGTTGCTGTTGTATTGTGTTTGAGTGAGACGAGGGGGGGTAGGCTTGAGGCAGAGGAGGCCGAGTGAGGCGGTGGGCGGTGGTGGTGAATTTTGCTGCTGTTCGCTCCGCCAAGGAGAATGAAAGGGGTCAACGGCAGCAACGGGACTGTCTCGGCTGTTCGGTGGAGACGAAGGGGGAAAGAAATCGAAGAGGGAGAGACGAAGGTGGGGCAGCAGCGTCGGGGCTTCGGCGCTACTGCTGGGTTAGGTAGACGAGAGAGGAGATATGCGAAGAAGGAGGTGGCTGGCGGCGCGACGTCGCCGGAGCCCGATGCTTCGGCGGCGGCGTGAGAACCGAGAGGGAGGGATGGTGTTTCGATTTTTGCAGAGGTAGGAAGGGGGTTCGAGCGAGAGAGAGGGGGGTTAGAGGAAGGTATGCAGCGAGAAATGAGTGGGGAAGGGGCGGTGGCCGACCGCCGCTGCCGTCGACGGCAGGTGGCGGCGGCGTGGACAAGAAGGAGAAATGGGAGGGAGAGAGAAAGAGAGAGATGGGTTTCTGGAGAGGAGAGAATAGAAGAGAGAGAGACGTTTCTGGGAGGGGGGACCGAAAAGAGAGAGAGAGAGAATGTGTTGTGATGTTTGTTTTCATTTTTATATATATATTATTTTTTGATGGGCTCTTTTATTTTTAGCTTTTGGGCTCAAAATTTTGTGGGCTTATCACTCTAATGGTTTCATATTTTAAATTTTAGGCCCTCTTACCTAAAAGAATTTTTGATTATGAGTTATGATTATTTTGAATCTTAATTTAAGTTTTGACTATTTAAATGTTGAGAATAGCATAATTAATTTAATTATGCAAGTATATGTTTAAGAGAATTATCAAGTGATTATTTGATCTATGAAAAGTGTATAAATGATTTTAGACTTGTTAAGATTATTATTTTAAAATAATAATTGCTCGATGTGTAAATTCTTAATGAATTATACATATATATATTAAGTATTTATGTTGTTTGATTATATGTTCATCCTGAAATAGTTTATTTGAAATAAACTAAAGTTGTAAATACTTTGGTAATAAAAGTATTTTTTATAATTTGATTTTTCAAAATCAAATGAAGCTTTCAAAGTCAAAGTCGAGCAAGGGTATTGTGGGTGCCCTTAGCCGAGAAATTAATTTTCAAGATTTAATTTCTGAAAATCCGGGTGCAGCGAATCTAATTAGGAACATGATGAAAACTATGATAGATGATAAGGTTGGTTTTTAGGACTATAATTTAAGTTGAGGACTTATCTTGTAGGCCCTACAGAAGAGGATACTTAGGTTTCGACCAACCCTTTTCAGATTGCTTGGATTTTGCTTGCAATAAAGGTGGGTTTTTATTTTCCAAAGTATGTTTATGAGTTATTGAACTCTAAATGTTTATGCAAAATGCAAATGAATATCCATGTTATAAATGTTTTAACTCTCTATTGTGTAAAGTGCTCCTGTTGTTTAACGATCGGATCTTGATCAGCGTAGCGATTGGATCGCCGTGGTCAGGGTTAGTGTACACACAAGGGGGTATTGTGGGCTGCTCCCACTTATCTCAGACTGTCAGACTTGGGTTACTCCTATTTCTGAAACATGCATGATAGTGGATCTCTGTGGGCTGCTCCCACATGTTCACATTGACAAGCGAAGCACCAATAGATGAGAGACTGAAAATGGATCCATAACTGTTTTTACGTATGCATAGAATGCTTTTAAATATTTCTATGTTATACTGTTCAAAGCATGGATTATTCTTTTTACAAATGGTTTCTGCAAATGTTTTCAAATGGCTAAACCCACTGAGTATATTAGTACTCAGCCCTGCAATTTCTTTTCAAAACCCTTTGCAGATTGAGCGGCTGGTGGAGACGTGCGAGGCTAAGGAAGGGTTGTTGATGTTTCTCCAAAGAATATCTTTACTTACTTCCGCTGTCTTACCTTCACACGATGAAGATTATCGTATGACGATATTAATATTCCTAAGCTGTTTAATCACGAATTCCTTTTTTCATCGTTTTTATAGTAATTGTTATTTACATAAAATATATGCTCAGTATGAAATATCATTTTGAGTCTCAGACCTCCGAACTTGATCCTGTTGGGGAGATAATATAAATAGTATTTTTGTCATATTTGTTATGTACAATTATGACGTATCTTTTTGTCAAAAATATATTGCCCAACTCTAAGGGCACATTATCCATTTATTAAAGAAAGGCTAGTAGTATCGTCACGTAGCCCATTTCTTTATCTCCCGGAAACCGGGATGTGGCGAAACATGTGGCCTGGGGCGAGAAATGCGGAGTGATCGCCGGTGCAGAGGCGTGGACAGGGCGGCTCGATTAAGGCTTCAAGCGAAGGGTACATGAATGAACCAAACGCACCGGAATGAGAGGATTTTGAGAATATGCGGTATGGGACTGCATATTTGAGGAGAACTTAAAGGATTTGATATGTGCTACTCATACAATCAAGTTGGTGGGCATGTGACACTCTAAAGTTAAGCGGGTTGGAAATCTTGTAATACCCAGTTCTCGTAGCTACGATTAAGCGCTAAATGCGTAATTAATTAGAAATTAATTCGTGGTGACTAAGGACAATGCATCCTCGGATAAGATTTCATAAAGTTTTAACTCAAAGATTTATTTTAGAATTTCAAAGTTGATTGATTTAATGATAAATCTTTCAATTAGTATTTTATTTCAGTGTTTAATTTAGAAAGAAGTGATAAATGAGATTTCAACTTGCTAGCAAAATTTTTACCTTTCTATTTGATCTCTTAAATTTAAGAGATATGAATATTATATCCCTATTTTGTTGAGCAAATATTTTCGAATATATGTTTATGCTGATTGAAGACTTAACGTCTCTAATAAATTGAGCCTAGCATTAAAATGTTTTAATGAGCCCAAATGTTGATTAAGCTTATTAAGGAAGCTAAGAATTTTCTAGAACCTTATAGCTTATTAAAGAAGCCATTTAAATAGCTTATGTTAGAAGATTAAAATAGTAAGATAAAGAATATATATATATATATATATATATATATATATATATATATATAATTGCAAACTTAAATATCATGGCCGGTTCGACTTATCCTTCTTGGACCGTGACTTGGGGTTCGGTTTAAGTAAATATGAAAGAATAAGGGTTTCAACTCATTTCATCTACTGAAGAAATATAGATGTTTCAAATGAAACGAGAATCACGATGAATCAAAATAGCTTATATATATATAAGGTGTTTTCATGGTTTCAACAAAGCAATGACTTTGCAAAGCTTAACATAGTAACAAAGATAACAGTCTCAAGAGTTTGGCAGCGGAATAACGTGTGAGATATGCATATGAAGATCGTTCTCGCGCGAACCAAAATACTTTATACTACTTGACAAAAGAACTCGCTCAACTCAGCCTGTTCCGTCACTCTTTCGACTGCGTATTTAAAAACAAACATGCGGTGAGTACAAATAATTTGCACTCGGTGGACACATTGCGAAAACATTTTTACTTCTGAATATTGTCTTGCCCTCATCACGTAAGACCGAGGGTTTTGTTTGAAAAAGGCCTTGTTCTTACAAATACATTCAATATTTTCTCAAAAGTCGGTGGCGGTCGTTTCATTTCACAACAACCACAGCGTATATTCCAGTCGGCTATGGATAAGCGGCGGGAGGCCTCCCTCACTTGGACGCAATCGATCGCAATCGGCGATTGAAACCGATCGCAACCGGCGATTCGGTGATTGATCATAGCCGTGATCTGATAATGTGTACCTGAACCACAGCTGAATTTCTACTTACACCTCCACTGGGATCCGAATTAGTAACTTCCTGTTGCCCAGGCAACCCGAATGGACATATCTGAAACATAAAACATTTTCGGCGAACGATATCGTATCTCAAAATTTTGCGATAAAGCAAGTATAGTAATAACGATAAACATTTTCAAAAAGCTCATAAAGTTTTAGTAAGAAAGCCCACCTCGAGAACTTAAAGTTCTTAGGTCACTAGGGTTTACTTGATTTTCTCCTCTCCTCCCGAGTCGAACCTTATCAATGTCGAAGCGAAATTTTAGCATATCATCATGTTTGCGTAAGATTCTTGATCCGAACCAGCGTCGTACTATCCTTCCATTCATTCGCTTTGTTCAAATCGTTCGATAGAGGCGAACATAGTTTATAATGTTCTCTGCGTCGAATAAAATTTGCGCCGGACTTATTTTGACGCGTTCTAATCGATTAATGTCGATTATGAATTTTCTCGATTTATAAGAGATATTCTACCTTTAGTATATAGTGTGCGTTTTAATGTACTTACGTAACGTAAGTTACATTGTTGCTAAGCGTCTTCGTCACATAGATCACATATTATCGAATTCGTGCCGCTTTGACCTTGGTCGACGTTTTTAGTCAACTATTTTGACCAGTCGACAAAAAGTCAACAATTTTGACTTTGGTCGACAAAAAGTCGACATTTTGACTTTTTCAATTATTATGAAATTCTATCGTTTTATGTGCGATTCTTGTTCCAAAATTCCCATAAAATCATACCATGTCTAAAATATTATTTTAGATCATATTATGTAATTATTCTTGATAAAATAAATTTATATCATTAATACTTATAAGGTATGATTTTGGTTTTTATAATTAACCAACTAAACATTTTTCAAAATTCGATAAATTCACATAATACTTAACCACCTTAATTATCCTTATTATAACATAATTGTTATTTATTATGAACTATTGAATTTAATTTACCTAAGTCGTATTTGAAACTTTGACTTAGGTCCAATTAATTTTATAAATTTGATAAATTCACACAACCATATATTATGAATCTACATCATTAATATGATATGATAACACTTAAATATGGTTCATATCTCAAAATCATATCATATATTATAATTTTGAAATTCTTGAACTTAGGTACTAAAGTTCTCCAAAATTCTATATAAATTCATATAAACACTTAATACCTAGATTATGTTTTCATGCTTAAATCGACAATTAAAAATCAAAATCATCAATGTATCACACTTTCAAATTTTCGGTCCATATTTTAAATTTAATAGCATGCTTAATTTTATGATATAATCATACTACATGCTCAATAACATCATATAAATCAATATCTAAACATTTTAGCATATGTTACATAATTTCCGAGAATCACATGAACAAACTAAACATAACATAAATTCTATCGTATATCTGAGGCTCGTAAGAAATCTAACCTTTTAATCGGTATGGATTTGATCGGTGTCGTCTAGTCGATCTAAGTTTGGACTCTTGCACAAGGTGAACACTCTCTTCCTCTCCTCACTATTTTCAAAATTTTGGTGGTGATGAAGAAATGAAGGCTCTCATGGGTATTTATAGACTTAGGCTACTTATTTTTTATTATTATATGAAAATATCTAAGGTCCACTTTTCTGATTCTTATCCTTATCCTTATCAAAACCTTATCAAAACCTTATCATATCTTATCTTTTAATAGGTTCATTGAATCATTTATACAACTTGCATCACACTTGTCTAAAATAATTAAATTACAAATTTTATAATATATTTGTGGCAATTTTCGCCACTAGGGAGGTAACACAATAGGTTACTTGTTTTAATTGCTAACTATCTCTACTTTAAAACTCATAACATGATAAGATCATAATCATCATCCTTCATTAATTATTGTATGATATTTGTATCCAATTTACACTTAAATATCAATATTTTCGCCCTCTATATATAATATATGCTAAATAATTTATTTTCTTCTAATTAATAGCTATGTGACATAATATTGATCTTAGATAATAATTTTTATCATAAGAAAATTAATTAAGATCAATTTCATGTACTAATGTAAAGTTATCGGCAAATAATTCAAAGCTAAGGATAAATTATCAAACTATGATTCTTTTCATAAAAATATTATTTTATGAGTTATTATATCAATATAATGATATTATATCATAAAATAAATTTTGGGATTTTTCTAAGCAATTTCCCAATTTATTAAAACTAGGGTTTTCTAGGATTTAATTTTATAAAATCCTATTCTTACCTTATTACATAAATTTCGAAATTTCTATAATTCCCATGAGATAAGATTGATCTAGAACCATGATATTTATCAAGTATATAATTTAAATAAATTATTTAATATAATTATCACATAAAAATCATGATTTTCAAAATTACACATAAAATAATACATTAATTTCGAAAATCATGCATATAAATATGCAAAATATTATTTCCTATGATACTCTACACATTTCTAAGAGATAAACATTATCTCTTAATTAATTATGATCTTATCTTATCTTTTAATAAAATATCTTAATAAAACATCTTATCTCTAATGTCGTTTCCAACCTTATCACATCCACCTCATGCTTAGGTGTTTCAAGATAATTATCTTATCATATAATATAAGATAAACATGACAACTCATCACATAAAATCAGTGATCACATAATAAATCACAAATTAATTCCTTGTACTTTAAATTTTGAAAATCACTATTAAATAAGGAAAATATTTCTTTTCCTTCTTTAGTGCAAATAATATCCTAAATATACTTAAAACATATTTAAAAATTATTTCGTTCAAATTTTCAAGAGAAATTTCGATTTATTCAAAATCGACAGATTCTGACGCGTTCATTTTCATACTCGTTTCTATCGTCTTCGTTCCTTCTTTATTTTCAAATTTTTAAGCCCGAAATTGGGGTATTACATTCTACCCCTTAAAGAAATTTCGTCCCGAAATTTAAGTAATCTCACAACGTTCTCGATCCTCTTCCATATTGCATTCTCCATTCGGCGTTTGGTACCTCGTTACCCGTTTAATCGTCGCATTACCTTAACTTTCATCCGCGTCGACTCATTTCCAAATCTCGATCCATATATCTAATATCCTTATGTTTTCTAGTCGTATTTATTGGTATCGATTCTTATAGGCGGTGAGTCCTAAATCTAAGTTTAGCGAACATATGCTAACGTTATATCTTACATCTTTGATGAAGAAAATTAGTATTCTTTCCTCTCGTGCTTATTTATCTTACCGAGAACTTTTCTTTATCATGACTTGATGTATCTATCTTTAGCGAAGAAACATATCACTCTCTTGGTTTTGAGAACTTAGGTGCGAAGATAAGTCGACCTATTTCATACTTCTTAGCTTCAGGATTGGAGGGCGTATCGTGACAACTTATAAGTGGATACGGGTTCGCTATTTCAAGATGACGACTTTTAAAATTTGAATTACTTTGAAGCGAATAATTGGGATATAGGGTTCGAAGACCAGAATGACGACTACTGAGAGCTCTTTGGTCATATGGGCTGATCAGACCCGTCACAAATACTTCTCAGTCACATGAAGGCTTGGTTTCAAAAGGATACTTTATAAACTTTCGGTTGTAAACTTCTTTCAGAAAAAGTGAGAAAATCAAGGGATATCTCATTTGAAACTAGGTCGTAGAGTTAAACTCAATGACAAAACTTGGGTAATGAATAAAATTTGAAACATCGTATACTTTGTCTTTGGTCATCATAAATCGTAAGGTTTCTCAAAGATGATACATCTCATAACCTAAATCCACTTTACTAACTACAGTTTCTTGATTTAAACATTTCTTATTCTATCGTACTAGAATTCCTTTATTATAGATTTTATTCTGCGAGTTCCACTAACAATTCGATCACATCTCTTTTAAGTTCTTATAAAAATTCTCATGGTTCATTTTTCTATGTTCATTCGCAAAAGGGATCATGCATTTTAAACAATCTACATTCTTTTTGGGATAACCTACTCATCGTTTACTAATAACTTGTAATTCAAACAGTAATATCATAACTGGTTCACACCAGTACATCTTATTGAATTCTATGAATTTGAAACATTTCACTTTGACATATCATTGTCGATCTCTTTCTCATATCCCTTCCATTCTTTCTCATATCCCTTTCCTTCTCACAACCTAAGACAATTTTTCAACTACTTTCCACTTTAAACTTTCATTTCGTACTTGCATCATTCCCATAAGACAATCGCTTCTTATAAACAATACTTAGTACATAAATCATCTCATAGACACTTATCTTATTCCTTACTTAACATTCTATATCCCAATTCGTATATCTTTCTAGATTAATTCGTGTAAGCAATAGTTGATTCAAAATTCTATCGCGTAGAATTTCAAATGAAGATACTATGCCCATGTCACAAGTGACATTCGTTTATCAAAGCTTCCATTCCTCCGTGGCATTCCAACTCACGTTAGTCAAGTCGAACTTCAAACGTTCTAAGTTCTCAAGTTCTCGTGGTTTCATCAAGCACTACGTTATAGAGGGAATTTCTTATGATCTCGTTCAATCTAAGTTCTTCGTGAAACTTAGAGCTCATCTACGTTCTTTTGAAAATCAAAACAATTTCACAATTTCAACTTCATTTCATAAACATACTTTCTTGACATATAACTCTATATATGTCCATCATCAATACTCATATACCCCCGGTATAAACTTTCATCCTTCCAATTTCATCACAACAAAATCACATACCAACCGGTATGAACTCAAACTTCTTCGACAAACCACTCGTTTGTCTCATCATCAATAATTATCACAATTGGCTACTCACTTTCTTTTCAACGGCATGTTCTACTTTAAAACATTTTTCACTCATACTTTCTCAAAACATAACTTCTCAATACTTTTAAACTCATACCTTTTATCGAAACCACTTTTCCTTGCTGGTTGGCGTGATGAGCAGGAGCGTTGAGCGGTGATGATCGCTCATAAAAAGTCTAGTGATTGAAGCTAGACTTTGGATAGAAAGAATATTTTTGGTTCAAAGCAAACGAATCGCTCGATACCACTCTGTCACATGCCCGGTTCGACTTATCCTTCGGACCGTGACTTGGGGTTCGGTTTAAGTAAATATGAAAGAATAAGGGTTTCAACTCATTTCATCTACGAAGAAATATAGATGTTTCAAACGAAGCGAGAATCACGATGAATCAAAATAGCTTATATATATATAAGGTGTTTTCATGGTTTCAACAAAGCAATGACTTTTGCAAAGCTTAACATAGTAACAAAGATAACAGAGTCTCGAGAGTTTGGCGGGAATAGCGTGTGAGATATGCATATGAAGATGCATTCTCGAGGCGAACCAAAATATCGTATACTACTTGTGACAAAAGAACTCCGCTTCGACTCAGCTCTGTTCCATCACCGCTCGACTGCACATTTAAAACAAACATGCAGGTCGAGTACAAATAATTTGCACTCGGTGGACACATTGCGAAAACATTTTTACTTTACGAATATTGTCAGCGCCTCGTCACGATGAAGACAGGGGTTTTGTTTGAAAAGGCGCTTGTTCTTACAAAATACATTTTCAATATTTTCTCAAAAGTCGATCGCGGTCATTTCATTTCACAACAACCACAGCGTATATTCAGTCGGCTATGGATAAGCGGGGAGGAGGCCTCTTCACCGGACGCATCGATCATAACAGGCGATTCGAAACCGATCATAGCCGTGATTCAAGATCATAGCCGGCGATCTGACTAATGTGTACACAACCCTAGCCGGAATTTCTACTTACACCTCCACTGGGATCCGACCATTCGTAACTTCGCATTTGCCCAGACCCGAATGGACATATCTGAAACATAAAACATTTTACGGCGACAATATCGTATCTCAAAATTTTGCGATAAAACGGTATAGTAATAACGATAAACATTTTCAAAAGCTCATAAAAGTTTTAGTAAGAAAGCCCACCGAGAACTTAAAGTTCTTAGGTCACTTAGGGTTTTACTTGGTTTTCTCCTCTCTCCGAGTCAAACCTTATCAATGTCGAAACAAAATTTTAGCATATCATCATGCTGCGTAAGATTCTTGATCCGAACAGCGTCGTCTTATCCTTCCATTCGTTCCTTTGTTCAAATCGTTCGATGAGGCGAACATAGTTTATAATGTTCTACAGCGTCGAATAAAATTAACGCCGACTTATTTTGACGTTCTAATCGATTAATGTTGATTATGAATTTTCTCGATTTATAAGAGATATTCTACCTTTTTAGTATATAGTATGCGTTTTAATGTACTTACGTAGCGTAAGTTACATTGTTCTAAGCGTCTTCGTCACATAGATCACATATTATCGAATTCGTGCCTTTGACCTTGGTCGACGTTTTGGTCAACTATTTTGACCAAGTCGACAAAAAGTCAACAATTTTGACTTTGGTCGACAAAAAGTCAACATTTGACTTTTCGATTATTATGAAATTCTATCATTTTATGTGCAATTCTTGTTCCAAAATTCCCATAAAATCATACCATGTCTAAAATATTATTTTAGATCATATTATATAATTATTCTTGATAAAATAAATTTATATCATTAATACTTATAAGGTATGATTTTCGGTTTTATAATTAACCAACTAAACATTTTTAAAAATTCGATAAATTCACATAATACTTAACCACCCTTAATTATCCTTATTATAACATAATTGTTATTTATTATGAACTATTGAATTTAATTTACCTAAGTCGTATTTGAAACTTTGACTTAGGTCCAATTAATTTTATAAATTTCGATAAATTCACACAACCATATATTATGAATCTACATCATTAATATGATATGATAACACTTAAATATGGTTCATATCTCAAAATCATATCATATATTATAATTTTGAAATTCTTGAACTTAGGTACTAAAGTTCTCCAAAATTATATAAATTCATATAAACACTTAATACCTAGATTATGTTTTCATGCTTAAATCGACAATTAAAATCAAAATCATCAATGTATCACACTTTCAAATTTTAGGTCCATATTTTAAATTTAATAGCATGCTTAATTTTATGATATAATCATACTACATGCTCAATAACATCATATAAATGCGATATCTAAACATTTTAGCATATGTTACATAATTTCCGAGAATCACATGAACAAACTAAACATAACATAAATTCTATCGTATATACTGAGGCTCGTAAGAAATCTAACCTTTTAATCGGTATGGATTTGATCGGTGTCGTCTAGTCGATCTAAGTTTGGACTCTTGCACAAGGTGAACACTCTCTTCTCTCTCTCACTATTTTCGAAAATTTTGGTGGTGATGAAGAAATGAAGGCTCTCGTGGGGTATTTATAGACTTAGGCTACTTATTTTTTATTATTATATGAAAATATCTAAGGTCCACTTGTTACAATTCTTATCCTTATCCTATCAAAACCTTATCAAAACCTTATCATATCTTATCTTTTAATAGGTTCATTGAATCATTTATACAACTTGCATCACACTTGTCTAAAATAATTAAATTACAAATTTTATAATATATTTGTGGCAATTTTTCGGCCACTAGGGAGGTAACCTGATAGGTTACTTGTTTTAATTGCTAACTATCTCTACTTTACAACTCATAACATGATAAGATCATAATCATCATCCTTCATTAATTATTGTATGATATTTGTATCGATTTACACTTAAATATCGATATTTTACTTCTCTATATATAATATATGCTAAATAATTTATTTTCTTCTAATTAATAGCTATGTGACATAATATTGATCTTAGATAATAATTTTATCATAAGAAAATTAATTAAGATCAATTTCATGTACTAATGTAAAGTTATCGGCAAATAATTCAAAGCTAAGGATAAATTATCAAACTATGATTCTTTTCATAAAAATATTATTTTTATGAGTTATTATATCAATATAATGATATTATATCATAAAATAAATTTTGGGATTTTTCTAAGCAATTTCCCAATTTATTAAAAACTAGGGTTTTCAGGATTTAATTTTATAAAATCCTATTCTTACCTTATTTCATAAATTTCAAATTTCTATAATTCCCATGAGATAAGATTGATCTAGAACCATGATATTTATCAAGTATATAATTTAAATAAATTATTTAATATAATTATCACATAAAATCATGATTTTGAAAATTACACATAAAATAATACATTAATTTCGAAAATCATGCATATAAATATGCAAAATATTATTTCCTATGATACTCTACACATTTCTAAGAGATAAACATTATCTCTTAATTAATTATGATCTTATCTTATCTTTTAATAAAATATCTTAATAAAACATCTTATCTCAATGTCGTTTCCAACCTTATCACATCCACCTCATGCTTAGGTGTTTCAAGATAATTATCTTATCATATAATATAAGATAAACATGACAACTCATCACATAAAATCAAGTGATCACATAATAAATCACAAATTAATTCCTTGTACTTTAAATTTTCGAAAATCACTATTAAATAAGGAAAAATATTTCTTTTCCTTCTTTAGTGCAAATAATATCCTAAATATACTTAAAAACATATTTAAAAATTATTTCGTTCAAATTTTCAAGAGAAATTTCGATTTATTCAAAATCGACGATTACCGACGTTCATTTTCATACTCGTTTCTATCGTACTGTTCCTTCTTTATTTTGAAATTTTTAAGCCCGAAATTGGGTATTACATTCTACCCCTTAAAGAAATTTCGTCCCGAAATTTAGTAATCTCACAACGTTCTCGATCCTCTTCCATATTGCATTCTCCATTCCGACGTTTGGTACCTCGTACCCATTTAATCGTCGCATTACCTTAACTTTCATCCGCATCGACTCATTTCCAAATCTCCGATCCATATATCTAATATCCTTATGTTTTCTAGTCGTATTTATTCATTGTCGATTCTTATAGGCAATGAGTCCTAAATCTAAGTTTAAGCGAACATATGCTAACGTTATATCTTCTGTCTTTGATGAAGAAAATTCGTATTCTTTCCTCTCGTGCTTATTTATCTTACCGAGAACTTTTCTTTATCATGACTTGATGTATCTATCTTTAACTGAAGAAACATATCACTCTCTTGGTTTTGAGAACTTAGGTGCGAAGATAAGTCAACCTATTTCATACTTCTTAGCTTGAGGATTGGAGGAGCGTGTCGTGACAACTTATAAGTGGATCGGGTTCGCTATTTCAAGATGACGACTTTTAAAATTTGAATTACTTTGAAACGAATAATTGGGATATAGGGTTCGAAGACCAGAATGACGACTACTGAGAGCTCTTTGGTCATATGGGCTGATCAGACCCGTCACAAATACTTCTCAGTCACATGAAGGCTTGGTTTCAAAAGGATACTTTATAAACTTTCGGTTGTAAACTTCTTTCAGAAAAAGTGAGAAAATCAAGGGATATCTCATTTGAAACTAGGTCATAGAGTTAAACTCAATGACAAAACTTGGGTAATGAATAAAATTTGAAACATCGTATACTTTGTACTGGGTCATCATAAATCGTAAGGTTTCTCAAAAGATGATACATCTCATAACCTAAATCCACTTTACTAACTACAGTTTCTTGATTTAAACATTTCTTATTCTATCGTACTAGAATTCCTTTATTATAGATTTTATTCTGCGAGTTCCACTAACAATTCGATCACATCTCTTTTAAGTTCTTATAAAAATTCTCATGGTTCATTTTTCTATGTTCATTCGCAAAGGGATCATGCATTTTAAACAATCTACATTCTTTTGGGATAACCTACTCATCGTTTACTAATAACTTGTAATTGACGGTAATATCATAAGCTGGTTCACACCAAGACATCTTATTGAATTCTATGAATTTCAAACATTTCACTTTGACATATCATTGTCGATCTCTTTCTCATATCCCTTCCAATTCTTTCTCATATCCCTTTCCTTCTCACAACCTAAGACAATTTTTCAACTACTTTCCACTTTAAACTTTCATTTCGTACTTGCATCATTCCCATAAGACAATCGCTTCTTATAAACAATACTTAGTACATAAATCATCTCATAGACACTTATCTTATTCCTTACTTAACATTCTATATCCCATTAGTATATCTTTCTAGATTAATTAGTGTAAGCAATAGTTGATTCAAAATTCTATCGCGAGAATTTCAAATGAAGATACTATGCCCATGTCACAAGTGACATTCGTTTATCAAAGCTTCCATTCCTCCACGTGGCATTCCAACTCACGTTAGTCAAGTCGAACTTCAAACGTTCTAAGTTCTCAAGTTCGTGGTTTCATCAAGCACTACGTTATAGAAGGGAATTTCTTATGATCTCGTTCGATCTAAGTTCTTCGTGAAACTTAGAGCTCATCTACGTTCTTTGAAAATCAAAACAATTTCACAATTTCAACTTCATTTCATAAACATACTTTCTTGACATATAACTCTATATATGCCCATCATCATACTCATATACCCCACAGGTATAAACTTTCATCCTTCCAATTTCATCACAACAAAATCACATACCAACGGGTATGAACTCAAACTTCTTCGACAAACCACTCGTTTGTCTCATCATCAATGAATTATCACAATCCAAAGCTACTCACTTTCTTTTTCAACGGCATGTTCTACTTTAAAACATTTTCACTCATACTTTCTCAAAACATAACTTCTCAATACTTTTAAACTCATACCTTTTTATCGAAACCACTTTTCCTTCTTTGGTTGGCGTGATGAGCAGGGCGTTGGCGGTGATGATCGCTTCGTAAAAGTCTAGTGATTGAGCTAGACTTTGGATAGAAAGAATATTTTGGTTCAAAGCAAACGAGCTCGCTCGATACCACTCTGTCACGGCCAGTTCGACTTATCCTTCTTTGGACCGTGACTTGGGGTTCGGTTTAAGTAAATATGAAAGAATAAGGGTTTCAACTCATTTCATCTACGAAGAAATATAGATGTTTCAAGCGAAGCGAGAATCACGATGAATCAAAATAGCTTATATATATATAAGGTGTTTTCATGGTTTCAACAAAGCAGCGACTTTGCAAAGCTTAACATAGTAACAAAAGATGAGTCTCGAGAGTTTGGCGGTGAATAGCGTGTGAGATATGCATATGAAGATCATTCTCAAGGCGAACCAAAAATCTTGTATACTACTTGACAAAAGAACTCCGCTCGACTCCGCTCTGTTCCATCACTGCTCGACCTGCACATTTAAAACAAACATGCGGTGAGTACAAATAATTGCACTCGGTGGACACATTGCGAAAACATTTTTACTTTACGAATATTGTCTTGCCCTCATCACGATGAAGACCTGAGGGTTTTGTTTGAAAAAGGCGCTTGTTCTACAAAATACATTTTCAATATTTTCTCAAAAGTCATTGGCGGTCATTTCATTTCACAACAACCACAACGTATATTCAGTCGGCTATGGATAAGCGGCGGGAGGCCTCCTTCACCCGGACGCAAATCGATCGCAACAGTGATTGAAACCGATCGCAACCGACGATTGAAAGATGATCGCAACCGCGATCTGGTTAATGTACACAACCCTAGGCGGGAATTTCTACTTACACCTCCACTGGGATCCGACCAGTAACTTCCTGTTGCCCGTGCAACCCGAATGGACATATCTGAAACATAAAACATTTTACGGCGAATAATATCGTATCTCAAAATTTTGCGATAAAAACAAGATAGTAATAACGATAAACATTTTCAAAAAGCTCATAAAAGTTTTAGTAAGAAAGCCCACCTCGAGAACTTAAAGTTCTTAGGTCACTTAGGGTTTTACTTGATTTTCTCCTCTCCCAGTCGAACCTTATCAATGTCGAAACAAAATTTTAGCATATCATCATCTTTGCGTAAGATTCTTGATCCAGAACCAACGTCGTACTATCCTTCCATTCATTCCTTTGTTGAATCGTTCGATGAGGCGAACATAGTTTATAATGTTCTCACAGCGTCAAATAAAATTAACGCCGACTTATTTTGACGTTCCTAATCAATTAATGTCGATTATGAATTTTCTCGATTTATAAGAGATATTCTACCTTTAGTATATAGTGTGCGTTTTAATGTACTTACGTAACGTAAGTTACATTGTTCTAAACGTCTTCGTCGCACATAGATCACATATTATCGAATTCGTGCCCTTTGACCTTGGTCAACGTTTTTGGTCAACTATTTTGACCAAGTCAACAAAAGTCAACAATTTTGACTTTGGTCAACAAAAGTCAACATTTTGACTTTTGAATTATTATGAAATTTATCATTTTATGTGCAATTCTTGTTCAAAAATTCCCATAAAATCATACCATGTCTAAAATATTATTTTAGATCATATTATGTAATTATTCTTGATAAAATAAATTTATATCATTAATACTTATAAGGTATGATTTTCGGTTTTATAATTAACCAACTAAACATTTTTCAAAATTCGATAAATTCACATAATACTTAACCACCCTTAATTATCCTTATTATAACATAATTGTTATTTATTATGAACTATTGAATTTAATTTACCTAAGTCATATTTCGAAACTTTGACTTAGGTCCAATTAATTTTTATAAATTTCAATAAATTCACACAACCATATATTATGAATCTACATCATTAATATGATATGATAACACTTAAATATGGTTCATATCTCAAAATCATATCATATATTATAATTTTCGAAATTCTTGAACTTAGGTACTAAAGTTCTCCAAAAATTCTATATAAATTCATATAAGCTTACTTAATACCCTAGATTATGTTTTCATGCTTAAATCAACAATTAAAAATCAAAATCATCAATGTATCACACTTTCAAATTTTCGGTCCATATTTTAAATTTAATAGCATGCTTAATTTTATGATATAATCATACTACATGCTCGATAACATCATATAAATGCAATATCTAAACATTTTAGCATATGTTACATAATTTCCGAGAATCACATGAACAAACTAAACATAACATAAATTCTATCGTATATACTGAGGCTCGTAAGAAATCTAACCTTTTAATCGGTATGGATTTGATCGGTGTCGTCTAGTCGATCTAAGTTTGGACTCTTGCACAAGGTGAACACTCTCTTCCTCTCCTCACTATTTTCGAAACTTTTGGTGGTGATGAAGAAATGAAGGCTCTCATGGGGTATTTATAGACTTAGGCTACTTATTTTTTTATTATTATATGAAAATATCTAAGGTCCACTTGTTACAATTCTTATCCTTATCCTTATCAAAAACCTTATCAAAAACCTTATCATATCTTATCTTTTAATAGGTTCATTGAATCATTTATACAACTTGCATCACACTTGTCCTAAAATAATTAAATTACAAATTTTATAATATATTTGTGGCAATTTTCGGCCACTAGGGAGGTAACCTGAATAGGTTACTTGTTTTAATTGCTAACTATCTCTACTTTACAACTCATAACATGATAAGATCATAATCATCATCCTTCATTAATTATTGTATGATATTTGTATCGAATTTACACTTAAATATCAATATTTTAGCCTCTATATATAATATATGCTAAATAATTTATTTTCTTCTAATTAATAGCTATGTGACATAATATTGATCTTAGATAATAATTTTATCATAAGAAAATTAATTAAGATCAATTTCATGTACTAATGTAAAGTTATCGGCAAATAATTCAAAGCTAAGGATAAATTATCAAACTATGATTCTTTTCATAAAAATATTATTTTATGAGTTATTATATCAATATAATGATATTATATCATAAAATAAATTTTTGGGATTTTTCTAAGCAATTTCCCAATTTATTCGAAAACTAGGGTTTTCTAGGATTTAATTTTTATAAAATCCTATTCTTACCTTATTTCATAAATTTCGAAATTTCTATAATTCCCATGAGATAAGATTGATCTAGAACCATGATATTTATCAAGTATATAATTTAAATAAATTATTTAATATAATTATCACATAAAAATCATGATTTTCGAAAATTACACATAAAATAATACATTAATTTCGAAAATCATGCATATAAATATGCAAAATATTATTTCCTATGATACTCTACACATTTCTAAGAGATAAACATTATCTCTTAATTAATTATGATCTTATCTTATCTTTTAATAAAATATCTTAATAAGCTTATCTTATCTCTAATGTCATTTTCCAACCTTATCACATCCACCTCATGCTTAGGTGTTTCAAGATAATTATCTTATCATATAATATAAGATAAACATGACAACTCATCACATAAAATCAAGTGATCACATAATAAATCACAAATTAATTCCTTGTACTTTAAATTTTCGAAAATCACTATTAAATAAGGAAAAATATTTCTTTTCCTTCTTTAGTGCAAATAATATCCTAAATATACTTAAAAACATATTTAAAAATTATTTCGTTCAAATTTTCAAGAGAAATTTCGATTTATTCAAAATCGACGATTCATCGACGTTCGTTTTCATACTGTTTCTATCGTCTTCGCTCCTTCTTTATTTTCGAAATTTTTTTAACCCCAGAAATTCGGGGTATTACATTAGCCTCCAAGGCATGAATTGTATCCTCTTATCATATATATATTAGCTTCCAAAAGGATTCCATTTTTCTCCCATTTTGCTCTCAATTTCGGAAATCACACACACACACATACATGAAATTTCTCTCTTCCAAATCAAGATCCGGACTTCCAAACCACTTCGAATCGGTAGATCGACGTCTTAAGAAGGTAAATTACTAACTTATTTCAAGTTTTGACGAGAAAATTAAGATGAAAACCCACCCCCAAACCCCTACATGTTTCGGCCATTTGGCCATGTTCTCTTCGGGTTTTGCTCTTCGATTTCTTAGTTGATATATGCATAGATCTACCTATATTGAGTGATATTAGGTTGAGAAAACAAAGAAAATTTCCCTTTTCAAAGCCCCTAAGTTTCGGCCATGATGGCCTTGTTCCAAAGAGTTTTCGTTCTTCAATCTTTAGTTTATGTATGCTTAGATCTATCCTTTTAGAAGTGATTTATGCTTGATCTATGGTTTGATTTATTATTTTCAAGAAAAACCCAAACTTTAGTCAAGAACCCTAATTCTTATGTTGAAGAATAGTTGATGATTTATTAAATTAAGCTTGTATTTATGTAATTAAAGATATTTGAGCATGTTTAGAGTCGATTTCGGAAATAAAAATCGAACCCTATTTCCTATGAGGACCGAAAATGAAGGCTCATATTTTGAGATGATTTGGCTTGATTTGTTTAAAATACGTTAGTATATATGCGATTATATATGTATGCTAGTGTTTGGTGAAAGAAATTGGGGTTTAATCCATCATATATGAAAAGCCCTAATATATTATGCTTATGTAATGTTAAGAACTTATTATTTTGATTTTATTTGAGTTGTTTGATCTCAAAAGTATGATCTAGTATATGAAATTAGCCTATTTTGAATTATTGAGATTTTTCTATGCTTATACGAAAAAGTTAGATTTCGTTAGTTTGCGTATTTCAAAGGATTTTGTGATTTGACTTGATATTTGAAGTTTAATTTCAAAGCATAGATTCTTGTGAGTATATAACTTGGTCAAGACTTACTTGATCGAAGTTTCCTAATGGAAAGATTAGAAAGCTAAAGATTTTCCTATATATATATATATATATATTGTTATGGTATTATATATATATGGAATTGAAAAGATTTAAGTTCTCATAACTACATTCTTAATAAGTTAAACAGTTTAGTTTTGGGATGCATTGACCTAGTAGCTTAGCTTAATCGTAGAGTATCGAGAGAGTTTTAGTAGAGGCTCAAGAGTTAGAAACTCTTAGTTCCTCTTTCTCGTATTTATTCCTCGTATCTCTTTTTAAGGAACAAGTGGGCGAGGCGAGAGATCAAGAAAGGGAAGATGAGAAGCCTCGAGTAAGCCAGATTCCAGGTGGGCTTTCTAAACTAAACTATATATGTGCACAAGTTTATGATGATGAGCATGTGAAATTTCTAAAAAGTTAATTGACTTGCCTGTTTTTGAGCATAATGCATATTGCCTATCTACGAGAGATGGGCGATATCGGCCCTATCTTTGGACGACGAGCCGCCATGAGGTTTGTGTACACAGAGTGATCGTGAGCTAAATGGTCGATCACGGTGTTTGAGAAGGAGGCTCTTCTCAACACAAGAGTGCGTAGATATGGTGTTTATTTAAGATTTGTCTGCAGACATGTTATGATGAGAATTGTTAGCACGTGCATTGATCATGAAGTAAGTGATTTCTTAAAGCATGATTCATAGGATATTTCTTAAAACCCCTGTGAATCTAAGAAAGTGGCAAGTCGATTATATAGCTCTAAGAGCATGTTTCAGTTGTTTTCGGCAATTGCCCACTGAGTGCATCAAGTACTCATGCCCTGCATGTATTTCTAAATGTGCAGGTAGTGCGGGAGATGACAACGGAGATTGAATGCTGAGCGAAGACCTTTTGTCATGTTTTATGTTTGCCCTGGGTTTATGTCTTCACACATAAACTCGGTACTCTTTTGCTGCCAACTCTTGTTATGATTTTGATGTATTATGGTACAGAGTTCTGATGGGTTAGACATTTAATAGACATCTTTGAATTCATGTCAAAGATCATGGCATCAGTTGCTAAATTTATTTGTATCCAATTTTGGTCATTTGGTTAATCACATGTCTAATGACTCGTCTTTCTTTAAAATGACAACTGTTTATATTTGCGAGTCTCTTGAAATAGTTAGTCATTTCATTTCCTTCCGCCCGTCATACTTCGATTAGTCAGTTAATAAAAGATTAGATAGGTCGGGGTGTGACAGAATGGTATCAGAGCAGTTGTTCGCCCTGGTCCTATGAGTCTTTCTTGAGTCTAACCCAGTTGTCTTAAATCATGTAAGCTCAGCATCTCAAGTCCGTCATATCCAGCACAATCATGTACAAGTAATTGATTCTTGTATTATGAGTTCAGAATTCTTTCTACATTGCTTATAGATTTGTGCGATCTTTATATGCTTAGTATTGAATGCTGCATGAGTTGATTATGCATGCGACGTGATTAGTATCTTGAGATGGGAAGTGGGACAGATCGATGTGATTGTCCTAATATCTAAGTTGCGATTAGATAGGATGCCAAGGATGCGGACTACGCCGCTTAATAGTACTAGAGTTAGACCGTTGCTGATTGGACGTACAGACAGATTCTATGAGCTTAGGCCGGAGTAGTATACGAACTTCTCAGAGTTTCTCGAGCAGCGAACTGGTTTCTGGTTAGGCAGCATGGGGTTAACGATTTCGATGCGATACTTCGACTGATTCAAGTCTTGCCAGCACACTGGCAAGGATAGGCTTTTTCCAGTGCTCTTGATTATATTGATTTTTCTAGAAATCCTGAAAAGTCGGGGAATTTCTTTGGATTCCATGCTTTCATTCGAGCACAGAATCGGGATCATTAAGGTCCATCCCCAGGTGATTACCATTCTCTCGATCATTTTCATTCATATATTCGTCAGCTCTTTGCGGAGCATTATGTGAGTTAGGATGATCTTTCTCCCCCAACCTGCCATTGGTGTACTACCTCTTTAAATTCTTGCTCCGAGATTTGATGAGTCTATGTTGATTGATCGTACTCCTTTAGCTCCCGACATTGTTGAGCTAGTTGATTCTCCTCTATTGATGGACTCAGATATCCATCAGGGTCCTGATGATCAGTATTTACCCTGCATTAGATTCGTGGTTTGTTGATATGCATTCCGCTGAAAATATTTCTTTTTCCTATCCGGGTCCAGTGATACCGGAAATTGATGCGGATCTATTAGAGAAGCCGTTAGTTTTGGCTCACCTTCTTATTCGATTTATTTTGATAATCCAATGTCTTCTCAGATTGGCCCTAGTAATTCTGTTTCTGAAGTAGTTCCTGGCTCTTACCCAATTCACGCAGTTCTCCTGACACTCTCGTCATAACTCCCGAGTCCCAGCCAATTTCAACTGATATTCCTAGTGGTTTACAAGAGATTCATACATTTCAAGAGTCACCTCCTCCTGAAGATGAGGGGACCAGTTCTTCTAGACCATCAGGTCTTTCCAGATCTTATCAGTATGAACCTGAACATATTGAGTCCGTTAGTAAGTGCAAGCTTGAGTACCTCCCAGTCAATGAAATGTCTTTCGTTATTGACCCATACATCCTATATCCTGAGTTTAAAGTAATTTCGCATGACAACAACCCCAATGCTCCTAAATCACCAGTGCTAGACTACAATGAAGAGGAGATGGAACCTTTGCAGTTGCAACACCCAGATACAGTAGTCCCATTGGGAAGATGAGATCGAACGATTCTTTGAAGAAGAAGCAGTAACCAGTGAAGCTGCGATAAAGAGGAACATCACCAGGAGTGAAGAGCCTGGTCCAAGTAGTAGTCATTAGTAGTAGATCCTGTGTGATAGTAAAATATAGCAGATGTGGAGAAAGGAGGCATTTGATCACGGCATATCGGGACTAGATGGAATACTCCGATTGATTGTTTATTGCCTAAGAAGTGGCAAGATTTGCCGTTGCTGTTGCCATTAATTGAGCCTGGCTTTATAGCTTCAGAGCAAGCTAATCTTCCCAGACTCCTAGCTACCATCAGTTCTCAGCATTATGTATACTTGAGTTTTCCTACTGGTTCAAATTCCCCTGTTGCTGATTTTATTCCAGCTCTTCATCAGTTCCAGTTGGCTGGTGTTCTTCTTTTCCTTTTAAAGATGATAATGATGAGGATCTTGAACCCATTGATGTTGATTCTTCTATTCCTGAGTATGACATTAGTATCAATACTCTAGAGATAGAGTCATCTTTACCAGATACTCAGTTGGTTATACCCGAGTCTGATGTAGTTCTTATACAGTTCGATTCCTCTTAGCTCAGTACCGAAATGTTTCCTATTTATCTAGATTGGTATGGTCAGTCTTTCGCATCTCCTGAGATCCCTACATTGATTGAGTCTATCTCTTTTTCTCATGTTCTTGAGACTTCTTCCTTAAAGGTCCCAGAAGAGACTCAAGCTAGTTTATCGAGACCTTCAGGTGTCTCAAGAATTTTTATGTATGAACCTGAGTTTTACCAGTTGTTGGCACAGCACAATTACGGCCCCTAGATATCAGTCAAATGTCTTTTGTGACTGATCTTGATATCCTTTATCTTGGAGTAATTCCCTTGTACTCATTTTCCGAGTGCTATTGATCCGCCATCTCACGAGATTGAGAAAGATGTAGAGATACCGGACTCAATGAAGCCGTAATGGCGGTGAGAATGGAGTAGTAGAGATGGAAGAAGGAAATGATGTCAACAACACGACGACCGTGAGCGAAATGAAGCTAGTAGCGACAAGAGTGGAAGCTGGCAGTTTGTAGACAGTATGGATGCACATGTATGTATATATGTGTACATACAGATTAGTGATGCCTATAGATATCTTATGATGCGGTAGTATGCTTGAGAAGCCGTACCGGATATGTTTTGCCGAGATACCAAAGCATCTATATGCTTGAGAATCTTCAATTTGCAAAAGTTTTCTCAGCTCTTGTGAATATCTTGAAGAAAAAGAATAAGAAAGTGCAAATTCTCCTCAAGATTCACCTGTACCTTCTCTTCCTCAAAGCGATCGTAGAATTGCAGAGCTTTTTCTGCATCAGAAAGTTCTTGCTCCTGAGCAATTGGAGAATTTTATGAGGGAACAATTCAAGAGAGAATTGTTTGAGAAGTATATACCTCAAAGTTATAGCAGCAGAAAGAGATTGAAATTTGCGAACTTGATCAAGGCAAAAAGACTATGGCTGAATATAATAGTGAATTCTGCAATCTAGCCATCATGCTCCTTTAAAAGTTGAGACAGATGAGAAAATGGCAGAATTGTTTTGAGCTAGATTACGCCATGAGATCAGAATCATTTTGGCAAGCCTCACCAAGATTTCTTCTTCCAGATCAGAAGTTAAAAAGGAAAAAGAATTAGGAGAACAAGACTCTCCTAAACAAGAAATGATAGCAGAAACCGAATCAGTCTACGCAGAGAAAATCCTTCCCAAGCCAGTCAAGAATGCAAACGAGTCCCAAATGTAACAGAGTACATTCTGGAGTTTGCACATGGGGAAGTAGCAGTTGTTATGCATATGGACAAGTAGGCCACTATGCAAGTTAATATCTGAACTGTCAGAGAAACAACTAGTGATGAAGGAAAGCAGAACCGTCCGAGATAGATGCAACCAATGAAAACCGTAAGTGGATATTCAAAGTAGCCATTTCATCAGATCGAGATGCCGCTACATCAACCGCAACCGTCGCCATCGCCGTCGCCGTAACCGCAATCACCGACGCCTCGACCGCACCAACCTCTATATCAAAGAGCATACGCCCTCTCTTAAAAACAACCTGAGAAGAATGCCAAGCAACTTGGCAGATGTTCTCAAGCTCAACAACGAATGTGCTGCACAAGATTTAAACGTGCTTACCCCGTTGAATGAAGCTATCGTTATCATGCACGTATGTTCTAACCTAGATTTCGAACTAGGATCCCTTAAGCTTAGAGCAAGATCGCTGCAGCTGTTGCACACGAAGGACGTGGATCTTATATAGGAAGGTGCTGATTGACAGCGCATTATGCAATGATATGATGCGAGCAAAGAGAAATAGCGTTTCAGTCGTCAAGAAGAGAACCTACCTATTTTATGGTATTAAGAAGAGAAGAAACCATGTTCCTATGATCTCAGTCTTACAAGCTGATGAAGAATGAAGAAGATTGTGCTTACCTTGTATATCTGAATGGATGTCAAGTCCGAGAAGAGGGTAAGATATGTACCCGTGGTTAGAGAGTTTCAGGATGTTTTTCCTGAAACATTACCAGGGCTACATTCGGACAGACAATTAGAGTTTCTCCATTGAGTTTGAACCAGGATCAGCACTTGTTTCAAAAGCATCTTATAGAATGGCCCAAAAGAATTGCAGGAGTTAAAGATCCAATTACAAGAGCTTTTGGACCTAGATTCCCTCGACCTAGTGTATCTCCTTGGGGAGTGCCAGTTTATTTGTCAAAAAGAAGGATGAAACTCTAAGGATATGTATTGATTATAGAGAGTTGAACAAGTTAACCTTGAAGAATAGGTATCCTTTACCCAGGATCGATGACTTGTTCGATCAATTGAAAGGTGCCAGTGTTTTCTCAAAGATTGACCTGAAGTCAGGACATCATCAATCAAAGATTCGTCAGAAGGACATAGCCAAGACTGCTTTTTGAACGCGGTATGGCCACTACGAGTTCATAGTAATGCCATTTGGCTTGATGAATGCCCCAGCTGTGTATATGGATTTGATGAATTGTGTTTTCCACAATTATCTCGATAAGATTTGTTTGATGTTTATCGATGATATTCTCGAGTACTCGAAGAATGAGCAAGAACACAAAGAACAGTGGAGAACCGTTCTACAGACGTTGAGAATAGAATGATTGTTTGCTAAGATTTGCAAATATGAGTTTTGGCCAAGAGAAGTGAATTTCCTTGGACATATCATTATAACAGATCGAATCAGAATCGACACCGCTAGAGTTCAAGCGGTACGCGATTGGAAATCGCCGACGACACAGATAGAGACTCGAAGTTTCTTGGGTTTAGCAGGACATTACCGAAGGTTCATAGAAGGATTCTCCAAGATTGCGAGAACAATGACTCAATACCTTCAAAAAGGAATTATGTCGCAACGAACCTAAGAATATGAGGAAAGTAGTCAAGAGTTAAAGAACAGATTAACTACCACGCCAGCTTTGGCAATACCTGAATCAGGAAAAAAGGTATACCCTGTATATCGATGCATCAAAGAGTGGACTAAGAATGGTCCCGATGCAAGAAGAAAGAGTGATAGCTTATGCTTCACGATAGTTGAGACCTCAAGAGCCCGAATATCCTATATACGATCTAGAATTTGCAGCTATTGTTCATGCTCTGAAGAATTGGAGACATCTTTTGCATGGATCCAAGTGTGAGATCTTTCCTGATCACAAGAGCCTGAAGTATTTCTTCGAGCAGAAATATTTGAGCATGTGTCAAAAAAGATGACTAAAGCTAGTAAATGATCATGATTGCGAGATCAAGTATCTCCCTAGAAAAGCGAATGTTGTCACTGATGCTTTCGGTAGAAAAAGCTAAATCCAGTTAGGATTCTTCCTTACTCAGAGAGAGGAATTAATCAAAGAGTTTGAAGAGGTGAGTTTGCAAGTGATGCTACCACCTGAAATTGTGAAAGGAGATTATAGCCGCTCTTGTCGATACCTCGATATGAGAACAAGAATCACGAAGGATCAAAGATAAGATCAACAGATAGAGAAGCTATGAGTTAAGATTTAAAGCGAAGGCGGAAGAATAATACCATGAAGTCACGCATAACACAATCATATTTAGAAACATGATGTGCGTACCCAATGAGAATGATTTAAAGAACGAGATTATGAGTTAAACTCATAACACGCCCTACACCGCACACCCAGAGAGCACAAAGAAGTATCAATATCTAAAGCAAATGGTTGTGTGGGTAGGAATAAAGCGAGAGATAGCCTCGTTTGTTGATCATGTTAACGTGTCAACAAATTAAAGCTTTGCACCAGCAGCGTGTGGTAGATTACAACCACTGGAGATTTCCTCAATGGAAATGAGATCATATAGCCATAGATTTCGTGACTAGTTTACCCAAATTGAAGCATAGTAATACAGCTAATTGGGTGATAATCGATCGACTCACGAAGTGTGCTCATTTTATCTCGATCTCTATTATATATGGAGCTAACAAGTTAACTCAGACATACGTTCGAAAGATAGTACGTTGCATTGGGTACCCGTCTCAATCACCTCAGATAGAGACTCCAAGTTTACATCTCGTTTTGGGTGAAATCTCAATAAGAGATGAGTACAAGAGTGAATTGCAGTATAGTGTTTCATCTGCAAACAGATGGTCATCCGAAAGGACCATATAGACGCTAGAAGATATGATCAGAATCTTGATATAAGATCAAGGAAATCAACGGTAGAGAGTCCTACCATTGATTGATTTTCGCATACTACAACAGCTACCAAGCAACGATTTATATGATGCTTTATGAAGCCTTTTACGACAGAAAGTGTAGATCACCGCCTTATTAGGACAAAGTTGAAGAAAGACAAGTGCTTGGACAAGAAACGATTGAAGAAAAGGTCGTAATCGTACGACAAATAAAGAAAAGAATCCAAGAAGCTCAAGATCGTCAACAGTCCTATGCAGATAAAAGACGTACGAGCTAAGCTTCAAGAATGAAGACATTGTATTCTTGAAAGTACCTCATTCCAAAGGAATATATCGCTTTGGAATTAAAAGGAAGCTCGTACCAAGATTCATTAAACCGTACGATTCTAGAAGAGATTTGGGTCAGTCGCCTACAGATTAGCTTTG
The DNA here is from genome assembly GCA_036937905.1 of Salvia rosmarinus. NCBI lineage: Eukaryota > Viridiplantae > Streptophyta > Magnoliopsida > Lamiales > Lamiaceae > Salvia > Salvia rosmarinus. The sequence goes on along the minus strand of CM072821.1, from coordinate 39,492,755 downwards.
CCTTCAAGTTTCGGCAATACCTACATGTGTTTCATGTGTCGCAGTTACGAAGATATGTGTTTGATCCAAAACACATCATATATCAAGAGAATATTGTTCCTAAACAATATCTAAGTTATGAAGAGAAGCCAGAATGTATTATTGATCGAAAGAATCAACGACTAAGGAATAAATTGATTCCTTTAGACAAGATTGTATGGAGGCATCATGGCCTAGAAGAAGCGACATGGGAATTAGAAGAAAAGATGATAGAGAAGTACCCCGAGCTATTTACGGAGGTACTAAATTTCGGGACGAAATTTCTTTAAGGGGGAGAGAATGTAATACCCCAGATTCTCATAGCTCTGATTAAGCGCTAAGTACGTAATTAATTAGAAATTAATTACGTGAGTGACTAAGGACAATGCATCCTCAGATAAGATTTCATAAAGTTTTAACTCAAAGATTTATTTTAGAATTTCAAAGTTGATTGATTTAATGATAAATCTTTCAATTAGTATTTTATTTCAGTGTTTAATTTAGAAAGAAGTGATAAATGAGATTTCAACTTGCTAGGAAAATTTTTACCTTTCTATTTGATCTCTTAAATTTAAGAGATATGAATATTATATCCCTATTTTGTTGAGCAAATATTAAAATGTTTTAATGAGCCCAAATGTTGATTAACGCTTATTAAATTGAAGCTAAAATTTTCTAGAACCTTATAGCTTATTAAAGCTAAGCCATTTAAATAGCTTATGTTAGAAGATTAAAATAGTAAGATAAAGAATATATATATATATATATATATATATATATATATATATTGCAAACTTAGCCTCCAAGGCATGAATTGTATCCTCTTATCATATATATATTAGCTTCCAAAAGGATTCCATTTTTCTCCCATTTTGCTCTCAATTTCGGAAATCACACACACACACATACACGAAATTTCTCTCTTCCAAATCAAGATCCGGACTTCCAAACCTCTTCGAATCGGTAGATCGATGTCTTAAGAAGGTAAATTACTAACTTATTTCAAGTTTTGACGAGAAAATTAAGATGAAAACCAACCCCCAAACCCCTACATGTTTCGGCCATTTGGCCAGGTTCTTTTCGGGTTTTGCTCTTCGATTTCTTAGTTGATATATGCATAGATCTACCTATATTGAGTGATATTATGTTGAGAAAATAAAGAAAATTTCCCTTTTCAAAGCCCCTAAGTTTCGGCCATGATGGCCTTGTTCCAAAGAGTTTTCGTTCTTCAATCTTTAGTTTATGTATGCTTAGATCTATCCTTTTAGAAATGATTTATGCTTGATCTATGGTTTGATTTATTATTTTCAAGAAAAACCCAAACTTTAGTCAAGAACCCTAATTCTTATGTTGAAGAATAGTTGATGATTTATTAAATTAAGCTTGTATTTATGTAATTAAAGATATTTGAGCATGTTTAGAGTCGATTTCGGAAATAAAAATCGAACCCTATGAATTTCCTATGAGGACCGAAATTGAAGGCTCATATTTTTAGATGATTTGGCTTGATTTGTTTAAAATACGTTAGTATATATGCGATTATATATGTATGCTAGTGTTTGGTGAAAGAAATTGGGGTTTAATCCATCATATATGAAAAGCCCTAATATATTATGCTTATGTAATGTTAAGAACTTATTATTTTGATTTTATTTGAGTTGTTTGAGCTCAAAGTATGATCTAGTATATGAAATTAGCCTATTTTGAATTATTGAGATTTTCTATGCTTATACGAAAAAGTTAGATTTCGTTAGTTTGCGTATTTCAAAGGATTTTGTGATTTGACTTGATATTTGAAGTTTAATTTCAAAGCATAGATTCTTGTGAGTATATAACTTGATCAAGACTTACTTGATCGAAGTTTCCTAATGGAAAGATTAGAAAGCTAAAGATTTTCCTATATATATATATATATATATATATATATGTTATGGTATTATATATATATGGAATTGAAAAGATTTAAGTTCTCATAACTACATTCTTAATAAGTTAAACAGTTTAGTTTTGGGATGCATTGACCTAGTAGCTTAGCTTAATCGTAGAGTATCGAGAGAGTTTTAGTAGAGGCTCAAGAGTTAGAAACTCTTAGTTCCTCTTTCTCGTATTTATTCCTCGTATCTCTTTTTAAGGAACAAGTGGAAGCGAGACAGAGATCAAGAAAAGGGAAGACAGAAAGCCTCGAGTAAGCCAGATTCCAGGTGGGCTTTCTAAACTAAACTATATATGTGCACAAGTTTATGATGATGAGCATGTGAAATTTCTAAAAAGTTAATTGACTTGCCTGTTTTTGAGCATAATGCATATTGCCTATCTACGAGAGATGGGCGATATCGGCCCTATCTTTGGACGAGTGCCGATGAGGTTTGTGTACAGAGTGATCGTGAGCTAAATGGCGATCACGGGGTTTGAGAAGGAGGCCTCTTCTCAACACAAGAGTGCGTAGATATGGTGTTTATTTAAGATTTGTCTGCTGACATGTTATGATGAGAATTGTTAGCACGTGCATTGATCATAAAGTAAGTGATTTCTTAAAGCATGATTCATAGGATATTTCTTAAAACCCCTGTGAATCTAAGAAAGTGGCAAGTCGATTATATAGCTCTAAGAGCATGTTTCAGTTGTTTTCGACAATTGCCCACTGAGTGCATCAAGTACTCATGCCCTGCATGTATTTCTAAATGTGCAGGTAGTGCGGGAGATGACAACGGAGATTGAATGCTGAGCGAAGACCTTTTTGTCATGTTTTATGTTTGCCCTGGGTTTATGTCTTCACACATAAACTCAGCTACTCTTTTGCTGCCAACTCTTGTTATGATTTTGATGTATTATGGTACAGAGTTCTGATGGGTTAGACATTTAATAGACATCTTTGAATTCATGTCAAAGATCATGGCATCAGTTGCTAAATTGATTTGTATCCAACTTTGGTCATTTGGTTAATCACATGTCTAATGACTCGTCTTTCTTTAAAATGACAACTGTTTATATTTGCGAGTCTCTTGAAATAGTTAGTCATTTCATTTCCTTCCGCCCGTCATACTTCGATTAGTCAGTTAATACAAGATTAGATAGGTCGGGATGTGACAAGTACGGAGTGATCGCCGGTGCAGAGGCATGGACAAGGAGCGGCTCCGATTAAGGCTTCAAAGCGAAGGGGTACATGAATGAACCAAACGCACCTAATGAGAGGATTTCGAGAATATGCGGATATGGGACCGCATATTCGAGGAAAGCAAAGGATTTGATATGTGCTACTCATACCATCAAGATGCATCTTCTTTCGGAGCCCATCTCATAAAACTCTAAAGTTATCGTGCTTGGCTTGGAGCAATTGTGGGATGGGTGACCCCTGAAGTTTTCTCGGGGTGTGTGAGTGAGGACAAAGCACCTTGAAAAGACTCGTGTTGATGCAGTGGGGTCAGCCGTCAATCCGAAGCCGGGTCGTTACAATTTGTGAGTCCATTTCACATTCTAAATACTTCCATCATTTCAAAATAACCTTCAGTTAAGATAGTTACCTCTTTCCTCGTTGATCAGGACGACGATGGAGTGTAGTGCAGTGGCAGTCAAACACCAACAGTTTCTAGACTCAACCTTCAACTTATGATTCAAGGAAAGGGTTTCTAAGGTTCAGAGCGAACAAGTGCTCTGATACCACTTTGTGACGACCCGACTTCTCAAGGAAGTGCGGATTAAACGGATCGCAACTGGTATGATAATGCAGCGGATACATACATAACTAATCAATACGATTAACCATTAAACTACTCATAAATGCATGAACTGAAAGGAATACGTTGTTTCAATACGATCCCAAGTCATAGAAGGACTTGTCAAAACATTCAATATCCAAATATAACCCAGTCAGGGCGCAATTCAACGAGTGAGGTACGACCTCAAGTTCAATATGGGTATGCAAAATAGTTATAACCAACAGACACAAAATATCATCAGAGTTTGGCAGTAGAAACGTGTGGACATGCATATGACGATATATACCCAAGGTTCTAGAAACCTTTCTATTATAGAAACAAAACACCTGCCACTCTACACCACCTCGCACTCATCGCCAATCCCTGCTCAACCTGCACATCAAAAACGAGATGCAGAGCTAAGTACAAAAGTACTCAATGGACACATTGCCGAAAATATTTTCTTTGTAAAGTTATTGAACTGCCCACAATAGAGCATGAGGATTTTAGTTGAAAAGACTCATGCCTATCAAATATTTTATCATTTTCCAAAATTGTGTCCTGCCGGACAATTTCATCCACGTTATTCCATATCTGATCATTCATTCATTCGCTCACTATGGAGGTGGCCACCTACACATAGTCGTCGTGATCGGTCGAGGTAGCTAACTTTATGTAACAACCCGAAATTCTGGGCTTAAAAATTTTGGAAATAAAGAAGGAATAGTACGATAGAAATGAGAATGAAAGTGAACGTCGGTAATTATCGATTTTGAGTAAATCGAATTTTCTCTCAAAAATTCGAATGAAATTATTATAAATAATAAATAAATATGTTTTTAAGTATATTTGGAATATTATTTACACTAAGGAAGAAAAGAAATATTTTCCTTATTTTCTAGAGATTTTCGAAAAATATGGAATTAAGTGATTAATTTATGATTTAATATATGATTACTTGAATTTATGTGATGAGTTGTCATGATTATCTTGTAGTATATGATAAGATAATTATCTTGTATAAATCAGGCATAAATTTCGAAATTTATGAGGTGTATGTGATAAGGTTTGAAAAATGACATTTTTGTGATAAGTATGATATGATATTTTTATAAAATGATAAGATAAGGTTATGACTAAGAATGGATAATGTTTATCTCATAAAAATATGTGATAATGTGATAAATATCATAGGAAATAATATTTTGATATTAGTTACATGATTTTCAAAATTTGAAGTATTATTTTATGTGATTTTCGAAAATCACCATTTCTATGTGATAATTATATTAAATAATTTATTTAATTATATACTTGATAAATATCATGATTCTAGATCAATCTTATCTCCTAGGAATTACAAAAATTTCGAAATTTAGGAAATAGGATAAGAATGGGATTTTATAAAAATTAATCTCCAGAAACCCTAATTTTCGAACAAATTGGGGAAATTGCTTAGAAATGTTCCAAAAATTTATTTTATGATATAATATCATTATATTTATATAATTACACATAAAAATAATATTGGTTATGAAAAGAATAATAGTTTGATAATTTATCATTAATTTCGAATTATTTGCCGATTACTTTACTTTAGTACATAGAATTGATCTTAATTAATTTTCCTATGATTTATTTTATCATCTAAGATTATTATTATGTCACATAGCTATTAATTAGAAGAAAATAAAATTTGTACCATGTTTATTACAAAAGTGCCGAAAAATTAGAATATTGAGTGTGAAATGGATATAAATATCATACTTTAATTAATGAGGGGTCATAATTATAAAGATGAGATATATTAGGTTTAAAGTAGAGATTGTTATCAAATTGAACAAGTAACCTATGGTTTTGTATGTAGTAGCCAAAAATTGGAAATATAGGTGTGAAAATGAGAAAATATTATACTCTTAATAATGATGTGTTATGATTATAATGATAAGATATTATTAAAAGATAAGATAGAGTATGATTTCAAATTGAATAAGTAACTATAAGTTTTTGTCATGTAGTAGTTGAAATATTTGAAAAATAAATGTGAACAAATGTGAATAAATGTGAACTCAATTTAAAAAGTCATAGTGTAAAATTTTGACTTTTCAAAAGTAACCTTATCTTATAATTATATTAAAGTATATTGTATGGAAAAAAATAAAAACTTATCCTAAGGATCTAAGAGTGGCCGAAAATCATACACAAATTACATAAAGTAATAAATTATTTATTTTATGATAAGTATAAGATACATTAATTAAATAATAAAATAACATAATAAACTATAGAATAAAATAAAATAATTGTCTCATGAGCTATGGAGGTGGCCGAAATTATTCAAAGATAAGGTATGAGTTGTAAATTTTGATTTTACAACTAGATATGTGATAATTTCAAAAAGATAAGATAAGATGAATAATTAAAGTATAAGATAAGATCAAAAATGATTCATTGACAACTCATGAAGGTTCAAAAATTAAGAAGATAAAGGAGTTGTAATTTTTGACTTTATATTAAGATATTTTATAAAGTAATGATTAAAATCACTTTATAAACTCTATAAATAAGAGACCCCGCCCCCCTTATACCACCATATAACCGAAAATACTAAGAAAATAGGAAGAAAAATAGAGAGAAAAAAATAGAGAGTATTACTCAAAGTTCTCTTCGATCGTAGTTCGAAAAACGTCGTAAACGTCGATCAAAATCAATTAGAAGGTTAGAAACCCTACACTTCTTATTATTTTATGCAAAAATATTAGAAAATCATATGTGATATGTGTTGTTACATGCTTTCGAAAAATATGTGACGTACGTGAGAAATATGCTATATGTTCGCGTTGTTAATTAAATACGTTTATATGATAGATATAAGCATGTATCATGATTTTATTACAAAGTTGGCATGTTATGAAATTATAGACCATGGTCGAAATTAGGTAGGATCCATATGTTGAAGTACATGAATTTTAATTGTTGTTTTGAACATGAAATAATGATAGTTATTCATGTTTAGAATTTTATGATTTTATGTGGAATTTCTTGGAAAAATATGGAATATTATAGGATAGTAATTTCAAAAATTACTAAAGCATGAAATATTGATGTACAAGTTGTTTATGATGAATATCATGTCATATTATTAATATATGATGATAAAAATATATTATGTGAATAAAATAGAATTTTCGAAAAATTATATGGAATTTTCAAAATTATGAAAAATGAAAGATTATGACATCTCGTGATACGTGATATGTGGATCATATGATATGATATGTGAAAAAGTTGAGACGTAGGGAAATATGTCTGTGAATACGTAGAATTTGAGTATATACGTAAGATAAGAAGTAAAGTCGATGCGTGACGGCGTTAGTTATGAAATTAAGATTAAATGCGTTATGTCGAACGATTTGAACTAAAGAATGAATGGAAGGATAGTACGTACGTTGGTTCGGATCGATGATTCTTACGCAGCATGATGATATGCTAAAAACTCGTTTCTTACGTTGATAAGGTTTGACTCAAAGGAGAGGAGAAACGGAAAGTAAAACCCTAAGCGACCTAAGAATTTTAAGTTCTCGAGGTGAGCTTTCTTATCAAAACTATTTACGAGCTTTTTCTTGGAAAATCATTTACTGTTATTACTTTACTGTTTTCTGCAAATGATGAGATACGATATTGTCTGCCAAAAATGTTTTATGTTTTGTATATGTCCATTCGGGTTGCACAGGGCAACAAGAAGTTCTGGTCGGATCCTATGCTAGAGGAGTAAGGAGAAATCTAGCTAGGGTTGTGTACACTTTAGTCGAATCGCCGGTTCGATCGGTTTTACGAATCGCGGTTGCGATCAGTTTTACAATCGCGGTTGCGACCGGTTTGCATCGGGTGAAGGAGGCCTCCTCCGCGCGTTTATCCATAGCCGACTTGGAATATACGTTGTGGTTGTTGTGATATGAAAATGACTGGCCAGTCGACTTTGAGAAATGAGAAAATGTTTTTAGTAAGCGCAATGCCTTTTTCAATTAAAACCCTTGTGTCTTACTATGATGAGGGCAGTACAATATTTCGTAAAGTAAAATGTTTTCGGCATGTGTCCACTGAGTGCATTATTTGTACTCAGCCCTGCATATTTGTTTTTAAATGTGCAGGTTGAGCGGGTGATGGAACAGAGCGAGAGTTAAGCGGAAATCTTTTGTCAAGAAGTATAAAATAATTTTGGTTCACCTTGAGAATGCATCTTCACATGCATGTCTCACACGTTCATTCCGCTGCCAAACTCTTGAGACTCTAAGCTTTGTAGAAGCTTCTGTTTTGATAGAACCTTGAAACCATCTTATATATATATAAGCTATTTTTATCCATCATGATTTTCGTTTCTGTTTGGAACATCTATATCTCTTCGTAAATGAAATGAGTTGAAACCCTTATTCTTTAATATTCACTTAAACCAAACCCCAAGTCACGGTCCTGTAAGGTTTAACCAAACCGGGCTGTGACACTTTAACACACAGTCACACGTGTACACAACCCGAGTTGGTCTTTAACTAAGTCGGATCAAATCGTTACCCTTTTTTAACGTTGGTGGACCAACACATTCACATACCATATTGGATATACCAATCTCAGATAGGATCACAACAAAACATAAACATTTGGCAATCAATAACAGTTCATGCAATAATATTTCATAAAGCTTTTGTAAATCATGCTTTGAGGTATGCATATCATTTTGTTTGAAGAGAGCCCACATGCTAGTCCGAAGCTATAAGTTCTAAGCAAAGCAGGGTGTGATTGTCCTTCCTCAGTGACTACGTACGAACAGGCCCTTTATAAGAAAATAGCTTTTCTTAGATTCGTTCTATTGATCGAGGGTCGTTTATAAATTATGACTTAAATTCTCAATTAGGGTTTCTTTGTGATCTCATGGGATAGTTTTAAGATAATATCTATTATCTTACATTCTCAATTCCCAACTATATTCCTTCATCTTTCATAGACGAACCTCAACTTATGAGTCATATACTTCGAGTTTAACCTCGACTTTAACCTTAGTGTTCTTCTAAACATTATTACGCTATAAATTGTTGGTATTTAAGTTACGATTGGTATATTAGGATATCCTTAAGCCACTAGCTAGACTTAACAATTATAGTTATGTCCTAGTAGGTTATGCATATTGGCTTGTCGTATTAACACGATGATTAAAGGGGAGTCTTGACTTATGATTCAAGTGATCCCATACTATCACGTAAGTCAATACTTAGAAATAAATGAAGTTCTTTGTGGATACTAACTCGGCCTTTGAGACATAAGTATCGACATCTTATGTTCGAATCTTAGCTTACACTTTTCGACATTGTTTGTTTCTCTTAACTCGTCGGAGATTATGTAAGTTATATAATCGATATTCGTATCGAGTTATCTTAAGCTCAATCTAATATCGCATTACGTTGTCGTTGTTGAGTTTTAACGTTGTAAGTCAGCTTTTGGTTTCTTTAACTTAGGAACTCATGTTTGAGTACCCTTTGTTAATAGAAAACCCTAAATTGTGTCTAACTTTGATTTTCTTTAATTCCTTCTTAAGTTATCGAAATTTATCGATTTCTTTTGGATTCTCGTACATAAAGTACTATGTTGTTTACGTTTGAGGTTTTATTTGTCGGCATAACGTAAATGAACCATACAACATTATACAACACCATACACAACATACACCATACTAAAGCATTAGAAAACCCTTATTTCTAACATAATACACAACCATTGAGTATGTGTGTATGAGTGTTCTATTCATTCATTATAATCACAACCATTCATTCTAAACTTATAGATTAACCACCATGTAATATCCCACATATATGTATGTATATACTAGAATACACTACTTATATTTGCAAGGATATCTCACGGCACACGCATGCACTTATATATTTTTATACACTTATATCATACGCATTTGTATATGTACTATACATATATTTGATTACTTAACTAAGCTAGATAAGTCATCCACATTGTTATTTAATACTTGACATAATGAAAGTTGTAGCACATGATTCACACGTGGAGTTCCTAATCATTTTATTTTCTATAAGATATATGCATATATTATTTATCTAGATATTTAATTGTCATGTAGCAGACTTGTCCATGCACATAAAATACAACACGTTAGTAGTTCAAGTAATATGAAATCGATTTGCATAAATATTAGGTGCTCAATTATATTATAATATCTTCCTATATCAATAGATATTTTATATATAATTTGGTAATAGTTTCTTGGAGCTACATATGCATTATTATAACTATTAACTTATATAAATGCACTAAACCCAATTTATCAGGTAATGAGATTAATAATTCAAATTCTTCACACATCATGATAATGCATGCTAATGAGAAACTATTGAGCTCCTAATTGATTTTAAACGAAAAGATTTCATTTGAAAAGAATATTATTATTATTAGCATCTCTTATTATGGCGGTTTTCAAGCAGACAACTCTTTGGGATATTACAAACTACCCCCGTTAGAAAAATTTCATCCTCGAAATTTCACTGTGTCTAGCGGAATAACTGTAAAGCTTCTTATAGCTTTGTTTTTTATTCTCATTATCCTTCCTGGTTTTAATGTCTTTAGAGAAATCACTAATCGTGCATTCTTACTTCTAAATAGTTAAATGGAACACTTAGTAGACCCAATTGAGCCTTTCATGCTTCGTCGTGTCACTCTGATCAGACTTTGTGATAATGGGAAATACCATGTTGTGACTCTCTATTTTATACTGGGGAGAAATCTTCACCTTAGAAGCAATAAGGTTGTCACTTCGTCGAGAAAAAGAAAACAAGATTATCATACTAATCAGAGTTGTCGAGAAGGAACTCGAGATGACAAAGGTTGAAAAGACTTGAAAAACTTTCACCTTTGAACTATGGTGGTCATCAGCCAGTTAATCTAGGCAGTAAGATCGATGGCACCGAGGTACGAGAGCGGATGGTGGGGATCGTATGACGCAAGCGAAAGAGATTCCTTTTTATCATTAGTGAGAGTGAAAACTCAGAAGTTATGGATACCACCAAGCGTTTGGATAGTATGTTGGGTCAAGTAGCATTAGGATACATGACATGGAGTCCTCGTTCGAGGAGGAAAGACGTTAATGGTGAACGTGATCAGATGACTGTATCGAGAATTTTGGTTCTTGTTCTTATCCTATGCATTGAGTAAGGTTGTTTGACGAGCATCATGTTCCATGGTACAAGGTGATAAGAATTCTAGAGTAGTGAGGAAAGTTCACCTTAAGAAGATGTCGAGGTCGGAATGAGACATAATCTATCCTTTTCTTTTTTTTTGCATGGGTTATACTCATCGTTGCACTTATCGGTTATGCACTATAGGTAATACTCGCCAAAGTCTATGTATCGATCGTATGAGAGAGTGTTTACCATGGTAAGGGTGAGATGCCTGTGCACTGAGGTAAGTTCTAGGTATGAACTTGGTAAAGATGGATACGCCTGAGGATATGTACGTCTTGACTTATTTATGATCATGGGTTCTACTTGTTCACTAAAACACTCCAAGTTCTTACGGATTCTTGCACTTGGCTTCATATAGGAAATTTTGTTGGCTTCATATAGGAAATTTTGTCGAATCTCTAGTACGTCCATGTTTATTTCAAATCGGGGTTGTGTAGTTCACCTTGTGAGGTTATTGATGTCGTGTTGCGCATGCTGGGATTTTTCTTCCTTGCATCCACATACATCATGTCCTTGTTTCAAGTATCAATGTATGCAGCGTATCATTCATTTCTTTACGTTGTCTCTTGTGTTAGTGCCGAAGTCGATTTCATCTCGAGTTCTTGCATCGGTCTATGTATCCTAGGGTACTTATGAAACGATTTATATTAAGAGTGAAAACCGTCATCTGTCTATCTACTTATTGTCTCCAACGTCATTTTCTTAGCATTTCCTTTTGATGTGTCTCCTTCCTTGAGTAAGTAATCATTTAGGTTTGCTTAAGTCTGGACCAGTGACATATCGAGTCTTATAATAACAAACTCAGGATTCAGTTTCTATCGGCATCAAGAGCTAGGGTTAAAGATCAAGACGAATAATAAATGTCTTAAAAGTATGAACGTCTAAGCATATTTAGAAATTACTTGGCACAATAGGAGTATCTCAAATAATATGCCTAATGATGACTTTAATCGAATGGGATTTGCCTCACTTGAGGACTTCCAAAACTGGAGTTCATCCCAAGTGAGAATTTGAAAAGCAAGTTGGTAAAAGTTTTCCTCTTATGAGAGAGGTTTGAACAACGATAATTTGAAAAATGATAAAATTTCATAGTCAAAGCGACATGAGAATCCTCACAAAAGATTTAACCAAGTTTTTCAATTGAGGCGGATAAGGCACTGGAAGTAAGGAATAAATTACCTAGTTTAGAGATTTGTCATTTTACTTGTTGAGTTAGTAAGAACCTCTATGGGGACTTTTTCAAAGATGGCTCTACGATCGCCTCCAATGAGGATTTTAGTACGATAACAAGCAAGAGTCATAAGCATGAAAGCATATTGGAAAAAGATGCGATTAAATTGAAATGCTTCAGCTTTCAAAGACAACAGGTTGGAATGAGTATGAAGCTAATCGAAACAACATAGACTGATACGAGGTTTTTTTTTCTAAATGGATTAGTGAAAGAGTAATGCTTAGAGGACAAGTAGATATAGTCTCTTGATCCTAACCCAAGTATCATTCCCCAAGTTTACTGTTGGTGTCTTCCTCCCTGAGCTCGTCCTTTGTTACTAGAATTGGTAGCTTGCCTCATTTTTTTAGATCCAAGATCATCTTCTCTGGTCGATAATGCCTTTGAAGGTGGGATTCTTCTTTGTGTGGTGGGTGGGTGGGAGTACTTTACTAGTCTTAACTACTTATAGGCAAAGAAGATGGCGTATGGACATGAGTTTGGAAGCCTTTCACTTTTCTGAGGTGGTCATGTTTTTGGGTCGTCTTTCTTCTGATGATCGATGGAAACCTATAATGGGCAAACGAGTGCTTTCAACAGTGGAACATTCTTCGACTTGACATGTCCGATTGGCTGGGGATTATTTGGTCAGTATAGTTACATTGTCGAAGGTGTGGAGGTTCTGGGGTGTTGTCCATCTTCTTGGAATCATAATAATACTTGCTTGAAGTCATGACGGTTATCCTGATCGAGTAGAGATTACGAGTTGTTAAGTGTGAACTAGATCTGTCAATGTTTCTTCCGTCTTCGCTTCATGATTAGTCTAGTGGAAATCTGTAGATGGTCGTGGTCGTTATCACATAGTTATATTCGATCGAAGCCGTCGGGTTAGGATACTTTGTGTGGAGACCTCTTCTTTGTTTGCAGTTCAGGTGAGTTGGCGAATGGGATGTAAGTCAGCGGATATGAGTATGGTGTACCGAACGTGAAAAGTTTACAATCTACATGAGCATGATCGAAACAATTGGGCTGGAAACTGCGGAGTGTAGAGATGTCAACAAATCTTGGTTTTCTAGGAACCGTGCCGAATCTGCAGAGCACCTACATCGTTCGGTTAGGAGTTTATAATATTGTGCATGGACTGGAACTGTAGTTGTGGTCATTCGTGATGAGGTTGCTTATTACAGGACTGGTGGTGGTTGCCACAACTAAATAGTCGAGATGGTTCGAAAAATCTATAGACTCTGACGTCAAAAATTGGCGTGGTGTATAAGAGTTTTGGGTGCTCAATCTCAGGTGATGCACTAATACCGTGTTATAGAAGGAGACTAATGGAAGCTAACTATTCCAATATAACTTAGGAATTGTTTGCTTAGTGTCAGCCTAAATCATCTTATATTCTCATTCATCTCTGTTTAGTTGGTAACTCGAGGATCATCTTCGTTGCAACTTTGTGTTTTGGTAAACCTTCCTTCTCGGGCTAATTTTCATCTAGTGAGGAGACTCGTAATGTACCTCTCTATTGATTCCTTAGGACTCATAGTGTAGTCTCTAAGGAAATAAAAGTGTCCTGCCATTCACAAGGTAGAATTCTGGTTGAGCGCTTAAAGTGAAATCCTAGAAAGTCAACAATGTTGAAGAGAACAATAACATAATGGAACATAAAGAAATCTAGGTTCTCGTAACCTATGTATCTCGATGGTTCTTATCTTAGTAGGATTTTTTTAAATTCTAACAGTTGTTACTTATCGACTTGACCCACTGTTCATGATTACTTGTAAGATTTCATTTCTAAGTTCATGATACAAACTTAACTTGCTCACTTCAAGGGTAGAGTCAACAAGAAACTCTACTTGATATCCATGTTTCTTTGTTCTTTCAGTTGCCACTTCACATATTACTAGTATCTCATTTGAGATCCATTCCGGTCTCATGGGCTCCTTTGTCCCATTCTGATAATCCAATGATATCATATCAACATGAAACAATTTTCACAACCCACTATTCCCAATTGAACCATTTTTTCATTTCAAACATTTTCAAAATTTTCGTACATAACTTTTTCATGAAACATTCACTTTATTTCATTTGAGAATTTGTCACGACCCCATTCCGGACCAACCCGAACTGGAGGGCGACTAATACTAGGAGTAGTATTTTAGGGATTACACGGTAAAATAAAAATGCATAAGAACAAACTAACATGCTTGAAAGAGAATATAAGGTGATGTTATAATGTTTTTGAAAAGGTTTAGCCATCGGACCCCAAAACTTGGCCCGATCGATGGGCCTTGATAGTTCGTAACATAAAACATAAATAAAGGAGTTCGAGTATAGCGGCGGAAAGTGTGTGAATACATATATGACGATATGCATTCAGGTATAACCCAAACATTCAAGTAAATCGGCGAGGACACTAGACTCCTCAACACATCCCCATCATCACCATCAGAGCTCAACCGCACATTTAAAACAAACATGCGGGGCTAAGTACAAGAAATTGCACTCGGTGGACTTATGCCGAAAACATTTGATGATATTTGAATTCTGCGCCAATATCGAGTAAGTCATGAGGGTTTTAGTTAAAATGCCTTGTCTTACCAAATCATTCGGTTCGTAAACATAGCCCGCGGGCATTTTCTTGGTGTGTATGGTCCGTATCTCATAGTCACAATACATAATAATAAATAATTATATAAGCGTCGAGAGGAGGCCTCCCATCTACGACGCCGTGACCGGCAGTAATCCCGTCTGACACAATCACTCTGCAAGCATATGTTAACACAGTATAGTTCCAACCTTCACGCCAATCCTAGCTGTGCATTTATCATCCGCACGGGACCCGACATTAAAAGGTTGGGTGCTACCACAACAATTGATATAATAGTTCCAACCATCTCCACAACCCTACCCGGCATAACAGATAGGATCCGTACACAAAACGAAATATTTTGGCGGTAATGTAGTAAAACATTTGTTAAGCAGTTGTAGGATAAGTCTTTGTAAATAAACTCATTTGATATAACGGTAAAGTCACGTTTTAGTGGGGTGAAAAAGGCCCACATTTTGAAGATAAAAGCCCACTGGACTACGGTTCGTTGTAAAAGTACTAGGTTCGATCGTTCGTCCAAAATCCGTCGTTGCGTTTGCGTCCACACTTTCTGGCGAGGCTTTAGTCGTCGCTCAAGTCTATCGAGACTCTCGAAAACTTAAGATAACTTTGATATTTCATATCGATGTGAGACCGAATTCCTTAGTGAATTGATACGTCGCTATCGTATCGATTGACTTTTCTCGTTCCTCGAGATACGTTCGGCGATATAAGCACGTTTTCGATATATGAATTTCATTTATGAAATCCTTTCTTACTAATGAGGCATCATACTCAAGTAGTATACCTTCGCGTATTGACGTGTTTATAAGCGTATAATCGTCGTTTGACCTTGAAAAGTCAACGAAGTCGACACCGGTCGACAAAGTCGATGATTTTGACTTTTAAATAGTAATTTCTTACTATTTTGCTTTATAAATCGAATTTAATCGATTTGAAAGCGTAAAGTCCTATTCCCGATTTATCTTGTAAATCAAGGACTTATAATTATTTTCGCATTTTAATAATTCTTTTATAATTAAAAAGCGTATTTTGGTTTTAAAGCGTTACAAAATGAGCGTTAAGTCTCAAACATAGCAATCTATGTTTATAAAATTTTGTAATGTTTGAAAACTGTCCAGAATATTAATTTAGTAAATTTTCATAAATAAACTGTTTTAAAAAGGATTTTAAAATCCTTTTATATTATCGAAAATTTCGATAATTAGATTAAAATACTAAATGACTTTTGAAAATTTTTCTAAATCAATATAGTGTATTATTATACACTATGGTCCAGAATATGAATTTATGAAATTCATATAACACTGTTTGCCATTTATTTATATATATACATATATAAATATTCACGGCAATTCCAATAAATAGGGAATAATCATCCAAAAATTCCCAAAATTGGTATATACCTATTATAATGTCTCAACATCAGTATATAATATTTTCATAACCCATAGTTCATCATAACTATTTATTTCAATATATAACAATATTTCACGGTAATTATGAGATAATTACCAAATAAATAGCAAACAATTTCTAAAAATTCTAAATAAATTCCAACATCATTAAACATTATATTATAACATTGTAACATCATAACATCAACCAAACTAATTTAAATCGTCACCATATGAGCTTATGTTGCTCTCGGCTTTTTCGATTTATTTAGTATATGGTTTTCAAAAATTCCAACAATTATATACTATGTTTATACACTATAGTATAGTAATGTAACATCATAATATTTATCAAAACTAATTAAATCATCACCTTCAAGAGCATATCACTCACGGTTTATTTGATTTAATTTAGTATTTGATTTCCAAAAATTCTAAAAATTTTACACAATGTATAAACAATATATTAAAGCATTAATACACCATTGCATGTTCAAAAATAAAATCATACACCAACCTATGAAATTAAATTGCTCACGGTAATTTTGCAAAATAAAGTATATGATTTTCAAAAATTCTAATTAAATCATAGAACATATAATCAAGGTTCTAAAGCATTAATATGTCATTGCATGCTTGAAATAAAAATTATACATCAAGATACACATATATATATCTCACGGCATTTTTCAAAATTTAAGCTATGGTTTTTCAAAAAAATTCCTAAATCAATACTATAGTCTTAAATCATATCATGGATCAATAATACATGCTTAGAATATATCAAGAAGTATTCGGTCATCATTTAACATTTTATAGCATTTTCAAAAATTTATATCAATATACTCTATGGTTCGAAATGTCATATACATGCTAGGCCATTCCAAAATCTTATTATACAACTCCTATGCTCATTTAACAAATATTCACAAGCATTTTCAAAATAAAATCCCCAAGAACATATAAATAAACAATGGCTCATGCTCAAGAATATTTAACACATACATAGATACATATATAATATTTTCGAAACACACATACATACATATGAACAAGTTCGAAAATTTCAGTTTAGAAGAGGTGAATAATCGAAGCCTAAGACCATGTATTACCTTAGAATTGGTATAGAATCAATGAATATGGTATGGTATCACCTTGGTGAATGAATGGAGATGAAAATGGAAGAAGAAAATTTTAAAAATGAGAGGAGAGCTCTCGGTTTCGGCGAAAATGGGAGAGAATGGAGAGGATTTTGTGAGTTGAATGAGAGAAATGATGTTATGGGTGTGGGTGTTGAAGTGGAAGAGTTTTGTCACTCACTCTCTCTCTCTCACTCTCGATTTTCAGCAAGAAAATGGGCAAAATCTGATGCCAATGATGGAGATTATAGTGATGATTAGGCTAAGTAAAAGCTAAGTCATGCATTGGGTGAAAATAGGTGGAGTGCATGCTTGTTGGGGAGAGAGAGATCGGCGCTTGGGGGGGGGTTCAAGGCTGATTTTAATTTCTAATTACACATAATATATGTATTAATCATAGTATAGTTCATAGATATATAATACATGCCAATAAAATAATTAAAACATTACTTATGTATAAATTTGGAATTCTGATCGAAAATTAGAAAATAGGATTAAAATATAAATACACCTATTATTGATACTCATGTAATTTTCGTCCCAAATATGCACATATATATCATAATATATGATTTAGATATTAAATAATAGCATAGGATATAATTATTACACATTTAGAAAATAAAACCCTAATTTGAAAGCTTGGGTTTAAATTTTATAAAACTGAATCCTTGATTTTATGGCTGGAAATCTGATTTAATGCTTAATATTATTCATATATATCATATTATAAAGTTTAGATACCATAGGATAATTTAATGGTATCATTTCATGTGATAAAACCACTTATTTATAAGATTAGGGTTTTCGAAATTTGATTTCGAAATAATCGAGTTTAATAACTCAAATATTGATTTTAATAATCATTAATACTGTAATTATACAAAATAATAATAGGAAATTAATTATTATAATTTTCCGAGCATTAAACTCATTTTTCAAAACGTCTCAGGCGTTAACGTTAACGTCTCAAAGCGTTGAAATCGACTCATCTCAAAATGGTCGCATGAGTTCATACTTACTAAGTAAATATATTCCATTTAATAAAGGAATTAAGATGGAAATTAATTCCAAGCTTCCTTTTCGAAATTTTCATGAAAAGGCGGCGTTCGATCTGCGTTTGGCGTTTAAAAATATTGACGAATCATTTCGTAATATTTCAATCCTTTAATTCACAATCCTTATTGAATTATGAAAAGGAATTCGTTATAACGATATCGTATCGAAGTCACGAGGTTCGATGTCGTAAAAGTTAATACACAAAGAAAATCTAATTACGACTCGAATCTGTAATCGTATATTCGTTCTTTGGAATATTACATTCCACCCCTTCGAAAAATTTAGTCCCAAAATTTGTATACCTCTTAGAAAAATAAATCGGGTACTTTTCCTCATTGCTTCTTCAAGCTCCCACGTGGCTTCTTCTTCAGTGGTGTCTCCACAAAGACTTTAACTAACGGAATCGACTTGCTCCGTGGTTCTTTGAACCTTGTGGTCAAGTATGGCTGCGGGTTCTTCCTTATAGCTCATGTAAACTCGAGGATCACGTCGTCTTGGTGAATCACGTGCTTTGGGTCGTGAGCGTATTTTCGTAATTGTGAGGCGTGAAAACATTATGGACATTTCCTAGGTTTGGCGGAAGAGCTAACCTATAAGCTCTGGACCTATCCTTTCTAGGATCTCATAAGGTCCTATGTAGCGGTCTAAGCTTTCCTTTCGGGCCAAACCGACAATCCTTTTGATGGAGACTTTAAGAAATACCTTGTCTCCATCCTCAAACCGTAGCTCGGATCTACAGCGTGTCGGTAGAAGATTCTGTCATCTGAGCCTCTTTTATCCTCATCCTAATTTGTCGAGCGATTTGATCATTTCACTCACCGCATCGGGCCCTATGACTTTTCTCTCACCGACTTCATCCCAATAAAGTGGTGATCTACACTTTTGCCATCTGAGGCTTCGTGTGGGGCCATGCCGATCGTCGCTTGATAAGCTGTTGTTGTAAGCAAATTCAATCGTGATAAAATATCTTCCCATTTTGTACGCGATCCAAAATCTGATTCTAAGCATATCTTCTAGCGTTTGGATCGTTCTCTCCGATTGTCCATCGGTTTGTGGGTGGAATCTTTGTCTTGAAGTTTAATCTGCACCAGTTCTCTCGCAAACTAATCCAAAATCTGGATGTGAACTTGGAGTCTCGATCGAGGTGTCGATTTTGGCACTCCATGTAGTCGTACAATTTCCTTAACATACAACTGGGCCAACTTATCAGATCCATAAGTGCTTTGAATAGGTAAAAAGTGAGCACTTTTGGTAAGCCTATCCACAATTACCCATATGGCTGTGTTCCTCTTCTTGATTTGGGTAAGCTTGTGAAATCCATCGTTATATCGTCCCACTTCCATTCGGGGATTTCCAACGGTTGTAACTTCCCATAGGGTCGTTGGTGTAA
Organism: Salvia rosmarinus; assembly: GCA_036937905.1. NCBI lineage: Eukaryota > Viridiplantae > Streptophyta > Magnoliopsida > Lamiales > Lamiaceae > Salvia > Salvia rosmarinus. Next base: position 39,472,980 of record CM072821.1, on the reverse strand, counting down.
AGCCTTCACTTGTTGGCAAACAAGACAGCGTTCTACGAAGGAAGCTATGTCTCGTTTCATGCCTTCCCACCAAAATTTTCCTTGGTCTGGTACATCTTAGTCTTGCTGGGTGGGCGGTGTAGGGTGTATCGTGAGCCTCACTCATGATTTCGTTCTGAAGCTCTGCGTTGTCAGGAACGCATATCCTACCTTCAAACAATAAGGCGTTATCCGGCGCCTCTTGGAAATTCTTGAATCCTTCAGACCTTAGTCTTTCTCGGATCTTTTCAACTTTTCCTCAATCCTTTGTCTCTCGACAATTCTCTTTCTTAGATCGGTCGTCGGTGAGTGTAGCGATCTGACTCACGATTGTTACGGGTGGTTCAACTAGTTCAATCTTCATCCCGCCAAACTCTTGTGAGTTTTCCTCTTGTACAAAGAGACATCCTAACTTGGTATGGCTCTTACGACTCAGCGTCGGCTACCACATTCGCCTTGCCGGGTGATAGTTAATACCACGGTCGTAATCCTTTACTAATTCTAGCCATCTTCTTTGTCTCATGTTCGGATCTCTTTGTTCAAGAAATACTTCAAACTTTTATGATCCGTGAAGATCTCACATCTCACACCATAGAGATGGTGTCTCCAAATTTTAGGGCATGAACTACAACTGCTAATTCCAAATCGTGGGTTGGGTAGTTCAGCTCGTGGGGTCTGAGTTGTCGAGATCGTAGCTATCACTTTTCCTTCTTGCATCAAAACACAACCCAGTCCGGTCTTAGATGCGTCGGTATAGACCACATACCCTTATGCATACGGGGCTGCTAGAACGGTGCATTGGTCAATTTCTCTTTGAGTATTTGGAAACTCATCTCGCTTTCGTCATCGAATTGAACTTGATTCCCTTCCGGAGTAGCTGGGTTATTGGCCTTGCAATCTTGGAGAATCCTTCGATGAATCTCCTATAGTAGCCAGCTAATCCTAGGAAGCTTCTAATTTCGTGCTGTGTTTTAGGTGATTTCCATTCTTGCACGGCCTCTACTTTGGCTGGATCTACTTTTATACCTTCAGCAGACACAATGTGTCCAAGGAACATAACTTCCTTCAGCCAAAACTCGCATTTGCTAAACTTAGCAAAGAGTCTTTCATTTCTCAAGGTTTGCAAAACCGTTCGTAGATGTTCCTTATGATCCTCTTCATTCTTTGAATAAATAAGGATGTCATCTATGAAGACCAAAACAAACTTATCCAAAAATGGATGAAATACTCTGTTCATGAGGTCCATGAACACGGCTGGTGCATTGGTTAATCCGAATGGCATAACTATGAATTCATAGTGGCCATATCTGGTTCGGAATGCAGTCTTCGGTACATCTTCAGCCGTATTTTAGGTTGGTGGTATCCTGACTTAAGATCAATCTTCGAGAATACACCCGCTCCTCGCAATTGATCAAACAGGTCATCAATTCTGGGTAAAGGGTATTTGTTCTTTAGTGTCATCTTATTTAGTTCTCTATAATCGATGCACATCCTCAAAGAACCATCCTTCTTCTTAACAAACAAAACAGGTGCTCCCCAAGGTGAAACACTCGGCCTAATGAATCCCAGATCCAGAAGCTCTTGGATTTGGATTTTCAGCTCTTCTAGCTCCTTTGGGGCCATCCTATAGGCGCCTTCGACATGGGGCTGATCACGGCGCCAAGTCGATGGTAAACTCGGTTGTCTATTAGGAGGTAGTCTGGCGATTTTTGAAATCGTCCGAAACTCTCGACAACTTCAATGTCTTCTACCCGTGCTTGGGTTTATCTTCATCATTTAAATAAACAAGGAATGCATGGCATCCCTTACGGTTCATCATCCTCCTAGCTTGTAGTGCCGACACTATTGGCACTCTTCTTCCCATCTTGATCCCATGGAAATCGTAGCTTCTTGTCCGGAAAGTGAAGCGAAATTTTCCTTTCCTTACGGAGAATCGTGGAATGATTCCTAGCTAACTTGATCCATTCCTAGGATTATGTCTACATCGTCCATGGGTATTATGTTTAGATCGTTAGCGTAACCTTAAGTGATCCTAATGTCGATTCTAGGTTCGAGCAAAAGTGGGTAACGGTCATAATCCCTCCTATAGGCGATGAGATTCTCATATCACGGCTTGATTTTTCAGACCTAAGGCTCGGCATTTCTCATGATTTGGCAATAAAGAATCGCAAGCACCCGTGTCGAACAACACTATAACGGTGGGTTGAGGAGAACTCCCATACCGCCAAGTTTCCTTGGTTACTTAGCTTCTGCCTCTGTGCGGGCGTAGGCTCGCTTTGAGCCGGTGAGAGGCCGACGGTGGCGCCGGTCTGGCTGATTTGGCGGTTGTTGCACGGCTTTTGCTGCTGCCTTCTTGGCGTTAGTAGCGGTGGTTGTCGCCTCTGCTTGTTGTTGTGGCGGTGGCTGCGCCCCCTTCTTTATTGCTATGGATTTGTTGTTGTGGCGGTGCCACTTTATTGCTTATTCTTGGAGTTGTTGTTGTTGAGGTGGGGTGTTTGCCCTTTGGAGTTCTTTGGGGTTGGGGCGGGGCTGCTGCGGTGGGGGCTGGTGTATAGCCCTCAATGGTGAGCATTGCCCGTTTGGTTGGCCTTCCATCCGAGCGTGACATCGGGCGGTTGTTGGCGTAGTGCCCGTTCACCCGCATTTGTAACGACTAACCACGTTTGCCGTGCACACACCCTGTGTGCTCTATGGCATCTAGGGCATTGAGGTGCCTTGGTGGTCTGTGGTCCCTTGCGGTGGAGCATGAGCTGCTCTCTTCGGCTTTGTCCTGCTGCGCGGGTTTCCTTGCCACGGCGCTTGTGACTTGCTTCTCCGTAGTTTCCGCGGTTGTTATTTCATGGTTGGGCTCCCAGATTCCTTTTCCCTTATCCGAATTTCCGTGTGCACGAGGCGACCTTTGTCTTATTCTCGCTCATAGTCGCCTCGATATCAAAGCTCGTCTAGAGCTTGATTGTAAGATAGGTCTCCATGGTGGCAAGAGACATGCGTATCTCCATTCTTAGCCACATACGAACTTTTCCGACATCTTCAAGTCGGTGTCTACTAGATCCGGCGCATATCTTGGCGTCTCGAGAAAGTGCGATCGTGGTTGGTTCTGGATAATTTTTCTTGTTTTAGCGGGAAAAATTCACGCCTCTTTTCCCCTATAACTTTTGGGTATATACTTTTCCTCATGACTCTCTTGAAATCCTCCCACGAGAACTCTTCTAGTTGTTCACCAGTAAGGTCTTCTTCACGGCCTCCACGTAAGTCGGTGGTCCGATGGTGGAAAGTAACACCGACATCCTTTCCTGTGCCGTGCACCTTAGGAAAGTGAAAATCCGTTCAATGGCCCTAACCCATTGTTCGGCTTCTTCCGGGCTCCCTTTTCCGTTAAAAACAGGAGGGTTTTGCCTCAAGAATAGTTCTTCGATCCTGCGATCGGGTTGAGGTGGAGGCGGTGGTTGGGGATTATCTTCTGGTTCTTGTTCGGGGATTCTACCCCTTCCTCTAGGTCTTCCTCGACCTCTGGGTTCTCTTTCTGGGTTTCTTCTCGGAGGCATTCTGCTATATAAAACATACCATCGTTAATTATTAAACGCTTACAACTTAACAAGATAAGGTTTTCATAGCTTCTTCTTAAAGCGATATAAAAGTAAAACAATTCATCCATAGCATAGACAACTGCCACCAAAAAAAAAAAAGGCCCCACTTGGGTCAAAATATATGTGGATAGATAACCAAGGTTTGTCAAAAACAAGGTGTCTAACATAGAGAATCATAGAAAATTGAAATAACAAGGTTTCGGGCCCACATGGCCAAAGAAAATCAAGTCTTAGAACCATGGTATTGAAATAAAGGAAAAAGCTAGCACATGCTAGTCATAACAAAGCAATTCTAATTAAAACATCGCCTAAGGTCTCCACGAGTTTCCTTCCTACTCCGCGTCTTCCTCAGGGTCTTCCTCCTCTTCGGAGTCGTCTTCCTCATCCGATTCGTCCTCACGAGGTCGTACTCTGGATGGTCCTGCACCGCTGTTTTCCATCATCGGTATGTCGCGCAGGGGTCCAAAGTTATCCGCGCCGTATAAGTCATAGTTGTGGCGGATCGGATGTAGCATACTCGGGTCGGTCATATCCGGGAAGGTATCTAATACTCTCATCCGTCTTTGTCTGGCGGAAGGGCTCTTCGTCTTGGTGGTGGTGGATCGGATGCGGTGGTAGGGCGGTAGTGGCGGACGTCTTGGGTGTCCAAAATCGCGGTGGCAACACGGGCTCTCCCGAGGCTCTGGGCGTCTTTGCCTATCCACCTCGTACATCCTACCCTCGTCCACTCGATGCAGGGGTATCCTTTGGATCAACTGTCTCGGAACCTCAAGGTACAGCCACTCTGGCGACTCGTCACGCCAAGTGTACTCCCGTGGAGGAGATAGGGTCCCGTCGGTGCGGCTCCATAGATCTTGTACGTAAGTCGGTGACTCACGAACCTGGCGGATCCCCAATCAAATCATAACCTCGGGAATGCGATAGATGTAGTCTCCGATACCTCTCGGGCATAACCATCCAGTACAAGGGAGTATAGCTAGAAGTCTCTTGATGCCATCGTGAGTCGGTTGCGCCATAGGCTCAGGCTCCTCCACAACCGAAGGTAGTACGCGAAAACTCACCTAGGTCTTCCCGGCACATCAACATTCCCTATAGGTGCGCATCAGCTCCTCGGGTGGGGCATGAGGTCCTACCCTCCTCCTAGCGATATAGCGCATCTCACTCCATCTGCCACGGTAAAGAAAAGAAAACTAACGTAAGCCACTATCGTCGTCTTAAAGCGAGAAAGGATAGCATAACAAGAAGCAACTAGGCTAGAACTAACAATTCTATAAGGTAGGCATCATCATAATGTACAATATATATCACAACTTACTTTCTTAGTCTTATCGAAACATATACATATAGCTAATGATATCTTAACATACACTACGAGACCCTTGTCTTATATCACACACTTAAGCTAGAGTTTAACAGACTCTATCGTATTCTGGAGACAGAATTAGGGATTCTGTTCTTCATAACAAATGAAGATCAGTGCGTTAGGAGTGCGTAGGTGCAAACCATGCGTAAATCGGAGTCCTAACGAGGAGATCTAGCTAAAACAAATCTACTGCGCAGTGCAGGAAATTTGCGCGATTGTGTAAAATATCAATCAAAGTGTATGTCGACATGTCGTCTATCATCTTCGGGTTCTTAAGTCGAGGCTGCACATCCTGAAGCCGTAAGTGGCGTCCATGTCGTGATTTGTGTTGCTGGTCACTTGTGTCGAGTGATGATGGAGTCCGGCGTCATTCGACTTAAAGGTTGGGTCGTCCTCGTTCGTCCTTCTCGCTCGTCTTCCATCGTCCGTGCTCAAGGGTATCATTACTTTCATTCTTCCTATCGTTCTTTTGTTCGCATAAGGAAAAGAAGTTCGTACTTCTACGTTCTTTCACGATACGTGGGCATGCTCCTTAGAGTCTAAGTTCGTCTCATGATAACATATCATTCATCATAATTAAGATTTTGAAAGTCGGAAAGTAAAGTTTTATTTGCAAATTTGGAAGCATGATTTCAAAAGACAGTCATGACCAACTCATATACATATTAAAATGAATTCGTTCGTTTCATGTTGATCGTTCAACTTGATACTACCATACACTTCCATCTCATTACTTGAGCAATTGCATTGGCTAAAAAAAAGTTTTTGGAAAGAGTTTTCTTTCTCAACTTCAAAAATTTTCATAATAATAATATTTCTCAAAAGTTCCTCTAACTTGCACATCATGCAGAAGTTTTCCATTTCATGAGTTTGAGAAAGAAATGCAGTTACCTTTTTCGGTTGAGCTCGATGTGATGGAGTGTTGAGAGGTCGATGGGTTTCTAGAAGTCCGGTGACTCGATCTAGACTTAGAATAAAGGTCTTGGGTTTTCAAAGAGCAAAAGCGCTCGATACCATACATCACGACCCATTCCGGACCAACCCGAGGCTGGAGGCGACTAATACTAGGAGTAGTATTTTAAGGGATTACGGGTAAAATAAAAATGCATAAGAACAAACTAACATGCTTGAGCGAGAATATAAGGTGATGTTATAATGTTTTGAAAAGGTTTGAGCCATCGGACCCCAAAACTTGGCACGATCCGATGGGCCTTGATAGTTGAAACATAAAACATAAATAAAGGAGTTGAGTATAGCGGTGGAAAGTGTGTGAATACATATATGACGATATGCATTCAAGGTATAACGAACATTCAAGTAAATCGGCGAGGACACTAGACTCCTCAACACATCCCCATCATCACCATCGAGCTCAACCCGCACATTTAAAACAAACATGCGGGGCTAAGTACAAGAAATTGCACTCGGTGGACTTATGCGAAAACATTTGATGATATTTGAATTCTGTTGCCAATATCGAGTAAGTCGCGAGGGTTTTAGTTAAAATGCCTTGTCTTACCAAATCATTCGGTTAAATAAACATAGCTTTGGCGGGCATTTTCTTGGTGTGTATGGTCCGTATCTCATAGTCACAATACATAATAATAAATAATTATATAAGCGTCGAGAGGAGGCCTCCCATCTGACGCCGTGACCGGCCGTAATCCGTCTGACCTGCGATCACTCTGCAAGCATATGTTAACACAGCGTATAGTTCCAACCTTCACGCCAATCCTAGCCAGGCATTTATCATCCGGCACAGGACCCGACATTAAAAAGGTTGGGTGCTACCACAACAATTGATATAATAGTTCCAACCATCTCCACAGCCCTACCCGGGCATAACAGATAGGATCCATACACAAAACGAAATATTTTTGGCAGGTAATGCAGTAAAACATTTGTTAAGCAGTTGTAGGATAAGTGCTGTAAATAAACTCATTTGAAATAACAGTAAGGTCACATTTTAGTGGGGTAAGAAAAAGGCCCACATTTTAAAGATAAGAAGCCCACCTGGACTACGGTTCGTTGTAAAGTACTAGGTTGATCGTTGGTCAAAATCCCGTCGTTGCGTTTGCGTCCACGCCTTCTACGAAAAAGCGAGGCTTTAGTCGTCGCTCAAGTCTATCGAGACTCTCGAAACTTAAGATAACTTTGATATTTCATATCGATGTGAGACCAATTCCTTAGTGAATTGATACGTCGCTATCGTATACGATTGACTTTTCTGGTTCGCGAGATCGTTCGGCGATATAAATGCGTTTTCGATATATGGTTTCATTTATGAAATCCTTTCTTACTAATGAGGCATCATACTCAAGTAGTATACCTTCGGCGTATTGACGTGTTTATAAGCGTATAATCGTCGTTTGACGCGAAAAGTCAACGAAGTCGACATTTGTCGACAAAGTCGATGATTTTGACTTTTAAATAGTAATTTCTTACTATTTTGCTTTATAAATCGAATTTAATCGATTTGAAAGCGTAAAGTCCTATTCCTCGATTTATCTTGTAAATCGAGGACTTATAATTATTTTCGCATTTTAATAATTCTTTTTATAATTAAAAGCGTATTTTGGTTTTAAAGCGTTACAAAATGAGCGTTCGTCTCAAACATAGCAATCTATGTTTATAAAATTTTGTAATGTTTGAAAACTGTCTAGAATATTAATTTAGTAAATTTTCATAAATAAACTGTTTTAAAAAGGATTTTAAAATCCTTTTATATTATCGAAAATTTCGATAATTAGATTAAAATACTAAATGACTTTTGAAAATTTTCTAAATCAATATAGTGTATTATTATACACTATGGTCCAGAATATAATTTATGAAATTCATATAACATCTGTTGCCATTTATTTATATATATACATATATAAATATTCACGGCAATTCGATAAATAGGAATAATCATCCAAAATTCCCAAAATTGGTATATACCTATTATAATGTCTCAACATCAGTATATAATATTTTCATAACCCATAGTTCATCATAACTATTTATTTCAATATATAACAATATTTCACGGTAATTATGAGATAATTACCAAATAAATAACAAACAATTTCTAAAAATTCTAAATAAATTCCAACATCATTAAACATTATATTATAACATTGTAACATCATAACATCAACCAAACTAATTTAAATCGTCACCATATGAGCTTATGTTGCTCTCGGCTTTTCGATTTATTTAGTATATGGTTTCAAAATTCAACAATTATATACTATGTTTATACACTATAGTATAGTAATGTAACATCATAATATTTATCAAAACTAATTAAATCATCACCTTCAAGAGCATATCACTCACGGTTTATTTGATTTAATTTAGTATTTGATTTCCAAAAATTCTAAAAATTTTACACAATGTATAAACAATATATTAAAGCATTAATACACCATTGCATGTTCAAAAATAAAATCATACACCAACCTATGAAATTAAATTGCTCACGGTAATTTTGCAAAATAAAGTATATGATTTTCAAAAATTCTAATTAAATCATAGAACATATAATCAAGGTTCTAAAGCATTAATATGTCATTGCATGCTTGAAATAAAAATTATACATCAAGATACACATATATATATCTCACGGCATTTTTCAAAATTTAAGCTATGGTTTTTCAAAAAAATTCCTAAATCAATACTATAGTCTTAAATCATATCATGGATCAATAATACATGCTTAGAATATATCAAGAAGTATTCGGTCATCATTTAACATTTTATAGCATTTTCAAAAATTTATATCAATATACTCTATGGTTCGAAATGTCATATACATGCTAGGCCGTTCAAAATCTTATTATCTAACTCCTATGCTCATTTAACAAATATTCACAAGCATTTTCAAAATAAAATCCCCAAGAACATATAAATAAACAATGGCTCATGCTCAAGAATATTTAACACATACATAGATACATATATAATATTTTCGAAACACACATACATACATATGAACAAGTTCGAAAATTTCAGTTTAGAAGAGGTGAATAATCGAAGCCTAAGACCATGTATTACCTTAGAATTGGTATAGAATCAATGAATATGGTATGGTATCACCTTGGTGAATGAATGGAGATGAAAATGGAAGAAGAAAAATTTTAAAAATGAGAGGGAGAGCTCTCGGTTTTCAGGCAGAAAATGGGAGAGAATGGAGAGGATTTTTGTGAGTTCAAATGAGAGAAATGATGTTATGGGTGTGGGTGTTGAAGTGGAAGAGTTTTGTCACTCACTCCTCTCTCTCTCACTCTCGATTTTCAGCAAGAAAATGGGCAAAAATCTGATGCCAATGATGGAGATTATAGTGATGATTAGGCTAAGTAAAAAGCTAAGTCATGCATTGGGTAGAAAATAGGTGGAGTGCATGCTTGTTGGGGAGAGAGAGATCGGCGCTTGGGGGGGGGTTCAAGGCTGATTTTAATTTCTAATTACACATAATATATGTATTAATCATAGTATAGTTCATAGATATATAATACATGCCAATAAAATAATTAAAACATTACTTATGTATAAATTTGGAATTACCGATCGAAAATTAGAAAAATAGGATTAAAAATATAAATACACCTATTATTGATACTCATGTAATTTTCGTCCCAAATATGCACATATATATCATAATATATGATTTAGATATTAAATAATAGCATAGGATATAATTATTACACATTTAGAGAAATAAAAACCCTAATTTCGAAAGCTTGGGTTTAAATTTTATAAAAACTGAATCCTTCGATTTTTATGGCTGGAAATCTGATTTAATGCTTAATATTATTCATATATATCATATTATAAAGTTTAGATACCATAGGATAATTTAATGGTATCATTTCATGTGATAAAACCCTTATTTATAAGATTAGGGTTTTCGAAATTTGATTTCGAAATAATCGAGTTTAATAACTCAAATATTGATTTTAATAATCATTAATACTGTAATTATACAAAATAATAATAGGAAATTAATTATTATAATTTTCCGAGCATTAAACTCATTTTTCAAAACGTCTCAGGCGTTAACGTTCAACGTCTCAAAGCGTTCAAATCGACTCATCTCAAAATGGTCGCATAAGTTCATACTTACTAAGTAAATATATTCCATTTAATAAAGGAATTAAGATGGAAATTAATTCCAAGCTTCCTTTGCTCGAAATTTTCATGAAAAGGCGGCGTTCGATCTGCGTTTGGCGTTTAAAATATTGACGAATCATTTCGTAATATTTCAATCCTTTAATTCACAATCCTTATTGAATTATGAAAAGGAATTCGTTATAACGATATCGTATCGAAGTCACAAGGTTCGATGTCGTAAAAGTTAATACACAAAGAAAATCCTAATTACGGGCTCAGAATACCGTAATCGTATATTCGTTTCTTTGGAATATTACAGAATTAATTTGGAATCCATCAGTTCAAGAAACATACCTTTCAGAGGGCAGCCTGGAAGAGAGAGACGAAAAGCGATTGACTGTCCTTCAAGATTCTAAAGATTGTATCCTAACTTTAATGAGGAGTGACTTCGATAACAAGGCCAAGCAATGAACTAAAATTAAAGTTCTATCAATGAGAGCTTTAAAAATCTGGACTATTTGGCGAAGTAAATTTTGGTAGTCAAAACAAGTCAACAAGTAAACGTTGCGAGTTACACTGAATCGAAATAAAACGTTGGTATTCAAAGCCAAGCCTGGGCTCTGATACCATTTGTAATATCCCACATATATGTATGTATATACTAGAATACACTACTTATATTTGCAAGGATATCTCACGGCACACACATGCACTTATATATTTTTATACACTTATATCATACACATTTGTATATGTACTATACATATATTTGATTACTTAACTAAGCTAGATAAGTCATCCACATTGTTATTTAATACTTGACATAATGAAAGTTGTAGCACATGATTCACACGTGGAGTTTCTAATCATTTTATTTTCTATAAGATATATGCATATATTATTTATCTAGATATTTAATTGTCAAGTAGCAGACTTGTCCATACACATAAAATACAACACGTTAGTAGTTCAAGTAATATGAAATCGATTTGCATAAATATTAGGTGCTCAATTATATTATAATATCTTCCTATATCAATAGATATTTTTATATATAATTTGGTAATAGTTTCTTGGAGCTATATATGCATTATTATAACTATTAACTTATATAAATGCACTAAACCCAATTTATCAGGTAATGAGATTAATAATTCAAATTCTTCACACATCATGATAATGCATGCTAATGAGAAACTATTCGAGCTCCTAATTGATTTTAAACGTAAAGATTTCATTTGAAAAGAATATTATTATTATTAGCATCTCTTATTAAGGCGGTTTTCAAGCAGATAGCTCTTTGGGATATTACACACCATATCATCATTCACAATTAAAATCAAACTCATACTTAACCATTTTGCTATATTTTCGATAATTAGCAATAATTAACATAAGTGTCCAAAAATTCATGCTCCTATCATACTATAGAATTTAATTACCAACTCAACATCATCAAATAAAATTTTAAACCATGAGTTAAAAACATTAAAGTTTGCGGCAATTTGGATTTATTGAACATTGGTATTCAATAAATTCTACAAAAATCATATCATGCTTATATCATATACTAAACATGAAATATCATTTCATATCATACATTAAAATTAAAACACATGCTTATTTACTATATATATTTTCGGTAATATCATTATTTATATATATCTACTCAATAAATTCCACCAACTTCACAACATGTTTATAATATGCACTAAACATGTAACATTAACCTTAAACATCAACTAATATTTATAATATGAACTAAATGCTTGGAATTCTTTTTTTCCTCACACATATATTACATATGTGTTCAATAAATTCCCAACAATGCATAATATGTTCATATTATTTCTAAACATCATATATCATATTATTTTCAACAAATAAAAATCAAATAAATCTTAAAATATATAGATATAGTTTCGGTCCTCTTGGAAAAAAAAGGAGTAGCGTATCAATAATTTCAAGATTAATATATGATGTTCATATCATATATTAAACACTATACTTCAACTATTTTCCAATAAATAAAATCAAAATAAATGCTTTATATATATATATATATAACTTTCGGTCTTCACAAGAAAATAAGAGTAGTGTTTCAATAATTTCAAGATTAATATATGATTTTCATATCATATATTAAACACTATACATCAACTATTTTCTAACAAATAAAATCAAAATAATATTTTATATATATATATATATATATATTTTGACCTTTTTGAAGAAAAATAGGAGACGTGTTTCAATAATTTCAAGATTAATATATGATGTTTATATCATATATTAAACACTATATCTCAACTATTTTTCAACAAATAAAATCAAAATAATGGCTTAAAATATCATATAACTTTCGGCCATTTCAAAAGAAATACAAGAAAAATTTCCAAAAATTCTCATATTTATTCTACATGCTCCTAACACATCAACAAACAACAATATGAAACAACATTCACAAAAGCATGTTTTATCTTTCATAAAAAAAATTCTAACAAAATTCAAAAATAATAAACATGCTCCACAAATTCTCAAACTTTAAACACAACCTCAAAATACATTTGTAAGTATATTTCATTCATGGCTTGAGAGTATTTGATGGCTCAAAAGTCATGAAGAAAATGAAGAACAAAAATTAGGGTTCTTCATGAAAGAATTCCAAAAAAAATCTAAAAAAAATTCTACTCCATTACAAATGAAGAGAATGATGAATTCTACCTTTATATGGTCTTTAAAAAATTATTTTGAGAGTTGGAATGGAGGATTAAAGCTTGGAGAAGGTGAAGAAATTTGAAAACAAAGAGAAAACTTTATTCCAAAGAGAGAGAGAAAAAGGGCACGAAATGCTATTGTAATTTGATACAAAATGAGTTGTTCTAAGCCTATATGGCGTGCCCATTGTGCTAGTTGGGATAAGACTAGTCAAATTACCCTATTTGGTATGTTAATACCGGTTCTTTAAGTTTTATCGTGCTTTCGATTGATTTCTCGGAGCCTTAAGGTTTTATTTTCTTAAATATCCTTAAAAAGACTTATTTCATAGTTTATAATAGTTTCATGAAGTTCGGATTTCATCCGGGAAGTCAATTCTAAATTATCACGGAAAAAACGGCGTCCGACGATTAAATTATGTTCATTCGAGTTTCTATCGAATTCTTGAGCTTTCATAATTAATTTGAGTCTTATAAATAATTTCTTATTTATGTAGACCCTTTGTTTGATTTTCAGTTAGTTCGAATCAATTTAGGGTTTTCCCGGTATATATACCCGGCGTTCGGTTAAGTTCTTCAGGAATTTTGTTCAGAAATTGATTCTTATAAATTCTAAATTCATAATAATATATTCATTCATGGTTTTGATTTTTCTCATTAATTTCAATGATTAACACGGACTGGAATTTGATCCGGTTAGTGAATATTACTTTTGAGACTGACTGGGCAAGTATGCCCGAAAATTCTAACTCTTTGGCTTCTCACATGTTTTCGTGAGATAATTCTAGAAACGGAATCCTTTTGTTGACATTCATTCTAAATCTTTCATTCTGTGTTCAGGCTATTCAGAAAACCTTAATCCGGTTGGACTAGTCACTAGTTTTTTATTCCTCTAGTTTTCGATCTCCGCTTCGACTCTAATTCGTTTCGTTGGTTACCTTAAACATATTTAAGGTCTTAGTACCACAAGTAATTGGTTTAATCATCACTAATAAAATTTTTAAATTTTTCTGGTTATTACAATACCAACGTGTTGCAATTAATTATATAGGTGCATGCTAGATATATATCAATGTATGGTGAATTAAACATCCAAGATAGATACACGGGAAAGGGTAAAATCATATTTCCCTACATCACTAGCCCGGGTTTTCAAAATTCAAATTAAAACTTAAAAAACAATTTCTCGACTAAGGGTACCAACAATACTCTTGCTCATCTTTTATTTTAAAACTTAATTTGATTTTAAAAAATCAAATTATCAAAAATTCTTTTATTGCAAAAGTATATAAAACTTTAGTTTATTTCAAATTTATATACTTAGTATGTGCACATAATAATACTTATTATGCAAATCATAAATCATGAAATTTTATTCATAGAATGTGTATTAATAATTGACTCAAACAAATCTAACTTGATTAGATCCTTCATATAATAAACTAATCTCTTCATATATTAACAGATCTTAATACATTTATTTTGCATGATTATACTAGATAAATCTTAAAATGAACCGAATATGAAATAAAGTTCAATTAATAAGACAAATTTGTAAAACTGGAAATAATACTCTGCCGAACTAATTTTATTATCTAGATCCATTGACGAAAATAATAAAGATCCATTACAAAGAAAAATGGTAAGCACCTTATGCTCTAATATTTGATTTAAAACAAGACCCATACGAAAACAAATCGGCCTAACCTTTAGAGCTCAAAAACCCAACTGATTCAAAAAAAAAACCCAAGTTAAGCCCATAACAAAACGATAAAGATGTAAAAATTTATTAAAAGTATACTTTCTCTCTCTACCCTTATTCTCCAATCTCCTCGCTCCGTTCTCTCTCTCTCTCTCTAGAGCCGGCAAAATTGGCCCGGCCCGATGGGCCGGCCCGGGGTACCCGGAATTGGGGTCGGGTTGGACTCGTAAAAATGTGGCCCGAAAAAAATCGGGCCTAAAAAGCCCGCCCACATAACCCGGCGGGCCTACCGGGCTTTGGGGCTAAAAAGCCCGGGGTTTTCGGGCTAAAAAGCCCGCCCACACATTTAAAGTTTTAATATTTTATATTAGTAGTAAATAGTAAATATAGAAAATAAAATGAATGACTATTAAAAACTCCTCCTTTCGTCCATCTCTCTCTCTATTACATTTCTCTAAGGTCGATGTTTGATGTTTGATGATATTTATAACTTTAAGTTTATCTTATTTACGTTGAAATTGATATTAGACTTGTTAGTAGATTTAATTTAATTTATTTATTTTGGAATTGATGTTAGTAGACGAAATTTATCTTATTTACTTTGAAATTGATGTTAGTAGATTTAATTTATTTATTGTTATCATATTTTTTTGAAATTAAAAATAATATCTTATTAAATTAAATATTGGACGGGTTTGGCGGTGGCCCAGATAAATTTGGGTGAGCTACCACATTTTCAGCTCGATAGCATTTCGGGTCGGGCCAACCCAACCCGATAAAAACCACAAGCCCGCTGGGCCGGGTCGGGCTGGCCCGACCCGCCCCTTTTGCCAGCTCTATCTCTCTCTCTCAAAAAGTGCTCCAGAACACCTCTCTCCCTTTCTTTTCTTCTCCTCCACGTCGCTGGATTTCGGCCGCCATCGCCTCAGCTACCCATTTGGCCGCCCTCTCCTCTAACCCTATCTCTTTCATATTTGTCTCTCTCTCTCTAACATCTCTCCCTCGCTCTACCGCGTATCCCTCATTCTTCCAAAAATGTCGTCGCCGTTTTTCATCTCCGATTTCGGTGATGTCTCGCCGGAAATCGCCACCCTATTCTCATCTCTCTCTTAACACCTTCTCACTCTACTGTAAATCTCTATCTTTCTCTCTAGCCCCCTCCTCATTCTCTCTCGGCCGACAGCCAACGACGAAAAGTAGTCGCTGCCGTCTTCCTCCTACTCAGTCTCTGATTCTTTTGTACAACAAAAGGTCGACGTCTCTGCCTAGCAAAATGGCAGCACAGCGGCATCGACACCTCTGCCTGCTCCCATCCCTCGGCTCAAAAATAGCAGAGAATACACAAGTCCAAGTCCAACAGAGAAGCACAAAACAAAAGTTCATATTTCTCTTATTAATTCATTTGTAAAAGTTCGCATTCGACTACTGACTCTGCAAGTTTAGTTATGTTTCTGCTCATATCTATGGCTTTCTTTTCATATTATTAAGGTAATGGATTCAAGTTATGCGTATGTATGTCCCAGTTGTACTTGGATGTTTTGCTATAGAAAGTGGATGTGAAAATAGAATGGATAGCTTGCTGGTTGTTAATGGACTTGTAAGCTTATGGATGCCTTATTGCGAGACATATAAGTTCTTAAACCATTTAAGCATATAGAGATTTTTTGCTGAAGGTGTTGAATGAAAGGGACGAACCTTGATGAGTAAGGGTCCTTCTGCAGAATAGGTAACAAGTGTAATTAGAAGTCTTTCTTTATAAGAAAGATAATTTAATTGAGATGAATAAAATTCTTTACCGTCTACTCTGGAACAAGGTTACAGACACTGATTGAAATCGTGTGGTGTTTTAAAGAGGAAAGAAAATGAGATTGAAAAAAATGGATTCTTTACTGGATTCTAAGTTTGAGTAGGGTTAATGCACTGGGTAAAAATAAGGGGTTTATAATGGGCTGGAAATGGGGTATTGGGGTTTAGGGCTGATAATTTTCGACACAACACGAGAACACGACTCGAACACGCACGAAATTAACGGGTTAGTATTCAGCCTTATCGTGTGCGTGTCCTTATCGTGTTGACACGATAAGGACACGATAATTTCGTGTCGTGTTCGTGTCGGATCAGTGTCGGGTTCGTGTAACCCGATAATTTTCGTGTTGCATTCGTGTTCGTGTATGATCGTGTCGTTTTCATATAATTCGATAATATTTATATATACTTTATATTAATATAATTATATTTTATACATTTTTATTTTTTTATTTATTTATTTTCTAATTTTGATTTAAATTTATTGTTTCGTATCGTGTCGTGTCGTTATCGTGTCGTGTTCGTGTCGGACAAATCTTTAACGGGTCGTGTTCGTGTTTGGCCTTATCAGGTCGTGTCGTTATCGTATCGACACGATAACGACCCGACACGCACGAATTACCAGCCCTAATTGGAGTGTCGTTGAAATAGGGGATCCAATCATTCTTAACCTTAACTTATTTTAATTAATGGTGATTACAAAGAAAAAAGAAATATCTGGAAAAAATTAAACTTATTGGGCTTCTTCAGTTAACTGGTTTGACTTTAATAAATGTGACCTGGGTTTTAAATTTCGGTCCACTTTTTAAAGGGCCAACATATTTGGCTTGCCCAACAACTAAAAGATCCTACAAGGTTTGGGCTCTTAAAGAAGATGGTCCAAAACTAATTATTAGAAAAAAAAAATTATTCAAGTTCATAATTCTAAATTCTCATGAAAATTAATATTTTCGCATCATCAGATAATGATATTTCATTTCATAAGCTAACAATTCGAATTACATAAATCGAATTTCTTATTATCTTTATTAAGGATTTTGTTGGAATTAAAACACGTTCTCAAAAAAATTCTCCGGGCGAGAATCGACTTAGTTAAATTCTAAGTTCAAAATTCTTTGTAGAATTTTATTGAGAAAAATTCGGGGTGTTACATTCTGGGTATAAAAATTTCGTCCTCGAAATTTAGATACTTTGATCTCTAATTCGGGGTACTAGATTTCTGCACTATTATTCAGTTTTTATGTGCTCTTTTCCATCTATGATGGATCCATTTATTCTTGTTCGTAATGAAAAATTTCAGATAACCTTAATTTAGAACAATCTGTTTGTTCTAAAAATCATGATCTTAGGATCGAATATCCTCATCGGTTTCTTCTCATAACCTAAAGTCTTAACTTAAGGCTATATCGTTATGCTTTTTTTTGCGTTTCTCAAAAAATTATTTATTTCTAAAACATTCTCTACCATTACGAGCATTAACTTAAACTTTTTCGTGCTATATTTTAAAAAGGGAGTGAGATGCTCCCACATTACAATGTTATAAAAAGATAAAATATACACGTAGTCACTACATGTCATGTCACATTGGTCTTGGGCTACCTCTTGTTGGTTTAGGGCATAAGCCCTAGCTTGGTATGGCGGCCTGTGATTGGCTGTCTATCTCTGGTTCTGTTGTTGCTTTGTTCTTTCATTCCTCATCGGGTTTGGGCATGCCATGGAAAGTGTCCAAATTGTACGCAGTTGTAACAAACGTTTAATCCCTTCATGCATTCCCCTGAGTGGGGTTTTTGGCACTTCGAACATATGGGTTTTGCTTCTATTCGAGGTTATTGCTGCTGATGTCATTGTGGTTGGTTTGATTTAGTTCTCAAACCAAGGTTTCTTCCCATTTTCGGAGGTTCTGTTGTTCCCTTCATTCCACTTTCTCTTTCCTTTTCCACTATTATGAGATGGTGCATATCCAACCTGTGTGGGAGCTTTTCCTTTCTCTTTTTTAAGTAGTGACTCGATGGTAAGAGCTCTGCTCAGTGTCTATTCATAGGTGAGGTATCCATGACTTGCTAGGGAAATTGATATCTCATGGTATAGTCTGTTTTTGAATTTGTCTATGCGTTTATCATCGGTGTCCACTTGATGTGGAGCATAAATTGAAAGTTGATTAAAGGCTCGATCATATTCAGTGATTGTTCCAGTTCTCTATTTTAGGTTCCAGGACTCATTTTGTTTCTTCTATCGCTAACACCCTTATATGTATTTCTCGTATAATTCTGCCTTAAACTCATCCCATGTAAGGTTTTCTAGTTCTTCCTCGGTCCTCGTATGTCACACTGATTCCCACCAAAGGTCGGCTTTATCCACAAGCTGGTAGGTGGCGCATGTCACTTTCTCCGTATCTTCGTACGTATATAGTTAAAGACTCGTTCCACTGCTCGTATCCTTTTTTCTGCATCTATAGGATCGCCTAATCCATCAAATGTCGGTGTTTTTGTCCTTGCAAAAATTTTCCTCTACCGATCTGTCTAGTGTTACTTGTTGCATAGGCTCTCCGGGAAATAACTCCTCCCTCGACCACGTCCGCGTTCGCATCCTCGGCCTATTCCTCCTCCACGTCCCTCACATTCGTCTTCCATTCTGTAGTCAAAGGTTCAAATTTTTAGTACTTTTTTTGACATTGTATGTGTATTTACAGTAATAACTAGGCGTGTTTTTAGGGGGAGAGCATAAATAACACGCATCAAGATCTAAAAAAATGCCTCAAAAAGGACTTTCATAATTTCAAAAGACATAGTTTCTTTCCAATATGATTCTTGAATACATATGTATAATACAATAGCGGATATAAGGATTGAGGTGCTTAAAATTAGTATGGGCTACATACAAAAGAGTCTGACTACAATAAAAAGAGTTCGGTGTATCTGACAAATTGTGAAGTTCTTTCTTATACATGACCATAAAATTCTGACACGCCCATCCTGATTCGTTATATTAATCTAAAAATCAGTCATAGAGTTGTCTTCTTTTAATAGCTTCCTCGAGATCACTATCATGGTCTCTATCACATGACATTGGTTCGGGTGGGTTGCGGTGCATTCTCATACGTCCCTAATTCTCCATGTTATCTATTGGGTTGGCTCTCTTTAATGGCTTCTTTACTTTGTCGTTGTCGTTGTCGTTCTCAATTCAAGTCTTCCCACTTATGTTTTTGTATTTTCTTCCATCACTTTGTGGGAGTCATTTTTTTCCCAACATGCAACTTTAACTTGACTAGGTAGAATTAGAGTCGTTCAAGATTTGAGGTTACCATTGGCGGTGTCCCAAACGTGCTCCAGCGATTCCAAATACGATTGGTCCGCTACATAAAGATGTTAGTTATTGAACCCGCAGCTACTATCTTAGTCCTTTGGTCGAATGTCCATGCTTTCCACTCATTCAGAAGATGTTGCATGAGCCTCATCGATGCTTCGATATTGTAACAGCCCGCCAAACCAAAGGACGGATTAGTAGGGACTGTTATTTGGAACGGAATCAAGAAACAAAATAATGACATAGAACATTGAATTGGGAGATATATTTATCAGGAAACACTTCTAGAATTTCAAGCGGTTAAAGTTTGACAAAACATAATATATACATATGACTTCATAATCTAGCAGCAGAAAACATGTGAAATACACATATGACGATGTGTATTCAAGGTACAAACTTTCAACAACACCGATTCCTATTGCTCAACACTGCTTCATCGCATCACCAGCTCAACTTGCATATTTAAAAACAAACAGCAGGGCTGAGTATAAGAATGCACTCAGTGGACTCATTGCCAAAACATTTTATCAACTTTAAATTACACTGCCCCATCACAGTAAGACACAAGGGTTTTATTTGAAAAGGTCTTGTGCTTACTAAAACATTTTCTCATTTTCTCAAAACGTCGCTGCGCAGGCATTTTCTCTTGTATGTATGATCCATATCATATCTCATAAACTCATCTCGCGCCGTAGAAGGAGGCCTCCTTCCACGGACGCTGTGACCGGCCGAGAACTCTTTCAGCACACAGTCACCTACTAAGTGCACATTGATCCTTGCGAATTCTAGCATAGGATCCGAATTCTCAATCATCCTTGCGAGTTCTAGCAAAGGATACGAATTCATTCACTTTCACTTTCATATAAGTTGGGAGCGAACCAACAATTCATTCACTTTCATAGTTGGCTGACCAACAACTTCATAGGATCCATACATAAAACATAAACACATTGGGCAGGTAATTGAATAACGTCATTTCTCAACAGAAAGCTTCGTAAATAAATACTTTTCATTTCGAAGAAAGCATAATAAATAAAACAGTTTTCAGTAAAGCCCACCTGGTACGTAGCTTTTCAACAAGACTTTCTTCTAACGTCAATGACCAAATCGCGTTCCACCTTTACGTAAGAAACTAATTTAGTACGTCGGTCACATTTTTCTAAAACGTCTATGTCTAAAAGATTCGATAATCTTCTAACATACTTTGTATCCTTTATCCCACTTAGTACGTCTTATATATCTTAGTGTAACTACTCAATGAAATCCATATTTCGACTAGACGTATAACATAATGTCGTTCACACATTAACGTATTTCATACGTTTGCACTCTAATCAAGTCATTTGTCTTCCAAAATCATATATTTCGCAACGTTCATACATATAACTATTTTTTCACATATATACTCGATTTCTAATCATGTTCTCATAATTCTCAATCTTTTCATGTTAATCAACAATCATGCTTCAATAATGCACATACGTATGATCTAACTTGATCATAATACTTTACTTTTCAAACCTTACGTCACTTAACAATTGTTTCGACATAAACATAATACTCCCTCCGTCCACCAAAAACGTGCATTTAATTCCTTTTCGGTCCATCCACCAAAAATATGCACTTTCCTTTTTTAGAAACACCAACTTTACATTTTGCCCTCAACTTATCCACTTATTTACAAAAAAACATTCATGGCCCACCTTTTTACACTCACAATCCATTAATATATTCATTTATTATCCCAATGACACATCTTTTTATACGCATTTACTTTACACTCATTACAGTTTTCTTAAAACCCGTGCCACCAAAATCGATGCACGTTTTTGGTGGATGGAGGGAGTATTTTTTTTTTTTTTGAATCACATAAACTCATAATATGTCTAAAACATATTTTTGGAACATACTATGTGATTATACTTGATAAAATAAATTTAAAACTTTTAATACCATACTCTATAGTTTTCGGTCCTCATGGTTTAATTACCAAGACTTATGTATAAATTCTCATAGATTCACATGACATACTATATTATCATATGATCAATACTATGTAATAATATTAGTCATAGAAAAATTATACATCATAATTCTCATCTTATGGCTTTCGAAAACTTTAGGATAATGTTCAAACATTTTTCAATAATTTCAATAAATTCTCATATCATATAATCATCATCATGTATCATTACTATGACATAATTTCCAACATATACAACTTGTACATCAATATCCCTTTAGACCATAGTTTTCGAAATCTTTAACATATGAACAAACAATTTCTAAATTTTTTTAATTAATTCATATAACGTATTATTATGAATCTACATCAATAATATGCTATAGTATCATTTATACATGAATCATACTTAAACATGTCATACCTTATCACTTTCGAAATTTCATGATTTTATGTACTAATGTTTTCCAACACATAAAATCATACAAGTTTAAACATTAATAACTATCATTATTTCATGCTCAAAACAACAATTAAAATTCATGCCTATCAACATATAATCTTCACAAGGTTTTAGTCATAACATAATTTTTCCTGACATGCTTAATTTTGTATTAAATTCATAGTATATGCTTAGAAACATCATATAAACATATTTACTAAACATCTTAACATATGAACAATCTTTCCCAAATTTTCATCATAAATATCATAAGTGAATATCATAAGATCTTTATGGATGAAATTCAAAAATTCTAACATGTATATAAAGCATATGATTTCTAACATTTTATCGAGTCGATTATCGACGGCAACGTTTTCTATCTAAAATTTGGGAAGAAGATTGATGAACTCTCTCCTATTTTTTTCTACAAATTTTCGGTGCTCACAATAACAAATGAGGAAGAAATTTTGATCTCATACCATATTTATAGATTTTTGCCACTTGCACATAATTATCACATAAAATGACAACTAATACACTTACAAAATTTTTCTAACTTTTAGGTCCACTTGCCTTAGCTAGGGATAAAGTTTTAATTCTTATCATATCATACTTCAATATAATACCTTATCACATAATTAATACTCATCATATTCATATACATCACTTTCAACATTTGGAACAAAATCCTATTTTATTTCTTTCAATGTTTCGGCCCCTAGGATATACAAGAGACAAAATTTATATCTTATCCTATCTTAATACATCATATTATCTCATAATTAATACATATCAATTTCATTCCTATCAATATCATAAGATAAAGAAAATTCAACTCTCTATACTTTATATATATATATATATATATGTGTGTGTCGCCCATATTCTAATTTAGGGGAATGAATTTTATTTTTATGCTAGCATACACCTTAATATTACTTTAGGATAATGACATTTTTGAAAAGTCAAATATTTACACTTTGACTTAATTTGATTTCACACTAGTTCACACTTAATTTTTCCAAATTTTCGCCTACTACATGACAAACCATACACTTACTTGTTCAATTTGATAACATACTATATCTTATCTCTTAATAATATCCTACCAACATAATTATAACATATCATTATCAAAGAGTTTAATTTTTCTTTCTTTCTTCCATTATTTTCAAAGATTTCGGCTCTTACTCATCAATTGGACATCCCACTTGTATAAGTCATGATAAACCTTATATTATACATTAATGATGTATCACTATCATAATTATTTCATATCATCATAAAAAAGATAGAATTTTATTCATTCACACTTAAACAACTTGAATTTTCAGTCCTTATGTAGATTTAATGCTACATATTTTATTTTCTTGCTATTAATAGTTACATGACATAATATATGTCCTTGATGATAAATTAAATCATAGGAAAATTTATTAAAATAATTCCATGTCACAACTCAATATTTTCGAACACTATTTTGAAAATAGGAACAATTTATCCAATAATTATTCCTTAATTCTCTAGCATTATTTTAATGAAGGATTATATATATAAATAATGATCTTATTACATAAAATAATCATAGGAATTAATAAAACATAATTCCTTAATTGTTACACTAAGATTTCAACTTATCTAAAAAATGTCGAAATCGAATCATCTCTAAATTGTTAATCGTTGAATCATCTCCTAACATTGCTAATAACATCTTAGTCACTTTGTTCGATCCTTATCAATAAGGAGATTAAATTCTATGCTTCGTCACTTAGAAAATAATGTAAGATTAACTATCAAAATTTAATCGACGTTAGAATAATACTTTCGAAGGAATAATATAAACTATATTCCTTAATTCACTAATCATTAGTGAATATGATATAAGAATCCTCGTATAATGGATAGTCGAAATCAATCTTCGATAATTCACTATTTCGATTACTGAAACAAAACCCTAATTAGCGATTTTTATTATCGCAATTTAGCTTTAAAACTTCGGGATATTACATTCTACCCCCCTTAAAATAAATTTCGTCCCGAAATTTGCATACTTTAGAAAGTATGGGGTATCTTCACATCATAACATTCTCAAGTTTCCACGTGGCTTTCTCTTGTCCATGGTTTCTCCATTGGACGTTTACCAAAGGTATAAACTTGATTCTTAACCGTTGAATCTTATGGTCAAAATAGTCGTAGGTTCTTCCTCATAACTTATATCTGGTGTAAGAATATTGTCATCATGATGGATCACGTGTTTTGGATCATACATGTACTTTCTAAATTGTAACACGTGGAAAACATTATGTACATTCCCCAAACTTGGTGGAAGTACCAATCTATAGGCTACTGAGCCTATCACTTCTAGGATCTCGTAAGGTCCTATAACATGTGATCTCAACATTCCCTTTTCTCCAAACATTATAACTTCTTTCAATGGAGATACTTTAAGAAAAACTTTATCTCCGCATTCAAAATGTAGTTCATATCTACACATATCAGCGTAAGACTTTTGTCTATCATGAGCTTTTTTTATCCTTTACCTAATTTGGCAAATATCTTAATCATTTCACTCACAGTATCGGCCTTACAACTTTCCTCTTACTTTCATATCACAATAAAGAGGTGATCGACACTTTCTTTCGTACAATACTTCATATGGGCTATATTGATCGTTTCTTGACAGCTGTAGTTGTAAGTGATCTTAATAAGGGGTAAAATGTGTTCTCAACTCGTACCTTGATCTAATACTATTATTCTTAACATATTCTCAAGCGTTTATATAGTCATTTTTTACTATCAATATTTCTGTGAGTGGAAATTATGCTAAAGTTCAATCTCATGTCCTATTCTTTTGTAAACTAATCAAAAATCTAGAAAGCAACTTGGAACCTCTATCAGGTATGATAGATTTTTGGTACTTCATATAAACGTACGATTTCTTTTATGTATAACTGGACTAACTTATTAGATCTATGAGAAATTCGAATAGGCAGAAATGAGTACATTTAGTAAGTCGATCCACTACTACCCATATAGCAGTGTCACCTCTTTTTAATTTGGTAAACCCGTTACGAAATTCATTACTATATCATTCCATTCCCATTGGGTATCATCAAAGGCTATAACTTCCCATAAGGTCGTTGATGTAATGCCTTTACTTGTTGGCAAACAAGACAGCGCTCGACGAATGAGACTACATCTCGTTTCATACCTTCCTACCAAAACCTTTCTCGTAAGTCTTGGTACATCTTAGTGTTGCCTGGGTGAGTGGTATAAGAGGTATTATGATCTCCATTCATGATTTCATTTCTAAACTCGCTATTGTTTGGAAAGCATAATCTTTCTTTTAAACATTATGGTATTATCAGGCGCTTCTCAAGCCCTTTGGTCCTCATTTTGACCCTTGTTCTTTCAAAATTTTCACCTTTCCTTTGTTCTTCTATTATTCCCTCCCCTAAATTAGATGTCAAAGTGAGTGTAGCAATACAACTCGTGATCGTCTTTGATTGCTCAACTATTTCTATCTTCATTTTCTTACATCCTTCAACGAGTTTCTCTTTCCTTATTAAGAGATATCTTAATTTGGATGGACTTTTACGACTCAAGGCATCAGCTACTACATTTGCTCTTTCTGGGTGATAATTTTATACCACAATCGTAGTCTTTTGCTAATTCGAGCCATCTCCTTTGCCTCATGTTCAAATCTCTTTGTTCGAAGAAATATTTCAAACTTTTATGATAGGTGAAGATCTCACACCTCCCTTCATAGAGGTGATGTCTCCAAAACTTAATACTTGTATTACTGTTGCTAGTTCTAAATCGTAAGTTGGGTAGTTCTATTCATGTGGTCTAAGTTCTCGAGATGCATAGTCTATCTTTTATCTCATATCAACACATGACCTCCCATTTACTGGTCCATATAAATTTGATTCTTTTTTTCGGAGTAGCTGTGTCATTGGCCTTACTATCTTAGAGAATCCTTTAATGAATCTCCGATAGTAACCAACAGATTCTAAGAAACTACCGATTCCGTTTTGGTTCATTGGCGATTTCCATCCTTGCATTGCTTCTACCTTGGCCGAATCTATTTTAATTCCTTTTGAAGACACAAAGTGTCCAAGGAACGTTACTTTCTTAAGCCAAAATTCTCATTTATTAGACTTGGCAAGAAGTTGTTCGGCTTTTTAAGATTTGTAAGACAGTCCTCAAGCGTTCCTTATGTTTTTCCTTACTCTTCGAATGGATAAGGATATCTTCCATGAAGATTAAGATAAATTTGTCTAAGTAAGGGTGGAACACTCGATTTCTTTGAGGTCCATGAATATGGTTGGTGAATTTGTTAGTCCGAACGGCATAACTATAAACTCATAGTGGCCATATCTTGTTCGGAAGCCGTTTTGGGTACATTTTTAGCTCGTACCTTAGGTTGATAATAACCCAATTTAAGATCAATTTTCGAGAATACTCTAACTCTTCTTAACTGTTCGAACAATCATTTCTCCTTGATAGTGTCAGTTTATTCACTTCTCAATAAACTATGCACTTCCTTAATGAGCCATCTTTCTTCTTGACAAACAAGTTGGGTGTTTCTTAAGGTGATACACTAGGTCCGATAAGACTTAGATCCTACAGCTTTTAAATTTGAATCTATGTCCTTCCAATCTCCTTGAAGCCATTCGATAAAAGTACTTTTGACACGATTAATCATGGTTCTAGGTTGATAGTGAAACTCTAGCTGCCTATCAGGGGGTAATCTTGGTAAGTTGTCGGAAAAACGTCTGGAAATTCTCAAACATTTTTTTTTTCACATCCTCGACCTTTATTTCTGTTTTTTCTTCTCTGTTTAGATAAACAAGGAATGCTCGACATCCTTTTTGTTCATTATTCTTCTTGTTTGCCGTGCGGATATAGTCGGAATTTTCTTCCCCATGTTGATTCCATAGAAACTCGTAGCTTCTTGGCTGGAGAAATGGAAAGAAATTTCCCTCTCCTTGCATAGGATCGTCGAATGGTTTTCGACTGACCAATCCATTCTAGGATTATATCTACGTCTCACATAGGTATTACGTTCAAGTTATTTGCTAAAGTCTTAAGTGATCCTAGGTTCAATTCTAAGTTCGAGTAAATACGTGTGGCGGCAATAATTCTTCCTTTAAGTAAAGAAATTCTCATCCCTTGATTTGCTTAATCTGATTTGAGTTCTAACGTACCCATGCATGCTTTTACTATTTTTGTGATAACAGAATGTGAAGCACCCGTTTCGAACAAAAGTATTTATAGGTATGTTGAGAAGTTTTCTCATACCTTCCAGGCTTCCCTAGTTTTGTTCGTTCTATCTTTGTTGCAGTGTATGGCCTCTATTTTACGTTGTTACTGTCTGTCTAAGTAAACATTTATCTCATTCGTCCTTGTCCTTGCCCTTGTAGTATCATGTTTCTTTGCTAGGCCTTCTGCCACCTTATTCGTTGTATCCTTCCCTGTTGTTAGTGCAATTATTTCTTTATCAATTGCATTTTGCGGCTAAGTCTACCTTAGTCTATCCTTTGGTATTGTTACTTCGATAGTCTAATCTTATCGTAAAGATCGTGATGTATCTGTCACTATCATACTTTCTTAACCAGTATGAATGATTCAGTTTCTTTTTCTTCTTTATCGCTCTTAAGAATATATCTTTCATATATTCTTTCTTTAAAATCCTTTCAAGGGAAATTCTTATACTGGCATTTGTTGCGCTATCATATGTAATATCCTTTTTGGATATACGTCATTTCCCTTAATCTTTATTGTCTTACTAAGTATTTTCACGTAAGTTAAAATCCTTTGTCCACTGGGAACGTGATCGCTCACTTTTCTCACACAAAAAATGCGCAAGTATAAGGTAAGTCGAGTATCGTATCCACAGGGATTGCAATCCGAAAACACAGAAGCTAATTCAACGAAACTTCATCATTATCCAAGAATAGATTTGGTTTGTATAGGTTTATGGCTTCAGATAATTAAATCCAAAGCAAATGTGACAACATGAAAATAAACTAAAGCAATAAAAACTCAAAGGAATAACTATGAAGAAAGACTAATCCTAGGGATGCACTAATCCTATCCACTATGATGTTTATCCCGCTTATTATTAACCGTTTTAATCCGCACAAGATGGAAGATCACATAGGTAGCCAACATCTTGATTCATTTAATTGTGACGATTGATTACTAATTTTCCCTATTAACATTCGCCTCTAGAGGAAAATAAGCAACTCCAAAGGATCACAAAGAATATGCTTCCTACGAATGTTTCTATCTCGCCACGACTCAAGGCTTATCCGTATCATGCATTCAAGATCGATTGACAATTAAAACTGTTACGTAATTAACTGGCAACTATGATATGCATCAAGATTGATCAGAAATCAACACATATAATTAAGCACCAAGAATCATGAATCAATGCCTGGAAGGTAAATAACAATAGCAGGAATCACAACATATAGGATAGAATCATGCAAACCCTAGGATTAGAACAAAAATTTAGCTAGACATAAATAACGAAATAAAATATGAAATAATCATAAAATACGAATTAAATAGATAAAACCCATAGGGCGATGTCTGAAGAACAATCGTTGGGTTCAAATCCCAACCTCAGTGAAAAACGGGAAAAGAATGTAATTCGTTCGGACGAAACTGTTCCAAAACGTTAACAATGCGAAGAACTAAAGCTAGAACGATGGAAAACTATTGCTAGAATTAATCTAAATCAAAACTAATGTGAAAATAAATGGAAAATAGAGAAAAACTGAGGAAAAACGTGTAAAATCGCTACTGGAAGGTTGGGGCGCGAGGTAATGCCTATTTATAGAATTAGGGTGAAACCCCAATTTTCACGTCGGCCGCCATGCCTCATGATCGCGAGCTCGGTCATGAGGAACACTTCTTCTCGGCCATCGCCGTTTCTCGGCGAGCTCACAGACGACTCGCCTCATGCCACACCTCGCGGTCGCTAGGTGTGGTCGCGTCGCACATAAAATCATCACGGGCACGTCTCGCGCCCGCTGGGAGTGCTTGCGTGCCATGGCCTTTTCTTGCTTTGTGCTGGTGTTTCCTCGCGGCCGACCTAGCGGTCGCTAGGCCGGTCGCGAGCCTTCGTCTGTGCGCAGCATGCACGCTCGCGCTCGTGCTTGATGGCTGCGGTCTGGCTAGCGGCCGCGGCGGTCCCAGTGCCCTCATTTCGCCTCGTCGCTCGTTCTTCGTTCCATGCTTCGGTTTTCAACTTATAAGCCTACAAAACACCAAAACGGAACCCAAGAGCGATGATCTTCCAAAAATATGTAAAAGCATTGAGATCCAAGACATAAACGCACATTATCGATCTAAAATCATCTTTAGAAATCAACAATAAATGTGTAAAATGCGCGTTTATCAACCCTCCAAACTTAAATCATTGTTTGTCCTCAAACAAAAAACAAGACCAAAAAGAAAGAGAGACACAAAACAGGATCAACGAGCGTTAGCAAAGGTGATTAACCAATAAAGCCTCAGAAATATCTCAAAGCTCAAAATCATTAGTGCACACGATGACATTAGTCAAATCGACAATGTACAACTATTGAAAGTAAAAATCTCATTCAATTCAACCCTCACAATGGCATGTGCGTAATATAAAGAGTACACTCAACTCATAAAGAAATAAGGGACGTGTATGCACTCAAAAATCAATGCAATGCAAAAATCTCACCATAGGCTTGCCATTTCTCTAATATCTCCACCACGTCAAATGCATTCAAATTAGGATCAAAAAGGACTTTTCATAGGTTGTATTGTAGGCACATTGGTTAAGGTAAGATAATATAAGGCTAAGTGACTCAAATATATTCCAAGTACTTCCATCTCTATAATCAGCTAATATGGACTTTGTCCATTTCCTTTTCCTTTCCAACATGCTATTTCGACATTTATTCACTCAAGGTACCATATACTATGATAATTGACTTCCTTTATGCTCATACTATTCACAAAATTTTTCTTTTCTTGGCTTTGTAATAGAGCTTATAGGGTCTATTCTTTTTCACACGTGTACCATACTTTATCTTTTATCCCCACTTTGCATATCAAAACAAATTTTTCTCCCATTTGATTCCCATATCCATCCTCACCTCCTATCATCCGGTTAACAAAAGAATAAGGTCTAATAAAGGCTCAAAGAAGGCGACAAACGGTATATATCATTGGGCTAGTGTTTGGGTAAATATGTGGTTTAACAAAGATGGTCTTTTATCCTTTCCATATTCAAAACACATATTGCAGCCTCGACCAAGAAAAACGGCAAGTTCTAGAAGATAATTACATGCACGATATCACACAGATAAAAGAAACTGTAACAAGATGTGTATACAGTGAAGCTCAAATCTCACGGTTTTAGCAAATGGTTAAAAACAACAAGCTAAGCAATCTCAAGCTATCCATGCGTCATTTTCTAACATATCATGTGCACTATCAACATTAACAAAAAATTTCTATCATCATTGGCCACATGGATTAACACAATTCACTTAAACTCGTTGATCGATCGACACAACAAAAACACAAAAGACACGACAAAAGCACCAACATATAAAAACTTAACAAAACAACGAAAAACATAAAAAGGACTTTCAACCACATCACACTCGACCACTCCCCCCCAAACTTATTGTCAACAGTGTGCAATGGAGGCAATAATGTTTGCGAAAGAGAGTGATTGAGAGAGATCTTACCTCAAATGTCGTACTACTCCGTGCGTGGATATAATCCTCGCCATTGATGATATACCTTGGGACTTAAAACAAACAAACAAGACACAACAAAACAAAGAAAAGAAGAAAACAAAACGAAAACATAAAACATGAAAAACGCGTTGGGTTACCTCCCAACCGAGCTAGATTTTCCGTCGCTAGCTAGACGGTACCTCTCATCAATCGGCGATTTGACAACCGATGACTTTCCAAACTTGATTTTCCCTTGTACTTAGCATTTACAACAGCCCACCAATTGGCATAAGAATGGCTTCCATCGAGCTTGAACGAATCACTCGGATTTTTATACCGAGTCCACTTCTTCCTTGCAAAGATGCTCGTCGATGGTCTATTGAAATTCGAGCTCAAGAATGGTCGGTGTGGTAGTGGTGATCGAATAGCACTCTTCATATGTTGAGTCTTCCTCTCTCGTGATGGCATCATAAATCGAGATCGTTAACTCATCTTTGTTCACACGGAATGTAATACCCCAGATTTTCATAACTCTGATTAAGCCTAAGTACGTAATTAATTAGAAATTAATTACGTGAGTGACTAGGAACAATGCATCCTCAGATAAGATTTCATAAAGTTTTAACTTAAAGATTTATTTTAGAATTCTAAAGTTGATTGATTTAACAATAAATTTCAATTTATTGTTTTATTTCAACGTTTATTCTTGAAAGAGTGATTTATAAAGATTTCAACTCACTAGTAATTTCTATATTTCAAATTGAGTTATCTTGATTTAGTAAATTAATAAGGAAGGATTATATCCTTATAATTTTTTGAATATATGTATATGTTCGGATGAGGACATAACGTCCTTAACAAATTGGGCCTAGCATTAAAATGTAGAAATGAGCCCAAATGTTTATTTAAGCTTATTAAAGAAGCTAAGAATTTTCTAGAAACATATAGCTTATCAAAGAAGCCATTTAAATGGCTTATGGAAGAAGACTTAAATAGTGAGATAGGACTTTATATATATATATGTGCTTAGCCTCCAAGGATTCACTTTTCACAAATTTTTCTCTCCCATTCTCTCTCAATTTTCGAGAGCTTCACACACACACACAAACTTAAATTTTCTTCTTCCAAAATCAAGATCCAAGCTTCTAAACCTCTTCAAATCGGTAGATCGACGTCTTAAGAAGGTAAATCACTAACCTTATTCAAGTTTTCAAGAGAAAATCAAGATGAAAACTCACTCCCAAACCCCCATATGTTTCGGCCATTTAGGCCCTTTTTCTTACGGGTTTTGTTCTTCGATTTTTAGTTAATATATGCATAGATCTACCTATTATGAGTGATATTATGTTGAGAAAAAAAAGAAAATTTTCCTTTTCAAACTCCCAAAGTTTCGGCCCTCTTAAAGGAATTTGGGGAAAAACGTTGATCTTTTATAATATGCTTCAATTGATGCTAGATCTAGTGATTATACTTGAATTGTGGGTTAATGTGTCTATTTTCATGAAAAATCCAAACTCTAGTCAAGAACCCTAATTCTTACTTTGAGGAATTGTTGATGATTTCTTAAATTGAGCTTGTATTTATGTAATTAAAGATGTTTGAGCATGATTAGAGTCGATTGTGGAAAAAAAAATCGAACCCTTTGAATTGCTTGTGAGGACCGAAAATGAAGGCTTATATTTCAAGATGATTTGGCTTTGATTTGTTTAAAATAAGTTAGTATATATGTGATTATATATGTATGCTTGTGTTTGGTGAAAGAGATTGGAGTTAAATCCAACTTATGTGAAAACCCTAATTTAGTATGCTTATGGAATATCAAGAACTATTTATTTTGATTTTATTTGATTAGTTTGATTTCAAAAGTATGATCTAGTATATGAAATTAGCTTATTTTGATTTATTGAGATTTTTCTATGCTTATATGAAAAATTTAGATTTCGTTACTTTGCGTATTTCCAAGGACTTTGTGAGTATAGTTTGATATTTGGAAATTGATTTCAAAGTATAGATTCTCGTGATTATGTAACTTAATCAAGACTTACTTGATCGAAGTTTCCAAATGAAAAGATTTGAAAGTTAAAGATTTTCTTATATCGTTATGGTACCCCTTATATATATATAAGGTGTTGAAAAGATTTAAGTTCTTATAAAATACATTCTTAATAAGTTGAATAGTTTAATTTTGGATGCATTGACCTAGCAGAGCTTAGCTTAACCTTAGAGTACCAAGAGAGTTTTAGTAGAGGCTACAGAGTTAGAAACTCTTAGTTCCCCTTTCCCGTATTTATTCCTCTTAACTCTTTTTAAGGAGCAAGTGGAAGTGAGATAGAGATCAAGAAAGGAAAAGCAGAAAGTCATGAGTAAGCCAGATTTCCAGGTGGGCTTTCTAAATTAAAATATGTGTTTGCACAAGTTTATGATAATGAGCATATGCCTATTTTACAAAAGTTAATTGACTTGTCTGTTTTGAGTATATTGCATATTACCTATCTACGAGAGAATGACGATATCGGCCCTATGCTAGATGAGCTGCTAGTAAGGGTATGTGTACACAGGTGGCCTTTGGCCAAGGTGTTTGAGAAGGAGGCCTACTTCTCAACACGTTTGTGCGTAGATATGGTGTTTATTGATGATTGTCTGCAGACATGTTATGATTAGAATTATTAGCAAGTGCATTGATCATAAAGTAAGTAATTTCTTAAAGCATGATTCATAGGATATTTCTTAAAACCCCTGTGAATCTAAGAAGTGGCAAGTCGATTATATAGCTCTAAGAGCATGTTTCAGTTGTTTTCGGTAATTGCCCACTGAGTGCATCAAGTACTCACGCCCTGCATGTATTTCTAAATATGCAGGTTGTGTAAGAGATGATGACGGAGATTGAATGCTGAGCGAAGACCTATTTTGTCATGTCTTATGTTTTACCCCGGGTTTATGTCTTCACACATAAACTCAGCTACTCTTTTGCTGCCAACTCACTTACAGTTTGTAAATTATTGCATGATCCGAGTCTTGATGGGTTAGACATTTGATAAATAAGTATAATCTTGAGTCGAAAATTATTGCATCAACTTGCTAAATAGTGAATTATAAATCTTTGACTTTTGACCATTATTTAATCACAAGTTCAAAGACTCGTCTTTCTCTGAAATGGTAAATGTTTATTTCTGCGAGTCTTTAAGGTTAGTCAGTTTGCTAAACAGTGATTGATTAATATTCAACTTTAAGCTTTTGGCTAATCAAAGGTCCAATTACTCGTATTTTTACAATGATAACTGTTTATATCTGCGAGTCTCTCGAAATAGTTAGTCATTTCCTTTTCCTTCCGCCCGTCGCACTCCGGTTAGTTAGTTAATCCGAGATTAGATAAGCCGGGGTGTGACAGAATGGTATCAGAGCAGTTGTTTGCTTTGGTCCTGTGAGTTTTACTTGAGTCTAACCCAGTTGTCTTAAATCATTTGAGCTCACCATTTCAAGTCCGTAATCTCTAACACAACCAGGTACAAGTAGTTGATTTTTCATAAAGAGTTAAGAATTCTTTATGCATTGCTTATGGCTTTGTGTGATCTTTACATGCTTAGTATTGTATGCTATATGAGTTGATTTGCATACAATTTGATTAGTATCCCAAGATGGGAAATTGGACATATCGATGTGATTATCCTGATATTTAAGTTATGATTATTATTTAGGATGCCGAGGATGCGGCCTACTCCGCGTAAAAGTACTAGAGTTAAACCTCTGGCGATTGGGCGTCTGAGGCAGATTTTACGAGCTCGGGCCGAGCAGCGACATGGAATTCTCAGATTTTCTCGGCGGTTTCGTTATGGCGGTTTACGGTTAAGCGGCATGGGGTTAACGATTTCGATGCGATACTTTGACTGATTCAGGTCTTGCCAGCACACTGGCAAGGATGGGCTTCTTCCAGTGCTCTTGATTACATAGATTTTTCTAGAAATCCTGAAGAGTCGGGGGATTTCCTTGGATTCCATGTGCTTGTTCGGGCACGGAATCGGGATCATCAAGGTCCACCCCCAGGTGACTATCCTCCTTTTGAGAGCTTTCATTCTTCTGTTCGTCAGCTCTTTGCAGAGCACTATGTGAGGCAGAATGATCCTTCTCCTCAGCCTGCTATTGTTGTGTCACCCCCTGTTATCCCGGCTCTCAGATTTAATGAGCCTATGTTGATTGATCGTACTCCTTTAGTTCCCGACATTGTTGAGCCAGCTGATTCTCCTCAATTGATGGACTTAGATATTCATCGGGGTCCTAATGATTTGTATTTACACCCTGCATTAGATCCGTGGCTTGTTGATATGCTTCTTGCTGATATACCGGAAATTGATGCGGATCTATTAGAGCAACCGTTTGTTTTTTACTCGCCTTCTTATCCGATTTATTTTGATAATCCAGTGTCTTCTCAGAGTGGCCCTGCAATTGCTTTTACGATGTAATTCCTGGCTCTTACCCAATTCATGCAGTTCCTCCTGACACTCTCGTTATAGCTCCCGAGTCCCAGTGAATTTCAGCTGATATTCCTAGTTGTCTACGTGAGATTCATACATTTCAAGAGTCACCTCCTCCTGCAGATGAGGGGACTAGTTCTTCTAGACCATCAGGTCTCTCCAGATCTTATCGGTATGAACCTGAACATATTGAGTCCGTTGGCAAGTGCAAGCTTGAGTATCTTCCAGTCAGTGAAATGTCTTTTGTTACTGACCCATACATTTTACATTCTGAGTTTAAAGTAATTTCGCATGACCACAACCCCAATGCTCCTAAACCACCAGTGCCAGACTACAATGAAGAAGAGATGGAGCCTTTGCAGTTTGCAGCACCAAGACACGGCAGCCCTGATTGGGAAGATGAGATTGATCGCTACTTTGACAAAGACGCAGCGACCAGTGGAACTGATGTAGAGATGGACATCACCAGAGATGATGAGCCTGGTCCAAGCAGTAGTCATTAGTAGTAGATCTTGTGTGCGATAGTACGATGTTGTTAGTATGACGATGTATAGTAGTGATGCATAAGTAGTTGTAGTAGCTGTCTGTCGATGTATATGTATGCGGTATGTATGTGGATAGTTCGTAAGGATGCTGTATAGATAAAGCATCACCATAGCCCAGACCCACTTATGGCAATTTTCCCCCTTTTGCTAAAAAGTCCTCAAAGAGGCAATTTTCCCAGATTATATAAATTGAATATTTCAGTATATGAGCTTTGCAACTCTTTTATTCATGATGAGTATCTTATCGACAAACTGATTTGTTGAATTCCACAACCATTTTAATCTGTTATGAGATAAGAATTGTTTCCTTTGATCCGATATTCAAAATCTTAAATTCTTTCAGTATGCCAAGAAGACGTCAAAACCCAATACCTGAAGAAGAGACTCAAGAGAGTCAACCAACACCTCAGAACGCACCTAATCAATCACCTCCCCTTCTTGATCGTAAGATTTCCGAACATTTTCTTCGTCAAAATCCACCAACTTTTACTGGATCTGGTGATCCATCTAAGGCTGTAGAGTGGGTTAGGGCTATGGACCGTATTTTTCGATTCTTGGAATGCACCGATCGAGAGTGTATGTTATGTATCTCTTTCCAGCTAAAGGGATCTGCAGATTATTGGTGGGAGTCTCGTCAGAGAACCTTTACGCCAGAATAGCTAGACGTTTTCACGTGGGAGAGTTTCAAGGAAGAACTTTTGGCCAAGTATATTCCACGCAGTTATCGTAGGCAGAAAGAGATTGAGTTCGCTAATCTTAAGCAAGGGAAGAAGACAGTAGTTGAATACGACAGAGAGTTCTGCAAGTTGGCTCGATGTGCACCTTATAAGCTCGACACCGATGAGAAAATGGCTGAATTATTTCGCTCAGGATTACACCAAGAAATGAGAATAGTATTGGCAAGCCAACCTCCGATGTCTTATGCGAAGACTCTGAATCGAGCGCTTGATATGGAAATGGAAATGAGTCATGAGAAGATTACCTCTGATCTGACTTCAGCATCCACCCAGAATCCTAACCCGTCAAAGCTAATGCTGACTGATCAAAAGATTGGAAATAAGAGAAGGTGGGAGAATAAGAATTTCCCGAATAAAAAGCAATGGCAGAAATCGGGACAATTCTCCCAAGGTCAATCTCGACCATCGTTTCAAGGCCAACCTCGGTTTTTCCCAAATCAAACTAGACCTGTATGTCAGAAATGCAATCGGGCACACTCTGGAGTTTGTAAATGGGGAAGTAACAGTTGTTACAATTGTGGTCAAGTAGGCCACTATGCTAACAACTGTCCAAACAGAGATAAAGCGTCAGGAAGTGGATCCAGACCAAATCCTCCCCGCAAGACTCAATCTATGAAAGCTATGACAGCTTACCCTCAGTTGCCATTTCCGATGTTCCCTCAGATTCCGGTAGCTCAATTTCCAATGACTCTACAACAACCACCTCAGGCTCAACCAGTACAACAAGTTCAACCACAAACCTAGCATCAGAGAGCCTTTGCCCTAAACCAGAAATTAAGCGATAAGAAAGCAGGACAGTTGACAGGTATGGGAACTTTGAGAGATGTACCTGTCATAATTCTTTTCGATACTGGAGCTTCGCATTCCTTTATTTCTTCAGCATGTGTAGATACTCTTGAGCTTCCAGTAAAATAATCTGATCCTGATATAAGAGTCCTTACGCCATTAGGCAGAAGCGATAGAATCACGAATGAGTGCCCTAACTTAGAGTTTGAGTTAGCTCCTCTCAAGTTGAGAGCAGAATCCTTGCGTCTTTTGCCAATGTGGGATGTGGATATAATTCTGGGAATGGATTGGTTAACCCAAAACTTTGCAACGATTCGTTGCGAAAGTCGTGAGATCTCATTCCAACCACCAGACAAAGAACCAACTTGTTTTTATGGGATAGATGAAAGGCATAAGAGAGTACCTATTATTTCAGCCTTGCAAGCGGAGAAGCTGCTAAGACAAGATGAAGCACATGCTTATATAGTGTTTTTGGCTGGAAAAGATGAAGTTGAAAGGAAGGTAGAAGATGTCCCAGTTGTGAGACAATTCCCAGATGTTTTTCTGGAATCCTTACCTGGATTACCACCGGATAGACAATTAGAATTCTCCATCGACTTTACAAGAACCATTGGATTTAGGATTTATCCGACCAAGCGTATCTCCGTGGGGAGCACCGGTATTGCTCGTTAAGAAGAAGGATTGCTCTTTGAGAATGTGCATCGACTACAGAGAATTAAATAAGTTGACCCTGAAGAATAAGTACCCTTTGCCGAGGATTGATGATCTGTTTGATCAGTTGAAGGAAGCAGGAGTTTTCTCAAAAATCGATTTGAGATCAGGATATCATCAGTTAAAGATTAAGCAGGAAGATGTACCGAAGACTGCTTTTCGAACTCGGTACGGTCATTATGAGTTTACCGTAATGCCCTTTGGCCTGACCAATGCCCCAGCTGTGTTCATGGATTTGATGAACCGTGATTTCCATGAATACCTCGATAAGTTTGTTTTGGTCTTCATCGACGACATTCTTGTGTATTCCAAGACAAAGAAAGAACACGAAACCCAATTGAGAACCGTCTTGGATACATTGAGAATCGAAAAGTTGTATGCCAAATTCAGTAAGTGCGAGTTTTGGCTTCGGGAAGTGAACTTCCTTGGTCATATCGTCTCAGCAGAAGGAATCAAGGTTGATCATGCGAAAGTACAAGCTGTGCGCGAATGGAAATCGCCTACAACACCGAATGAAATTCGGAGTTTTCTTGGTCTAGCTGGTTATTACCGAAGATTCGTCGAAGGATTCTCAAAATTGCTAGACCAATGACGAAATTACTTCGAAAGGGAGTAAAATTCCAATGGACCATAGAGTACGAGAAAAGTTTTCAAGAATTGAAGGATAGGTCGATCGCACCACGATGATTAACAATGACACAGCCCGATAAAGAATATACGCTTTATACAGATGCTTCAATAAACGGGCTAGGATGTGTACTCATGCAGGAAGGTAAGGTAATTGCTTATGCTTCAAGACAGCTAAGACATCATTAGCTTAATTACCCTACCCATGACCTAGAACTAGCAGCCGTGGTCCATGCGTTGAAGATTTGGAGACATTATTTATACGGATCAAAATGTGAAGTCTTCACCGACCACAAGAGCTTAAAATACTTCTTTGAGCAAAATGATCTTAATATGCGTCAGAGAAGATGGCTAGAGCTAGTCAAAGATTACGATTTCGAAATCAAGAATCACCCAGGAAAAGCGAATGTAGTCGCCGATGCATTAAGTAGAAAGAGTCGGACTCAATTAACATTTGTTCTTCCCCAGAACGAAGAGCTAGTTAAGGAGTTCGAGAAGATGAAATTAGAAGTGGTGTTACCACCTGAGACCACTCAAGGTATCATCACAACCCTTGTTCTAGAACCTGACCTGAGAAATCGAATTGTTCAAGCTCAACGTCAAGATGAACAATTAGAAAAGTTAAGGCTAAAGGTGAGAACCGAAGGATCAACAGAGTACCATGAAGCAAGAGACAATGCCCTCATGCTTGGGAATAGAATATATGTACCAAATGATAAGAAATTAAAGGAAGAAATTCTGAAGGAGGCACACAACACGCCTTATACCGCTCACCCTGGAAGCACGAAGATGTATAGAGATCTGAAACGAAATTTCGTGTGGGTTGTTTAGTATGATTTTTGATGATTCTTGATATTGTTTTACATGTCATTTTTTATGGTTTGTCCTATTTATGTCGTTGGTTCGATTAATATTTATCGATTCGGACTTACTTCGTTCGTTTCGATGTTTTGTAGGAAAATGGCAGAAAATAGGATGAATTGGATCCGCCAAGAATCAAATATATTGAAGAGCATTTTGACAGGAGTTTGTAGGCACAAACCATGCGTAAATCGGAGTTCAGACGA
This sequence comes from Salvia rosmarinus, assembly GCA_036937905.1. Lineage (NCBI taxonomy): Eukaryota > Viridiplantae > Streptophyta > Magnoliopsida > Lamiales > Lamiaceae > Salvia > Salvia rosmarinus. The sequence continues at coordinate 39,433,296 of CM072821.1, read as the reverse complement.
AGGAGAACGGGTCGAACGACCAAAGTCGCGCACGGCACCCCGTCGCATGGCTGCGCGCCCGCGCGCCCGCACCGCACGTCCCGCACGCCTCGCACTACTCGGCCACCCAGCGCGCGCTCGCTCCGAGCGCGCGTTCGTCAATTCCGCGCGCAGTTGAGTTGGCGCCACCTCCCTCCGCGCCTCGCCGCGCGCCGCGCTGCCCGCCGCGCCCTCGCGCCTTCCCCCGCCGCCGCCCGAACGTGCGCCACCCGCACGCTCCCGATCCGGTGCTCACAACCAGCCGGCGCTTGCCGCGGCGCCCAGAAGCCTCGTCCAGCGCTGCGTCGCCCAGCGCGTTCCTTCTCCAGCTCTCACCGCCAAATGGCTCCATGCGATCCGGCGTTCAGGCCGAAGTCAGTATGTTTTGTGAGCGCTCGCTCATTCCAAGCCGGCGTTCTCGTGTGAGATAGAATCCTTCTCCCAGCCAGCGTTCAACCTGAGCCAGCGTTCACATTATTTACAGAATGATTTCTCGGCTGACGCTCATTTCCAACCGACGCTCGATTTTTAATTTATATATATATATATAGATAGCGCTAGGTTAAAGAGGCCGTTCTTCAGTTCTGAGTTATTCTTTTGGGCACGCAGCTGCGCCTCTCGCCATTTCCTGTTCACCATGGATTCTTGAGGAGCTCTACAACAGATCGAGATAGACAGATAATTTCTAGTTTTAATTCTTGTCTTCAGTTTTATCATTGAATATTTTGTTTATCTATGCTTTGGATTATCAGTTCTTTCGGATCAATTTCATAGTACTTTTGTGTGATGGTATTGTTGGATTCAATTCATAGTGACAGTGGATGGATTCTCATGTTCCGTTGATTTATATTACGTATTGATTTCCTGCTTTCGTTTATTTACAATTAGATTTAGATTAGGGATTGACAAACCCTATGAATAATAGAATGGCATATGCTTTTATTTACCGCTTTTGATTTATCGCTTTCGTAGTTCAACTAGAGATTGAAAACCCCTGGTTTAAATTTATCGCTTTATTAGTTTAGCTCGGGATTGACAACCCCTGGCTTAGGATCACTGTTTATTTCTCGTTTTTCAATTCCTGCATGTTCAAACCCTCGTTGGTATTAGAATGTTTAGGATTTAATCGCTTTTTGTGTGCGACACGAACAATCGCCCTGTTAAGTTTTCCTTGAGAGACGACTCGTGTTAACTTTTCACGCTACAATTACCTCGTACGATTGCGATTGGATTTGAGTGTGTTTTTAGCTCGATCAATTTTGGCGCCGTTGCCGGGGAAAACTTTAGGCATATTGTTTGTGTTGTTTATTTTCTGTGTTTTCTTTTTTTTTTTTGTTATTTTCTCCCCCCGGTGCGTGTGATCTTGTTTTTGTTGTTGGTGTCTGTTAATGCAGGGTTACCAACAATATGAGTATGGTCAAGCAGGCTGGGGGGGAGGAAAGTTCGTCGTATTGGGTAAATTCTTCTCCCGAAGAAGGAGCCCAATTTGATTTTTCTGAGGAATACCGTTGGGCTCGAGCATCAAGCCACGATCCCTACCCCGAGCAACAAGCCTATAATCCATATTGGGATCAACCACCTCCACCGCACTATGAGGATCAAGCCTCCAATCCCTCACTGGAACAACCGCCTCCAAAGACTATGAGGATCAATCCTACAATGCCTACTAGGAGCAACCACATCCTCCACCTCAATATGAGTACCCACAACAACCACCTCCACCTCAAGACTATATCCCCAACAGCCGCCTCCGCTTCTACCGCAACAAGACCCACAAAGGCCGTATCCACCTCCGAGGCCGGCTTGGGAGGATGAGTTAACTCAAAAGAGAAGTCATCCATTCAAAAACGGATGCTTTAGTCCAAAGTTTGGATGCTGCAAACGCCTCATCTTTGCATTTGGAGACGCAAATGGGATATGTTCAGAGCTTGCTTGATAAGCTGTTGCAGCAAGGGAGGGAACTTCCAAACCAATCCGATCAGATCCAGTCGGTCACTGTTCTAGATAGTGGCCCAAGTATTGAGAATTGGGTGGAAGAGACATCAAATGAGCCGCTGCAGCCAGAGGAGGTGGAAATGGTGGAAGAATGGGCACGTGATGATGAGGAGCAAAATCAGATCCACAAGGAAGTTGTTGCCAGGACGGCTGACGAGAAGGAGTGGGCACACAAAGTTGATAACACGCCGAAACCCACTCTGGAGATGATAGAACTACCCAAGCACGTGGAGGAGGATGAAGAGAGGATGGAGAAAGAGTGGGCGCTTGAAGATACTCGAATGCCAAAACCCGCTCTGGAAGTGATTGCACTGCCTCAACAATTGGAGTACGGGATCCCAGAGGAGGACAAATCGAGGACAAAGGTTGAGGTAACATCAATTATTTGTCAACATCCTAATTCACCAAAGTACTGTACTTTGGGAATTGAAATTATTTATTTTATTTTGGAGAATAGGATGTTCGACTTGAGCTTAAATTGTGCATTACTTGTTTTCTTTACTGTCCTCTATGCTTATATGGTTCATACTGATGCTTTGGCCGTGATGGTATTCCTGCAGGTGAAGGATTATGGATAGTCCATTGTTGTCTGGTTTACGTCGTGCTCACGATGTTAAACTGAGTACTACGTGGGAGTTTACCCACGAATTTTTCTGTTCTTTTCCTTTCTTTCTTTTTGTTTGTTTTCCTGTTTTTCTTTGATCTATCTCGTTGTTGTTGAGTTTGTTTTGCTCGGATCCGAAAGTCATCGCAGTGAGATGAAGCCGTGATGCTCCAACTCTACAAACGACAATCGTCGATTATCGTGGAAGTATCATCCTCTATGGTCATTTTGAGTTTTTAATGTTTAGAGCACCGGGGACAGTGCTCGATTTAAGTGTGGGGGATGTTTACTCAGTTTTGTGTGCGTTTCACATATATTTTTGTATGCTTAATGATGTGCCCTTGTGCTTATTTTGATTGTTTGGACTTAAGTATGTGTCTATGCGAATAAGTTTGGATTTTGATTTGTGCAACTGAACTCTGTGGTATTGATCGGACCTTGATGTATTTCTCGTTTATCTTGATGTCGTGTGATTAAAGTACAATGTGAATTGACGAGATTGTGTGGATTGATTTTAAATCGGTGGTTATTGATGTGATTTGTCCGGTTAATGCTAGGGGGAGTGTTAACAGGGTGGTTACCTATATACTCGTTTCAATAAAAAAAAAAAAAAAAAACGAAAAAAGGATATATATAAAAAAAAAAAAAAGTTAAGAAGAGGAGAAAAACTCCAATAGAATGTTGAGATTGTATAAATGGAGGATGGGATTTTGCCCCTCTTTCTCGTGAAGGGAGAAATGGGCATGGGACACCACGATAGGAGACTCGAGTTCATCGAGACTTCACCTTTTCGAACATTGTTCCAAAATTTATTTATACTTTCTTTGCATTCTAAAAAGAAACTTGTTGCTAAAGGTAACCATTTTAGTTAATTCACTCCTAGCGGAGAGTTGGGTCTGAGCATAAATAACTTACCTGTTCGTTTGATATTTTCACAATCTTAGATTTGTTTCACATTAACTTTTATTATGTATTCATCATGTTTGAGGGAATTGCAAAAGAGATTTGATTGATTGGACTAAGAGTGATGTTGCATGAGTTATCTTTCGAACCTTATTTGTATAGACTTTGCTTGAGGACAAGCAAATGGATAAGTGTGGGGGAGTTGTTTAGTATGATCTTGTGATGATTCTTGGTATTGTTTTACATGTCATTTTTTATGGTTTGTCCTATTTATGCTGTTGGTTCGATTAATATTTATCGATTCGGACTTACTTTGTTCGTTTTGATGTTTTGTAGATCTGCCAAGAATTAATTATATTGAAGAGCATTTCGACAGGAATTCGTAGGCGAAAACCGTGCGTAAATCGGAGTTCAGACGAAGGAGAACGGGTCGAACGACCAAAGTCGCGCCACGACACCCGTCGCATGCGCCCTCGCCGCGCGCCAAGGCCGCCCGCCAGCGCCGCACCGCACGTCCCGTATGCCTCGCACTACTAGGCCACCCAGCGCACGCCGCTCCGAGCGCTGTTCGCACTTCTCGGCGCTCGGGTTGAGCGCGCTCCCCGCGCGCCTCGGCCGCCGCGCCTCTCGCCCGCCGCCTCGCCCGCTCGCCGCGCTAACAGCGCTCATCCGCAGACGCCCGATCCGGTGCTCGCAACCAGCCGGGCGCTAGCCCGACAGCGCCCCGCAAAGCCTCGTCCAGCGCTGCGTCGCCCGGTCGTTCCTTCTCCAGCTCACCGCCACCGGCGCCCATGCGATCCGCGTTCAGTCAAGTCGATATGTTTTGTGGCCTTCGCTCATTCCAAGCCGGAGTTCTCGTGTGAGATGTAATCCTTGTCCCACCAAATGCTCAACCCGAGCCGCTTCACATTCTTCTGAAATGATTTCTCGGCCGACGCTCATTTCCAACCGGCGCTCGATTTTTAATTTATATATATATAGATTGCGCTAGGTTAAAGAGGCCATTCTTCAGTTCTGAGTTATTCTTTTGGGCACGCAGCCGCGGCGCCTCTCGCCATTTCCTGTTCACCATGGATTCTTGAGGAGCTCTATAACAGATTGAGATAGACAGATAAATGGTTGTAGGCTGAGAGAAAGCCATGGTCAAGCAATCAAAGGACCCCGTGGATCCAAGGGCAAGGCAAGGTCGTCCAATAAATTTTGGACAAGGTCAAACAACCAACGAAAACTAATCGCCCTCAATGTCCACAATGCTATAGGCATCACATTGGTCCTTGCTTAGCCGGACGTGTGAACCGCTTTAGATGTGGTCAACAAGGGCACTTTGCAAATAATTGCCCACAAGTAGGACAAGGAATGGTAGGTAGACCTAACCCGCCACAACAAGCCCAACCGCAGCGGGAATACAAAGAACCACGACAGCGAGGGCTTTAGCCTCAACCAACAAACCAAAATGACCGTAACAACCCGACAGTGCAGAATACGCTTTCAACATACTTGTGAATATATTATTGCTATGAGAATTTTGAGACCACGATATTATATGCGAACATTTTAGAACATAACACGTATAAGATAAAGGAATACGAATCTCCTTCATCAAAGACGGGGATACAGCGTTAGTATAAGTTAAGCTTGAACTTAGATTTGGACATAGGATTCACCGTCTATGAGAATCGATAGTTGAGTGAATACGAATGAAAGTTAAGATTATATGACGAATAAAGGTACAAGGTACCAACGTCGAATAGAAGATGCAATATGGAGAGGAGAAAAGATCGCTATGAGAATGCATAAATTTCGAGGACTAAATTTCTTTAAGGGGTAGAATGTAATACCCCAATTTCTCGGGCTTAAAATTTCGAAAATAAAAGAAGGAACAGTACGATAGAAACGAGTATGAAAACGAACGTCGGATGAATTCGACAGTTAAGCCTTACTGTATTTTTAAGAAGTTAAGCTTAAAATTCAACATTTCTTATTATTATAGGAATAAATAAAGTTGTTACAATTTTATTTTGAACATTTTAGAGATGTTCCAACTATGGGAATTTTGAGACGTTTCAAACGTCTACGTTTAGAGATAATGCGATAACTTAACCAAATGATCTCGGAATTATAAAATTCAAATTTCTATGATTATTTTATGATATAAGAACATTATTCATCATCAAAATAATTCTAGGGAATTATAGAATTTAAAGCCCCAATAATTAGGGTTTGAGAACCTAATTTTCCAAAATTAGGTTTTGTGAATCTAAATTGTTTTAAATATTTTTCTATGATTAAATTCATCATTTAGGGATTATAGTATGACACATAGCCATGTGTTAGCTATTTATTACAAGAAAATAAAATATTTAACATATGTAACCCAAAATTTTCAAAATGTGAGCTTATAGTATTAATTAATTTAATTTGCTATCCACTTATGGTCCTATGATAATTCTTACATTAAAATGATATTATTAAGGATAATATATAGTATTATATCAAGTGGCACAAGTGGGACACTTGTGCAAGTGGATGAAATTTTAAAGATTGTGATAAGATTTTATAGGATAAGGTTTATCCTATAATTAATGAATAGTCATGAGTTGTATCTTATCTTATATAAGTTGTAAAGTAGTGATAATTAACAAGTTGAACAAGTAATCCAAGGTTCATTAATTAAAGGGGCCGAAATCTTTGAAAATAAGGTTGAAAATTTATTAATTTCACACTATATATTAATGCCACTTGTGGAGTTGAAATATTTGACTTTTCAAAAGCTACTTTATAATATGATAATAATATAATATAATAGGAAAATATAAAACTATTCCTAAGTAATGGTGTTGGTAGAAAATCACATATGTATAATATATTGTGATAAATTCTTTAATTCTTGATAATTATACTATAAATTATTAATTAAAATATAATATGATATAATAAAGTGTATAATATAAGAAAAAATAAAATATATCCTAGGCTATGGAAAAGGACCGATCCACATCTATACATATAATAAGGTGTTGGTTTTAATTAAACTATGATACAATGAATCTAATTAAAAGGATAAGGTAGCAAGTGGATGAGTTGTACATGATAAGGTTTTAGATAAGATATGATAAGATTTGAATAAGATAAGATAAGATTTTATAAGATTTGATAAGATAAGATATTTTATAAAATAATGATTAAACCCACTTCATAAATCCTATAAATAGGAGATCACCCCTCCCATAAGCTCATAACCAAAAATAGGGAAGAAATAGGAGAGAAAATAGAGAGAAAAAAAATAGAGGGTGTTCTTCGAAGTGCTCTTCGATCATAGAAACGAATACGTCGCCGACGTCGATCGAATCCGATCAAAAGGTTAGATTTCTTACGAGCTTCATATATACGTTAGAATTTATATTATAAGCTTAGTTTGTTCATGTGATTTTCGAAAATTATATAACCTATGCTAAAATGTTTAGATATTATGTTTATATGATGTTATTAAGCATGTATTATAATTATATCACAAAATCAAGCATGATATTAAATTTATTATTTGGACCGAAAACTTAGGAGTACCATATGTTAATGATTATGATTTTTAATTGTTGATTTAAGCATGAAATAATAATCTAGGGTATTAAATATGCTTATATGAATTTATGTAGAATTTTTGGAAAACTTTGGTACCTAAGTTCATAAATTTCGAAAATTATAGTATATGATATTATATTAAGGTATGAACCATGTTTAAGTGTTATCATATCATATTGATGATGTAGATTCATAATATATGGTTGTAGGAATTTATTGAGATTTATAAAAATTATTTTGACCTAAGTCAAAATTTTCGAAAGTGACTTAGGTAAATTTTATTCAATAGTTCATAATAAATAACAATTATGTTATAATAAGGATAGTTAAGGGTGATTAAGTGTTATGTGAATTTATGGGAATCTTTGAAAAATGTTTAGTTGGTTAAATATGATAACCGAAAACTATACCCTATGTATATTAATGTTATAAATTTATTTTATCAAGTATAATAGCATAATATGATCTAAAATAATGTTTTAGACATAGTATGATTTTATGAGAATTTTTAGAACAAGAATTGCACATAAAATGATAGAATTTCATAAGAAATTGAAAAAGTCAAAATGTTGACTTTGAGTTGACCAAAGTCAAAATTGTTGACTAAATGTTGACTAGGTCAAAATTGTTGACCAAAAACGTTGACCAAGGTCAAAGGGCACGTAATTCGATAATAAGTGATCTATGTGACGTAGTACGTTTAGTAACAATGTAACTTACGTTACGTAAATACATTAAAACGTACATTATATACTAAAAAGGTAGAATATCTCTTATAAATTGAGAAAATTCATAATCGACATTAATTAATTAGGAAACGTCAAAATAAGTCCGGCGTTAGCCTTATTTGACGCGTAGAACGTTATAGACTATGCTCGTCTCTATCGAACGAGTTGAACAAAGGAATGAATGGAAGGATAGTACGTACGTTGGTTCGGATCGAAGAATCTTACGCAGCATGATGATATGCTAAAATTTCATTTCTTACATTGATAAGGTTTGACTCGGAGGAGGAGAAAAGCAAGTAAAACCTAAGTGACCTAAGAACTTTAAGTTCTCGAGGTGGGCTTTCTTACCTAAACCCTTTGTGGCTTTCTTGCCAAAACTTTTATGAGCTTTTGAAAAATGTTTCTTGTCATTCTTGTCTTGTTTCTTGAAAACTTTTGAGATACGATATTATTCGCCGAAAATGTTTTATGTTTTGTATATGTCCATTCGGGTTGCACAGGGCAATGAGATTTACGATTCGGATCCCAGCTTTGGAGGTGTAAGTAGAAATTCCCGGCTAGGGTTGTGTACACATTAGGCGAATCGCGGTTGCGATCAACTTTGAATCGCCGATTGCGATCGGTTTTCGAATCGCCGGTTGCGATCGATTCGCTCGATGTAGGGAGGCCTCCTCCCGACGCGCTTATCCATAGCCGACTTGGAATATACGTTGTGGTTGTTGTGATATGAAAATGGTCGCGATCGACTTTGTGAAAATGAGAAAATGTTTTATTAAGCGCAAGGCCTTTTCAAATAAAACCTCTTGTGTCTTCTTGTGATGAGGCGACAATATTTCGTAAAGTAAAATGTTTTCGCAATGTGTCCACCGAGTGCAATTTTGTACTCGACCGCATGTTTGTTTTAAATGTGCGGGTTGAGCGGTGATGGAGCAGGCGGGGAGTTGAGCGAAATCTTTTGAAGTATGAAGTATTTTGGTTCACCTTGAGAATGCATCTTCACATGCATGTCTCACACGTTCATTCATTGCCAAACTCTTGAGACTCATTATCTTTTGTTATTATGTTAAGCTTTGCAAAAGCTATCGCTCAGAGGAACTCTGAACCATCTTATATATATATATATAAGCTATTTTGATCCATCGTGATTCTCGTCTCTATTTGAAACATCTATATTTCTTCATAGATGAAATGAGTTGAAAACCTTATTCCTTCATATTTACTTAAACCAAACCCCAAGTCACGGTCCGGTAAGGGTAAGCCGAACCGGGCTGTGACAGAGTGGTATCAGAGCGATTCGTTTGCTTTGACCAAAAATATTCTTTCTATCCAAAGTCGGCTTGAATCACTAGATTTTCTATGAAGTAAATCATCTCCGCTCAACGCTTACGCTCATCACGCTCAACCAAAGAAGGAAAAGTGATTTCGATAAAAGGTATGTGTTAAAAGTTTTTGAAAAATTATGTTCTGCTTTGAGGAAGTATTTGTGAAAATGTTTTTTAAAGTGGACATGCCGTTAAATGAGTAGTTTTGAATTGTGATAAGTCATAAGAAAAACAAGTGATTTGTTCAAGAAGTTTGAATTCATACCGGTTGGTATGTGATTTTGTTTGAATTCATACCAGTTGGTATGTGATTTTGTTTAAATTCATACCGGTTGGTATGTGATCATTTTGTTGTGATGAAATTGAAAGAGATTAGAGCTTATACCCTATTGGTATATGAGTATTGATAATGGACATATATAAAGTTATATGTCGAGAAGTTTGAATGAAAAGTATGTTTATGAAACGGTTGAATTATGAAATTGTGTTGAATTTCAAAAGAATGTAGATGAGCTCTAAGTTTCATGAAGAACTTAGATTGAGCGAAATCATAAGAAATTAGCTTCCATGTATGACGTGGTGTTTGACAAAACACAGAATTTGAGAACCTAGAATGCCTTTAAGTTCGACTTGACTAAACGAGAATTGGAATGCTACGTGAAGGAATGGAAGTTTCGAAAAATACTTGCAACATGGGCATAGTTTTCTCGCTTATGATTTTACATGGCATAATTGACTGTTGCTTACGCGAATTAATCTAGTACGATAGATAAACTTGAGGAAAATATCTGGCGTGTAATATGTTTTATGATCCATGACCTATAAAGAAGTTATGTGCTAGTTATTAATTTAGAAGTTAACGTTTGTTTTGAAACATTAAGAATGCCTCCTAGAAGAGAGTTGGGACGTAGAAGAAGAGAGGAAACTCCGGAACCTGAACCCCAACAACCACCACCGCCTCGTAGAATAGAGGCATTATTTCTCAAGCAAAACCCGCCTACATTTAACGGGACTGGTACCCCTAGTGAGGCTGAACTATGGGTAAGGGCAATAGAACGAATCTTCAATTTCCTGCATTGTACGAATCAGGAAAGGCTCTCCTGTGTTACCTTTCAATTAACGGGTTCAGCAGACTTCTGGTGGGAGACCAGAAGGAAAGTTATGACTGAGGAACAAATGGAGGTATTCACCTGGGAAGATTTTAAAACGGTATTATATGATAAATATATTCCCAAAAGTTATAGAAAGAAGCAGGAAAATGAATTCTACAGCCTCAAGCAAGGAGATAAGTCGGTAACAGAATACGATAGGATATTCTGTGATATGTCAAGATTTGCTATGAATTTGATAGATACCGACGAAAAGATGGCTGACAAGTTTAGATCTGGATTAAGGCCTGAGATTAGGATATCTCTTGCCAGCCATGGAGCAATGACCTATGCCGAAGCTTTAGGACGAGCTTTGGACATAGAGGAAGCATTCTTGGAGAATAAACCGCTTTAGCCCAAGAAGACAAGGGAAAAGGAAATGGGAGGAAGTTCGTAACAAAGGCAATTACTACAACCAGCCGAGAGAAAGCCGTGGTCACAATCAAAGGACCCGTGGATCCAAGGGCAAGGGCAAGGTCGTCCAATAAATTTTGGACAAGGTCAAAACAACCAACGAAAACTAACTGGCCCTCAATGTCCACAATGCTATAGGCATCACATTGGTCCTTGCTTAGCTGGACGTGTGAACTGCTTTAGATGTGGTCAACAAGGGCACTTTGCAAATAATTGCCCACAAGTAGGACAAGGAATGGTAGGTAGACCTAACCCGCCACAACAAGCCCAACCGCAAAGGGGAATACAAGAAATGACGACGAGGCGAGGGCTTTCGCCCTCAACCAACAAACCAAAATGACCGTAACAACCCGGCAGTGCAGAATACGCTTTCAACATACTTGTGAATATATTATTGCTATGAGAATTTTGAGACCACGATATTATATGCGAACATTTTAGAACATAACACGTAACAAGATAAAGGAATACGAATCTCCTTCATCAAAGACAGGGGATACAACGTTAGTATAAGTTCGCTTGAACTTAGATTTGGACATAGGATTCACCGCCTATGAGAATCGATAGTTGAGTGAATACGAATGAAAGTTAAGATTATCTGACGAATAAAGGTACAAGGTACCAACGTCGAATAGAAGATGCAATATGGAGAAAGAGAAAGATCGCTATGAGAATGCATAAATTTCGAGGACGAAATTTCTTTAAGTGGGGTAGAATGTAATACCCAATTTACAGGCTTAAAATTTCAAAATAAAAGAAGGAACGAGACGATAGAAACAGTATGAGAACGAACGTCTTGATGAATTCGACGCTTAAGCCTTCATCGTATTTTTAAGAAGTTGCTTAAAATTCAACATTTCTTATTATTATAGGAATAAATAAAGTTGTTACAATTTTATTTTGAACATTTTAGAGATGTTCCAACTATGGGAATTTTGAGACGCTTCAAACGTCTCACGCTTAGAGATAATGCGATAACTTAACCAAATGATCTCGAATTATAAAATTCAAATTTCTATGATTATTTTATGATATAAGAACATTATTCATCATAAAAATAATTCTAGGAATTATAGAATTTAAAGCCCCAATAATTAGGGTTTGAGAACCTAATTTTCCAAAATTAGGTTTTGTGAATCTAAATTGTTTTAAATATTTTCTATGATTAAATTCATCATTTAGGATTATAGTATGACACATAGCCATGTGTTAGCTATTTATTACAAGAAAATAAAATATTTAACATATGTAACCCAAAATTTTCAAAATGTGAGCTTATAGTATTAATTAATTTTAATTGCTATCCACTTATGGTCCTATGATAATTCTTACATTAAAATGATATTATTAAGGATAATATATAGTATTATATCAAGTGGCACAAGTGGGACACTTGTGCAAGTGGATGAAATTTTAAAGATTGTGATAAGATTTTATAGGATAAGGTTTATCCTATAATTAATGAATAGTCATGAGTTGGATCTTATCTTATATAAGTTGTAAAGTAGTGATAATTAACAAGTTGAACAAGTAATCCAAGGTTCATTAATTAAAGGGGCCGAAATCTTTGAAAATAAGGTTGAAAATTTATTAATTTCACACTATATATTAATGCCACTTGTGGAGTTGAAATATTTGACTTTTCAAAAGCTACTTTATAATATGATAATAATATAATATAATAGGAAAATATAAAAACTATTCCTAAGTAATGGTGTTGGGCGAAAATCACATATGTATAATATATTGTGATAAATTCTTTAATTCTTGATAATTATACTATAAATTATTAATTAAAATATAATATGATATAATAAAGTGTATAATATAAGAAAAAATAAAATATATCCTAGGCTATGGAAAAAGGACCGATCCACATCTATACATATAATAAGGTGTTGGTTTTAATTAAACTATGATACAATGAATCTAATTAAAAGGATAAGGTAGCAAGTGGATGAGTTGTACATGATAAGGTTTTAGATAAGATATGATAAGATTTGAATAAGATAAGATAAGATTTTATAAGATTTGATAAGATAAGATATTTTATAAAATAATGATTAAACCCACTTCATAAATCCTATAAATAGGAGATCACCCCTCCCATAAGCTCATAACCAAAAATAGGGAAGAAATAGGAGAGAAAATAGAGAGAGAAAAAATAAGAGGGTGTTCTTCAAGTGCTCTTGATCATAGAAACGAATACGTCACGACGCCGATCGAATCCGATCAAAAGGTTAGATTTCTTCGAGCTTCATATATCGTTAGAATTTATATTATAAGTTTAGTTTGTTCATGTGATTTTCGAAAATTATATAACCTATGCTAAAATGTTTAGATATTATGTTTATATGATGTTATTAAGCATGTATTATAATTATATCACAAAATCAAGCATGATATTAAATTTATTATTTGGACCGAAACTTAGGAGTACCATATGTTAATGATTATGATTTTTAATTGTTGATTTAAGCATGAAATAATAATCTAGGGTATTAAATATGCTTATATGAATTTATGTAGAATTTTTGGAAAACTTTGGTACCTAAGTTCATAAATTTCGAAAATTATAGTATATGATATTATATTAAGGTATGAACCATGTTTAAGTGTTATCATATCATATTGATGATGTAGATTCATAATATATGATTGTAGGAATTTATCGAGATTTATAAAATTATTTTGACCTAAGTCAAAATTTTCGAAAGTGACTTAGGTAAATTTTATTCAATAGTTCATAATAAATAACAATTATGTTATAATAAGGATAGTTAAGGGTGATTAAGTGTTATGTGAATTTATGGGAATCTTTGAAAAATGTTTAGTTGGTTAAATATGATAACCGAAAACTATACCCTATGTATATTAATGTTATAAATTTATTTTATCAAGTATAATAGCATAATATGATCTAAAATAATGTTTTAGACATAGTATGATTTTATGAGAATTTTTAGAACAAGAATTGCACATAAAATGATAGAATTTCATAAGAAATTGAAAAAGACAAAATGTTGACTTTGAGTTGACCAAAGTCAAAATTGTTGACTAATGTCGACTAGGTCAAAATTGTTGACCAAAAACGTTGACCAAGGTCGAAAGGGCACGTAATTCGATAATAAGTGATCTATATGGCGTAGTACGTTTAGTAACAATGTAACTTACGCTACGTAAATACATTAAAACGCACATTATATACTAAAGGTAGAATATCTCTTATAAATTGAGAAAATTCATAATCGACATTAATTAATTAGGAAACGCCAAAATAAGTCCCGTTAGCCTTATTTGACGCGTGAGAACGTTATAGACTATGCTCGCCTCTGTCGAACGAGTCGAACAAAGGAATGAATGGAAGGATAGTACGTCATATCGTTCGGATCAAGAATCTTCGCAACATGATGATATGCTAAAATATCATTTCTTACATTGATAAGGTTCGACTCGGAGGAGGGAGAAACCAAGTAAAACCCTATGACCTAAGAACTTTAAGTTCTCGAGGTGGGCTTTCTTACCTAAACCCTTTGTGGGCTTTCTTACCAAAAACTTTTATGAGCTTTTGAAAAATGTTTATCACATTCTTCGTCTTCGCTTCTCGAAAACTTTTGAGATACGATATTGTCTCGCCGAAAAATGTTTTATGTTTTGTATATGTCTATTCGGGTTGCACAGGGCAACAGAAGTTACTGGTCGGATCCCAGTCGAGGTGTAGTAGAAATTCCAGCTAGGGTTGTGTACACATTAGTGAATCGCGGTTGCGATTAGGCTCAATCGCCGGTTGCGATCGCTTTGATCGCGGTTTGCGATCGATTCGCGTTCGGTGTGGAGGCCTCCCTCCCGCCGCTTATCCATAGCCGACTTGGAATATACGTTGTGGTTGTTGTGATATGAAATGACCGCCATCGACTTTGTGAAAATGAGAAATGTTTTAGTAAGCGCAAGGCCTTTTCAAATAAAACCCCTCGTGTCTTCTTGTGATGAGGGCGACAATATTTCGTAAAGTAAAATGTTTTCGGCAATGTGTCCACTGAGTGCAATTTTTGTACTCAGCCCTGCATGTTTGTTTTTAAATGTGCAGGTTGAGCAGGTGATGGAACAGAGCGGGAGTTGAGCGGAAATCTTTTTGAAGTATGAAGTATTTTTGGTTCACCTTGAGAATGCATCTTCACATGCATGTCTCACACGTTCATTCCGCTGCCAAACTCTTGAGACTCTGTTATCTTTTTGTTATTATGTTAAGCTTTGCAAAAGCTACTGTTCTGTAGGAACTCTGAACCATCTTATATATATATATATAAGCTATTTTGATCCATCGTGATTCTCGTCTCTGTTTGAAACATCTATATTTCTTCATAGATGAAATGAGTTGAAAACCTTATTCCTTCATATTTACTTAAACCAAACCCCAAGTCACGGTCCGGTAAGGGTAAGCCGAACCGGGCTGTGACAAATTTCTAGTTTTAATTCTTGTCTTCAGTTTTATCATTGAATATTGTGTTTATCAATTTATGCTTTGGATTATCAGTTCTTTCGGATCAATTTCATAGTATTTTTGTGTGATGGTATTGTTGGATTCAATTCATAGTGACAGTGGATGGATTCTCATGTTCCGTTTATTTATATTACGTAATGATTTCCTGCTTTCGTTTATTTGCAATTAGATTTAGATTAGGGATTGACAAACCCTATGAATAATAGAATTGCATATGCTTTTATTTACCGCTTATGATTTATCGCTTTCGTAGTTCAACTAGGGATTGACAACCCCTGGTTTAGATTTATCGCTTTATTAGTTTAGCTCGGGATTGACAACCCCTGGCTTAGGATCGCTGTTTATTTCTCGTTTTTCAATTCCTGCATGTTCAAACCCTCGTTGGTATTAGAATGTTTATGATTTAATCGCTTTCTTTGTGCGACATGAACAATCGCCCTGTTAAGTTTTCCTTGAGAGACGACTCGTGTTAACTTATCACGCTACAATTACCTCGTACGATTGCGAGTGAATTTGAGTGTGTTTTTAGCTCGATCATGGGTAGGTATTAAACAAGAGATATCGTCGTTTGTCGAGAAGTGTTTGGCGTGTCAACAAGTCAAAGCGCTACACCAGAGACCACATGGAAAACTGTAACCTCTCGACATTCCTGAGTGGAAATGGGACCATGTTGCTATGGATTTCATCACCAGATTACCCAAGTCCAAACGTGAAAATACAGTCATTTGGGTAATAATTGATCGATTGACCAAGAGCGCCCATTTTATCCCAATTTCTGTGACATACGGAGCCGATAAGCTAACTCAGATTTACGTACGCGAGATCGTACGACTGCATGGAGTTCCTGTGTCGATTACCTCAGATAGAGATTCCAAGTTCACCTCGCGATTTTGGACAAGTTTCCAAAAAGAAATGGGCACCCAGCTGAATTTCAGTACAGCTTTCCATCCACAGACCGATGGACAAACAGAAAGAACTATTCAGACTCTAGAAGATATGATCAGAACCATTGTCTTAGATCGAGGAGAACAGTGGGAGCAAGCTTTGCCTTTGATCGAATTTGGTTATAATAATAGCTACCAAGCAACCATCAACATGGCACCTTACGAAGCGTTGTACGGCGAGAAATGTCGATCTCCCTTGTATTGGGATGAAGTTGGAGAGAAAAGAATTCTCGGCACAGAAGCAGTTGATGAAATGATTGATATCATACGCCAAATTAAGAAGAGAATTCAAGAAGCTCAGAATAGCCAAAAGTCTTATGCAGATACGCGACGAACTGAGTTGAAATTCAGAATCGGAGATAAAGTATTCCTGAAGGTTTCACCTACGAAAGGAGTGCATGTTTGGAATTAAAGGAAAACTCGAGCCGAGGTTCATCTGACCATACGAGGTTTTAGAAGATTGGGCTCATATGCATGTGGGTTGGCGTTACCACCCATTTTGGTAACGGTCATAATGTATTTCACGTATCTCAGTTACGGAAGTACGTCTATGACCCGAACCATGTTATCAACCAAGAAGACATAGTTCCTGAGTCTAACCTAAGCTATGAAGAGAAGCCAGAACGTATCCTAGATCAAAAGAATCAACAACTAAGGAATAAGTCGATTCCTTTAATCAAGATTCTATGGAGACATCATGGCCTAGAAGAAGCGACTTGGGAACTAGAAGAAGAGATGAAAGAGAAGTACCCCGATCTATTTACGCAGGTACTAAATTTCGGGACGAAATTACTTTAAGGGGGAGAGAATGTAATACCCCAGATTTTCATAACTCTGATTAAGCGCTAAGTACGTAATTAATTAGAAATTAATTACGTGAGTGACTAGGAACAATGCATCCTCAGATAAGATTTCATAAAGTTTTAACTTAAATATTTATTTTAGAATTCTAAAGTTGATTGATTTAACAATGAATTTCAATTTATTGTTTTATTTCAACGTTTATTCTTGAAAGAGTGATTTATAAAGATTTCAACTCACTAGTAATTTCTATATTTCAAATTTATTTATCTTGATTTAATAAATTAATAAGGATGAATTATATCCTTATAATTTTTCGAATATATGTATATGCTCGGATGAGGACATAACGTCCTTAACAAATTGGGCCTAGCATTAAAAAGTAGAAATGAGCCCAAATGTTTATTTAAGCTTATTAAAGAAGCTAAGAATTTTCTAGAAACATATAGCTTATCAAAGAAGCCATTTAAATGGCTTATGGAAGAAGACTTAAATAGTGAGATAGGACTTTATATATATATATGTGCTTAGCCTCCAAGGATTCACTTTTCACAAATTTTTCTCCCATTCTCTCTCAATTTTCGAGAGCTTCACACACACACACAAACTTAAATTTTCTTCTTCCAAAATCAAGATCCAAGCTTCTAAACCTCTTCAAATCGGTAGATCGACGTCTTAAGAAGGTAAATCACTAACCTTATTCAAGTTTTCAAGAGAAAATCAAGATGAAAACCACTCCCAAACCCCCATATGTTTCGGCCATTTAGGCCCTTTTTCTTACGGGTTTTGTTCTTTGATTTTTAGTTGATATATGCATAGATCTACCTATTATGAGTGATATTATGTTGAGAAAAAAAGAAAATTTTCCTTTTCAAACTCCCAAAGTTTCGGCCCTCTTAAAGGAATTTGGGGAAAAACGTTGATCTTTTATAATATGCTTCAATTGATGCTAGATCTAGTGATTATACTTGAATTGTGGGTTAATGTGTCTATTTTCATGAAAAATCCAAACTCTAGTCAAGAACCCTAATTCTTACTTTGAGGAATTGTTGATGATTTCTTAAATTGAGCTAGTATTTATGTAATTAAAGATGTTTTAGCATGATTAGAGTCGATTGTGGAAACAAAAATCTAACCCTTTGAATTTCTTATGAGGACCGAAAATGAAGGCTTATATTTCAAGATGATTTGGCTTTGATTTGTTTAAAATAAGTTAGTATATATGTGATTATATATGTATGCTTGTGTTTGGTGAAAGAGATTGGAGTTAAATCCAACTTATGTGAAAACCCTAATTTAGTATGCTTATGGAATATCAAGAACTATTTATTTTGATTTTATTTGATTAGTTTGATTTTAAAAGTATGATCTAGTATATGAAATTCGCTTATTTTGATTTATTGAGATTTTTCTATGCTTATATGAAAAGTTTAGATTTCGTTAGTTTGCGTATTTCCAAGGACTTTGTGAGTATAGTTTGATATTTTGAAATTTATTTCAAAGTATAGATTCTCGTGATTATGTAACTTGATCAAGACTTACTTGATCGAAGTTTCTAAATGAAAAGATTTGAAAGTTAAAGATTTTCTTATATCGTTATGGTACCCCTTATATATATATATAAGGAGTTGAAAAGATTTAAGTTCTTATAAAATACATTCTTAATAAGTTGAATAGTTTAATTTTGGATGCATTGACCTAGCAGAGCTTAGCTTAACCTTAGAGTACCAAGAGAGTTTTAGTAGAGGCTCAAGAGTTAGAAACTCTTAGTTCCTCTTTCCCGTATTTATTCCTCTTAACTCTTTTTAAGGAGCAAGTGGAAGTGAGATAGAGATCAAGAAAGGAAAAGCAGAAAGTCTCGAGTAAGCCAGATTTCCAGGTGGGCTTTCTATATTAAAATATGTGTTTACACAAATTTATGATAATGAGCATATGCTTATTTTGCAAAAGTTAATTGACTTGCCTGTTTTGAGCATATTGCATATTACCTATCTATGAGAGAATAACGATATCGGCCCTATGCTAGACGAGCTGCTAGTAAGGGTATGTGTACACAGGTGGCCTTTGGCCAAGGTGTTTGAGAATGAGGCCTACTTCTCAACACGTTTGTGCATAGATATGGTGTTTATTGATGATTGTCTGCAGACATGTTATGATTAGAATTATTAGCACGTGCATTGATCATGAAGTAAGTAATTTCTTAAAGCATGATTCATAGGATATTTCTTAAAACCCCTGTGAATCTAAGAAGTGGCAAGTCGATTATATAGCTCTAAGAGCATGTTTCAGTTGTTTTCGGCAATTGCCCACTGAGTGCATCAAGTACTCACGCCCTGCATGTATTTCTAAATATGCAGGTTGTGTAAGAGATGATGACGGAGATTGAATGCTGAGCGAAGACCTATTTATTCATGTCCTATGTTTTGCCCCGGGTTTATGTCTTCACACATAAACTCAGCTACTCTTTTGCTGCCAACTCACTTACAGTTTGTAAATTATTGCATGATCCGAGTCTTGATGAGTTAGACATTTGATAAATAAGTATAATCTTGAGTCGAAAATTATTGCATCAACTTGCTAAATAGTGAATTATAAATCTTCGACTTTTGACCATTATTTAATCACAAGTTCAAAGACTCGTCTTTCTCTGAAATGGTAAATGTTTATTTCTGCGAGTCTTTAAGGTTAGTCAGTTTGCTAAACAGTGATTGATTAATATTCAACTTTAAGCTTTTGGCTAATCACAGGTCCAATGACTTGTATTTTTACAATGATAACTGTTTATATCTACGAGTCTCTCGAAATAGTTAGTCATTTCCTTTTCCTTCCGCCCGTCGCACTCCGGTTAGTTTGTTAATCCGAGATTAGATAAGCCGGGGTGTGAAATGGAAGGTGAGATCACCCTCCTGCACGTCGATCAGAGCCCTACCTGTGGCTAAGAACGGTCTCCCTAGAATGAGAGGCGTGTTCCCATCCTCTGGCATATCGAGGACTACGAAGTCCGCTGGGAAGATGAATCCTTGGACTTTGATCATCACATCTTCCACTATCCCTTTGGCCTTGTGATGATGCATCCGCCATTTGAGAGTAATAGTAGTAGGCTTCATTCTCCGATCTCCAATTTATTAAATATGGACAACGGCATCAAATTGATGTTTGCCCCAAATCACACAAAGACTTTGGAGAAGGTATGCCTCCAACGACACACGGTATCGAGAAGTCGCCGGATCTTTCTCGCTTTAGTGGCAACTTCTTTTGCAACCTGAAAGATCGCACTCTTGAGACAGTTGACCGCCTCGAATTTCTTTAGCTTCTTCTTATTGGTAACGGCATCCTTGAGAAATTTCATGTATCCCGGCACATCTTTGAGTGCATCAAGAAAAGGAATATTAATGTTCACCTTCTCGAACATCTCCAGAAATCGAGTCAGTCTATCATCCTGCTTGGGTTTGGCCAAACGACTCGGAAACGGAATCGGAGGTGTATACGTCGGAAAATTCGGAACAGGACGTCCCTCGCAGCCTTCCTCGCGATCGCGAGGGCGATCTCTAGGTACCTGCACCACTTCGGCTCTCTTCTTCGCATCCGGACATGCGGGCACGGGCTCGTCCCCCTGCATCTTTGCGTGGTCTCTCGCGGCCGGGCTCGCGGTCGCGAGCTCGATCGCGAGGTACTTTTCATTCGCGGCCGCGTGGTCGTTTGCGTGCTCCTCGGACTGACTAGACGCGTGATGGTTCCCCGCCGGGCTCACGTTCGCGAGCTCGGTCGTGAGGTGCTCATTTTCTCCGCCGTTTTTATCTTTTCGTCCCTTGTCATTCTGATATGCTTTTCCACTTCTCAACTGGATAGCAAAGCACTGATTCTTAGGGTTCACTTCCGTATTACTCGGAAATTGGCTCGTCTTTGGCTGTGCATTCTGCTGTGCAGCCATCTGACTGATCTGATTCTCCTGCATCTTCGAGTGTTTTCCCATGGCTGTCATGGTGGATTCCAGATGTGCAACTTTCTAAGTAGTGCTATTGATGAAGGAGTTCTGCTGTGCGGCCATCGAATTCTGATTTGTTATCATTTGTTAGTTGCTCACAACCAACTGCTGCATCAACTCCTCTAAACCCTGTTTCTTCGGCTCTTGAATCATACCATTCTGCACAGCGAAGCCTACTGGAGGTTGTTGGAAGTTATTGGAGTTGGCATACGATAGATTCGGATTATTCCTGTTGTTCGGATGGTATGATGGATTTCCCCCATGGTTCATCTGATTGATATGATTGACCTCTTCTGTCTCGATCTGGCTCTTCAAAAGAGTGAACTTCTTCATAAGATCGTCGTATTTCGAATCAATCTCAACAACAGCTGCTTTGACCATTGGTGTTCTCTCTATTGGCCATTGATAACTGTTGGCCGCCATCTCTTCTATGATGCGGCTGACCTCCTCTACACGGCGATTCAATAGGCAGCCTCCTGCCGATGCATCTACAATGCTTCTCGTATGCGATGTCGACCGCCATGTAATCTGCGTGATCTGCCGCTTCTAGAAAATCCATGTTGAGGGCATTTTCTCAATAAGCCCCTGAATCTCTCCCATGCCTCGAATAACGACTCGTCTCCTTGTTGGCAAAAGTGGGAGATCTCAGATATGATCTTCTGTGCTTTGGCTGGCGGAAAGTATTTTGAAAGGAACTTCGCAAAGTTTCCCTAGCTGTCTATCCCGGTTCGATCCAGGCTCTTGAACCAATCTTTGGCCTGGCTACGCAGAGAGAATCCGAACATGCGCATGCGGATTGTGTCTTGTGGAACCCCATTCTGTTTGATGGTGTCACAAATGTCGAGGAATGTCTCCAGATGAGCATTCGGGTCCTCGATCCTCCTCCTCCGAACTGCTCTCCTCGAACCATGCCGATTAGGGCGGCTTCAACTCGAAGTTATTAGCATTCACTGGGCCCCATCCGCCTCCTTGAACCGCTCGGTGGGAGGTCGGTACATGTAGTTCAGAGGTCTCGTCTCTGGGGTAGGGACAAGGAGTCCAATATTCGCCATCCGGCGCCGCATCTCTGAAATCGGCTAGCATGCGTGCAGCTTGCTCGGGAGGAATACCCTCGTTCTGTGGATTAGCTGCCATTGCAGCCCTTCTTCTCTTGTCTCCTTCTCATTTGGGAATTTTCGATCTCTGGGTCAAGATTTTGCTCAGGAGGTCCCTGGGACCTTGTGATCATAAACTACCTGGAGAAAAAGAGAGAGCTTAACTCTGATAAGAATAAATAAATAATATAATATATATAACTTGAATTAATAAATCCAAATCGTCAAATTATTCCTATGTGATCTTAACAATCCCCGGGAACGGTGCCAAAATTTGATCGCTCACTTTTCTCACACGAAAAACGCGTAAGTATAAGGTAAGTCGAGTATCGTATCCACAGGGATGGCAATCCAAAAACACAGAAGCTAATTCAACGAAACTTCATCATTATCCAAGAACGGATTTGGTTTGTATAGGTTTATGGCTTCAGATAATTAAATCCAAAGCAAAGGTGACAACAAGAAAATAAACTAAAGCAATAAAAACTCAAAAGGATAACTATGAAGAAGGACTAATCCTAGGCATGCACTAATCCTATCCACTACGATGTTTATCCTGCTTATTATTAACCATTTTAATCCAGACAAGATGAAAGATCACATATCATGTAGCCAACAACTCCAGTTACGATAATTGTGACAGTTGATTACTAATTTTCCCTATTACTGTTACGTCTCTAGAGGAAAATAAGCAACTCCAAAAGGATCACAAAGAATGTGCTTCATACGAATGTTCCTATCTCAGCTACGACTCAAGGCTTATCCGTATCATGCATTCAAGATCGATTGACAATTAAAACTGTTACGTAATTAACTGGCAACTATGATATGCATCAAGATTGATCAGAAATCAACACATATAATTAAGCACCAAGAATCATGAATCAATGCCTAGAAGGTAAATAACAATAGCAGGAATCACAACATATAGGATAGAATCATGCAAACCCTAGGATTAGAACATAAATTTAGCTAGACATAAATAACGAAATAAAATACAAAATAATCATAAAATACGAATTAAATAGATAAAACCCGTAGGGCGACGTCTGAAGAACAATCGTTGAGTTCAAATCCCAACCTCGGCCGAAAATGGGAAAAGAATGTAATTCGTTCGGACGAAACCATTCCAAAACATTAACAATGCGAAGAACTAAAGCTAGAACGATGGAAAACTATTGCTAGAATTAATCTAAATCAAAACTAATGTGAAAATAGAGAAAAACTGAGGAAAAACGTGTAAAATCGCGCTGGGGAAGGTTGGGGCGCGAGGGGGTAATGCCCTATTTATAGAATTAGGGCTGAAACCCTAATTTTCATGTCAGCCGCCATGCCTCGCGGCCGGGCTCGCGGTCGCGAGCTCGTGCTCGAGGGAACACTTCTTCTCGGCCATCATTCGCTTCTCGGCGGTGGTGCTCACAGTCGACTCGCCTCAGCGCCACACCTCGCGGTCGCTAGGTATGGTCACGTCGCACATAAAATCATCGCGGGCACGTCTCACGCCCGCTGGGAGTGCTCGCGTGCCATGGCCTTTCCTCGCCAGGCTTTGGTGTTTCCACGGCCGACCTAGCGGTCGCTAGGCCGGCCGCGAGCCTTCGTCTGCAGACATCTTGGCCGCTCCTTCGTGCTTGATGGCTAGCGGTCTGGCTAGCGGCCGTGAAGGCGGTCGCTAGGCCCTCATTTCTACCCTCGTCTACTTGTTCATCGTTCCATGCTTCGGTTTTCAACTTATAAGCCTACAAAACACCAAAACGGAATCCAAGAGCAGTATCTTCCAAAAATATGTAAAAGCATTGAGATCCAAGACATAAACGCACATTATCGATCTAAAATCATCTTTAGAAACAATAAATGTGTAAAATGCACGTTTATCAGAACGCATCATACTTTCGCCTTGACGTCATATATCTTTATCATCTTCTCGACATTCTACGTTTGTTTGATTTCAATGCCAGAGATACCTAATATTTCACCTTATGGTTCGTCACATAAGTATGAGGAACAAACCTTCCAATTAGATTCACCTTAAGGTCCTTCCATGTGAATCTCTTCCTTTATTCTCTTGAATGTATTTCCTTCGTAATCGTCTCTAAAAGTTATCTTACTTGTTAATTACTAAATCACGCATAAGATAAGCATTTTGTCTCTATATAACTTAGAGTACGACGGTTTCATCTCAAATAATAAATCTACTTCTTAATCCACTTCTTTACTTCAAAGGAATTACTTTACTTATCGTAATCAGACTGTTTCTAAAACTTATATCATATCCCGGGGCTATTTCGTAACTGCATAGCTTGTAGATTTCTTTAACTATTCTTAACTCTTGCCCCTTTTCTTGAGCATGATATCTGAAAGTCATATTACTTTCATTATACTTTGATTCTCACTTTTAGGATTAAAACCGTCATTATTATAATCTAGACTGGTAAGGTAGTACGTTTGTACACCATAACTTAAGTTCCAAGCACCAATGCATCATTACCAAGTCTCGACTTCGGGGTATCTTCCCCATACTTGGTTTAAATACTAGGAATAGCCTAGCTGTTGACATATTTCATTATTTATGATCCATCGATCTCACTATCATTGGTTTAACCAAAGTCTCAAATACTTGGAATCAATTCCACTTAAACATAATCTTATCGATTTAGGGATAAAGCGAGAGACTTGTTAACTGAGATGCTATCATTCCTTATATATCCATCAATGAGTTCCGTCCACCTCCACACTTTAGACATGTCCAACCTACTAACGAGGTCTTAAGGACAATCAACTATCTTAAGTTGTATTCTTTCTCATCATGACATAATAAGAGGAGGTTATATCCCAAGAATATCATATACTTTTCTTTACTTCTACTCTAGCACTCAATGCTAAAGAGTATCTCGTTCATAACTTAATCATCATACACTCACATGGATGTATAACTTTACTGTCATCCGTAAGCCATCAAGGGTCATCATATCTATGTGCATTATGGGAGAAAAATTATCTCGTCTAATTGAGAACATCTTTACATCATATCTTGATGTTCATCATTTGCTAATTCTGAATACATAGGTGACAAGATAAGTCAATGATAACTCTTATAAAAGATTTATTATAGGACCTTTTTGATAATAATATCCTTGAGTGTTACGTTTTCTGTTCGTTTGTTTGTTGTTGTTTTGTATGTTTATGTTATGTTTGCGTGTGTGTGCGTGTAGGATTGAGTCAGGTGGATTTAAGGGTTTTAAGTAAATTTATGTGCTATTTAATTAGTTTATGGCATATAGCGGGAAGAGCGGCGGTGAAGACGATCTTCAAGTCCACCGAGTCGGCCAAGCTCCGGTTGAGCAGCGCAAACAAGGCCGGAGTAATGAGGGAGCAAGGTCGAACTCGAAAGACGAAGTCAAAGCTCAAAGGGAAAGTGAAAACTGAGGATGCTAGAGCGAAGTCTTGAAGCCGAGCTCCAGAAGAGAGAACTGACGAGCTCGTAAACAAAGGCCGAGCTCGAGACTGACGAGCTTGTAAAGAAAAGCCGAGCTCAAGACTGACGAGCTCGTAAACAAAAGCCGAGCTCAAGACTGACGAGCTCGTAAACAAAGGCGGAGCTCAGCACTAACGAGCTCGTAATCAAAAGTTGAGCTCAAGACTGACGAGCTCGTAATCAAAAGCCGAGCTCGAGACGGACGAGCTCGCAACCAAAGTCTAGCTCGTAAGTGAAACCAAACTCCAGGAAAGAAAGAGAACAGACAAGGTTGAGTTCGTGACTGAAGCCGAGCTCGTGAATTAAGTCGAGCTAGTAACCGAAGTCGAAATCTGGAGCGAAGTCAGGTAGTAAACGGAGAAGAGCCTGTGCTGATGGATGATCAACGACGAAGTATGAAAGGTTTTGGCTGAAGACTGAGGAGATCTGCAGGACCACAGCCACGTGGCATCTGGCCACGACAGCAAAAAAAGGGACGCGCGGTTTGTTATCTGTCAGAGCCAACAGAAAAGGACTGAAAATCAGAGGTTGAAGGGCTAGCAGGTGCGCCGTCTATACCCCTAAAAAGAGCAAGAGGTGGTTATTAAAAGGGGGACAGACAACAGAAGGAATACGATTGAATTCGGGGGAAGAACACAATCATTGGAAGAAGGAGGAATCAGAAGAGTAACAACTTGGAGAAGAAGCCATTGGAAGAGGCGACAATCCAAGAAGGAGCATGTGATTCTGGCGACGAGTTTTACTTTCTTTTCTCGAATTCTTTTAACTTGTTATGGCATTCGTTTATCTGGATATTGTTGAACAGCTCGCTATGAGCTAAATTTGTAGGACTTGATCTTTTGATGAAACCCATGCTCGTGTGACGAGCTCATTTCTACGCTTATCTTGTTAAATTGCTATTGTTCTCTTGGAGATTATTCAACTTGCTTGTGATTGATCACCATGGGTGGGATTTTAGCTCTATAATTTCTGGGAAGTTCTTATAGAGTGGAAAACAAGAGAGTGACGTAAGAACATGATTTAAATATTATGTGTGTGAATAGCATAGGAATATGTGTTTACCTTGCGTGACATAAATGAATGGATTAGTAAAGATATTCTAAGAGCTGTTTGGTATAGGAATATATCGAATGACTTATAGAATATAATCTTAGATTTGGAAAAATACTAAGAATCGGAGAAGTTCATGTCATGGTAATGAGGCAATGATAATGTCAGAGCATATTTAATACTGAGCATGGGTGGAATCGAGAGGTCAAGTCTATTTCTTCTTATTATCGCTTGTTTTATCATATATTTGTCTGAAATTTCACCTCGCTTCGTAGTAACATTCTCATAGTTTTGGGTTCCGTCTGTTTTTATTAAATTGTTACTTCCTGTTTAATTTCCCTTGTGTTGTTCTCTTAAACAAAAATTGATTGTCGGCGTGATTTAAAAAGTGCGATCCCTGTGGATTCGATCTCGAATATTTCCGTGTATTACTTGTCGACTACGCACTTGCGTATATTTAATTGTGTTGTAACATATTTTCACACAACAAGTTTTTGGCGCCGTTGCCGGGGATCGCCAATTATAAATTACGTTGATATTGCAATTTTGTGTTTATTTGTTATTAGTGGTTAACTCTGATTGTTTTCTTTTGCGTGAAATAGGGTTCCTGGATTGTGGTATATGCGCAAAGCCAAAGCGCAGGTATTATACCCGTTAGATCCAGAGATTGAACGCACATTTCATAGAGGAAGGCGACGTCAAAACGTCCGTAAAGCGCAAGCCAGAATGACCGCACCAGTAGGTAACGGAGGAAATGCCATAGTTATTGCTGATGATCGGGAAAGGGGTATACGTGACTACGCTAACCCCAGATTTAATGAGTTAAATCCGAAATTACCCGACCCGAGGTGCAAGCAAACCAGTTTGAGCTGAAGCCGGTCATGTTCCAAATGCTCCAAACAAGGGGCGATTCAAAGGGCAAGCCACGAGGATCGACATCTTCATCTTCGGTCTTTCTTGGAGATCGCGACTCATTCTGTTACTCGGTGTCTCAACCAAGCGTTGAGACTTCGGTTGTTTCCTTTTTCGCTACGAGATCGTGCAAAAGCATGGCTGAATGGTCTTCCATCAGATTCTATCACTTCGTGGAACGAGCTCGGAGAAATTTTTTTAATGAAGTACTTCCCACCTACAAAGAATGCAAGATTCCGAAACGACATCATGTCGTTCCAGCAGAATGATGATGAGTCAGTGTGCGAGGCATGGGAACGTTATAAGAAAATGCTACGAAAATGTCCTCACCACGGCATTCCGCACTGCATTCAACTTGAGACTTTCTATAATAGGCTAAACGCGTCCACACGCTTGGTGCTCGATGCCTCCGCAAATGGAGCTATTCTCTCTAAATCCTACAATGAGGTATACGAGATATTGGAAAGGATTACAAATAACAATTGCCAATGGTCCAATTCTCGTGTTCCAATGGGGAAGAAATCTGTTGCTGGTGTTTTGGAGGTTGATGCCTTGACGGCATTAACTGCTCAAGTGGCGTCCATGAGCAACATGTTAAAAGGCTTGCAAGTAGCCAATCCAGTTGTTCAACCGACAAGTGTTCCAGTGGTCGTACCCACAATGCAAGTAAACGAGGTATCATGCGTTTATTGTGGGGAAGGGCATACTTTTGATATTTGCCCATCAAACCCAGCTTCGGTGTGTTACATGGGAAATCAGAATGGCCAAAGGAATAATCCTTACTCACAAACATACAATCCGGGGTGGAGACAACATCCTAATTTCTCATGGGGAGGCTAAGGATCCGCAACAAGTGGTGGAGGAAATTTTGAGAAAAATACGTACCAGCAAAATTTCCAACCGAAGCAGCAACAGGCCACTACACAGCCCAAATCTATTGAAACTTTGATGAAGGAGTATATGGCTAAGACCGACGCAGTAATACAAAGGGCAGTCCACTTCACTAAGGAATTTGGAGGTCCAGATCGGACAACTAGCTAACGAGATGAGGAATCGACCACTTGGTAATCTGCCAAGTGACACTGAAAACCCACGGAAAGACAAGGAACATGTGAAGGCTGTCACTCTGAGAAGTGGGAAGCAGATGCAAGAAACAGAGTTGCCAAACCAAGAAGAGAAGGCGGAGTCCTCAAACACAAAAAGCAAAGTGGAAGCACCGAAGCAATCCCTTAATGTTGAGAAGCCTACCGAAGCAACTGGACGAGGTGGTTTATCGTCCACCACCACCTTTCCCCGAAATGTTGAAAAAGAAACAACAAGATACTCAGTTTCGGAGATTTCTAGATGTCTTAAAGCAACCGCACATTAATATCCCATTGGTGGAAGCTTTGGAATGATGCCAACTATGTGAAGTTCTTAAAAGACATCCCGACAAAGATGAGATGTCTGGTGAGTTCAAACAAAGGGCACCGACCGAGAGCAAGAGTACCATGTTAAAGAGCAAAATTCTACCCAAATTGAAAGATCCAGGAGCTTTACAATTCCATGCTCAATTGGAGGACGCGACGTCGGTCGTGTTTCTATGTGATTTGGGAGCAAGTATAAATTTAATGCCGCCTCAATATTCGAGAAGCTAGGGATAGGAGAAGCTAGACCTCGATGGTGATCATGCAACAAGTGATAGATCGATGGCTCATCCCAAGGAAAAATTAAAGATGTGCTAGTAAAGGTGGATACATTCATCTTTCCCGCAGATTTCATCATTCTCGATTATGAAGCGCATCACGAGGTGCCTATTATCTTGGGACGCCCTTACTTGCAATCGGAAGGACTTTGATTGATGTCCAAAAGGCGAACTCACAATGAGGGTAAATGATCGAAGGTTACTTTTAATGTATTCAATGCTATGAAGTACCACGACGAAGTGGAGGAATGCTCGTAATTCAAGTATTAGAGCAGTCGTCATGATAAAATGCCGGAACACTTGTCTCGCTTTGAAGACGGTGATAATGAATATGCCGATCTCATGGAGTTAGAGCAAGGAAGGGGGCTCCTCAAGATCCCTCTAACGAGATCCGCCAAGTGCCACCTCAGATCGCCCGAGCTCCCGAGTCACTGACTCGCAGATCGGTCCGTCCGGTATCCAAACCTTCAATAGACGAACCTCCAGTACTTAGTCTGAAAACATTGCCCAACCACCTGAAATATGCTTATCTGGGCGAGGGAAAAACTCTTCCAGTAATCATTTCAACTGCTCTTGAGCACGACAAGGAAGAATCCCTGTTACAGGTGCTACGCAAGTACAAGAGAGCTATTGGATGGTCAATTGCCGATATCAAAGGGATCAGTCCTTCTCTGTGTATGCACAAGATATTGTTGGAAGATTGCCACAGCACTTCCATAGAGCACCAGCGCCGTCTTAATCCAGCAATGAAAGAGGTGTTGAAGAAGAAAGTTATTAAATGGCTGGATGCTGGAATCATTTATCCGATCTCGGATAGTTCTTGGGTGAGCCCGGTGCAGTGCGTTCCTAAAAAAGGAGGGGTTACGGTGATTTCTAATGATCGGCAGGGGCTGATTCCAACTCGAGTGATAACGGGATGACGTGTTTGTGTGGATTACAGAAAATTGAACACAGCTACTAGGAAAGACCATTTTCCTCTGCCATTCATGGATCAAATGCTTGACAAACTCACTGGTAAGGAGTTTTTCTGTTTCCTAGATGGGTATTCTGGTTATCATCAGATTGCCATTGCACCCGATGATCAACACAAAACCACCTTCACCTGTCCCTATGGCACTTTTGCTTTTAGAAGGATGCATTTTGGACTCTGTAATGCCCCTACGACGTTCCAGCGTTGCATGATGGCCATATTTTCGGATATGGTGGAGAAGTCAGTAGAAATCTTCATGGATGATTTCTCCGTATTTGGGGATACTTTTGGAGTATGCCTAAATAACTTGGGGAAGGTCCTGGATCGTTGCAAGGCGACACACTTGGTCTTAAATTGGGAAAAATGCCACTTCATGGTGCAAGAGGGCATCGTGCTAGGCCATCACATATCTAAGGAAGGGATCGAAGTGGACAGAGCCAAGATCGAAGTGATAGATAAACTTCCACCCCCCACTTCTATTAAGGGTGTGCGTAGTTTCTTGGGACATGCAGGATTTTACAGAAGGTTTATAAAGGATTTTTCAAAAATTTCTAAGCCACTGTGTGCCTTGCTGGAGAAAAATAGCCACTTCGAGTTTACTCCGGAATGTCTGGAAGCGTTTAACGTTTTGAAACGAGCTCTAGTGACAGCTCCAGTGATCATTGGTCCGAACTGGTCATTACCTTTCGAGGTGATGTGCGACGCAAGTGACTTCGTCGTGGGGGTCGTGCAGGGTCAACGAAAGGAGAAGATATTCCACTCCATCTATTATGCTAGCAAAACGTTGGTGGAAGCTCAAATCAATTACACCACTATGGAGAAGGAGCTGCTTGCAGTGGTATTCGCATGTGAAAAGTTTAGAGCCTACCTCGTAGGTTCGAGGGTGATTGTTTACACAGATCACGCAGCCATCAGGTATCTTGTCGCCAAGAAAGATGCCAAGCTACGGTTAATTCGATGGATCTTGCTTCTGCAAGAATTTGATTTGGAGATTAGAGACAGGAAGGGAACTGAGAATCAAGTGGCTGATTATTTATCCCGATTGCCAACAGCTGAGGGTGAAGAAACTCATGTCCAAATTCAGGATGCATTTCCTGATGAACAATTGAGCATGCACCACTGTAGCACACCCTGGTATGGAGATTTTGTCAACTTCTTGGTCAGTGGAGTGTTGCCTCCTGACTTCTCATACCAACAGAGAAAAAGATTCTTTTCCGAGGTCAACCATTACTTTTGGGATGAACCATTCTTATATAAGCACTGTGCTGACGGGTTGATGAGGCGCTGCGTTCCGCATGAGGAAACGGAATCAATTCTAGAAGGATGTCATGCCACCCCATATGGTGGTCACTTTGCAGGACAAAGAACAGCGGCTACGGTACTCCAATCAGGTTATTTTTGGTCGTCCTTGTTTAAAGATGCCCATGCCTTTGTGCATAAATGTGATCGATGTCAAAGAGTTGGAAATATGTCTTCTTGGAATGAGATGCCAACGAACTTTACCTTAGAAATTGAGCTCTTTGATGTTTGGGGCCTCGATTTTATGGGTCCTTTTCCGCCCTCATTCGGCAACCTCTACATCTTGGTGGCGGTTGATTACGTATCTAAATGGGTGGAGGCCGTGGCAAGCTCGACTAATGATACGAAGGTTGTAATTAAGTTCTTGCAAAAGAACATATTTACACGATTCGGCACTCCTCGTGCGATCATTAGTGACGAAGGAACTCATTTTGTCAACAAGGCAGTGAGTGCTGTCCTAGCAAAGTATAACGTTCGCCACAAGATTGCTACGGCATATCATCCTCAAACGAATGGCCAAGTGAAACTCTCCAATAGAGAAATAAAAGGTATACTGGAGAAGGTGGTGAACCCAGGTCGAAAGGATTGGTCCATACGCTTAGATGATGCAGTGTGGGCCTACAGAACAGCTTTCAAAACACCTTTAGGGATGTCACCTTATCGGTTGGTCTATGGCAAAGCTTGTCATCTCCCACTGGAACTTGAGCATCGAGCCTATTGGGCGATAAAGAAACTGAATTTTGAGCATAAGGCTGCTGGAGAGGCTCGTTTGTTGTAACTAAGTGAAATGGATGAATTCCGGTGGTTTGCTTATGAGAATGCAAAATTATACAAAAAAAACCAAGAGATGGCATGATAACAACATCTTGCGCCGTGAGTTCTTACCGGGTCAGCAAGTGTTGGTGTTCAATTCAAGGCTGAGGCTATTCCCTGGCAAACTGAAATCACGATGGTCTGGTCCTTTCACCATTCTTCTGTAATACCATGGTGCTATCACATTACAAGAAGGGACGTCAGGCCGTGAATTCATGGTTAATGGATAGCGTGTCAAGCACTACTATGGTGGCGAGGTCGTTCGTGAGGAGACCTCAACATCTCTGAAGGACGCCTGACCAGTGGTATCATGGGTTGCCATGGCGATCAGGCGCCTGGCAGCCCTATTGTTCTGTTTGTACATATTTGTTTTATTCTCGTTTGTCTCGTTGTTTTTGGTGTTGATAATAAATTGCCTTAGCATTGTTAAGAAGGAGGAGGGGTTTATGTGAAAATGATGTGTGGAATTTTGGATTGCAGGTGTGGTACATGCGTACCTCTGGGCAAAAATTCTGAGCATTATGCTAGTTTTTGTTCCAGTATTGGAATTGCAAAAAATGGAGAAAAAGTGAAATATCAGTTTGCTATCTTGGGAAAAAGAGCGGGAAAAATTTTGTTGACTTTTTTTTTTTTTTAAAAGATCGTGCCCCTTTTTCTTTCCCACTCCACGATCAGCCATTTCTCCCATTTCTCTCATTTTGCTACGATTTTGCTCTCACTTCCCACGTCCACCTGCTATTCTCTCAAGATTTTATTTTGGTTCTGAAATTTAATTGTCTCCTTCATTTTGTTCCTCCGAAAAATTTAATTATCATGCGGAGATTCAGCAGCAGGGTCAGGAAGCAGGTGGTACCATTGTCTATTCCTAGCAATGACGCTGACACGCCCCTCATCATATCAGACGCCGAGTTGTCATCGGAAGCTTAACCGATTTCTCCACAGGTTGTTGAACATTCTTCATCTAAAAGGAAAAATAGTCAGAGCGATAAGGGTAAGGCTAAGTTATTGGAGGACGCTGAGCCGGAGGCTATTCAAGTAAAAAGGGCGAGGGTGGACAAACCCTCGTCAACAAAGGCAGGACCTTCAATCGACGC
Source organism: Salvia rosmarinus (assembly GCA_036937905.1). NCBI lineage: Eukaryota > Viridiplantae > Streptophyta > Magnoliopsida > Lamiales > Lamiaceae > Salvia > Salvia rosmarinus. The sequence goes on along the minus strand of CM072821.1, from coordinate 39,399,966 downwards.
CATTCCGAAATTTCGAGCTCATGGTGGGTTCGAGAGATTTCAGCGCCTGAAACCAAGGCAATTATGGATGGAGAAGGGTTTTCAGAAATCGAAAAAGACTCCAGTGTTCGTGGTGGAGCTGATATCCCTAAATGTTTGGGCCTCTTTTGCGGTAATTCCTCCCCCACCCATTACGCCGCTAGTCAAATAATTCTACGCGAACATCACGCCTCTGCCGAATAAGGAGGGTTTATCGACTGTGGTATGGGGTAAGTTAGTGGTTTTCTCTCCGAAAACCATTAATGATTTTTATAAATTGGAGAATGAGGTGGATGATGTTTTCTCCGCCATGAAGAGGGCCCCTTCGGTTGATGATTTAGAAGAGGCGCTAAGACTGACGGCTGTCGAAGGTACGGAGTGGGCTTTTTCCACACAGGGGTGTCGCTCCATAAAGGCCGCATCATTAAGATTGGAGGCCCATGTGTGACTTCATTTCATTAAGAGTCAGATCTTGCCTACCACCCATGACACCACCGCTCTGGAGGAGCGGATCTTGCTGCTGCTGTGCATTTTCACCGGAAGGAAAGTCAACGTGGGCGCCCAAATTTGGCGCGAGGTGGATGAGTGCCGAAAAAGGAAGAAAGGACGGTTGTTCTTCCCATCTTTGATTACTCAGCTGTGCATACAGGCCGGAGTGCCTTTTGGAGATGATGAAGATCGCCTCGCTGAAAAAGCTTTTATTGATATAAAGACCTTGACTCATTGTCATGGTTCAGCTGAACAACCCTCTTTGCAAGCTGCCCTAGCTGGTCCATCTCCTACAATGCCGACCTCCTCTGAGCCCACTGTTCTAGATATGCAGAAGTTCCTCTGCATGCAGATCAAAGTCCTCATGCTTCGATCTGCTGCGCTTGAAGACGATCTTAAGCATTACTGGGTGTATTGTCGTAAGCGGGATCGTGTATTGGAGGATTGTCTCAGATCATTATCTACGGTAAAACTGCCAGTCTTCCCTGAATTCCCACATCGGGTCTTCCAGGCTTGGCCTTTACCTTCGGATTATGATTCTGATACCGGGGCTGAGAAGGAGAAAGACGTGAGGCCGAACCGAGCTCAGTTTGCAATGAATGCTGGCCCAAGTCAGGCTCAGCCAACTGAGTCTGACCCTGCTGCCCCAACCGAGACCCGCGCACCATTTGCCCCATCTACCGAAGTGCGCACCTCGACCAAGGCCGAACTGGCTGTGTCTCCTGCAATCGAAGCTGTTTCTCCTGCTAGCGCTCCATCTACCCATGCTTCTCCTACTCTTTCGGGATCTCCCGAGGTGTAGGCTGTATGCTTTCTAACTCAACTTTGTTTTGTATTGATGGTTGTGTGTGTCTCGTGTTTTATGCTGGTTTTTGTTTTGCTTGCCTTGTTCTTGTTGTTGTATGAGAGCATGTTACTCTGTTTTTGATGACTGCTGAGGTTGATGCTTGATTGGCAATGGATAGCTTTATGTTGTTAGTCTGTTTTTGTTTTGCATCGTGTTCTTTGGTCCGCCTTGTTGCTTGTCTGGATTTGAACCTTATTTTGTGGGGGTGTGCCTTTAATAATTTGGGTATTAGCATATTAGTTCCTATAGGGATTGACCATTACATTGGTAAACCTTAATTGGCCTACGATTTTGTATGAGTGCCTATCTTTCATATTGGGTTGGTACTCCTCCTTGAGACAATATACATGAGTGTGTCAATATGGATAGGACGTAGGCTATTTTTGGATCGATTGTGCCTTTCAAGCCTTCCCTTATATCTTAATTCTCCTAGGGTCCCCTTTTGAGCTTACAGCCTTTTCTTTCTTGCATCCACTAAATAATCTACCTTAAACCCCACATATATTATTTCTTACCCTTCACCTTGGGCATGTCTACTTATGGCTCAGGTTTGTCTCATATCTCTAACAGTTACCCTTGTTTGATCTCCGTATTGAAATAACAGTGTGTAAACCCCCATTTTGGTTATAAATTTCAACATTGGGGACAATGTTGTGTTCTAAGTTTGGGGGTGGCGAGGTAAAGTAACCTCTGGAGTTGAAGGTGAAGTTGTTGTAAAAATGTGGGTTAATTTTGAGTCATTGCTATTCAAAAAAAAAAAACATGGAAACAAGGAAGAAAAAGGGTCTCTGTAAGAAAGAAGAGAGAATCATAAGGCAAGTTGAAACCAAGAATGAGTACAGGTGCCCAGGTGCTTTGAGCTACATTATCCCAAACAATCCTACTGTCACCCAAGCCTAACATTATAAGCTTCTAAAAGACCTACTGATCCAATATTGATGACACTCATGTTAGTGGAGAGGGGGTTGACCGAACTGAATTGTGGAGACATTTGTGCACTTGATAATCAAAACATGGTCATATTAAGGAGAACTAAGTTATGGGAAGATTCATGTAGTTGCTAATGTATTATATACCTGTTGATATCGGAAGTGCGACGTCCTTGCAATATGAGGTAATTGACCAGACTTGCAACGAGAAGGACTGAATGATTCATTCTTTTTGAAAAATCATGACTGAAAGCTACGTCCTTAGTTGATTAAGCCATCATCTCAGCTGTCATCTGAGCATCTGGAACATCGCTTCTGGGTTTTTGTGTTTTTGTTGTGTAACAGAGCATCACTCGAGGACGAGTAATGAGCTAAGTTTGGGGGTGTGATAACTCTTATAAAAGAGTTATTATAGGACCTTTTTGATAATAATATCCTTGAGTGTTACGCTTTCTGTTCGTTTGTTTGCTGTTGTTTTGTATGTTTATGTTATGTTTGCGTGTGTGTGCGTGTAGGATTGAGTCAGGTGGATTTAAGGGGTTTTAAGTACATTTATGTGCTATTTAATTAGTTTATGGCATATAGCAGGAAGAACGGCAGTGAAGACGATGCTAAAGTCCGCTGAGTCGAAACCAAGCTCCAGGTTGAACGCGCAAACATGGCTGGAGTAATGCGGGAGCAAGGTCGAACCCGAAAGACGAAGTCAAAGCTCAAAGGAAAAGTGAAAACTGAGGATGCTGGAGCGAAGTCTTGAAGCCAAGCTCAAGAAGAGAGAACTGACGAGCTCGTAAACAAAGGCCGAGCTCGAGACAGACGAGCTCGTAAACAAAAGCCGAGCTCAAGACTGGCGAGCTCGTAAACAAAAGCCGAGCTAAAAACTAACGAGCTCCTAAATAAAGGTCGAGCTCAAGATCGACGAGCTCGTAATCAAAAGCCGAGCTCGAGACGGATGAGCTCGCAACCAAAGTCTAGCTCGTAAGCGAAACCAGACTCCGGGAAAGAAAGAGAACAGACAAGGTTGAGTTCGTGACTGAAGCCGAGCTTGTGAATTAAGTCGAGCTAGTAACCGAAGTTGAAATCTGGAGCGAAGTCAGGTCGTAAACGGAGAAGAGCCTGTGCTGATGGATGATCAACGACGAAGTATGAAAGGTTTTGGCTGAAGACTGAGGAGATCTGCAGGACCACAGCCACGTGGCATCTGGCCACGACAGCAAAAAAAGGGACGCGCGGTTTGTTATCTGTCAGAGCCAACAGAAAAGGACTGAAAATCAGAGGTTGAAGGGCTAGCAGGTGCGCCGTCTATACCCCTAAAAAGAGCAAGAGGTGGTTATTAAAAGGGGGATAGACAACAGAAGGAATACGATTGAATTCGGGGGGAAGAACACAATCATTGGAAGAAGGAGGAATCAGAAGAACGACAACTTGGAGAAGAAGCCATCGGAAGAGGCGACAATCCAAGAAGGAGCATGTGATTCTGGCGACGAGTTTTACTTTCTTTTCTTGAATTCTTTTAACTTGTTATGGCATTCGTTTATCTGGATATTGTTGAACAACTCGCTATGAGCTAAATTTGTAGGACTTGATCTTTTGATGAAACCCATGCTCGTGTGACGAGCTCATTTCTACGCTTATCTTGTTAAATTGCTATTGTTCTCTTGGAGATTATTCAACTTGCTTGTGATTGATCACCATGGGTGGGATTTTAGCTCTATAATTTCTGGGAAGTTCTTATAGAGTGGAAAACAAGAGAGTGACGCAAGAACATTATTTAAATATTATGTGTGTGAATAGCATAGAATATGTGTTTACCTTATGTGACATAAATGAATGGATTAGTAAAGATATTCTAAGAGCTGTTTGGTATAGGAATATATCGAATGACTTATAGAATATAATCTTAGATTTGAAAAATACTAAGAATCGGAGAAGTTCATGTCATGGTAATGAGGCAATGATAATGTCAGAGCATATTTAATACGAGCATGGGTGGAATCGAGAGGTCAAGTCTATTTCTCTTCTTATTATCGCTTGTTTTATCATATATTTGTCTCGAAATTTCACCGCGCTCAGACAACATTCTCATAGTTTTGGGTTTCGTCTGTTTTTATTAAATTGTTACTTCCTGTTTAATTTCCCTTGTGTTGTTCTCTTAAACAAAAATTGATTGTCGGCGTGATTTAAAAAGTGCGATCCCTGTGGATTCGATCTCGGAATATTTCCGTGTATTACTTGTTGACTATGTGCACTTGCGTATACTTAATTGTGTTGCAACATAATTTCACACAACAGTCAACCTACATCATACTTATCGGTTTCGATGATTGAAGAAAATTCATCATAACAACTTACAAGAGGTACGTTCTCATAATTCAAGATAACAACTCTAAAGGTTTGAAGCAATATGTTCTTTAAGTGAATAATTGAGAGATAGGGTCCGAAGACCAGAATGACAACTACTGAGATTTCTTTGGTCATACGGGCTGGCCAAACCCGTCACAAATACTTTCTCAGTCACATGAAGGCTTGGTTTCAAGAGGACGCTTTATGAGATTTTCTGGTTGTAAACTTCTTTTAGAAAAAGTGAGAACTCAAGTGATATCTCAATTGAAACTAGATCATAGAGTTAAACTCAATGACAGAACTTGGGTAGTGAATAAAATTTTAAACCTCATATAACTCGGAATAGGTCATCATAAATTGTAAGGGTTATCAATATACCACCATACTTCTTAAACTCTACTCATACTACTAAAATCCAATTTCTCAATTTACTTTCAAAATTTCTACCACCTCGTGGTCTATCATTCTATGTAAACCATAATACTAAACTCAACTGATTCTTTAATCCCATTTCTATTTCGTTTCTAATGAAAAAGTCATAGTCCATTTGGATTTCCGTCGTACGTGAACATCCAAACAAAAGACTATACTCATATCACTTGTAGTATAGTGACATTCCTCATCTCAAAATCATCATTTTCATCTTTGCTCTTTGTTTTCCTCCTCTTTGTTCTCGTTGTCCTCGTCATTCAACTCGAAATTCTCATTTCGATCTCGTTTTTTGTTCTCATGATGGACTAAAATTCTCATAATTCTCTTTCTATGTTCTTTCGCAAAAGGGATCATGCATCTTAAATAGTCTATGTTCTTTTGGGATAACATACTCATTGTCATCAAAACTTGGAGTTTCAAAAATTTAAACATTTGATAACATAACTTTGTTCACAACAATAAATCTCATTGAATTCCACGAATTCAAACATTTTACTTTTGACATCTCAATATCAACACTTTCTCATATAACATTATCATATGTTGGTAGAGAACCAACAACTTTCATCATAACATCCTCCTCATATAACATCATTATCTCATCATATGATGGTAGCGAACCAACAACTTTCAATATCATCATCACATCATAATATTACTTTCAACTCTTTCTCATATCACTTTTCTCTTCACAACATAAAACTTCATTTGCAACATTTGCAATAACTTTCACTTTTAATCAATTCTCATAACTTTCATTTCTCTTGAAAAATCATTTCAATCATCATTCACAACTTTCATTCTCAAATATCTTTCATAACTTTCATTTCCTTGGAAACATCATTTTCCACTTTCAAACTTTTCATTTCAAAACTTCTGAGAAGAAATCATTTACCTCATTCTGGTTGAGCTTGATGTGATGGAGTGTTGAGCATAGTCAGCTGATCTCTAGAAGTCTAGTGACTCAATCTAGACTTAACTTTGAAAGAAGTTTTGGGTTTCAAGGAACAACCTGGCTCTGATACCACTTTGTAACAGCCCGCCAAACCAAAGGACGGATTAGTAGGGACTGTTATTTGGAATGGAATCAAGAAACGAAATAATGACATAGAACATTGAATTGGGAGATATATATATCAGGAAACACTTCTAGAATTTCAAGCGGTTAAAGTTTGACAAAACATAATATACATATGACTTCATAATCTAGCAGCGGAAAACATGTGAAATACACATATGACGATGTGTATTCAAGGTACAAACTTTCAACAACACTGATTCCTATTGCTCAACACTGCTCCATCACATCACACCAACTCGCACATTTAAAACAACATGCGGGTCGAGTACAAGAATGCACTCAGTGGACTCATTGCCAAAACATTTTATCAACTTTAAATTACACTGTCCCATCACAGTAAGACACAAGGGTTTTATTTGAAAAGGACTTGTGCTTACTAAAAATTTTCTCATTTTCTCAAAACGTTGCTTGCGCAGGCATTTTCTCTTGTATGTATGATCCATATTATATCTCATAAACTCATCTCGCACCGTAGAAGGAGGCCTCCTTCCACGGACGCTCTGACCGGCCGAGAACTCTTTCAGCACACAGTCACCTACTAAGTGCACATTGATCCTTGCGAATTCTAGCATAGGATCCGAATTCTTAATCATCCTTGCGAGTTCTAGCAAAGGATACGAATTCGCTTCTCATATAAGTTGAGAGCGACCCAAAAACTCATTCACTTTCATAGTTGGCTGACCAACAACTTGATAGGATCCATACATAAAACATAAACACTTTGGGCATGTAATTGAATAACATCATTTCTCAACAGAAAGCTTCGTAAATAAATACTTTTCATTTCGAAGAAAGCATAATAAATAAAACAGTTTTCGAGTAAAGCCCACCTGGTACGTAGCTTTTCAACAAGACTTTCTTCTAACGTCAATGACCAAATCGCGTTTCACCTTTACGTAAGAAACTAATTTAGTACGTCGGTTACGTTTTTCTAAAATGTCTAAGTCTAAAAGATTCGATAATCTTGTAACATACTTTGTATCCTTTATCCCACTTAGTACGTCTTATACATCTTAGTGTAACTACTCAATGAAATCCATATTTCGACTAGACGTATAACATAATGTCGTTCACACATTAACGTATTTCATACGTTTGCACTCTAATCAAGTCATTTGTCTTCCAAAATCATATATTTCGCAACGTTCATACATATAACTATTTTTTCACATATATACTCGATTTCTAATCGACATGTTCTCATAATTCTTTTTTTTTTTGGTCAAAACGTACGAAATAACATAAAACGGGAGAAAACATATTACAAACTGAACTCAGGCATACCCGAGGGGGATACAACCAAATTTCCGTAGAAACAAGGCAAGGGGTGGGAAAAAAAAGACCTAAGGGCCAAAACACATAGGCCAAAGAGCGACTCGCTCAACCTATGAAAGCGATAAAGAAACAAACCACCTCAACAAACCCCTTAGTGACGAAAAAGGGGCGGGCCTCATTAAAAACCCCATGACCAGTGGGGAAAAGAGTGCCCTTGTGCAGTGTGATCGCGGGGCATAGAGGATTGGGAATGTGAAGACATGCAACCACAGGAGGTGCACTGCTTTGGTTGGGCCTAAGCAGTCCCTCAACACACACACACAAAACCACTAATAAAGAAGAAATACAAGATAAGGCATCCCAAAAGTGGATCCAGACACAAGACTGAAACACACCTCAGCTCCTTACAAAGCCAACTAAAAATGGGAAACAACAAGATCCACAGGATACAATGAATATAAAACCGAATAAACATTTTCTTGAATGTTCTTCACATTGAAGGGGATATCTTCAAAGTTGAGCTTGTTCCGCGCATACCAGATGTGATTCACAGTCACAGCTAATCCAATCTGCTTAGCACGAAGGATGATTGCAGACCCCGCATTCTTCTCCCTCTTGATATGCTTTATAGCACTAGCAACGGAGACGGAGCCATTCTTTAATATAATTCCAAACCGCCTCCGTTCCCTTACACTTAAAGAATAAATGTTCAAGAGTCTCTAAATGGTTATTACACACCGTGCATACCTGTGAGATATTCATGAATCTCAATCTATCCACCATCTTAAGTCTTCCTCGCATGGCAAACATGGAATACTTAGGCGGGATGTAGTCTTTCCATATCGCCTTGTGCCAGTACTGTCTCTCACCCTTATCACGCAAATAGTGATAGGCAGCTCTCGTCCCTTTAGATCCAAATATACTCTTAAGAAGATCTTTAGCTCTGTCATGATCACCTCCTGCATCCTGCAAAAAACGATCACGAAGAATGAGAATATTCTTAAGAAGGGGAGATAAACGAATGTGATTAGGATAATCCCATATGGTGGTAGTCGTCAAGTACTCAGCATGGATCCACTGGATCCACAGGGAGTCCTTCTTGGTATGGATGTTCCACAAGGTCTTTGCTAGTAAAGCTTTATTCCAAGTCGAGAGATCTCGTAGACCTAAACCTCCTTCATTCTTTGGTAAACAAACTACTTTCCAAGCGACAGGACAATGTGTCGAACCCCACAGGAACCTCCTGGCCATCGTATTGATGCAATCAATGACGGTGACCTGCAGAGAAAGAACACGCAACTGTAGCACTCCACCCTCGCTTGTAGAACCGAGCGAATCAACTCCAACCGTCCTGCAAGAGATAAGGTAAGATTAGACCAACGGTGGATATAAGACGCTATCTTATCCACTAGTCAACTATACTGAGTGACTCCTAGCTTCCTTGAAGATAGGGGGATGCCAAGATATCTAGTCGGGAGTTCTCCCAATGGAAAACCGAACAGATCCAAGATCGTCTGCTTCTCAAATGGTCGAACTCCCGCCATAAATATCAAGGACTTATGGTTATTAATCATCAATCCTGAAGCATTAGCGAAGTCTCCAAGCGCATCTGAAAGCACCTCCATCGATGCAATGTCACCCCTGCCAAAAAGTAACAAGTCATCAGCAAAGGCAAGATGAGTAATAATGGAAGTACTACACTTAGGATGAAATTGAAAATCCAACTCCCTTGTTCGTTTCTTCAGCAGTCTGGAAAGGTACTCCATACAGCAAAGGAACAAAGTGGGTGACATCGGGTCACCCTGCCTAAGCCCCCGCTACCCAGTGATGAACCCATGTGTCCCTCCATTAATTGTTAACGTATATGTCGCCGAGGTTATGCATGTCATGATCCAATAAATGAAGCATGGTTGAAAACCCAACCCATCCAATGCCCGTCTGAGGAAGTCCCAAGAAATCGAGTCATAGGCCTTCTGGAGGTCAATCTTTAGCATACATCTCGGGTTGATCTGCTTCCTCTCATAGCCTCTGAGCAAATCCTGAGCCAAGAAGATGTTGTCTGAGATGTTACGTCCTTTCACAAACCCAGATTGTGCTGGATCAATGATCTTGCCCATCAAAGACGCCATCCTCTCTGTCAGAATCTTCGTTATGGTCTTGTAGACGACATTGGTGCACGCAATCGGTCTGAAATCAGCAACAGTGGGATTGTGATGCTTCTTGTGGATAAGAGTAACCACCGAGTGGTTTAGCTCCCGCAACAGGACCCATTTCTCAAAGAACTCCCGCACAGCCAAAACCACATCTTGACCAACGATTTCCCAGTTCTCTTTAAAAAAGGCTGAAGGGTAGCCATCCGATCTCGGTGCCTTATCGCTCGCAATGCTGAACAGAGCATTCTTAATCTCCATCTGTGAAACCTCCAAGACCATATCCTTTCTGTCCTGGACACCAAGCCGGGGTCCCTCCTCAAACACCGTAGGGTCAAATCCACTCGTGGGAACCTCTACACCAAAGAGATCTTTGTAGAAGGTCTCAAAAGCCTTGATGATTTCCTCCATGTCATAAGTCGGTTCCTCCGATTCCCTGCACAAGAAAGAAATAGTGTTACGTGTGTGATTCCTTTTCACCATGGAGTGAAAGAACTTAGTGCATCTGTCGGAGAGGTTGATGTGCATGTTCTTCGTTCTTTGTTTGAAGAAACTACGCTCAACCTCCTCCAAGAACTTAGTCTTCTTTCGAAGACCAAGTTCTTGCTCCAACAGATTCCCATTCATGGGGTCACTATCTAGAGCCAATTGCACATTGTGCAATGCAGCTCTAGAAATACTCGTCCTCTCCGTGAGATGGCTGAACTCCTTGAAGTTGAACTCCTTGAAAATGTGCTACATCCTCTTCAACTTTGCAGCCAAGATCCACTGTGGTCGACCATTCTCGTGTTCACTCAAATTTTCTTCAAGCAGGTGTTTGAAGTCTAGATGCTTCATCCACATGTTAAAGAACTTGAAGAAATGGTGGTACCGAGTCACATCTCCAAAGAGTGTGATCAGTGCCGCCAGTGATCGGACAAAGTGCCTCTAGGCAGAAAGTTTGTCCTGCAAAAAAGGTTAGCATCCAACCAAGCATTATTAATCAAAACCCTATCAATCTTAGAATACTGCACCGTATTGGTCCACGTAAAGTGGCAACCCATCGAGGGGAAATCCTCGAGCCCTACGAGAGCACAAGTATCAACAAAGTCCTTGTACTCTCGTTCCAGCGGTACTCGTCCTCCGATCCTTTCATCCGGTCAAGGACACAGTTGAAATCTCCCGCAACGATACAAGGTTTAGAAGGGTCCACGTGGATGATCAAAGAATCCCACAGCTCCCGTCTATGTATAACCTGCCAGAAACCATAGACAATCGAGCATCCAAAAGTTGTATTAGTAATTAAACAAGTGAAATTGGAATGGATCACCTGTTTCTCACGAGTGATGACATCAACCCTAATCCTCTTAGGGTTCCAAATTATAAGGATACGTCCCCCATGAACCTCCTCAAAATTATGCACACACTCCCATTGATTGAAGTAGTTTGCCATAAACGTCTTGAGCTTCAGCTTTGTTAGCTTTGTCTCAACAAGCGCAATGGCATCCAGTTTATACTTGAACACGTGATCTGTAATAGCGGACTGCTTTTGAGCCTTCTAGAGGCCTCTAACATTCCAGGTCATAAAAATCATCTACGGCGTGTTCTGCGACTAACTGGACTCTTGGCCTTCTTGATTAGAGAAGTTCGGCGGCTTGTGTTCGACTTGCTCCTAGTGATGAGTGTAGCAGGGATTTCTACATCTTCATTGTTCTTTGAATCACCTGCAAGGTTAGTTGCAGTATAATTACCAAATGAATTAGAGGGTGTAGAGTGTACCAAAGATTCCGACACAGTGTTAATTATCGGAGGTGCTTCCAATCCAAGCATAATTTTTGAAACGGTCTCTCTTATCTTGTCAAATCTTGGCATGATTGGTTCCAGCTCTTGTGAATCCTCATTGACAAGCTTACGGGGTCCGTCAGTAATAAGTGGGCGAGACCTTGCATGAGTGCGCAAGGTCTCGGGAGGTGGTGGTTGTAAGCGGTCAAGGATGGATGTGTGGGCTTCCTCGGCTTGATTCGGTGGTTCCCAGAATTCTCGGCAGGGTTAGGCAAAGCCGAGGTTGGTCGAGGAATTTCGACCCATGAAGGCAGGGATGGTTCGGGTAGATCATACGAGGGATTCTCGGATGGTGTCGTTGGTCGAGATACTTCGGGTGAGGAAGGGGGACATGGCTTGGAATCAGCCGAGTGTTGATTCTCAGTCGAGGCACTTGAGTCACTCGAAATAGTTATCTCGGCGGGTAGGGAAGGTGATTTCTCGGCAGCAGCTTGATGGGGCGTGTGAGATTTCTCGGGCGCCCGAGATTTGTCGGTCGAATGTGGGGATGGTTTTCGGCCATTGCTGGGGTACGGGGAAGAACGAGTATCCTCGTTAGGTGAGGTCTCGGTGGAATGAGGTCGAAATTTCTCGAGAGAAGGATTTTCATCCGAAAGAAAAAAAAGGCTTGTATCGGCTTTTTTTCCTGGATGATGGTTTAAAGGAATATTTTAAGCATTGCTCGAGGACCCCTTTCGCTTGTATCTTGCAGGCTCAGTGTCGCTTCAAAACGGATGTGAGTGTTTAACGCCTCAAACTTATTGGATAGAACTATGTCGTTAGTTTGAGCTTGAGGCTTCTTTCCACGATCATTCGCATTTGGTCTGGATATGCTCCTTCTTCGCCATTGTGGTTTAGCATTAGGTGCTAAAGATGGTTCACGTCTCACCCCTTGTCGTGGTCTAGGGTCACGCCCCCTTTGGCGTTGCCAATTTCCATCCCTAACATTATCGTTATTAAGCGGACCACGTTGGGGGTTATCAGCCCTTCGTGGTCTAACAAAGGCCTTATCACAAGAAGATTCCAAATGTCCTAGTCTACCACATGACTTACACATTTTAGGGTAAAAATAAAATTTTATACATTGAGAGAACAAATTACCCGTATGAAGTTTAAGATTAATAGCATGCATAGGTTCACGTAAAGCATCTACTAAGACATGAAATCGAGGTCCATCAACATGATTCTTGGCTAAAGTCCTATAATCAACTTCTATAGGTTCACCCACAATTGAAGCAATCTTACCTATGGCATTAGGATTCCATAATTCCAAAGGTAAGTTAGGAAGAGATGCCCATGCCGGAAATTTGAAGTCCGGTGCCGAATCAAAACGAAATTCCATGGGCAAGTGGCACAAAACGAGCGTAATACCGAAGATTGAGTATGGTCCCTCTCCTCGTATTTGCTCCATGTCATCCTCGGTTTCAAATCGAAAGACAATCCACCCATTCGGATGGTATGATGTCTTGCTTGCTTTTGTCCATCTTGATGTCAACCTTTGCACGGCGTCCTTCCCTGGAAATCTGCCTGCAAAAAATCCAAGAAAGGAGAACCCCCATCCTTGAGAGATGGGGGTGTAATCATTAACATCTAAGGTAAGGACTTCGTTTATAATACGTACCTCAAATTTAGAGAGCGCGAGGCCCTTCTTTCTCACGGGCAATTGTTGAGTGAAATTGCCAACATTCTTTATCCACGGATCAGCAGTTGGTTCCTCGGAGGGCCAAGTTTCATCGTGTGTTTCCTCGGCCGTAGTGCGTGGTCGAGAAGCTTCGGCAGCTTGGTGCACAATGTGTCACGTCCCAATTCTCGAGGGAATGCACGAATGCAGGGGTGTGATTAGGGGTGGGGGTTAAGAAGCGGGGAAGAAGGGGAATACATATAACATACACGATAAGAAGATGTGACCAAGAAATCGGGCAGCATCTCTTCTATAACTAGGACATATCCTGAAGGGGGGGGTGCGCAAACAATCCACCAACAGAATAATATCGATACCATAACCTCAATGAAACATGATCTTGGTTTATAATAATTAATGCAAGAAAGACAAATAGCATTACACCCTGTTGACTAGACCGGTCAACCACATAGCATGCTCATATCGAGACTCACAGCATAATAACATAATAGCAAATCTTGTTCCCAATCAGAAAGCAAAATAAGGGACAAGAATACATCAACATCAGAGTACGTATATAACACAACATCGCGGAAGCATAGCATGAAGAACCCGCAGCTCCACCCCTCAGCGTCGCCCGTCCAGCCCTCCTCCATCTGTGAAAAGATTTGAAAAAGAGTTTGGGGTGAGTACTAGCGCACTCAGTTGGGGTTTTATCATAAATCAAAAGAATCATGATGCCGTGTTCAGAGCACTTACCTTAGAAGGTTTTAAAACGTAAATCCACTTCTAAGTAAGCAAAATAGATTTTTCATTTTTCGATACCTGATCCGTTATTAATATTGTTCTCATCATAGAACCATGGCTCGGAACGTATCCCGCCAGCCCATCACATCTCATTCATTCGCCCGAACATATCCAACCAAATTTCACAATATCTCGGCCCGAACATATCCAACACGACCCATGCCCGAACGTATCCAAATAGGCTAACTCGGTGTGGACTTCAGGTCAAATCCCATCGTAACCATAACCACCTCATTACCATTTCCGTGTGGACTTAGGGGTCTATCCCCTTCAGAACCATAACCACGTGTTCGGGGTCTATCCCCTTACGATCAATACTCAAGATGGTGATCAACCCACCGAATAGAGATCCATGCACAACCACAATAGAACCACATCTCGGATCAGAGAACAGTAATAACTTCACCAAAACATTTTACGGCGCACATGTTTTATTTTGAAATATCAGAGTAAATAACTCAAAATAAGCATATATAACCCAACCTCGAATGACGAAACGTCAACCGGAGATGTCTACGGATCCGATGACTTCACCGATTGCCTTTGGTAGGTACCGTAACAAGACGGAACAACGCTTGGGGTCACATCCCACAAAGCAAAGCAACATCGTGATCCAAACAAAGATCGAAGCAAAACTAGGTTTTCAACTTTCGAACCCACATTCGCACTCTCCGGTTTTCAAATCAACTCGATGCGTAAGGGAAATATATTTAGGGCATCAAGAACTATAATAGGGTACTTTCAAAATATGCATGCATGCAAGTTGACTCAAATCTTAGCAGCGAAGAAGCTTCAAAAATCGATGCCTATCCTCAGATCTAAGATAAACCATCCAAAATTGATGCATGAAAATGGAAACATAAGCAATATGCATAACAACGAACATGGAATGACAAACTATGTTGAAAATGGATAACTCGGGCATGTACTTCCTTTAGAAAACTCGAAGCAAAGGAAAACATCCCGACATGCAGAAACGCGAAAAACGGAAAAACGGAATCGGTACTTTAGTGGAATGCATAGCCCGGAACTCAAAACCTAAAGGACCCGTAGCCAAAAGGTGGTCCGTTGACCACCAAATCGGTGGCCAACATCCACGGTGGCGGCGGCGATTCGGCGGAAATTCGCCGGCCAAATTGGCAGCCCTCCGGCCGTTTTCCCGCCTCGTCCCTTTAGAATCCCGAGTTCTATGCTATGCTATCTACTAAAAGGCGGAATCAAAACAAGAAAAGGACAAAACAGAAAATGGGGCAGCCGGGGAGGGGCTGATCGGTGGTGGTGGCCGGCAGCAGCGCAATGGCGCCGCCGCCGAGCCTCCCTGGCTCGATCCCCACTCCTCCAGCGCTTCCGCAGCGTACCTGGAGCTGCTCGGCTCGTCAGTAAACATAGAGAGACGAAGGAAATGAACGTTGAAAATGAAGGCCCTAGCCTCCTATTTATAGGAAAGCGGGGTCACAGTAGCTATGCATGCGGCCCTTTTTCGAAAACGCAAAAAGCGACGCAACTTTTGCAAACGGACTCCAAATTTAGCAAACTTAGTCACCATGGACTCAAAATAAAATACCGAACAGAACGACTATAAACAAGATATGCTTTTAAAAGACCCATGAAAAGTCCAATTTTTCAATAACTTCCCCGGAGTACCAAACCATCGTGGGTGGTCAAAAATCTGCATACTTAGTGTCTATGAATTCGTCATAAGACACTCTTCACAACGCCTGAGGTTTTGTGACGGTCGCATCACCGAAACAAAAGTCAACCTTTTGACCTTTCTCGAAAAACGTGCCATGCAAACCTGGTGCTTAGAAAAGACGGGGTATTACATCCCTCCCTCCTTAGAAAAATTTCGTCCCCGAAATTTCAAACACGTGGAGGAAACAACTCAGGGTACTGAGCCCTGAACTTGTCTTCCAATTCCCACGTAGCTTCCTCTTCGCCATGGTGATTCCACAACACTTTCACCAAAGGAATCTGCTTGTTCCTCAATTCCTTTACTTCTCGTTCTAAGATAGCCACTGGTCTCTCTTCGTAACTCAGATCCTGAGCAAGAACCACTTGGTCATGCTTGATCACGTGTTTTGGGTCGAACACGTACTTTCTCAACTGAGAAACGTGAAACACGTCGTGCACATCTCCGATGCTAGGCGGCAAAGCTAACCTATAGGCAATGGGGCCTATTCTCTCAAGAACTTCGAAAGGTCCAACGAACCTCGGTCGCAACTTACCTCGCTGTAGGGAAATCTGATTTTAACCCTCTCCCGAGGATCTATCTTGGATGTTTAATTCACCATACATTGATTATATTCCTATGCACCTATATAATTAATTGCAACACGTAGGAGTTTTCTCGTGTTTACCTGCGAATCTATCGGGGATGAACGGATCGAGACTCGTGCTTGGATCTTCTGGACTGTATCCCGGTTGCCCAATCTCCAATATCGAGTGAGGATAATCTATGGAGAATGCTACAGAAAATCACCCTAACCCTCTCTATGATTTTCGAAAATATCTCTCCCAAGCACTATGAGATTCTCGAAAATAGTGTTAGGATAATTGAGGATTAGCTTTGATCTGATCTCTTACCTTATATTTATAATGCATTACCATAATCCCATAAGGAAATGATCCATGCATATCCCATAAATATAATAATATCCTTATAGGATAAAGAGAATAAAATCACATCCATATAGAGGATAGGGGGCGCCGGTTTTCTCCAAGCTACGAGCCTGGATGGGCCAGCCCAGGGATCAAATGCAAGGAATAAAGATGGGCCTCAAATAAATTAATTATCTTATGTTCAACCCAGAACATAAATTAATTTATAAACATTCATTCATGCCACTAGAGAATAAATCTTGACTTACCCTTTATTACGAAGTTGAGTCGGGCTTGCATTTAGACATTCTGAATCCCGTATTTAAGATATCGCGACGTCCATTAATTATTTACACATTTGATCGCTTAAAATAATTAATATCTTTAATTCCTCAAGTAGTACCACTCAACCTTATTATTGTACTTGAGCTAACTCAACCTGCAGGGTTTAGTACAATAAACCTTTTGAGCTCCTTAAGGGGACGTCATCATCCTAAACGGATACGGTGACTCGATACAGATAACTAGCATGACATACAAGCACTGCTACCACCCAAGATACGGAGAATATTGGGTTAGAACATATAACCCTCACCCATAACAAGTCAAAGTGATGGTCAGCAACTCATACTCACCAAATACCTTATCGAGGTTTAGATCATCGTAAGTCACGGAGATCTAGGTTCTTCACGACGGTCAGATAGAAGAACTCATCTCATCGTGATCCATCAATACGTCGAGACGCATCAGCATAGACAAGCAACCAATTCAAGTCACTTCTTATCTATACCGCAGCTATACCGACAACTCGTCCTCAAGTTATCTCGGTAGTGATTCTTTTATATCTCATTAAACTTGACCAATCATACGGACTTCGTGATCTTCTACACACTGTATGATCTAACTTATATATGAGATAAGGGGACACAAATATATGCAATCAAGTAATCAATTCAGATAGGAGATTGTAATAGTGGTAACAGGAAACATTGTATACAAGCTCAACCAACACTGCTTTCAGTATACAAATCCAACAATCTTCCACTTATACTAAAGCAAACTTTTAGTATACAATGTGTCTCTCTACTAGCTATTACAAACAAAACCATCACTTTGCTTCTCCCACTTATACAAAAGTTTCCTTTCTAAGTGGGTGCCATCAAGCGCAATCCAAGTCCTCGAACGTGCACTTCGTAGAGTTTTTGCGGCAGGCTCTTTGTGAATGGATCCGCTAGGTTATCCGTCATATCAATATTTTCAATCAGCACGTCCCCTCGTCTCACGATTTCTCGTATGACATGGTACTTTCTCTCTATGTGTTTGGTTGCCTTGTGGGTCCGTGGTTCCTTCGAGTTTGCCACTGCACCGAGTTATTCTGAGAAACTATGATACTCTTGTGCAAACCAGTACCACACCTAGATCCATGAGGTAGTTCTTGAACCATCTGACCTCCTTAGCGACCTCCGGCGGCTACGTGTTCGGCTTCCATGGTAGAGTCCGCAATGCATCGCCGCTTTGAACTTCGCTAGGATACGGCCCACCTCCCAAGGTAAACACATAGCCGAGGTAGACTTTTTCTCATCACGGTCGACTTGGAAATCCAGTGCAGATAACCCAAAGGCATTAGACTATTTGCATGGTAAACCAGCCTATAATCTCGAGTCCTTTTCGGTACTTGAGTATATGCTTTATCGCATCCAATGAGCTTGTCGAGGTTAGATCGATATCTAGCTACTATGCCTACCGCATAGCGTATATCGGCCTCGTACATAGCATTGCGTACATGAGACTTCCTACGGCGGAAGCGTAAGGAACTTGTCTCATTTCCTCTATCTCCTTTGCGGTCATAGGTGATCTCCTTAGATAAAGGAACGCCATGTCCGAAAGGTAGCAATCCTTTCTTGGTCAGTATGCATACTAAAGCGAGTAATCACAAGATCAATGTAGGGCGCCCGAGATAAGCTCAACATTTTCCTCTTGCGATCTCGGTAAACCTTGATCCCAAGAATGTCTGTTGCATCTCCTAAGTCTTTCATTTGAAACGATCGGATAACCAACTCTTTACGTCGATAACAACTTCACATTGTTGCCAACTAGAAGAAGGTCATCTACGTAAAGTGCAAGAAATACCACATCACCGTTGACATCTAAACGATACACACAACTCTCGCTAGGCAACTGGGTAAATCCATAGGACTTTACCACCTCGTCAAAGCGTAAGTTCCAGGATCGTGAGGCTTGCTTAAGCCCATAAATGGACTTCTTAAGCTTCCATACTAGATGCTCTTCACCCTTCACAACATAACCTTCGGGTTGCTGCATATAGATGTCTCTACCTTCCTCAAGGTAACCGTTTAGAAAAACGGTTTTCACATCCATTTGCCAAACCTCAAGGTTCAATCATTTATGAAAAATGTTTTCGGCATAAGTCCACTGAGTGCATTACTTGTACTCAGCCCTGCATGTTTGCTTTTAAATGTGCAGGTTGAGCTCTGATGATGGTGATGGAGGAGTGTTGAGGAGTCCAGTGTCCTGGACTGTTTTGTTAAGAATTGGTTTTACCTTGAATGCATATCGCCATATATGTATTCACACACTTTCCGCTGCAACTCTGAACTTATTTATGTTATGTATGATGTTAAGCACTATTGAGGTCCGTCAGACCATTGCTGACCATTGGGTCTGATGGCCTAAACCACCTGAATTGTTTCGATATCACCTTATGTTATATTCAAGCATGTTAGTTTACTTTTGATATGTACCTCCATATTAGCCTTCGTGAACCCCAAATAATATTCCTAGTATTAGTCACCCTCCAGTCCGGGTTATCCGGGGCGGGGGCGTGACAGAGTGGTATCAGAGCATTTTGCTCTTTGAAACCCCAAACTCTTTTCAAAAACTAAGTCTAGATCGAGTCACTGGACTTCTAGAAATCTACTGACTACTCTCAACACTCCATCACATCGAGCTCAACCGGGAAAAAGGTAACTGATTTCTTTCTCAAACTCATGAAATGAAGAGTTTTGAATGATGAGCAAGTTGGAAGTATATTTTGACGGAAAAGGGAAGATTTCACAACATCATTTTTGGAAATTGATGAAAGTAGACCCATGTTGGGTAAAGGAATGTATGATGTTTGAAATGAAAGTATGAACAAGAAAATTTTTCAAAACCTTGATTTTTGAAATTCAAACGAGGAGTTATACAAGTGATCAAGTTTTGAGACGAAAGTATATGGTTGAACTAGGTTGAATGATCAACATGGAAAGGATGAATTCATTTTGATACACATGTATGAGTTGGCTATGTTGTCATTGTGAAACCTTATTTTCCAAATTTTCAAAATATTTTGTTTATGACGAACGATATGTTATCATAAGAAGAACATAGACTCTAAGGAGCATGATCACATATTGTGAAAGAACATAGAAGTACGAACTTCATTTCCCTTACGAGAACAAAAGAACGACATGAAGAACGAAGGTGACGATAGCCTCGAACTCGAAATACAAAAGGCAAACGTGAAGGATAAACGAGGACGACTTCAACCTTAGAAAAGAACGACATCGGCATGACATCACCATTTCGACATGAGTGACCGTCGACTTGAGCTATGACGTGTGATCGAGCTAAAAACACACTCAAATTCACTCGCAATCTTACGAGGTAATCGTAGCGTGATAAGTTAACACGAGTCGTCTCTCAAGGAAAACTTAACAGGGCGATTGTTCGTGTTGCGCACAGAAAGCGATTGAATCCTAAACATTCTATGCCAACGAGGGTTGAACATGCAGGAAATGAAATACAAGAAAATAAACGGCGAACCAAAGCTAGGGGTTGTCAATCCCGAGCTATACTAATAAAGCGATAAATCTAAACTAGGGGTTGTCAATCCCTAGTTGAACTACGAAAGTGATAAATCAAAAGCGGTAAACAAAAGCAGGAGCAAACCTATTCTTAGGGTTCGTCAAGCCCTAATCTAAGTCTACTCGTAAATGAACAATAAGCATCGATCAACCAACAAGAACAGGAATTAAACGAAAGCAAGAAATCATTAAGCAATGTAAATTGATAGAAACACGAGAACACTTCATTGTCACTTATGAAATTGAATCCCACGAAACCATCAAACAAAACACTATGAAATTGATTACGAAAGAATGAGAAATCCCAAAGCATAAATTGATAAACTAAACATTCAATGATGACAAAGAGAATGAAATTAAAACAAGGATTGTATCTCGTTGTTGTTGCTGAAGAAATCCATGGTGAAAGTCGAAAGGAGAAGACCATGGCTCATACCTGGAGAAGAACCAAATTGAGAATCAAGAACTAAAGCTCATGCCCCGACTCAACCCTAAGCGCGTATATTTATATTAAATGAATGTGGCGCGGATGAGAATGAGCGCAGTTCAAAAACGCGTTCGACTTGAAAGTGAGCTGGTGGTTGGATTGAGCGCCGCTCGTAAAGCTCACCGCTTGAAATGAGCGCCGGATCGAGTGAACGCGAGGTAAATTGAAGCAGAGCACGCGCTCATATCGAGCGCCGTTGGCAAAGCGAAACGCGCGGAGGGGCGAAACCGGCCTTTGGGAGGAGGCGAGGCACGGGCAGCGGGCGAGACGGCTGGAGCGAAGGCGCGGGCGCTGGGTTCCCAGCGCCCGGCGGGCGCGCTAGGCGCGCCGCCACGGGGAAGCGAAGCGGGCGCAGGGAGATCGCGCCGATCGAGCATGGAGCCGCGCGGAGCGCTGCGCGCGGCGCGGGCGAGGCGCTGCGCTGGCGCGCGGCTGGGCGCGCAACGCTGCCGGAGAGCGGGCGCAGGCGCGGATCGCTGGTCGGGCGAGGCGCGCCGGGCGATGGGCGCGGGTGAGCCGCCGTTGTTGTTGTGAGTAAAATTCGTGAACGCGCTCGATTAGCGTGCTAGCCGGGCGACCGAGCTGGGCGCGCGTTGCATCGGGCGCCGGGCGCGGTGCACGGTGTCGGCGCTCGTCGCGACTTTGACGTTCGCCCCGTTCTACCTCGTTTGAACTCCGATTTTCGCACGGTTTTCGCCTACGAACTCCTGTCGAAATGCTCTTCAATATATTTGATTCTTGGCGGATCCAATTCATCCTATTTTCTTCCGTCTTTCACAAAACATCGAAACAAACGAAGTAAGTCCGAATCGATATATACTAATCAAAACGACGGCATAAATAGGACAAACCATAGAAAATGACACGTAAAACAATACCAAGAATCATCACAAAATCATACCAAATAACTCCCCCACACTTATCCATTTGCTTGTCCTCAAGCAAAGTCTTTACTAATAAGAATATGGAAGATAATTCATGCAACTTAACTCTTATTCTAATCAATCAAATCTCTTTTGCAATTCCCCCAAACTTGGTGTTTGCGAATTCAAAGATAATGCGAAATAAATCAAGAACGGCAATTGACTTCCAATAAATAAAAAGGTAATCTCTGCTCAGACCCAACTCTCTCGTGGGGTGAACTAACTAATGTGGTCACCTTTAGCAACAAGTTTCTTTTATAAAGCACAAAGAATGTTTTAACAGATTTTGGAATAATATTCGAAGGTGAACTCTCGATGAACTCGAGTCTCCTAACGTGGTTTCCCATGTCCATTTCTCAATTTACGAGAAAGAGGGACATAATCCCATCCTCCATTTCAACAATCTCTACAAAATACTGGAGCTTTCATTCTCCTCATTTTCTACTTCTTTTTCACATTTTTTTTTATTTATTTATAAAATGAAACAAGTATATAGGCAACCACAATGTTAACACTACCCCTAACATTAGCCGGACAAATCACATCAATTTCCCTATTCATTTTCTATCAATCACAGTCTCGTTAATTCACATTATACTCAAATCATATATCACCAAAAGTTTCGGAAATTCAAAATCAATTTGATCAATACCACAGAGTTCAGTTGCACAAATCAAGATCCTAACTTACTCGCATAGACAAAGCTTACGTCCAAACAATCAAAATAAGCACAAGGGCACGTCATTAAGCATACGAAAACTATATATCATGCCCACAAAACCAAATACTGTCAACTCCCCCACACTTAATTCGAGCACTGTCCCCAGTGCTCAAAACATTAATAACATAAAAATAGCCGATAGAGGAGGAGACTTCCCTGATAAAATATGGCAGTGGCAGGGTTGGAATGTGAGCGTGCACGACAGAGTTGGAGTGTCACGGCTTCATCTCGCTGCTGACAACTTTCCAGATCTGAGCAAAACAAACTCAACAACAAACAGATCAAAGAACAACGAAAACCAAACGAAAAAGAAAGAAAAGAAAACAAAGCCAAAACGTGGGTTGCCTCCCACGGAGCGCTTGTTTAACGTCATTAGCTCGACGTGTTTATTAGAGCAACGGTGGTGGTCAATGTGGCGGTCCGCCATAATCATGATGCCATGAGCTCCATCGGTGTCCCAGAGGACTATACCAAGTGTTGCTCCAGATAGGGCATAGACACCCTGTGACGACCCGACTTTCCAATGAAGTACGGATCATATGGATTGTCACCGGTATGATAAAGCAGCGGAAATAAACATAGCTAATTAACGCAATCAACCAATCAACTACTTAATAACGCATAGGTTAAAAAGGGATAAACAATCCAATACAAACTCAAGTCCTAGAAGGACTTGTCAAAAGGGGGTTCAAGGTTCAACATAACCCAATCAGGGCAGAATTTAAGTACGAGGTACGACCTCCAATTCAATACGGAAATAAGCAGTTATAAACAAAACATTAATAATATCAGAGTTAGGCAAAAATAAGCATGTGGACATGCATATGACGATGCATGCCCAAGGTTCTAGAAACCTTTCTAATTAAGCATCAAAATAGCCGCTACTCGCACCACCGCACCCATCATCAATCTTGCTCAACCCGCACGCGTCAAAAACGAAATGCGGGGCTAAGTACAAAAGTACTCGGGACTCGTTGCAAAACATTTTCTTGTCAAAAGTTATTAATCGCCCACAATAGCGCATGAGGATTTTAGTTAAAAGACTCATGCCTATCAAATATTTTATCGCTTTCCAAAAGCGTTCGGCGAACTATTTCATTCACGTTGTTTCCATATCCGATCATTCATTCATTCATACGCGCACTATGGAGTGGCCACTATACACATAGTCGCCGTGACCGCCGAGGTAGCTAACCTTAACACACAACACATCGTGTACACAATCCGAGTTAGTCCTCAACTAAGTCGGATCCGATCGATACCATTTTTAACGCTATGGACCAACACATTCACATACCACATTGGATATACCAATCTCAGATAGGATAACAACAAAACATAAACATTTGGCAGTCAATAACATTTCATGTGATAATATTTCATAAAGCTTTTGTAAATCATGCTTTGAGATAGACATGTCATTTTGTTTCAAGAGAGCCCACCTGCTAATCCAAAGCTTAGTGGTTCTAAATGAGCAGGGGTGAGTATCCTTCCTCAACAACTACGCCCGATCGAACCCTTCATAAGAAAATAGCCGTTCTTAGGTTCTTTCTATCGATCGATGGTCGCTTATAAATTACGACTTTAAAGTTCACAATTAGGGTTTCTTTATGATTTTATGTGATTGTTTTAAGATAGCTTCTATTATCTTACATCCCCAATTCCCAAACTATATTACCTCATCGTTCATAGGTGAACTTCAATTATGAATCACATATTCCGAGTCTATCCTTGACTCTTAACCTTAGTTTTATTATAACGTTATTACGTTATAGGTTATCGGTAATCAAATTATGATTGGTAAATTAGGATACTCTCAAGCCACTAACTAGACTTAACAATTATAGTTACGCCCCAGCGTGTTATGCTTGGCGGCTTGTCGACAGCACGATAATTCAAAAGAGGTGTTGACTTATGATTCAAATGAATACATGCTATCATGTAAGTAAGTGCTTAAGAACAAAAGAAGTGCTTCGAAAATATTAACTCGACTTTTGGGACATAAGGATCGACATCTTATGTTCGAATCTTTGTTTGCACATTACGACATTGTTTGTTTATCCTAACTCGTCGGAGATTACATATGTCGTATAATCGTCGTTCGTTATCGAGTTGTTTTAACGCTCAACTAATATCGTATTGGGATGTCGTTATTGAATACTAACGTTGTAGCTCGGCTTTTGGTTTTTTTTTTAACTTAGGAACTCGCATTCGAGTGTCCTTTTATTAAATAGAAACCCCTAATTTGTGTCTAACTTCGATTCTCGTTAATTCCTTCTTAAGTTATCGAAATTGGTCGATTCCTTTTTGGATTCTCGTCCATATAGTATTATGTTGTTTATGTTTGGGTTTCGGTTTGTCGATTTTAACATAAACATAAACATCCAACACCAAACAATACCATACACAACATAAACTATACTAAAGCATTAGAAAACCCTAATTTCTAACATAATACACAATCATTGTGCAAGTGTGCATAAGTGTTCCATTCATCCACTCTAATCACAACCATTCATTCCAAGCTTATAATTTCACTATCATAGCATCATTTAACATTAGAATTAAACTCATACTTAGCCATTTTGTTACGTTTTCGATAATTAGCAACAATTAGCTTATGTATCCAATAAATTCCAATAAAATCATGTTATACTCCTATCATACTATAGAAGTTAATTATCAACCCAATATCATCATATAAAATTTTAAACCATAGGTTAAAAATTGTCCAAAGTTTTCGGTAATCACAATTTCGTGAGCTTTGGTGTTCAATAAATTCCACAAAATTATATCATGCTTATACCATATACTAAACATGAAATATCACTCCATATCATGCATTAAAATTTTAAACCCATGCTTTCTATCCTAATTTCATTTCGTAATTTCATGTATATATATATACATATTCAATAAATTCCAACCTTGCAAAAATGGTTATATGTGCAATAACATGTAATATTAACATCAAACATTAACCAATATTTCATAATATCACATATCCTATAATTTTAACAACAAAATCAAATAAATCATTATATATATATAATGTAGCTCACGGTTTTCTCATCAAAATAGGAGAGGTGTTTGAATAAATTCAAGGTTAATATATGATGTTCATATCATACCCTAAACACCATATCTCAACTATTTTCAACAAACAAAACCAAACAATACTCTAAAAGTATATAAATATAATCGGTCAAAATAAAATAAAATAGGAGATGTGTTTCAAAATTTCAAGATTTTTATATGATGTTCACATCATATTTTAAACACCATATCTCAACTATTTTTCAAAAAATAAAATCAAACCACGGCTTAAATAAGCCTCAACACTCACGTTTTTACAAATAATTTTCAAAAGTATTATGGAAAATTATATATTTATACTACATGCTTATAATATATTAGCAAGAAACAATATCAAATAATATTCACAAAATCATGCTTTGGCATATTTAAAATAAATAAAGCATAAATCGAAAAAATATAAACATGCTCCAAAAATTATGAAATTTTACAGTAGCCTTAGAACATCATTCTAAGCATTTTTCATTCATGGCTTAAGAGTATTTGAAGGCTCTAAAGTCACGAAAATAAATGGGAGCAAACTAGGGTTTTTAAACCCAAAAATTCAAAATAAATATTCCACTCCATTAGGATGGAAGAGGATGATGAATAATACCTTTCTATGGTCTTAGAAGGATTATTTGAGTGTGGGAGAGGTTGGGGATGGAGGATTTAGAGCTTGAGGTTTGAAAAGTGTAGAGAGGATTTGAAACTTGAGAGAGAAATGTGTGCTAAGTGAAATGGGCTGCTCTTGGACGACTCCACGCTGTAATAACAGACCCAATGGCTGTCATTGCCCATTTTGGGGTGGTCTTGGTGGTAGTTGGGAGGTGGATTGGCCAAATTACTCGTTTTGGTATGTTAATACCGACTCTTTAAGTTTTAACGCACTTTCGATCGATTTCTCGGAACCTTAAGGTTTTATCTTATTAAATAGCCTTTAAAAGACTTATTTTAATGTTCATAAAAATTTCACGAAGTTCGGACGTCGTTCGATAAGTCAATTCCGAGTTATCGCGGAAAAGCGTTCGGCGATTAAAAATATGCCCATTCAAAATTCTATTGAATTTTGAGCTTTCATAAATAATTTGAGTCTTATAAAGCATATTTAATTGATTTAGACCCTCGGTTCGAGTTTGGGTCGTTCGGATCAATTTAGGGTTTTCCCATATTTTACCCTGTTGGTTAAGTTCTTCAGAATTCCCTTGAGAAATTGATTCTTATAATTTCTAAATTCATAATAAATTATTCCTTCATGATTTTGGTTGTTATCATCATTTATTACGATTAGCACGGATGGGGTTGTTCGGCTCAGAAATAGTGTTTTAAGATCGACCAGCAAGTATGCCCGAAAATTCTCATTCTTCGCATTCTCACTGTTGCGTGTGAGGATTCCAAAATGAAACCGTTCGTGGAGATTCATTCTTGATCTTTCATTCTATGTTCAGCTACTCGGAAAACCCTAATCCCAGGGACTAGTTATCGCTGATTTCTTTAGTATTCGATCTCCGAATCGATTCTAATTCGTTTCATTGGTTTCCTTAAACATAATTAAGGTCTAAGAACCACAACTAAGTGATTCAAACATCACTAATAAAAGTTTTAAATTTTTCGGGTTATTACATACCATCCCCCTTAAAATAAATTTCGTCCCGAAATTTGCTAGCCTTGGAAAAGATCTGGATATTTCTCCTTCATAGCTGATTCCAGTTCCCAGGTTGCTTCTTCTTGACCATGGTGTCGCCATAGAACCTTCACCAACGGTATCTCTTTGTTCCTTAGCTTTTGGATACGTCGGTCTAAAATTTTCGTAGGCAGTTCTACGTAACTCATATTGTCATCGAGGACAATATCGGTCGGTGGTATCACATGGCTGGGGTCATGTATGTACTTCCGTAGTTGTGAAACATGGAACACATTGTGCACGTTTCCAAAACTTGGCGGCAAAGTCAAGTCTGTAGTCACCGGTCCTATTCTCCGCAATTTCATAGGGTCCTATGAAACGTGGTCGCAACTTCCCTTTGATTCCGAATCTCACGATCCCTTTAGATGGAGAAATTTTCAAGAAGACCTTGTCTCCCTCTTCAAAATGTAGCTCTGTGCGACGCTTGTCGTCGACGACTTACTTCGGTCTGGCCTCCTTGATCCGTTGGCGGATCCGCCGCACGATCTCGCCATTTCTCCCACAGTAGTCGTCCTAACACTCTTCTTTCTCCCACTTCATCCCAAGAAAGTGGTGACCGACATTTCCTTCCGTAAAGAGCTTCAGACGGGCTATTCCAATAGTCGCTTGGTAGTCATTATTGTAGGCGAATTCCACAAGTGGTAACACTTGTTCCCAACTTTCTCTCTATCGAGGACAACGGTCCTCGAGATGTCTTCCAACGCTTGAATGGTCCTCTCGGACCGTCCGTCCGTCTGCGGATGGAACGCTGTATTGAAATGTAGTCGTGTCCCGCCTTTTGTAAACTCATCCAACTGACGTGAATTTCAATCTCTATCGACGTGATATTCTTTGGAACTCATGTAGGCGGATAACTTCGAACGCATAACCGTATAGTCTGTTCGACCCATGTGTTATTGGAATGGGTAGGAAATGCGTGCTTTGGTCGGTCGGTCAATGATGACCCAAATAGCGGTATTCCCCTTTTATGATTTGGGTAGTCCGGTAAAAAAGTCCATGGCTATATCATCCCATTTCCATTCCGGTATGTCTAGCGGTTGTAAGGTTCCATACGATCGTTGGTGGAGTGCTTTCACTTGTTGGCACGTCAAACAACGTTCCACAAATGAAGCCACATCTCGCTTCATTCCATCCCACCAAAATTTCTCTTTGAGGTCTTGGTACATTTTGGTGCTGCCGGGGTGTGCGGTATAAGAAGTCTCATGAGCTTCCTTCAAGATTTCGCTCTGAAGTTCTTCGTCTTCTCGAACGCACACTCTCCCATCATACAACAAAACATTATCTGTTGCTTCTTGTGTTTATCGTCCTTGATCTTAGCTCGCATTTCCTCTAGCTTTTTGCTCTTCCTCTGAGCTTCTAAGATTCGGACTCTTAAGTCGGGGATTGCAATCAATGTTGCAATACAGCCCTCTATCGTCAGAGACGGGCCTACGACTTCGATGTTCATCCTCTGAAATTCTTTTATAAGTATTTCCTCATGACTGAGGAGACATCCCAAACTAGGATGGGATTTACGACTCAAGGCATCGGCTACAACATTAGCCTTGCCTGGGTGGTAATTGATACCACAGTCGTAATCTTTCACTAGTTCTAACCATCTACGCTGCCTCATGTTAAGATCTTTCTGCTCAAAGAAATATTTCAGGCTCTTATGGTCAGTATAGATCTCACATCTAACACCATAAAGGTGATGCCTCCATATCTTTAGGGCATGTACGACCGCCGCTAATTCCAGGTCGTGCGTAGGATAGTTCAACTCATGTAGGCGTAATTGCCTTGAAGCGTAAGCAATAACCTTACCTTCTTGCATTAGTACACAACCTAGTCCATTCTTTGAAGCATCCGTGTAGATTGTGTATTCTTTATCTGCCTCGGGTACTGCTAGTACAGGTGCCGTCGTCAGTAACTCCTTCAGTTTCTGGAAACTAGCCTCACACTCGGCGGTCCAGGTGTACTTGATTCCTTTTCTCAACAGTTGGGTCATGGGTCGGGCTATCGTTGAGAATCCTTCGATAAATCTTCGATAGTAGTCGGCGGCCCTAAGAAACTCAATTTCATTCGGGTTCTTTAGTGACTCCCATTCTCGAATCAGACGATCTTCGAGGGTCTACTTTGATTCCCTCACGGACACAATGTGACCCAAAATGTCACTTTGCTTAACCAAAACTCACACTTGCTAAACTTGGAGTTGCTCTTGCCTTAACGCTTGTAGCACGCCTCTCAAGTGCTCTTTGTGTTCTTGGTTATTCTTAGAGTATATTAGGATATCGCCTATGAACACTAGGACTAATTTGTCTAAGTATGGGTGGAACACCTGCTCATAATATCCATAAATATTGCGGGGCATTTGTAAGTCCAAAGGGCATCACGATGAATTGAAATGACCATACCTTGTACGGAAAGCCGCCTTTGGTACATCCTCCGTCGAATCCTCAATTGGTGATATCCCGACTTTAGGTCTATCTTTGAAAAGATTCCCGCCCTTTAAGTTGATCAAACAGATCGTCAATTCGGGCAAGGATACTTATTCTTAAGAGTTATCTTGTTTAACTCCGATAGTCTATGCACATCCTCGGTACCATCCTTCTTTTCACGAAAGGACAGTGCTCCCCATGGAGACACACTGGGTCTAATGAATCCTAGCTCCAAGAGTTCTTGCAGTTGGATCTTCAATTCCTCAAGCTCCTTTGGTGCCATCCGGTATGGAGCTTTTGACACCGGGGCAGAACCTGGTTCGAGGTCGATCGTGAACTCGATCTGTCGGTTTGGCGGTAATCCCGGTAGTTCGTCTGGAAACACATCGGGATACTCCTTCACGATCGGGACGTCTTCTATCCTCCTCTCATTCTGATCTTCTTCTTGGAGGTAAACGAGGTAGGCATGGTTCTCAGTCTTGTTCAGCAACGTCCTTGCTTGTAGTGCGGATATGTGACGACCCGACTTCCCAAAGAAGTACGGATCATATGGATCGTCACTGGTATAGTAAGGCAGCGGATATAAACACAACTAATCAATGCAATTAACCATTTAACTACTCTATAATGCATAGACTAAAAGGGATAAACTGTTCAATACCAACTCGAGTCACAGAAGGACTCGTCAAAAGGTTCAAGGTTCAACAATAACCAAATCAGGGCACCATTCAAGGAGCGAGGTACGACCTCAAGTTCAATACGGTATGAAAGCAATCATAAATCAAGCATCAAAATAATATCAGAGTTAGGCAAGCAATTAAACGTGTGGACATGCATATGACGATGCATGCCCAAGGTTCTAGAAACCTTCTAATAAAGCATCAAAATAGCCGCTACTCGCACCACCGCACCTATCGTCGATCCTTGCTCAACCTCGCACATCAAAACGAAATGCGGGGTTAAGTACAAAAGTACTCGGTGGACTCGTTGTCGAAAACATTTTCTTTGTCAAAAGTTATTAATCGCCCACAATAGCGCATGAGGATTTTAGTTAAAGACTCATGCCTATCAAACATTTTATCGTTTTCCAAAAGCTGCTCGTCGAACTATTTCATTCACGTTGTTTCCATATCTCGATCATTCATTCATTCATTCATTCACAAGACTATGGAGTGGCCACCACACATAGTCGCCGTGACCGGTCGAGGTAGCTAACCTTAACACACAGTCACACCGTGTACACAATCCGAGTTAGTCCTTAACTAAGTCGGATCCGATCGTTACCCTTTTTTAACGTTGGTGGACCAACACATTAACATACCATATGGGATATACCAATCTCGGATAGATAACAATAAAACATAAACATTTGGCGATCAATAACATTTCATGCGATAATATTTCATAAAGCTTTGTAAAACATGCTTGAGATATGCATAACATTTTCGTTTCAAGAAAGCCCACCGCTAATCCAAGCTAGTGGTTCTAAAAGCGGTGTGATGTTCTTCCTCGCCAACTCACGCACGATCAAACCCTTCATAAGAAAATAGCGTTTCTTAGATTCTTTCTATCGATCGAAGGTTGTTTATAAACTACGACTTAAAGTTCCCAATTAGGGTTTCTTTATGATTTTATGTGATTGTTTTAAGACAATTTCTATTATCTTACATTCCAAATTCTCAAGCTATATTACTTCATCGCTCATAGATGAACTTCAATTATGAATCACATATTCGAGTCTATCCTCGACTCTTAACCTTAGTCTTATTATAACGTTATTACGTTATAGGTTGTCGATAATCAAATTATGATTGATAAATTAGGAAACTCTCAAGCCATTAACTAGACTTAGCAATTTTAGTTACGCCCTAGTAGGTTATGCTTGACGGCTTGTCAGACAGCACGATAATTAAAGAGGAGTATCGACTTATGATTCAAGTGAACACATGCTATCATGTAAGTAAGTACTTAAGAATAAATGAAGTGTTTGGGAATATTAACTCGAATTTTGAGACATAAGGATCGACATCCTATGTTCAATCTTTGCTTGCACATTACGACATTGTTTGTTTATCCTAACTCGCTTGAGATTACCTATGTCGATAATCGTTGTTCGTCATCGAGTTGTTTTAACGCCAACTAATATCGTATTGGGTTGTCGTTATCGAGTACTAAAGTTGTAGCTCGGCTTTTGGTTTTTCTAACTTAGAACTCACGCTCGAGTATCCTTTATGAAATAGAAAACCCTAATTTGTGTCTAACTTCGATTCTCGTTAATTCCTTCTCAAGTTATCGAAATTGGTCGATTTCTTTTGATTCTCGTCGATAGTATTATGTTGTTTACGCTTGGGGCTTTGGTTTTTCGGCACAATATAAACATAAACATTCAACACCAAACAATACCATACACAACATGAATTACACTAAAGCATTAGAAAACCCTAATTTCTAACATAATACACAATCATTGTGTATGTGTGCATAAGTGTTCCATTCATTTACCATAATCACAACCATTCATTCTAAGCTTATAATTTCACCATCATAGCATCATTTAACATTAGAATTAAACTCAAACTTAGCCATTTATTACGTTTTCGATAATTAGCAACAATTAGCATATGTATCCAATAAATTCCAACAAAATCATGTTATACTCCTATCATACTATAGGATTTAATTATCAACTCAATATCATCATATAAAATTTTAAACCATAGGTTAAAATTTATAGTTTTCGGTAATCACCATTTAATGAGCTTTGGTGTTCAATAAATTCCACAAAAATTATATCATGCTTATACCATATACTAAACATGAAATATCATTTCATATCATGCATTAAAATTTAAACCCATGCTTTTCACCCTTATATATTTTCGGTAATCACATATATATATATATATACATACTCAATAAATTTCATTCCTTCACAACATGTTTATATTATGCAATAATATGTAATATTAACATTAAACATCAATTAATATTTATAATATGAACCAAATGCTTGGAATTCCTTTTGTCCTCACACATATTTTACATATGTGTTCAATAATTCCCAACAATGCATATTAGGTTCATATTATTTCTACACATAACATATCCTATCATTTTCTAAAATGAAATCAAATAAATCCTTAGATATATACATATAGTTTTCGTATTCAAAGGAAAATAGGAGTAGTGTCTCAAAAATTTCAAGATTAATATATGATGTTCATATCATATATTAAACACTATATCTCAACTATTTCTCAACAAATAAAATCAAACAATGGCTTAAAAATACTTAAATATATTCTGCCCATTTTTGAAAAATAGGAGTAGTGTTTCAAAAATTTCAATATTAATATATGATGTTCATATCATATATTAAACACTATACCTCAACTATTTTCCAACAAATAAAATCAAAATACAAGAAAATTCCAAAAATATTCTGAAAATTATGATATTTATTCTACATGCTCCTAATACATTAACAAGCAACAATATCAAATAATATTCACAAAAACATGCTTTATCACATATAAAAAGAAATAAAGCATAAATCGAAAAAAAACAAACATGCTCCGAAAATTAAGAAATTTTTACAGTAGCCTTATAACATTATTTTAAGAATTTTTGTTCATGGCTTGAGAGCATTTGATGGCTCTAAAGTCACGAAACAAAATGAGGAAAGAATTAGGGTTTTAAACCCAAAAACATTCAAACAAAAATTCCACTCCATTAGAATGGAAGAGGATGATGAATAATACCTTCCTATGGTCTTAGAAATATTATTTGAGTGTGGGAGGGTTTGGAAGGAGGATTAAAGGCTCGAGGCTTGAAGAGTGTAGAGAATTTGAAAATTTGAGAGCAAAAGGGTTCTAAGTGAATGGGCTGCAATGGAACGTCTCCCCACTGTATTGCCAGACCTAAGGACTGTCATTGCCCATTTGGGGGTGGTCTTGATGGTAGTTGGGAGGTGGATTGGTCAAATTACCCGTTTTGGCGTGTTAATACCGACTCTTTAAGTTTTAACGCCGATTGATTTCTGAACCTTAAGGTTTTATTTTATTAAATAGCCTCCAAATGACTTATTTCAATGTTTATAAAATTTCATGAAGTTCGACATCGTCCGATAAGTCAATTCCGAGTTATCACGAAAAACGACGTTCGGCGATTAAATTATGCTCATTCAAAATTCTATTGAACTCTTGAGCTTTCATAATTAATTTGAGTCTTATAAATTATAATTTATTGATTTATACCCTTGGTGCGTAGTTTCAGATCGCTCGGATCGATTAGGTTTTCCAGATATATTTTCCGACGCTCTGTTAAGTTCTTCGTGAATTTCTTTAGGAAATTGATTCTTATAATTTCTAAATTCATAATAATATGTTACTTCATGAATTTATTTTTATCATTAATTATCATGATTAGCACGGACTGAAAATTGATCCGCTTCTAAATAGCGCTTTAAAGACCCGAGGCGCAAGTATGCCTTAAAATTCTCATTCTTCGCTTCTCACATGTTTTCGCGAGAGGATTCTAGAAATGAAACTTTTATCAAGATTCATTCTCAATCTTTCATTCTATGTTCAGTTTTTCTTGGAAACCCTAATCCGATAGTGATTAGTCACTAGTTTTGATTTCTAGTTTTCGATCTCCTAATCGATTCTAATTGCTTCGTTGGTTACCTTAAACATAATTAAGGTCTAAGAACTACAAATAAGTGATTTAAACATCACTAATAAAAGTTTTAAATTTTTCGGTTATTACAGATATAATTGAACTCTCCTCCCATGTCGATCCCGTGAAAGTCGTTAGATTCC
The DNA here is from genome assembly GCA_036937905.1 of Salvia rosmarinus. NCBI lineage: Eukaryota > Viridiplantae > Streptophyta > Magnoliopsida > Lamiales > Lamiaceae > Salvia > Salvia rosmarinus. Next base: position 39,365,589 of record CM072821.1, on the reverse strand, counting down.
TCTCCGATGTGTTGGAAAGAAATTTTTCTTTCATTACACGTGATGGTCGCACTATGTTCGGTTAACCAATCCATTCCTAGGATTATGTCCACATCCGTCATAGGTATGACGTGAAGGTTATCTGTCGTGACCCTTAAGTGAGCTAGTCCAAGCTCTGGTTCGAGCATATGTGGGTTACCGTTTTATGCCTCCCATCGAGAAGAAATTCTTATGATTTGTTCAAGCGCTAGATCTAATCCTAAGTTCTCTACGCATGCTTCGTAAATAAAAGAGTGCGGCGCCAAGATCAAACAAGAGGATAACAGTAATTGGAGGAGTATTCCCATACCGCCAAGTTTCCTTGGTTCCTTGGCGGCTCTTCGGAACTCTCTTTCGGTTGAGGCGTAGCCCTCGCTTCTTCGGGCGGCCGTTGTTGCCGATAAAGTTGTTATGGTTCTTTGCTGTTCTTCTTCATTGTTGTTGTTGTTGTTGCTTTGTGGGCTGCGCTTGGGCCGCCGGCATCGCCGTGGTTGTCGCCATTGTTGTCGCCGCTGCCGCCGTGGTTGATATGGTCGCCGATTCGGCCGATAGTCTCGAACCGGGCTGTTGTTGGATCGGTTGAGCTTGGATAGCCGGACCGGTTGGACTTGGTTGGGCACATTCGGACGGCCATTTCTCCTCGGGCGTGTCCTGTGGCGATCCTCGAGTAGTGGCCCTTCCGCCACACTGAAGCATCCGTCATTCGTGAATCGCATGCCCCTATGACTCTATGGTACCGGGAGCTTCACGACTTTTGGTTTCCGCCAGACGCGGGTACCATGGGCGTCCATTCCCCGCCGTGTCCAGATGGCACGTTATTTCCTCGCCATGGCCTCCCGCCGGCCCGGCGATGTTGGATCCTTGCCTTGGTGGGTCCTTCCCACTTCCTCTTCCCGCGATCTCCTTGGTGAGTCGGGGATGCACGTGACGACTCTATCTTCGAGCGGTGCGGCCTCGATGTCCAATGCCCGATCGAGGGCCTCACGGTAAGTCGATCTCTCGTGACCAGCCAACGACACCGATCTCATGGCGAGTCCCGCCAAATTTCTCGGTCTTCTTCTCATCGGTGTCGACCAACCGAGGTGCATACCGTGACATTTCATAGAACGCACGGTCGTGTCGGACCGTGGTCTTCCTCGCGCAAGTTGTAAAACTCGTGCTCTTTTTCTTCCGGTAACTCTTAGAATGTACTTCTCGACACTTCCTCTTTGAATTCCTCCCGGAGAAACCTTCCGCTTCTTCCTCCGCGGGGTTTTCTCTTCGCCCCACCAAAAGTCCGCGACGCCAATATCCGGAAGGCAACGCATGACAAGCGTGCCTGTGATGTGCAGTGGAGGAAATCGAAGATTCTCTCCAGAGCGCTTGAATCCACGCTCGGCTTCCACGGGATTCCCGGTCCCATTGAAGGTGGGCGGGTTTTGCCTGAGGAACAGTTCCTCGATCCGTGTCGCCTGTGGTGGTGGTGGTGGTGGTGGTGGTGGTGTGGCCTCTCTTTCCGGTGTTATCGCACGATCCCTCCTTCTCGGCGGCATCCTATCCTTCATATACACGAAATTAGATCTCGTCTTATACCATCCATCCGGTTAATGTATCTATATATATATCAACTGGGTATTTATATACGTAGCAAAAGAAAATTTTAAAACAACATCGAATACCACATAACACTATATTAAAACAAAAGGCTCTCAAGAGCTATCATCATATCATATCAACCGCCTCCACGAGGACTTTCATCGCTTTAAACTTTACAAAAAAAAACCGTATAGAGTATGATGCCCAAAACAAATATCGGCATCACTGTACCCTCGTCACGGTGCGTATAAAAATCAACACGCCATCGTGGTCATCAAATGGGTTCATGTCGGAACGACTCATCGCTTCCGATGCATCAAAAGATATACAAAGTATATAGACAAAAGACAATCTAGTCCTAAGAACTAGATCTATGGTCGCCGGAGTGTAGATCGGGCTCCATGCATCGGAGTCGGGGATCGAAGCATGGGAGCCGCCCACCCTCCATCTCGCCATCACCGGTGATATGTCGCCCCGGGGTCTTCCTGGGGTCCTCCTCTTGCCGGGCACGGGACAACGGGCTCTCGGTCTCTAGCGGCCCCAGCTTCCTCCATAGCCGCTAGGTCTCGGCGGATCTCCGCCATGACTTCCTCGTAGACATCATCCGAGAGGGGCAACAGTAGGGCGGACATCGGCCTCTCTCACTATACCTGGAGCTATGTCACGGGGATTATAAATCCCTACAGCATCATGGTCCAAAGGCTCAGGTGGAGGTGGTGGTGGTTGGACTGGTGGAGAGCCGGTAGATGGGGGTGGAGATGGACATGGCATGACCGGCGATGATGGCTCAGGCGGGCAATGGCGAGGATGGAATCCCACCGTGGTAGGACGGGAAGGTGAGTGTCGGGCGGGAAAGTCCCGCCGAACATGCTCCTACCGCCGCCAGCAAGAACACCGTCCATCACCGCTAAGCGAGGCACCCGGGATGGAGCCACTACGGAATCTCGCCACGCCAAGTGTATTCCGTGCGGACAGACACGGTCCGCGTGGTGCAGCCCGCACACCGTGAACACATAGCTCAAGTGGTCGGCAAAGCGAGGCGATCCGCCTGTGTCAAAGCTCTCGACGCCGTAAATGTAGTCCGCCAATATTTCACGGCATAACCTCGCCATCGGATGGCGCCTCATGATCGGTGGAGTACACCGTCATAATGCGATGTACCCCGCATGTGCCGCAGCCCATCGACGTGAAGTGTGCCAAAAACTCGCCAAGGTTGTCTCCGCGGCACATCTGGTAGGAGCAGTACGATCGTATAACCTCCTCAGGGGTGGCCCTAGAGGACAAAGGTCGCCTAGTGGTGAACACAGTCCGAGCCAACTGAAAAGGAAAGTTTCACTATGGTCAGACATGGTAAACATAACGGTGTATCTAAAAGAAGATATGTATACAAAAGACATCTATACAACAAAGGTTATAGTAATCTATATTCTACCATGACCTAGAATTCTAAATTCTATGGTACGACTTCCATGGTTGGGTCTCCGGGAAGAGACGGTATGGTTTCTTAGAGTAGGGTAACGATCGACGTCTAGCCTTCGGGTAGAAGTTACGAGGTCACCCTAGCTTATTGGGTTTTGAAATCCTTATTTCTACTCATGTTATCGTATCACATCATATCTATTCTCATTATGCACTTACCAATCGTTATTTTATTTTACACAACCGTAATGTTATACGTTCATTCTTTTTACATATGCCACGATAGAGGTAACACGCGTGGTGTTCGGAATCTCTTCATGTCGAGAGGTTGGGACTCGTAGCAGTGTAGTCCTCCGCTTGAGCAATCGCCTGCCGTCGTAAACTCGCCGCGTTCTCATCATCGATTCCATTCGGATTGTGATCCTTAAGATCCCTATGTTCTCTTTTCTCCTTAGTATTTCGCTCAATTGGGGATATCTTATGTTCTCATACTAAGTTCGCGCAAAAGGGATCATGCGCCTTAAGAGTCTATGTTCTCATGGGAAACATACTCATTTACATCATGCTTCTATCATGCTTCAGATACAACAAGAAACACAAATCACGACACATTGTGCGATACTCAAGCATTCTCATTTACCAAGTTATTAAAGCTTGTAACTTTCATTCAAGCTAATGACTAGTCAATTGAAACAACTCTTCAATTTCAAAAATTTTCCACTTTCCAAAATATTTCTCAACTTCTCAACAAGGCAATATTGAAATTCCAATTCACATTTCATATTTTCCCATCACTCAAAATAACCTTTAGTTGAAATAGTTACCTTCTTCCTCGCCGAAAGGTGACGACGATGGAGTGCAAAGCAAGAGTGATCAAACCTAAACAATTTCTAGACTCAACTTTCAACTCGTGATTCAAGGAAAGGGTTTCTAGGGTTCGAGCGAACAAGTGCTCGATACCACTTTGTGACGACCGACTTTCCAATGAAGTACGGATCATATGGATTGTCACCGATGATAAAGCAATGAAATAAACATAGCTAATCAAGGCAATCAACCAATCAACTACTTAATAACGATAGGTTAAAAAGCGGATAAACAATCCAATACAAACTCAAGTCCTAGAAGGACTTGTCAAAAGGGTTCAAGGTTCAACATAACCCAATCGTAAGGCGAATTTAAGTACGAGGTACGACCTCCAATTCAATACGGAAATAAGCGCTTATAAACAAAACATTAATAATATCGAGTTAGGCAAAGAATAAGCATGTGGACATGCATATGACGATGCATGCCCAAGGTTCTAGAAACCTTTCTAATTAAACATCAAAATAGCCGCTACTCGCACCACCGCACCCATCATCAATCCTTGCTCAACCCGCACGCCAAAACGAAATGCGGGGCTAAGTACAAAAGTACTCAGTGGACTCGTTGCCAAAAACATTTTCTTGTCAAAAGTTATTAACTGCCCACAATAGCGCATGAGGATTTTAGTTAAAAGACTCATGCCTATCAAATATGTTATCGTTTTCCAAAAGCGTTCGGCCGAACTATTTCATTCACGTTGTTTCCATATCCGATCATTCATTCATTCATACGCGCACTATGGAGGTGGCCACCTACACATAGTCGTCGTGACCGGTCGAGGTAGCTAACCTTAACACACAGTCACACGTGTACACAATCCGAGTTAGTCCTCAACTAAGTCGGATCCGATCGTTACCATTTTTAACGCTGGTGGACCAACACATTCACATACCACATCGATATACCAATCTCGGATAGGATAACAACAAAACATAAATATTTGGCGAACAATAACATTTCATGTGATAATATTTCATAAAGCTTTTGTAAATCATGCTTTGAGATAGACATGTCATTTTGTTTCAAGAGAGCCCACCTGCTAATCCAAAGCTTAGTGGTTCTAAATGAGCAGGGGTGAGTATCCTTCCTCAACAACTACGCCCGATCGAACCCTTCATAAGAAAATAGCCATTCTTAGGTTCTTTCTATCGATCGATGGTCGCTTATAAATTACGACTTTAAAGTTCACAATTAGGGTTTCTTTATGATTTTATGTGATTGTTTTAAGATAACTTCTATTATCTTACATCCCCAATTCCCAAACTATATTACCTCATCGCTCATAGTGAACTTCAATTATGAATCACATATTCCGAGTCTATCCTTGACTCTTAACCTTAGTTTTATTATAACGTTATTACGTTATAGGTTATCGGTAATCAAATTATGATTGGTAAATTAGGATATTCTCAAGCCACTAACTAGACTTAACAATTATAGTTACGTCCTAGCAGGTTATGCTTGGCGGCTTGTCGTATTAGCACGATAATTCAAAAGAGGAGTGTTGACTTATGATTCAAATGAATACATGCTATCATGTAAGTAAGTGCTTAAGAACAAAAGAAGTGCTTCGGAAATATTAACTCGACTTTTGGGACATAAGGATCGACATCTTATGTTCGAATCTTTGCTTGCACATTACGACATTGTTTGTTTATCCTAACTCGTCGGAGATTACATATGTCGTATAATCGCCGTTCGTTATCGAGTTGTTTTAACGCTCAACTAATATCGTATTGGGTTGTCGTTATTGAATACTAACGTTGTGGCTCGGCTTTTGTTTTTTTTTTAACTTAGGAACTCGCATTCGAGTGTCCTTTTATTAAATAGAAAACCCTAATTTGTGTCTAACTTCGATTCTCGTTAATTCCTTCTTAAGTTATCGAAATTGGTCGATTCCTTTTTGGATTCTCGTACATATAGTATTATGTTGTTTACGTTTGGGTTTCGGTTTGTCGGTACAACATAAACATAAACATCCAACACCAAAAAATACCATACACAACATAAACTATACTAAATCATTAGAAAACCCTAATTTCTAACATAATACACAATCATTGTGCAAGTGTGCATAAGTGTTCCATTCATCCACTCTAATCACAACCATTCATTCCAAGCTTATAATTTCACTATCATAGCATCATTTAACATTAGAATTAAACTCATACTTAGCCATTTTGTTACGTTTTCGATAATTAGCAACAATTAGCATATGTATCCAATAAATTCCAATAAAATCATGTTATACTTCTATCATACTATAGAAGTTAATTATCAACCCAATATCATCATATAAAATTTTAAACCATAGGTTAAAATTGTCCAAAGTTTTCGGTAATCACAATTTAGTGAGCTTTGGTGTTCAATAAATTCCACAAAATTATATCATGCTTATACCATATACTAAACATGAAATATCACTCCATATCATGCATTAAAATTTTAAACCCATGCTTTCTATCCTAATTTCATTTCGTAATTTCATGTATATATATATACATATTCAATAAATTCCAACCTTGCACAAAATGGTTATATGTGCAATAACATGTAATATTAACATCAAACATTAACCAATATTCATAATATCACATATCCTATTATTTTTAACAACAAAAATCAAATAAATCATTATATATATATAATGTAGCTCACGGTTTTCTCATCAAAAATAGGAGAGGTGTTTGAATAAATTCAAGGTTAATATATGATGTTCATATCATACCCTAAACACCATATCTCAACTATTTTCAACAAACAAAAACCAAACAATACTCTAAAAGTATATAAATATAATCGGTCAAAATAAAATAAAATAGGAGATGTGTTTCAAAAATTCCAAGATTTTTATATAATGTTCACATCATATTTTAAACACCATATCTCAACTATTTTTCAAAAATAAAAATCAAACCATGGCTTAAATAAGCCTCAACACTCACGTTTTTTACAAATAATTTTCAAAAGTATTATGGAAAATTATATATTTATACTACATGCTTATAATATATTAGCAAGAAACAATATCAAATAATATTTACAAAATCATGCTTTGGCATATTTAAAAATAAATAAAGCATAAATCGAAAAAATATAAACATGCTCCAAAAATTATGAAATTTTTACAGTAGCCTTAGAACATCATTCTAAGCATTTTTCATTCATGGCTTAAGAGTATTTGAAGGCTCTAAAGTCACGAAAATAAATGGGGAGCAAACTAGGGTTTTTAAACCCAAAAATTCAAAATAAATATTTCACTCCATTAGGATGGAAGAGGATGATGAATAATACCTTCCTATGGTCTTAGAAGGATTATTTGAGTATGGAAGAGGTTGGGGATGGAGGATTTAGAGCTTGAGGTTTGAAAAGTGTAGAGAGGATTTGAAACTTGAGAGAGAAATGTGTGCTAAGTGAAATGGGCTGCTCTTGGACGACTCCACAGTGTAATGACAGACCTAATGGCTGTCATTGCCCATTTTGGGGTGGTCTTGGTGGTAGTTGGGAGGTGGATTGGTCAAATTACTCGTTTTGGTATGTTAATACCGACTCTTTAAGTTTTAACGCACTTTCGATCGATTTCTCGGAACCTTAAGGTTTTATCTTATTAAATAGCCTTTAAAAGACTTATTTTAATGTTCATAAAATTTCACGAAGTTCGGACGCGTTCGATAAGTCAATTCCGAGTTATCGCGAAAAAAAGCTGCTCACGATTAAAATATGCCCATTCAAAATTCTATTGAATTTTGAGCTTTCATAAATAATTTGAGTCTTATAAAGCATATTTTATTGATTTAGACCCTCGGTTCGAGTTTCGGTCGTTCGGATCAATTTAGGGTTTTCCAGTATATTTTACCCTGCTGCTCGTTAAGTTCTTCAGAATTCCTTCAAAAATTGATTCTTATAATTTCTAAATTCATAATAAATTATTCCTTCATTATTTTGGTTGTTATCATCATTTATTACGATTAGCACGGATGGGAGTTATTCCGCTCAGAATAGTTTTTAAGACCGACCGAAAGTATGCCCGAAAATTCTCATTCTTCGCATTCTCACTTGTTTTCGTGTGAGGATTCCAAAATGAAACCGCTCGTGGAGATTCATTCTTGATATTTCATTCTATGTTCAAAGTACTCGAAAACCCTAATCCTAAGGGACTAGTTATCGCTTTGATTTCTTTAGTATTCGATCTCGAATCGATTCTAATTCATTTCATTGGTTTCCTTAAACATAATTACGGTCTAAGAACCACAACTAAGTAATTCAAACATCACTAATAAAAGTTTTAAATTTTTCGGTTATTACACACCCCTTTATCGCCAGCCTTCAAAAACCGCTTTCACCACCTCTATAAGCACCGAGGTTAACTCCGCTTCTTCAAAATTAGAAGCTCGGCTGAAAAGATCACCGCTTCCTTGCTCATCCTCCACGAACACATACTTCATCGGTAGTTCCTTCAATACCATTGTGGTCCGGCATGCTAACAAATTCCTTTCCCAATCCTCTTCATCAATCGAAACCGCATGAACTACCTCAACCGTGTTCTCAAGGGTCGGCTCATACTTGTCGGAGTCTAACTCGAGACTACCACCTCTTCCTCCTTTCTTGTGGTGGCGAATATCTTCGATGGCTCTTCCACAACACGATCATCACCGATCACCTTGAAGGACAATGACCGCTGAGCCTCGCGGGGTGTCTCGAAGTTCTCTCATTGCATGTTGTCGTTGATACTCAACCAACTTCACGACCATCGCATCCCACACGTGCCTCTAAACGCCAAGAGTTGCGTCTCTATCATCCAATGGCGAACTCGATGGTCGGTGGTCGCTGAGCCTCATAGGGTGAGCTTGAGGCTCCCTATCGCATCTTGTTGCAGAACTCGTCCATCTTCTCGGTCATCATTTCTAATTTTGCTTGCAAGCGTCGATTTTGGTGTCGTCAGCATCCAACCGTTGGTGGCGAGTCTGAATCAATTCGGTCTCCATATTATCCAACGGATACCTCTGAGGTGGTGGTGGAGATGGTGGAGAATAATACTCCTGTTGCGGGTGGTACCACTTTGTTCTTTGTGGAGGTTGTGGCTGTTGTGGATCATAATATCCATAGTCAGGTTGTGGGTCCCAACATCTCGAATCGGGATGTGGTTGCTCCCAGTAAGCATTGCAGGATTGATCCTCATAGTGTTGCGGAGGCGGTTGTTCCCAGTAGGGATTGGAGGCTTGATCCTCATAGTACGGTGGAGGTGGTTGATCCCAATATGGATTATAGGCTTGTTGCTCAGGATAGGGATCATACGCTTGATGCTCGTAGCCTAACGGACATCCCTCAGAAAAATCGAATTGGGCTCCTTCTTCGAAAGAAGAATTTGCCCAATACGACGAACTTTCCTCCCCCCAGCCTGCTTGACCACATTCGTACTGCTGGTAACCCTGCATTAACAGACACCAACAACAAAAACAAGATCACACGCACCAGGGGGAGAAAATAACCAAACAGAAAGAAAAGAAACACAGAAAACAAACAACACAAACAATACGCCTAAAGTTTTCCCCGGCAACGGCGTCAAAATTGATCGAGCTAAAAACACACTCAAATTCACTCGCAATCGTACGAGGTAATCGTAGCGTGATAAGTTAACACGAGTCGTCTCTCAAGGAAAACTTAACAGGGCGATTGTTCGTGTTGCGCACAGAAAGCGATTGAATCCTAAACATTCTATGCCAACGAGGGTTGAACATGCAGGAAATGAAATACAAGAAAATAAACGGCGAACCTAAGCTAGGGGTTGTCAATCCCGAGCTATACTAATAAAGCGATAAATATAAACTAGGGGTTGTCAATCCCTAGTTGAACTACGAAAGCGATAAATCAAAAGCGGTAAACAAAAGCAGGAGCAAACCTATTCTTAGGGTTCGTCAAGCCCTAATCTAAGTCTACTCGTAAATGAACAATAAGCATCGATCAACCAACAAGAACAGGAATTAAACGAAAGCAAGAAATCATTAAGCAATGTAAATTGATAGAAACACGAGAACACTTCATTGTCACTTATGAAATTGAATCCCACAGAAACCATCAAACAAAACACTATGAAATTGATTCTGAAAGAATGAGAAATCCCAAAGCATAAATTGATAAACTAAACATTCAATGATGACAAAGAGAACATAAATTAAAACAAGGATTGTATCTGTTGTTGTTGCCTGAAGAAATCCATGGTGAAAGCTGAAAAGGAGCAGCACCGCGGCTGTGCTGGCTGCGCTGGAGAAGAACCAAATTGAGAACTGAAGAACTAAAACTGCGGCCCCTGCACTCAACCCTAAGCGCGTATATTTATATTAAATGAATGTGAGCACCGGATGAGAATGAGCGCAGGTTCAGAAAACGTTCTGACTTGAAAGTGAGCGCTTGTTGGATTGAGCGCCGGCTCAGAAAGCTCACTGCCTTGGAAATGAGCGCTGGATCAGAGTGAACACGCGAGGTAAATTAAAGCAGGAGCGCGCGCTCATATCGAGCGACGGTTGGCAGTCGAAACGCGCGGCAGGAGGGGCGAAACCGGTGCTGGGAGGGAGGCGAGGCACGGGGCTGTACGGGCGAGACGGCTGGAGCGAAGGGCACGGGCGCTGGGTTCCCAACGCCGGAAGGGCGCGCTAGGCGGGCGTTGGCCACTCAGCGCCGGACGGAGACGCTACGCACGCCGGGAGATCGCGCCGGCCGAGCATGGAGTGGGCGCTGGGGAGCGAAGGGGCACAGGCGCTGCGTGGGCACGCGGGCGAGGCGCTGCGTGGGCGTCTTGCGCTGGCGCTGCAACGCGCTACCGAGAGTGGGCGCCAGGGCGCGGATCGCGGCTGGGTGAGGCGCGCGCCGCGATGGAAGGCGCGGGTCGGCCCGCCGTTGTTGAGCGCACGAGTAAAATTCGTGAACGTGCGCTCGGTTAGCGCACTGGCTGGGTGACCGAGAGCTGGGTGCGCGTTGCGTGCGGGCGCTCGGGCGCGGGTGCACGGGTGTCGGGCGCTCGTGCGCGACTTTAATGTTTTGCTCCGTTCTACCTCGTTTGAACTCCGATTTTCGCACGGTTTTCGCCTACGAACTCCTGTCGAAATGCTCTTCAATATATTTGATTCTTGGCGGATCCAATTCATCCTATTTTCTGCCGTCTTTCTACAAAACATCGAAACAAACGAAGTAAGTCCGAATCGATATATACTAATCAAAACGACGGCATAAATAGGACAAACCATAGAAAATGACACGTAAAACAATACCAAGAATCATCACAAAATCATACCAAACAACGTGGAATTGACTTTGACTTTGACTTCGACTTCAGAAGGCCAAGCATCGACTTGAAGACGTGGATATGATTGTCGTATTACATCGACATACGCCTCGAGTTTATTTTAGCACGATCGCGCAAATTTTCTGCACTGCGCAGTAAATTTGTTTTAGCCAGTTCTCTTTCGTTAGGACTCCGATTTACGCGTGGTTTTCGCCTGCGTACTTCTAACGTTCTGAAATTCATTTGTTATGAAGGACATAATTCCTAATTATGTCTCCATAATATGCTAGAGTCTGTTGAATGTCAGTTCAAGTGTTTCGTTTAGGACAAGGATCTCATAGCATAGTTTATACCTTGGAACGCTATTAGATAGTACGTTTTCGAGTAAGAGTAAAATATAAGACATGATATGTGCTGTACATTGTAACGTGTATCTACCTTATAGATTGTTTAGTCTATCCTAGTTGCTCTTCAGATGCTCTTAAGTTATCCTTACCTGCTTATCGGATGACGTTAGTCTGACTTATGTTAGTTTTGATCATGACAGATGGAGGAGATGCGATACATAGCTAGGAGGAGGCTAGGACCACACCCTACCCCCGAGGAGGTGATGCGCACCTATCGTGAGAGTTGGATGTGCGTTGGTGAGGACCTAGGCGAGTTTCTGGCGTATTACCTTCGGCTTTGGAGGAACGCCCGAGCCTATGGTGCGACTGATTACGAAGGCATCAGACGTCTCTTAGCCATACTCCCCTGTGATTGGGAGGACTATGCTCGGGAGATATCAGGGGATTACATATACGGAGCGGTAGGCAGTTATGATCTGGTTGGAGATCTGCCCAGGTTCGTAAGTCATCTGACTTACGTTTACAGCATCTACGGAGCCGCACCGAGGGGACCTTATCTCCCTCCTCGAGAGTACACCTGGCGGGACGAGTCCCGGAGTGGCTGTATACTAAGGTCCCGAGACAGATTGACCCAGTAGTGCCTCCATACCTGTTTGATGAGGGTAGGCCCGCTCGTTTGGAAAGAGCAGCACGCCCGAGAGCTTTGGGAGAGCCCGTTTTTCCTCCATTAGCTTTTGGAAACCCTGTACGTCCACCACTACCACCGATGATACCTCCACCACCTCCAGTGGAGCCATTCCGCCGGACAGCGCGGATGAGCGTATCGGATGCTTTCGATGGCTATAGTCCGATCCGCCATGACTACGACCTATATGGCGACGTTGACTTCAACCCCATGCACGACATACCGATGGTAGGAGATGATGGCGCAGGATCATCTAGGGTACATGCTCGCGAAGATGATTCGACGATGAAGAAGGATCCCAAGAGGAAGAGTACCCGTGGAAGATGAAGAGTAGGAAGGAGCCTGGTGAAGGCATTAGAGGAAGCTTGATTAGATTTTGTTATGATTAGCATTTGCTGTTTCTTTCTTTTTATGTATGAGATTGATGGAAAGACAAACTCGATGTTTTGAAAGGCCGTGTGAGCCGGAATTTATGTTGTTCTGTTTTATGACCTTTGGTTTTTGAACATCCTGCCTACGGTAGAGCTTTTGGATATTTATATATATATATGACCCCGAGTGGGCTTTTGCAGCGAAATTTTGGATGTAAAGGACGAAATGTTTTATTTCAACTCGTTTTGCGATGAGGTTATGATGATATTATGTATGTTAAGCCTTAAGAATGATGAGTGATTGATGATTATATGTTTTATATAGCAGAATGCCTCCTAGAAGAAACCCGGAACAAGCACCTAGGGGCAGAGGTCGAGGAAGAACTAGGGGAAGAGGTAGGATCCCCGAGCAAGAAGCAGAGGATATACCCCAACCACCTCCACCTCAACCTGATCGCAGGATCGAGGAACTGTTCCTAAGACAGAACCCTCCCGTCTTCAATGGAAAGGGAAGTCCAGAGGAAGCTGAACAATGGGTGAGAGCCATTGAACGAATTTTCAACTTTCTGAGGTGCACAGCGCAGGAGCGACTGTCCTGTGTAACATTCCAACTGAACGGACCATGGTTTACGGTGGGAGGCGGAAAGAAGACCTTCATCACGAACAAGCGGAAGAGTTCTCGTGGGAGGACTTCAAGAAAGAGATGTATGATAAGTACATACCCAAGAGTTATAGGAAGAGGAAGGAGCATGAATTCTTCATGCTGAAGCAAGAGAAACTGTCCGTAACCGACTATGATCGCGCTTTCTGCGACATGTCAAGATATGCACCGGAATAGGTAGACACCGACCTGAAGATGTCGGAAAGATTCAGATCAGGTCTAAGGCCAGAGATACGGATGTCTCTCGCCAGCCATGGAGACCTGACTTACACCGAGGCTCTCGCACGAGCTTTGGATATTGAGGCAACAATGCCTGAGGATAAGTCAGTATCGGCTTAGACACATAACGCAATGGACAAAGGAAAGGGGAAATGGGAACCCAATCGCGGAAATAGCAACAAAGGAAGCTATGGGGATGCAAGTCACAAACGCCCATGGCAAGGAAATATGGTCCAACCAGGGCAAGGTTGGAAGAGGGCAGCTTTTGCTCCACCGGCAAGAGACCCACATGAACAAGTGAGGGCTCCTCCATGCCCTAAATGCCATAGGATGCACAAAGGAATGTGCACGGCAGGCATTGTGAATTGCTTCAAGTGCGGAGCAAGAGGGCATTACACCAACAATTGCCCAGGTGTACGCCCGGACACGATTGTGAGGGCAAACCAACCCGGCAATGCCCAACCTCTTAGGGCCATACAGCTCCAACCCCAACCTCCGCCATAATTCCAAATTTCACCTCAACAAAGAACTCCATCGGCAAGAATGGCAAGAATCAAGAACAACCAAGGCGGCCACCATCACGACCACGCCAAAGACCACAAACCAGCAAAGCCAGAGACCAAAGAAGGGCAAGCACCCGTCGGCCTCACCGCCCAGGCTAGATCGTCGCCTTTACATCGGAGGCGAGCGAACAAAATCGTGGAAACCCGCGGTATGGGAGTCCTTCTCAACGTACCTGTTATTATATTGTTCGATACGGGTGCTTCGCATTCTTTTATAGCCGAATCATGCGTAGAATTGTTGGGACTTAGGTCTGAAAAGGCAAGACAGGATATGAGAATCTCATCGCCTATAGGAGGGATTATGAACGTTACGCATATCTGCTCGAACCTAGAGTTGACTTTAGGATCACTTAAGGTTCTGGCGAATGATCTAAACATAATACCCATGGGTGACGTAGACATAATCCTAGGAATGGACTGGTTAGCTAGAAATCATTCCACGATTCTTTGCAAGGAAAGGAAAATTTCGTTTCGCTCGACGGGCGAGTTACGCATTTTCATGGAATCAGCATGGGAAGGAGGATCCCAATTGTATCGGTGCTGAAGGCGAGAAGGATGATCAACCAGAAAGGATGCCATGCATTTCTTGTCTACCTGAACGGGGAGGATAAACCCGAAACGAGGGTTGAAGACATTGAAGTTGTTCGAGAATTTTCGGATGTATTTCCCGAAGATCTACCGGGTTTACCTCCTGATAGACAGTTAGAGTTCACCATCGACTTGGAACCCGGATCGGCTCCAGTGTCGAAGGCGCCCTATAGGATGGCCCCAAAGGAGTTGGAGGAACTAAAGATCCAAATTCAAGAATTATTGGATCTAGTTTTCATTAGGCCTAGTGTTTCACCTTGGGGAGCGCCTGTTTTGTTCGTCAAGAAAAGGCATGGTTCTTTGAGGATGTGCATCGATTATCGGGAGCTAAACAAGATGACACTCAAGAACAAATACCCTTTACTATGATTGACGACTTGTTTGATCAATTACAAGGAGCAGGTGTATTCTCGAAAATTGATCTCAAGTCGTTACCATCGGTGAAAATACGGTCTGAGGATGTACCAAAGACCCATTCGAACCGATATGGCCACTATGAGTTCTTAGTTATGCCGTTTGGATTAACCAATGCACCAGCGTATTCATGGACCTCATGAATGTAGTATTTCATCCATTTTGGATAAATTGTTTAGTCTTCATAGACGATATCCTTGTCTATTCAAAGAATGAAGAGGATCATAAGGAACATCTAAGAACGGTGTTGCAAACGTTGAGAGATGAAAGACTTTTGCTAAGTTTAGCAAATGTGAGTTTTAGCTGAAGGAAGTAATGTTCCTTGGACACATCGTGTCCGCAGAAGGCATAAAAGTGGATCCAAAAGTAGGCGGTGCAAGGATGGAAATCGCCACTGACTCAAAGATGAGATTAGGAGTTTCCTAGACTAGCTGGTTATTATCGGAGATTCATCAAGGATTCTCCAAGATTGCAAGGCCAATAACCCAGTTACTCCGAAAAGGAATCAAGTTCAACTGGACTGAAGAATGTGAAGAGAGTTTTCAAAAACTCAAGGAAAAACTGAAAAGTGCACCACCCTAGCGCCCGTTCGAGCGGACAAAGAATATGTCGTTTATACTGATGCTTCTAAGACCGGACTGGGTTGTGTTTAGATGCAAGAAGGAAAGGTGATAGCATATGCATCCCGACAACTCAGACCACATGAACTGAACTACCCAACTCACGACTTGGAGTTAGCCGCAATAGTTCATGCACTGAAAATTTGGAGACACCATCTCTATGGAGTAAGATGTGAGATCTTCACGGATCATAAGAGTTTGAAATACTTCTTCGAGCAACGAGATTTGAATATGAGGCAAAGAAGATGGCTCGAACTAGTAAAGGATTACGATTGTGGTATTAACTATCACCCGGGCAAAGCGAATGTAGTAGCTGACGCCTTAAGTCGTAAGAGCCAATCCAAGCTAGGATGTCTCTTTATACAAGAGGAGAAACTCGTTGAGGAGTTTGTAAGAATGAGGATTGAATTGATCGAACAACCAGAGACGATCACGAGTTATATTGCTACACTCACATTGACGTCTGATTTAAGAAAAAAGATTGTCGAGAGACAAAGGATGGAGGAAAAGTTAGAAAAGATCCGAGAAAGGGTAAGGTCTGAAGGATTTAAGAACTTCCAGGAGGCGTCGGGCAACACCTTATTATTTGAAGGAAGGATATGCGTTCCAGACGACGCAGAGCTCCAAAATGAAATAATGAGTGAGGCACATGATACACCCTACACCGCCCACCCAGGCAGTACTAAGATGTACCGAGACCTGAAGGAAAAGTTCTGGTGGGAAGGCATGAAACGAGACATAGCTTCTTTCGTAGAACGCTGTCTTGTTTGCCAGCAGGTGAAAGCATTACACCAACGCCCATACGGAAAGTTACAGCCGTTGGAAATACCCGAGTGGAAATGGGATGAAATAACGATGGATTTCGCTACTTAACTTACCCAAATCAAAAGAGGAAACACCTCCATATGGGTAATTGTGGATAGACTTACGAAAAGTGCTCACTTTCTACCGATTCAAAGCACTTATAGATCTGACAAGTTAGCCCAGCTGTACGTCAAGGAAATTATACGACTACATGGAGTGCCAAAATCTATCACCTCCGATAGGGACTCCAAGTTCACATCCAGATTCTGGATTAGCTTACAAAGAGAATTGGGTATGAAATTGAATTTCATTACGGCATTTCACCCGCAGACTGATGGACAGTCGGAAAGAAAGATCCAGACACTAGAGGATATGTTGAGAACAGTAGTGTTGGATCTAGGCGCAAAGTGGGAAGACATTTTACCCCTTATTGAGTTTGCCCACAACAACAGCTATCAAGCGACGAATGGTATGGCCCCATACGAAGCCTTGTATGGCAAGAAGTGTAGATCTCCGCTTAGGACCTCAACAGTGCTTAACATCATACATAACATAAATAAGTTCAGAGTTGCAGCGGAAAGTGTGTGAATACATATATGAAGATATGTATTCAAGGTAAAACCCAATTCTTAATAAAGTAACAAGGACACTGGACTCCTCAACACTCCTCCATCACCATCGTCAGAGCTCAACCTGCACATTTAAAAACAAATATGCAGGGCTGAGTACGAGAAATGCACTCAGTGGACTCATGCCGAAAGCATTTTATCATAAATGAATTACACTGCCAATATCATGGTAAGACATGCTTTTTAGTTGAAATGCCTCAGGCTTACTAAAACATTTTCGCTCAGAAAATCGCTCGCCGAGCATTTTTCTTGGTGTGTATGATCCGTATCCCATATCCTCATTTCACCATAACATCAAAGTTCAAACGTCGTGAAGGAGGCTTCCCTCTACGATGCCGTGACCGACCGTGAATTGTCCTTACAAAGACACAACACGCTCAGTGTACACGTTAATCCTAGCTGCATCGCCTTCCCATAGATCCGATATCGATTTCATAACTGGGTTGGGCGCGACCCAACAAAATTCATAACATTTCATATCATCATATCATTTCACATCATTCATTCCGGATAGGATCCATACACAAAACAAAAATATTTTTGGCAGGTAATATTGTAAACATTTTATCAACAGTTGAATAAGCATTGTAAATTAATTCTTTTGGAAATAATTTAAATAAGAAGCTCGTATTTTGATTTAGGAAAAGAAGCCCCACCTGGACTATGGTTCGTCAGAATTTGAGTCATAGGTTTGATTCCTCGTCAATGTCCGATCGTCACGTCAAGGCCCACACCTTTACGTAAAAGTCGAAGGTTTAGTACG
Organism: Salvia rosmarinus; assembly: GCA_036937905.1. Classification (NCBI taxonomy): domain Eukaryota; kingdom Viridiplantae; phylum Streptophyta; class Magnoliopsida; order Lamiales; family Lamiaceae; genus Salvia; species Salvia rosmarinus. The sequence continues at coordinate 39,347,767 of CM072821.1, read as the reverse complement.
CCGCTCACGCTTTCGAGACTCTCAAAGTCTAAGATAAACTTCGATATTCAATATCGATATAAACTGAATTCCTTAATGAATTCAATACGTTTTTCAATTACGTATTTCAATTGAATAGTTCTCGTTCTTCGAGACACGTTCAACCATATCGTTTTAAACTTTCCGGTTTAAACGTTCAACGTATATGAATACGTTTCTCGATATAAGGATTTCATTTGAAATCTTTTTTTACTAATGAGGTATCTTACCTAATTAGTACGTAATACGCATATTAGCGTATTTATCGAACGTATTTTGGTACGTTTGACTTTAAAAGTCAACAAGGTCAACAAAGTCAACAATTTTGACTTTTAAAGTAATTTCTTACTAATTCATTTTATAAATCGATTCTCAGTTGATTTCATCTCGTAAAGTCCTAATTCTCGATTTTTCACGTAAATCGATGGACTTTATTAATATTTTCTCAAATATTAATCCTTTTAATCAATAAACCAAATATTTCGTTTAATAACGTTATTAAACATAACGTTTCGTCCCAACATAGTAATCTATGTTTATAAAATTTTATAAAATCCAAATATGTCTAAAATAATATTTAGACATATAATTTATTATTAAACTTGATTAAAAAGGATTTAAAAATCCTTATAAATACTATATAACTTACGGTAATTATAAAATAATTACCAAATGATTTTCAAAAATTTTCTAAATTCATATAGTGTATTATTATACACTATGGTCATTAATATGTATTAATATCATCCAAATAATATTCGATCATCACCTTATAAAATATTTAGGTCACGGTATTTTTCAATTAATTATGGAATAACTGTCCAAAAATTCCCAAAATTTTTATACACTTAGTACAATGTTCCAACATCAATATGTAACACATTTATAACCTATAGTCCATCATAAACAATTTACTCATCAAGGAATTAATCCTTAATGTTCATAAAGCTCACGGTAATAATTAAAATAATACCAAACAATATGTAAAAATTCCAACAAAATTATATCATGCTCAAACATTATACTATAACCATATAACATCATAACATCAACCAAAACCATTTGAAATCATCACCATATGGAGCAATAAGCTCTCGATTTTTTTGATTTTAATGGGTAATTGGTTTTCGAAAATTCCAACAATTATACACTATGCTTATATACTATAATATAACAATATAACATTATAAGATTCATCAAAAACCAATTAAATCATCACCATACTTAAGCACAAGGCTTACGGTTTTTTTGATTTAATAATGGTATTTGATTTCCAAAAATTCTAACAAAATCATGTAACACATAATCAATGTACTAAAGCATTAATATACCATTGCATGTTCAAAATAAAAATCATACACCAACATATATAATTTTGAAGCTCACGGTATTCTTTAAAAATTGTGCATTTGGTCTTCAAAAATTCTAATAAATTCATAGAACATATAATCAAGGTCCTAGAGCATTAATATGTCATTGCATGCTTAAAATAAAAATCATACACCAACATATAATTTTTATTGTTCACGGCATTTTTGAGAAAATGGGTCTAGGGTTTTTCAAAAATTCTAAATAAATTACTATGAGCTCTAAACATATAATAGATCAATAATCCATCCTCAAAAATATTTCCATAATAATCGGTCATCACCAATTATTTTTATACATTTTCGAAAATAATTTTAAATCAGATCTATGGTTCAAACATTATTCATATAGGCTAGATCCTTTCAAACATTTCACATGCAATAACATAAATCCATTTTAACATACATTTCCCTATTTTTTAAAAATAAAAATCATCAAGAACATATACATACACAATAGCTCACACATAAGAACATTCAAAACATACATACATATATATGAACATGCTTCGATTTTTCTTGAACAAATGAGGATAAAATCGAAGCTAGGTCATGTATTTACCTTTGAAATAGAAAGGATTCAAGGAACAACACTAGGGTATAAAGCTTAGGTGAATGAATGAAGAAGAAGAAGAACAAAAATTTTTAGAAATGGAAGGAGAAGCTCTCGGTTTTTGCTGCAGAAAAATGGGAGAGAAGAGAGAAAAATGAGAGTGTTTTGGAGTGTTGTAGTGTTTTGAAATGGTTAATGAGTGAATGGGGTGAATGGGAAGAGTCCCTCCCATATATCATCTCTCTCTCCCTCTAGGTTTTACCAAGCAAAAGAATAAAAATATTGCAGCCAAATTGTGTAGTGGGATGGTGATCATTGGGGAGTGTTTAAAGGCTTCTCATGGATTGGGCAATGGAAAAAGTAAAATCATGTTTGTTTGAGGAAGCATAGCCGACGGCTATGAGGGTTCCAAAGGGTGGGATTTATTTCCTTACACCTTAATACTATATATCAATCAAAGTATAAGTCATAGATATATAATACATGTCAATAAAATAATTAAATCATCACAAAGCATAATGTACGAAAATGGCGTGAATATTATATAAAAATATAACTCACGCCACTTATCAAAACATAAGTCATTTTCGTGTCAATTATACATATATATGTCATAACATATAGTTTAGATAATAAATAATAGCATAGGATAATTTAATGATATCATTTTATGTGAGAAAACCCTAGTTTGTGGAATTAGGGTTTCAAAAATTTCATATGTACACTATCGAGTTCTCCATGTTTTAATATTGATTTTAATGCTTAATAATACTGTAATTATATAAAATAATCATAGGAAATTAAATATAATAATTTTTGGATCATTAAACCCATTTTTCAAAACGTCTCTAAACGTTGACGTTCAAAAGTCTCAAAACGTTCATAATCGACTCATCTCAAAATGGTCGTAGTAAGTTCGTACTTACTTTATAAATAATATTCCATTAATATAGGAATTTAATTCTAAGCTTCGCTGCTTAGAAAAATTTCATAAAACACTGACGTTCGATACGTAATCGACGTTAAAAATATACTGTCGAACCATTTCATAACATTCTATTCCTTAATTCACAATTCTCAGTGAATATAAAAAGGAATTCGTTATTACGATACTGAATTCATTTTGATACACATGTATGAGTTGGCTATGTTGTCATTGTGAAACCTTATTTTCCAAATTTTCAAAATATTTTGTTTATGACGAACGATATGTTATCACAAGAAGAACATAGACTCTAAGGAGCATGATCACATATTATGAAAGAACATAGAAGTACGAACTTCCTTTCCCTTACGAGAACAAAAGAACGACATGAAGAACGAAGGTGACGATAGCCTCGAACTCGAACGACAAAAGGCAAACGTGAAGGATGAACGAGGACGACTTCAACCTTAGAGAAGAACGACATCGGCATGACATCACCATTTCGACATGAGTGACCGTCGACTTGAGCTATGATGTGGACTTGACTTTGACTTTGACTTCGACTTCAGAAGGCCAAGCATCGACTTGAAGACGTGGATATGATTATCGTATTACATTGACATACGCCTCGAGTTTATTTTAGCACGATCGCGCAAATTTTCTGCACTGCGCAGTAAATTTGTTTTAACCAGTTCTCTTTCTTTAGGACTCCGATTTATGCTTGGTTTTCGCCTGCGTACTCCTAACGTTCTGAACTTCATTTCTTATGAAGGATAGAATTCCTAATTCTGTCTCCAGAATACACTAGAGTCTTTTGAACGTCAATTCAAGTGTTTCGTTTAGGACAAGGATCTCATAGCATAGTTTATAACTTGGAACGCTATCAGATAGTACGTTTTCGAGTAAGAGTAGAATACAAGACATGATATGTGTTGTACCTTGTAACGTGTATCTAGCTTATAGATTGTTTAGTCTAACCTAGTTGCTTTTCAGATGCTCTTAAGTTATCTTTACCTGCTTATCGGATGACGTTAGTCTGACTTATGTTAGTTTTGATCATGATGGATGGAGGAGATGCGATACATAGCTAGGAGGAGGCTAGGACCACACCCACCCCGAGGAGGTGACGCGCACCTCATCGTGAGAGTTGGATGTGTTGGTGAGGACCCAGGCGAGTTTCATATTACCTTCGGCTTTGGAGGAACGCCCGAGCCTATGGTGCGGCGATTACGGCGACACGACGGCATCGACGCCTCAGCCATACTCCCCGTGATTGGGAGGACTATGCTCGAGATATCGGGGATTACATATACCGAGCGGTAGATGCTATGATCCGGTTGAGATCTGCCTGTGTTCGTAAGTCGTCCCGACTTACGCTTACAAAGATCTACGAGCCGCACCGAGGGGACCTTATCTCCCTCCTCGAGAGTACACCTGACGGGACGAGTCGCCGAGTGGTCAGACAACGAGGTCCCGAGACAGATTGACCCAGTAGTGCCTCCATACTGTTTGAGGAGGCGCCCGCCGCTTGAAAGAGCAGCACGCCCGAGAGCTTTGGGAGAGCCCGTTTTTCCTCCATTAGCTTTTGGACACCCCGTACGTCCGCCACTACCACCTCTACCACCGATGATACCTCCACCACCTCCAGGTAGCCATTTCACTAGATAGTCCATAAACTTCGTTCTTGAGGTATTATGCCACCGCGATCGAGCTTGATGACTTGATACTTTACTAGCCGTCTCCACTTCCGCGCTTAAACTCTTTGAATTTCTCAAAGCATTCGGACTTGCGGTGAAGCGGTATCGTATCCGTACCTTGGTGTCGTCGATGAAAGTGACAAAATACTCGTACCCTCACGAGCTTGTGTGGACATCGGACCACGGGTCAGAATGGACTAACTCCAACATTTACGTGGCTCTATAACCGCCCGCTTTGAAGGTGCAGTGACATCTTACCTTCATCACGGATTATGAGGGGGGAGCAGATGGTAACGTGAGATTACCAATGCTCCAGTTCTTAGCCAGTCTTTGGATCCTATTTAGATTGATGTGACCTAATCTAAGATGCGAGAGAAAAGTAGAGTCATCTTCTTGAAGAAAAACTTTCTCTTTTAGGGTTTGATGAAGATGCAACATAGTTATAGGTATTATGTTTTGCGAGAAATAGTATAAAGCGAATTATATAAAGTGCAACAGGATAACCGTCATTTCTTATGATAGAAATACCTATCAAAAATAACAGAATATCCATGAGTAAATAATTTGAAGCAGAAACAAGGTTCCATGAAAATCCGGCACATATAAAGCGTCTTTCAAAACTAAAGCTGTTGTCCCAAAACATAAAAACATCTCCAAGCTGCAGCGACTTTCGACTTTCGCGTTGCCCATGGAATCGTTATCTCGCCATCAAACACTCCCTTATCCGCGGGAACCCACGCAGGTGTAACAAACATGATCGATTGCCGGACAATAGAACTCGACGGATGAGCGATCGGATGCTTTCGATGGCTATAGTCCGATCCGCCATGACTACGACCTATATGGCGACGATGACTTCAACCCCATGTGCGACGATACCGATTGTAGGAGATGATGGCACATGATCATCTAGACCTATACGTGTCGCGAAGATGATTCTGATGAAGAAGAGGATCCCAGAGAAAGGACCCCGGAAGACGAAGAGTAGGAAGGAGCTCTGGTGAAGGCATTAGAGGAAGCTTGATTAGATTTTGTTATGATTAGCATTTGTCGTTTTTTCTTTTTATGTATGAGATTGATGGGAAGACAAACTCGATGTTTTGAAAGGCCGTGTGAGCCGGAATTTATGTTGTTCTGTTTTATGTCCTTTGGTTTTTGAACATCCTGCCTACGGCAGAGCTTTGGATATTTATATATATATGACCTCGAGTGGGCTTTTGCAGCGAAATTTTTGATGGAAAGGACGAAATGTTTTATTTCAACTCGTTTTGCAAGGAGGTTATGATGATATTATGTATGTTAAGCCTTAAGAATGATGAGTGATTGATGATTATATGTTTTATATAGCAGAATGCCCGCTAGAAGAAACCCGGAACGAGCACCTAGGGGCAGAGGTCGAGGAAGAACTAGGGGAAGAGGTAGGATCCCCGAGCAAGAAGCAGAGGATATACCCCAACCACCTCCACCTCAACCTGATCGCAGGATCGAGGAACTGTTCCTAAGACAGAACCCTCCTGTCTTCAATGGAAAGGGAAGTCCAGAGGAAGCTGAATAATGGGTGAGAGCCATTGAACGAATTTTCAACTTTCTGAGGTGCACAGAGCGTGAGAGACCGCCCCGTAACTTTCTAACCGAACGGACCCGCTGGATTTACGGTGGGAGGCTGAAGAAGACCTTCATCGAACAACCGGAAGAGTTCTCGGGGAGGACTTCAAGAAAGAGATGTATGATAAGTACATACCCAAGAGTTATAGGAAGAGGAAGGAGCATGAATTCTTCATGTCAAGCAAGAGAAACTGTCAGAATCGACTATGATCGCGCTTTCGCGACATGTCAAGATATGCACCGAACAGTGACACCGACCTGAAGATGTCGGAAAGATTCAGATCAGGTCTAAGGCCAGAGATACGGATGTCTCTCGCCAGCCATGGAGACCTGACTTACACCGAGGCTCTCGCACGAGCTTTGGATATTGAGGCAGCAATGCCTGAGGATAAGTCAGTGTCGGCTCAGACACATAACACAATGGAAAAAGGAAAGGTGAAGTGGGAACCCAATCGCGGAAATAACAACAAAGGAAGCTATGGGGATGCAAGTCACAAACGCCCATGGCAAGGAAATATGGTCCAACCAGGGCAAGGTTGGAAGAGGGCAGCTTTTGCTCCACCGGCAAGAGGCCCACAGGAACAAGTGAGGGCTCCTCCATGCCCTAAATGCCATAGGATGCACAAAGGAATGTGCACGGCAGGCAATGTGAATAGCTTCAAGTGCGGAGCAAGAGGGCATTACGCCAACAATTGCCCAGGGGTACGCCCGGACACGATTGTGAGGGCAAACCAACCCGGCAATGCCCAACCGCTTAGGGCCATACAGTTCCAACCCCAACCTCCGCCACAATTCCAGCCCCAGCCTCAACAGCAACTCCATCAGCAGCAATGGCAGCAACCGCAACAACCAAGGCGGCCACCACCGCGACCACGCCAACACCACATTTCAGCAAAGAACAAGAGAATCGATGAAGGCAAGCACCCGTCGGCCTCGGCCGGCCCAGTGAGCGTCGCCTTACACCGGAGGCAGAACGAACAAAATCAGGGAAACCTGGCAGGTATGGGAGTCCTTCTCAACGTACCTGTTATTATATTGTTCGATACGGGTGCTTCGCATTCTTTTATAGCCGAATCATGCGTAGAATTGTTGGGACTTAGGTCTGAAAAGGCAAGACAGGATATGAGAATCTCATCGCCTATAGGAGGGATTATGACCGTTACGCATATCTGCTCGAACCTAGAGTTGACTTTATGATCACTTAAGGTTCTGGCGAATGATCTAAACATAATACCCATGGGTGACGTAGACATAATCCTAGGAATGGACTGGTTAGCTAGAAATCATTCCACGATTCTTTGCAAGGAAAGGAAAATTTCGTTTCGCTTTCCTGGACGAGAAGCTACGCATTTTCATGGAATCAGCATGGGAAGGAGGATCCCAATTGTATCGGCGCTGAAGGCGAGAAGAATGATCAACCAGAAAGGATGCCATGCATTTCTTGTCTACCTGAACGGGGAGGATAAACCCGAAACGAGGGTTGAAGACATTGAAGTTGTTCGAGAATTTTTGGATGTATTTCCCGAAGATCTACCGGGATTACCTCCTGATAGACAGTTAGAGTTCACCATCGACTTGGAACCCGGATCAGCTCCAGTGTCGAAGGCGCCCTATAGGATGGCCCCAAAGGAGTTGGAGGAACTGAAGATCCAAATTAAAGAATTATTGGATCTAGGTTTCATTAGGCCTAGTGTTTCACCTTGGGGAGCGCCTGTTTTGTTCGTCAAGAAAAAGGATGGTTCTTTGAGGATGTTCATCGATTATCGGGAGCTAAACAAGATGACACTCAAGAACAAATACCCTTTACCAAGGATTGACGACTTGGTTGATCAATTACGAGGAGCAGGTGTATTCTCGAAAATTGATCTCAAGTCAGGTTACCATCAGCTGAAAATACGGTCTGAGGATGTACCAAAGACTGCATTCCAAACCAGATATGGCCACTATGAGTTCATAGTTATGCCGTTCGGATTAACCAATGCACCAGCGGTATTCATGGACCTCATGAACAGAGTATTTCATCCATTTTTGGATAAATTCGTGTTAGTCTTCATAGACGATATCCTTGTCTATTCAAAGAATGAAGAGGATCATAAGGAACATCTAAGAACGGTGTTGCAAACCTTGAGAGATGAAAGACTTTTTGCTAAGTTTAGCAAATGTGAGTTTTGGCTGAAGGAAGTAATGTTCCTTGGACACATCGTGTCTGCAGAAGGCATAAAAGTGGATCCAGCTAAAGTAGAGACAATGCAAGGATGGAAATCGCCACGGACTCAGCATGAGATTAGGAGTTTCCTAGACTAGCTGGTTATTATCGAAGATTCATCGAAGGATTCTCCAAGATTGCAAGGCCAATAACCCAGTTACTCCAAAAAGGAATCAAGTTCAATTGGACTGAAGAATGTGAAGAGAGTTTTCAAAAACTCAAGGAAAAACTGACAAGTGCACCAGTCCTAGCAGTTCCAGAAGCGGACAAAGCATCTGTCGTTTATACAGATGCTTCTAAGACTGGACTGGGTTGTGTTTTGATGCAAGAAGGAAAGGTGATAGCATATGCATCCCGACAACTCAGACCACATGAACTGAACTACCCAACTCACGACTTGGAGTTAGCCGCAGTAGTTCATGCACTGAAAATTTGGAGACACCATCTCTATGGAGTGAGATGTGAGATCTTCACGGATCATAAGAGTTTGAAATACTTCTTCGAGCAACGAGATTTGAATATGAGGCAAAGAAGATGGCTCGAACTAGTAAAAGATTACGACTGTGGTATTAACTATCACCCGGGCAAAGTGAATGTAGTAGCTGACGCCTTAAGTCGTAAGAGCCAATCCAAGCTAGGATGTCTCTTAATACAAGAGGAGAAGTTTGGAAGAATGAGGATTGAATTGGTCGAACAACCAGAGACGATCACATGTTGTATCGCTACACTCACATTGACGTCTGATTTAAGAAAAAGGATTGTCGAGAGACAAAGGATGGAGGAAAAGTTAGAAAAGATCCGAGAAAGGGTAAGGTCTGAAGGATTTAAGAACTTCCAGGAGGTGTCGGGCAATGCCTTATTATTTGAAGGAAGGATATGCGTTCCAGACGACGCAGAGCTCCAAAATGAAATAATGAGTGAGGCACATGATACACCTTACACCGCCCACCCAGGCAGTACTAAGATGTACCGAGACCTGAAGGAAAAGTTCTGGTGGGAAGGCATGAAACGAGACATAGCTTTTCAGAGAAACCGTCTTGTTTGCCGCCAGTGAAAGCATTACACCAACGCCCATACGGAAAGTTACAACCGTTGGAAATACCCGAGTGGAAATGGGATGAAATAACGATGGATTTCGTTACGAACTTACCCAAATCAAAAAGAAGAAACACCGCCATATGGGTAATTGTGGATAGACTTACGAAAAGTGCTCACTTTCTACCGATTCAAAACACTTATGGATCTGACAAGTTAGCCCAGCTATACGTCAAGGAAATTATACGACTACATGGAGTGCCAAAATCTATCACCTCCGATAGGGACTCCAAGTTCACATCCAGATTCTGGATTAGCTTACAAAGAGAATTGGGTACGAAATTAAATTTCAGTACGGCATTTCACCCACAGACTGATGGACAGTCGGAAAGAACGATCCAGACACTAGAGGATATGTTGAGAACAGTAGTGTTGGATCGAGGCGCAAAGTGGGAAGACATTTTACCCCTTATTGAGTTTGCCTACAACAACAGCTATCAAGCGACGATTGGTATGGCCCCATACGAAGCCTTGTATGGCAAGAAGTGTAGATCACCGCTTTATTGGGATGAAGTAGGTGATAGGAAAATCATAGGGCCAGACGCAGTGAACGAGATGATTGAAATCGTCAGGCAAATTAGGCTAAGGATAAAGGAAGCTCAAGATAGGCAAAAGTCCTACGCTGATATACGTAGATCTGAGCTAAAGTTTGAAGATGGAGACAAAGTGTTTCTTAAGGTTTCTCCATCGAAAGGGATCGTCAGGTTTGGACTGAAAGAAAAGCTAAGACCCCGTTTTATAGGACCATATGAGATCCTAGAAAGGATAGGTCCAGTAGCTTATAGGTTGGCTCTTCCGCCAAATTTGGGGAATGTGCACAATGTTTTTAACGTGTCACAATTACGAAAATACGTACACGATCCAAAGCACGTGATCCATCAAGATGACGTGATCCTCAAGCCAGACATGATCTATGAAGAAGAACCAACGGCAATACTCGACCATAAAGTTCAGCAACTGCGAAACAAATCGATTCAGTTAGTCAAAGTGCTGTGGAGACACCACGGTCAGGAAGAAGCCACGTGGGAACTTGAAGACGCGATGAAAGAACGATACCCCGATTTATTTTTTTAGAGGAATGCAAATTTCGGGATGAAATTTCTTTTAAGGGGGGTGGAATGTAATATTCCAAAGAAACGAACGTCTAATTACGGTATTTTAAACCCGCGAATTAGGGTTTTTCTATATATTATTTTTGTAAGACATCGAATATTGATTTCGATTCAATATCTTAATAACGAATTCCTTTTTATTTTCATTAAGAATTGTGAATTAAGGAATAGAATAATACGCAGTGGTTCGACAGTATTATTTTAACGTCGATTGCGTATCGAACGTCAGTATTTTATGAAATTTTCTAAGTAGCGAAGCTTAGAATTTAATTCCTATATTAATGGAATATTATTTATAAATTGAGTACGAACTTACTACGACCATTTTGAGATGAGTCGATTTTGAACGTTTTGAGACGTTTTGAACGTCAACGTCTAGAGACGTTGTGAAAAATGGGTCTAATGATCCGGAAATTATTATATTTAATTTCCTATTATTATTTTATATAATTACAGTATTATTAAGCATTAAAATCAATTTTTGAACTATAGAACTCGTTAATTTCAATTTGTTGATTTCGAAAACCCTAATTTTAAAAACTAGGGTTTTCTCACATAAAATGATACCATTAAATTATCCTATGCTATTATTTATTATCTAAACTATATGTTATGATATATATGAGTATATTTGATACGAAAATGGCTTGAAAAATATTAAGTGGCATGAATTATATTTTTATTGCATTTTCATGGTAATTTCGTATATATTATTAAGTGATGATTTAATTATTTAATTGACATGTATTATATATCTATGACTTATACCTTGATTAATACTTTGTATTAGGGATCAAATAAAATTAAAACCACCCTTGAACCCCCTTATAGCCGTCGGCCTACACCCTCCCATTAAGCATGATTTCTACCTTTTTATTGCCCAATGCATGAAGACCCTTTTTAGCCTAGCAAATGATCACCAAACCTACTCCTAAATGGCTGCTAATAATTTATTCATTTGTTGGGTAATGGCCGAGTGAGAGAGAGAGTAAAATAGGGGGGACTCTTCTCATTCTTCACACTTCCCCTCATTTTCACTCATTATACACATCCCAAATTATTTTGGAACACTCTATACTCTCTCCCTCTCCCATTTTTGTTGAAACGGCCGTGTACTTCCTCTCCATTTCTCTCAAAATTTTTCTTCATCTCTTCTTCATTCATTCACCCAAACTTTGATACCATACATTGTTCTTGTGAAACTCATACTATTTTCGAAGGTAAGAAATGGACCTAGCTTCGATTTTTCTTTCCATTTGTTCAAGAATAGTCGAACATGTTCTTATGTGTGTATGTGTGTTTTTAATGTTCATATATATGAGATAGGTGTTCATTGATGTTCTTGATGATTTTATTTACAAAATATGAGAATACATGTTTAGATGGACATAGGTTATTGCATATGAAATATTTGAAAGGATCTAGCCTATTTATACATGGTTTGAACCATAGGTCTTATTTAAAATAATTTTCAAAATGTATAAAAATATTTTTGTGATGACCGAATGCTTTGAAAATATTTTAAGGATGGATTATTGATCTATGATATGTTTAGAGTCCATAGTGATTTATTTAGAATTTTTGGAAAATCCTATGCCTATTTTTATTAAATACCGTGAGCATTATAATTTTGTACCTTGGTGTATAATTTTTATTTTAAACATGCAATGACATATTAATGCTCTAGGACCTTGATTATATGTTCTATGATTTTATTAGAATTTTTGAAAACCAAATGCATATTTTCTTGAAAAATACCGTGAGCTATATAATGATATATGTTGGTGTATGATTTTTATTTTGAACATGCAATGGTATATTGATGATCTAGTATATTGATTATGTGTTACATGATTTTGTTGGAATTTTTGGAAATCAAATACCATTATTAAATCAAAAAAACCGTAAGCCTTGTGCTTAAGTATGGTGATGATTTAATTGGTTTTTGATGAATGTTTTAATGTTATAATGTTATATTATAGTGTATAAGCATAGTGTATAATTGTTAGAATTTTTGGAAACCAAATACCTATAAGAATCAAAAAAGCCGTGAGCACCTATGCTCCATAAGGTGATGATTCAAATGGTTTTGGTTAATGTTATGATGTTATATTGTTATACTATAATGTTTGAGCATGATATAATTTTATTGGAAATTTTAGGAATTGTTTGGTATTTGTTTGATAATTACCGTGAGTATATGGGATTAACTCCCTAATGAAGAAATTGTTTATGATGGACTATAGGTTATAAATGTGTTATATATTAATGTTGGAACCTTGTACTAAGTGTATAAAAATTTTGGGAATTATTGGACAATTATTCCATAATTATTGAAATTACCGTGACATATTAAAAATTATAAGGTGAGGACCGAATATCATTTGGATGATATTAATACTTATTAATGACCATAGTGTATAATAATACACTATATGAATTTAGAAATTTTTTTGAAAATCATTTGGTAATTATTTCAAATTACCGTAAGCAATTATAATATTTATAAGGATTTTTAAATCCTTTTTAATCAAGTTTAATAATAAATTGTATGTCTAAATATTATTTTAGACATATTTGATTTTTATAAGATTTTATAAACATAGATTACTATGTTTGAGACGAAACGTTATATGTAATAACGTTATAATCGAAAAATAAGGTTTAATGATCTAAAAGATTAATATTTGAGAAAAATATTAATAAGTCCTTCGATTTACGTGACAAATCGAGAATTAGGACTTTACGAGATAAAATCGATTGAAAATCGATTTATAAAATGAATTAGTAAGAAATTACTATTGAAAAGTCAAAATCATTGACTTTGTTGATTATGTTGACTTTTTGTTACGCCCCAATTCCCGAGGGAAGGCACGGATGCCGGGGTGTGATTAGGGGTGGGGGTTAAGAAGCGGGGAAGAAGGGGGGATACATATAACATACATGATAAGAAGTTGTGACAATGAAATCGGGCAGCATCTCCTCTATAACTAGGACATATCCTGAAGGGGAGGGGTGCACAAACAAACCACCAACAGAATAATATCGATTCCATAACTTCAGAAACATGATCTTGGTTTATAACAAGTAATGCAAGAAAGCAAAATAGCATTACACCCTGTTGACTAGAACGGTCAACCACATAGCATGCTCACATCGAGACTCACAGCATAATAACATAATGAATCTTGTTCCCATTCAGAAGCAAAATAAGGGACAAGAATACATCAATATCAGAGTACGTATATAACACAACATCGCGGAAGCATAGCATGAAGTACCCGTAGCTCCACCCTCGCGTCGCCTCGCCCAGCCCTCCTCCATCCGTGAAAAGATTGAAAAGAGTTTGGGGTGAGTACTAGCGCACTCACCGGGTTTTATCATAAATCAAAAGAATCATGATGCCGTGTTCGAGCACTTACCTTAGAAGGTTTTAAAACGTAAATCCACTTCTAAGTAAGCAAAATAGATTTTCATTTTCGATACCGATCCATTATTATCATTACTCCCATCATAGAACCAAGAACCACGGCTCGAACGTATCCCGCCAGCCCATCACATCTCATTCATTCGCCCAAACATATCCAATGGCCAATGCCCTAACGTATCCAAATGGCTAACTCGGTGTGGACTTGAGGGGTCAAACCGTCGTAACCATAACCACGTGTTCGGGTCTATCCTTCGATCAATACTCAAGATGGTGATCAACCCACCGAATAGAGATCCGTACACAACCATGATAGAACAATATCTCGGATTAGAAAACAATAATAACTTCATCAAAACATTTTACGGCGCACATGTTTTATTTTGAAATATCGTAGTAAATAACTCAAAATAAGCGTATATAACCCAACCCGAATGTATTTAAAACGTTAACCGAGAGGTATCTACGGATCCGATGACTTCACCGATCGCACTGGTAGGTACCTGGTAACAAGACGGAACAACTTTTGTTGTCACATCCCACAAAGCAAAGCAACATCGCGATCCAAACGAAGATCGAAGCAAAACTAGGTTTTCGACTTTACGAACCCATATTTGGCACTCTCCGGTTTTCAAATCAACTCGATGCGTATGGAAATATATTCAGGCATCAAGACCTATAATAGGGTACTTTCAAAATATGCATGCATGCAAGTCGACTCAAATCTTAGCGAACAAGAAGCTTCAAAATCGATGCCTATCCTCGGATCTAGGATAAACCATCCAATATCGATGCATGAAAATGGAAACATAAGCAATATGCATAACGATCTAACATGGAATGAAAAGCTACGTTGAAAATGGATAACCCGGCATGTACTTCCTTTAGAAAACTCAAGCAACGGAAAACATCCCGACATGCGTAAACGCCGAAAATGTAAAACGAATCGGTACTTTAGTAGAATGCATAGCCCGGAACTCAAAACCTAAAGGACCCGTAGCCAAAAGGTGGCTCGGTGGCCACCAAATCGGCGGCCACAAGCTCACGGCGGCGTGAATGGGGCGGCGGCGGTCTTGGCCAAATCGGCCGACCTCCGGCCGTTTTCCGCCTCGTCCCTTTAGAATCCCAAGTTCTATGCTATATGATCTACTAAAAGGCGGAATCAAAACAAGAAAATGACAAAAACAAAAAAACGGGGCTGCCGGGGAGAGGTTGATCGGCGGTGGTGGCTCGGCAAAGAAGCAATAGCCGCCGCCGAGCGTCCCCTCCGATCCCCACTCCTCCAGCGGCTCGCAGCAGCACTGAGCTGCTCGGCTCTTCCGTAAACACAGAGAGACGAAGGAAATGAACGTTGAAAATGAAGGCCCTAGCCTCCTAATTATAGGAAAAACCAGGGGGCTACGTAGCTGCTTGCGCAAGCGGCCCTTTTTCGAAAACGCAAAAAGCGACGAAACTTTTGCAAACGTACTCCAAATTTTGCTAACTTGGTACCCATGGACACGAAATAAAATACCGAACACAACGACTATAAACAAGATATGCTTTTAAAAGACCAATGAAAAGTCCGGTTTTTCGATAACTTCCCCGGAGTGCCAAACCTTCATGGGTGGTCGAAAACCTGCATACTTAGTGTCTATGAATTCGTCATAAGACACTCTTCACAACGCCTGAGGTTTCATGATGGTCGCATCATCGTAACAAAAAGTCAAGCTTTTGATCTTTTCTCGAAAAACGTGCCATGCAAAATAGAAGCTTAGAAAGGACGGAGTATCACATCCCTCCCTCCTTAGAAAACTTTTATCCCCGAAATTTCAAACACGTGGAGAAAACAATTCAGGGTACTGAGCATTGAATTTGTCTTCCAATTCCCACGTAGCTTCCTCCTCTCCGTGGTGATTCCACAACACCTTCACCAACGAAATCTGCTTGTTCCTCAATTCCTTGACTTCTCGTTCCAAAACAGCCACTGGTGTCTCTTCGTAACTCAGATCCTGAGCAAGAACCACTTGGTTATGCTTGATCACGTGTTTTGGGTCGAACACGTACTTTCTCAGTTGAGAAACGTGAAACACGTCATGAACATCTCCGATGCTAGGCGGCAAAGCTAACCTATAGGCAACGGGGCCTATTCTCTCAAGAACTTCGAAAGGTCCAACGAACCTCGGTCATAACTTACCTCGCTTCCCAAAACGAACGACTCCTCTCGTCGGGGAAACCTTAAGGAAAACGCGATCTCCGATCATGAACTGAAGATCCGTACGACGCTTGTCCGCATAGGACTTACGCACCGCCCCGAGCTTCCTTGATCCTTCGCTGATCGATCGATAACCTCGACCGCCTCACGAACCATCTCGGTCCTAACATCTTCCTCTCGCCCACTTCGCCCCAATAAAGTGGCGATCGACACTTTCTTCCGCATAACGCTCATAGGGAGCCATTCCTATGGTGGCTCGATAATCGTTGTTATTGTCAAACT
This sequence comes from Salvia rosmarinus, assembly GCA_036937905.1. Lineage (NCBI taxonomy): Eukaryota > Viridiplantae > Streptophyta > Magnoliopsida > Lamiales > Lamiaceae > Salvia > Salvia rosmarinus. The sequence continues at coordinate 39,331,286 of CM072821.1, read as the reverse complement.
CCACCAAAGGTAGTATCTCTTCCCAATTTCCTCCTCTATCGCCACGATCGCCGCAGATGTCTTCCAAAACCCGAATCGTTCTTTCCGATCGACCGTCCGCTTGAGGATGGAATGTTGTACTAAGATTCAGCTTGGTCCCCATTGCTTCCTGCAGACTCTCCAAAACCTTGACGTGAACCTCGTGTCACGATCTGATGTAATCGATACCGGCACACCATGTAACCGCATTTATTTCTTTGATGTAAAGTCGAGCAAGCTTATATATCCCGTACGTCATCCGAATCGGTAAGAAATGAGCTGACTTCATCAGTCTATTGACGACAACCCATATAGCGGTGTTTTCTCGTGCTGACCTTGGAAAACTCACCATAAAATCCATACCGATATGATCCCATTTCCACTCGATTGGTAGCGGTTGCAACAAACCCGACGGACGCTGGTGTACGACTTTCACTTGTCGATAAGCCAAACAACGCTCCACAAAAGCGTCTACATCCTTTTTCATCCCTTCCCACCAAAAGTTCCTTTTAAGGTCTTTGTACATTTTGGTGCTTCCTGGATGAGCTGTATATGGTGCCTCATGAGCTTCACTCATGATTTTATCTCTCAATTCCCTATTGAGTGACACACATAACCTTCCTCGGAATAGTAGCGCGTTGTCCTTCGCTTCTGTGAAACCCTTGCTATCTTCTAGCCTTGCTTTCAAAGGCATCTTCTCCAGGAATTCGTCTCCTCGTTGCGTGCTCACGATGGCTTCTCATCGACCCATCTTTCTTCTTGACGAACAGAACTGGCGCTCCCCACGGCGACACGCTAGGTCGGATAAAACCTAGATCCAACAGCTCCTGCAACTGCGCTTTCAGTTCTTGCAATCCCTTAGGTGCCATTTGTTGGATTTGTATACTGAAAGCAGTTTGATTGAGCTTGTATACAATGTTTCCTGTTACCACTATTACAATCTCCTATCTGAATTGAATACTTGATTGCATATATCTGTGTCCTCTTATCTCATATATAAGTTAGATCATACAATGTGTAGAAGATCACGTAAGTCTCGTATGATTGGTCAAGCTTAATGAGATATAAAAGTTTCACACCGAGACAACTTGAGGACGAGTTGTCGGTATAGGCTGCGGTATAGATAAGAAGTGACTTGACTTGGTTGCTTGTCTATGCTGGTACGTCTCTGACGTATTGAAGGATCACAGTGAGACGAGTTCTTCTATCTGACCGTAGTGAAGAACCAAGATCTCGGTGACTTATGATGATCTAAACCTCGATAAGGTATTAGATGAGTATGAGTTGCTGACCATCACTTTGACTTGTTATGGGTAAGGGTTATATGTTCTAACCCAATATTCTCCGCATCTCGGGTGGTGGCGGTGTCAGTATGTCATGCTAGTTATCTCAGACGAGTCACCGTATCCGCTTAGGATGATGACGTCCTTAAGGAGCTCAAAGGTTTATTGTACTAAACCCCGCAGTTGAGTTAGCTCAAGTACAATAATAAGGTCGAGTGGTACTACTTAAGGAATTAAAGATATTAATTATTTTAAGCAATCGAATGCTCTAAATAATTAATGGACGCTCGATATCTTAAATACGGGATTCGTAATGTCTAAGTGAAAGACCGACTCACCTTCGCAATAAAGGGTAAGTCAAGATTTATTCTCTAGTGGCATGAATGAATGTTTATAAATTAATTTATGTTCGGGTCGAACATAAGATAATTAATTTATTTGAGGCCCATCTTTATTCCTTGCATTTGATCCTGGTCGGCCCATCCGTGCTCGTAGCTTCAATGAAATCGGCGCCCGTATGCTCTCTAAGGATAGATTTTATTCTCTTTATCCTATAAGGATATTATTGTATTTATGGGATATGCATGGATCATTTCCTTATGGGATTATGGTAATGCATTATAAATATAAGGTAAGAGATAAAGTCTAGGTTAATCCCCAACAATCTACAAGCATATTTTCGAGAATCTCATAGTTCTCTTGAGAGGATTTTTCGAAAATTGTGTGAGAGAAAGAGGGTGATTTTCCGAAGCATTCTCCATAGATCGCCCTCACTCGGCGCTGGAGATTGGGCAACCGGATACAGCCCAAAAGGTCAAAGCACGAGTCCGATCCGCTCGATCCTTTCATCTCGCTCCACCGACCTCTTCGTATCCAAAGGTAAACACGAAAAACCCCTACGTGTTGCAATTAATTATATAGATGCATGCTAGGAATATAATCAATGTATGGTGAATTAAATATCCAAGATAGATCCTCGGGCGAGGGCTCGACATATGTCATCCCTAAAATTGATATCGAGCCCGGATCGAATCTTGGCTCGCTGGATTAATTCACGCTTGATTATTACGCGCGCTAATTAATTGTGGATCTTTCGCTCATCGTGGCTCGCTTTTGTTTTTGTTGGGTTTTGTTTTCACCACCGTAAAATCCGTGTTAGATTAGATTTTTCATGTAAATCTTATCCGTAAAAGAAGAACGAAGACGAAAGCACGAAAACGAGACGATGAAGAATCGCCGGAGAAACCGGATGCACGACAGCCGGCTGCGCGCGCCCCCTCGACGGCAGCGGCGGATAGGGCGGCGGCGGGCGGACGGGCGACGCAGCGCACCGCCGGCGAGCGAGGCGGTGCGGGCGCGCGCTATGCCAAGAATGCCTCGGCACCGCCGGTGCTGAGCGTGCGTGGTGGTGCTCGATGTCTCGGCAGCGCGGCACCATCGGGCGAAGAAGCTAGCGGCTCGCCGCCGCTGCTCGGCGGAAACCTCAACATGGTCGAGGCGGGCGATGCGGGCGCACGACATTCGTGCGGGTTCTCGGCGCTCGGCGTAAACCGTGGGGAAACCTCAACGAGGTCTCGGCACATGCGCAGCGCCGGCAGCGCGAGACGCTGCTGGGCGCAGCGCGCCCGCAGGCAGCGCGACGTAGGCGTTCTCGGCAGCGCTCGGCCGCGGCGCGCGCGCTATGCGCGCGGAAACCTCAGAGCGTGCTCGGCAGGGTGCGCGACGGGCGACGCGAGGCGCGCGAATCTCGCGCGAGGCCTCGGCGGCGCTCGGCGGCCTCAGCGCGAGACTCGCGCAGGAAACCTCAAAGTCGCTGATTTTTCTCGGCAGGGTGGGGCGACGGCGCGCGGTGCTGGGCGCGCGCATGGGCTGTGCCCTAGCGCGCGGCCCAGCCCTCGGTTCTGACCCGGCCCGTTTGTTCTGGGTCGACCCGACCCGGGTTCGGCCCTGACCCGTTTTTTAGCCCAGATCCGTTTTTCCGGCCCGAATCCAGTTTTGACGAATCCGGTCCGTGCCCGTGCACGCGAGGCCCGTTTTCGAGATTTAATTCTGTACTTTGCAATTCTATGTAATAGATTAGACTTGAAAGTGCAGGTTCCACGAGTGGGCCACGATGAACGTTTTTATTTTATTTTTATCGTTCATTGCATGTCGTGGATGTTTAAATTATGCAGTAGCATGCTATGTATGTTTAAATTACGTAGACAAACCATTATGTGTTTTCGTAATTGGATGCGCATAGTAAGCATGCTAGGTTTATCGCGTTTATCAAGCATATTTTAGAATTCTCGTGTATGTTTTTACATGTCGAGTTCTATAGAAAAGCATGCTAGATTACGTGATCTGCATAGACAAACCTTTTGAATAAAAGACTAAGCAAACAACCCGACAAATTAATTTTTCAAATTAAAATGTCAAGACCTCCACTTTTTGATCTCTAAACAAAGTGAGACGACCGTGAGTAAACATCCACACGCGTGGCTTGCTTGCACTGCTTATCATAAGTTTGTTAGATGAGATTTCTAAATAAAACATTTTAAATCTATTGAGAAGTGGGAGTTTCATGTAAACGCCCACACGCGTGGCTTGCATGTGCGATTTTCATAAGTTCTCTAGAGATAGATATAAAATGAGATAACAAAAGAATTTGAATTGAAGCGGTATGGTCCTAGTGAGTATGCCAATTCTAAGAATTCATTTTCTCACGTTAAAATGTGGTCATTGCTTAGACATCACCTCGAGTACAACTTCCGCCAAGTCCTTTCTTCGATAGTGATGTGGTCTAGTAAGGTCCAATCGTTAATTTCATTTTTCATAAGGTTAAGTTGACATGGATTGAAATTAAACGACTAAAAGGTATATTTTAGTCTGGTCGAGGCGTTCATGTGTAAACGTCGACACGCGTGGCTTGCATGTGGGATTCCTTGGGCGACTGGAGGTTTCAATTAATATTGTTTTATCAAAAGGTTACAATATTATTGTTACGAATTACATGCGATCGTATGCTTATGTTTTTTTCATTATCGCTTCGATATGTCTCTTACACCGATTATCAATATGCTCGCACAAAACTGCTATCCGTCCAAATTTTATCGAGTGGAAACGAAACATGGAATATGTTCTTATCGCCGAAGAACACATGTTTGTTCTCACTACTCCTAAACCCGATGCCCTTATCGACGATCGACTAATGAGCAATGAGAGTCAAGCGCACTTTGAATAAGTCAAACAATACGGCTAAATGCTATTTGATGACTACTATGTCCAAAGGCTTGCAAATGCAAAGATCGACCGATGGTAGACGCGATCGATATTTGGTCAAGTCTCGAGAGTAAGTTTGGGCGCTGGATCGACATCCGCCCACACAATGAGAGAAATCTCATGTGTAAGATGGAAGAAGAAAGTTCGGTCCATGAACATGTCTCCCACATGACTCATCTCATGGATAGTCTTGATCGCTGGGAGGAGGTATTGACGGCGGCCAAGGTCGATATCATCCTCAATACACCGCCCAAGTCTTTGAGAACTGGCGTGAATGCGATCATGAGCAAGACCGAGTTTACACTTAGTCGCTGCTTAATGATCTCGCATGCGGAAGGAGTTATGGGAAAAGGAGCACATGCTCTTGCTAGCACATCTAAGGGCCCAAAATTTTCGCTGTAAACCGAAAAGAAAAGGGTACCAAAGGTGGAAGAGGCAAGGCAAACAAATGGGAGAATGGGAACAAGAACGAAGTTGCCACCGGAGGCTTGAAGAAGCCAAAGGAGGCGGCAAGTGCTTCAAGTGCGGTAAGATCGGGCATCAAGGCCAAGTGCCCTATGCTCAAGGCTCAAGGTACGCCGCTTGCTTTAGTAACGGAAACATGTTTAGCGACTTGTTCTACCCATTCTCGGGTAGTAGATACGGGCGAATCGATCATGTTTGTTACACCTGCGTGGGTTCCCGCGACAAGGGAGTCGCTTGATGGCGAGATAACGATTCCATGGGCAACGCGGCGAAAGTCGAGGCCGCTGCAGCTTGGAGATGTTACTTTATGTTTTGAGAAAACAGCTTTAGTTTTGAAAGACGCTTTATATGTGCCGGATTTTCGCGAACCTTGTTTCGCTTTCAAATTATTTACTCATGGATATTCTCGTTATTTTTGATAGTGGTGTTTCTATCATAAGAAATAACGGTTATATGTGTTGGCACGTTATATAATTCGCTTTATACTATTTCGCAAAACATAATACCTATAACTATGTTGCATCTTCATCAAACCCTAAAAGAGAAAGTTTTCTTCAAGATGACACTACTTTTCTCCGCATCTTAGATTAGGTCACATCAATCTAAATAGGATCCAAAGACCGCTAAGAATGGAGCGTTGGTAATCTCATGGTTACTCCGCTCCCAAATGCGATTCCTCAGATAGAAGGTAAGATGTCGACTGCACCTTCAAAGCGAAGGGTTATAGAGCCAAAGAAATGTTAGAGTTAGTCCATTTCGACTGTGGACCAATGTCCACACAAGCTCGTGGAGGGTACGAGTATTTTGTCACTTTCATTGACGACACTCAAGGTACGGATACATATACCGCTTCACCGCAAGTCCGAATGTTTTGAGAAATTCAAAGAGTTCAAGGCGGAAGTGGAGACGAAGCTTGGTAAGAGTATCAAGTCATCAAGGCTCGATCGCGGTGGCGAATACCTCAAGAACGAGTTTATGGACTATCTAGTGAAGTGTGGGATTACATCCCAACAAGATTTCACCGGCACACCACAAAGAAATGGTGTGTCGAGCGAAGAAATAGACTCTTTTAGAAATGGTTAGATCAATGATGAGTTATGCAACATTGCTTATTTCGCTCGGGGTATGCCTTAGAAACAACGGCATACTTGCAAATCTAGTACCATCCAAGTCACCGAAAAGACCCTTTTCGAGTTGTGGTTTGGGCGCAAGCCCGCTTTAAGCCACATAAGGATATGGGCGCCCAAAGACACGTGTGAACAAGAAGGCCGACAAGTTGGAGGCTAGATCCGACGCAAAGGCGTTTATCGGCTATCCTAGAGGAACGAAGGTGGTTTATTCTATAGTCCTAAGGATCGAAGGTCATTATTAGCACTAATGCCCGATTCTTAGAAGAGGACTACATGAGAAACCATAACCAAAGTTGAAATCATTCTTCAAGAATTAGAAGATGATCGATTCCACCACCGATTAGGCCAAAGGTACGAGATGTCGGGTCTAGTGGGAGGGATCGACAATGATACTTCAAGAAATTGAAGTGGGTCGAGTTCCACCGAGATACCGACCGCATAAGTGGTATCTACCAGAAGTTGTGCAAGATAGAGAACCACAAGTTATCGCACCCACCGCTGCCATTGTGCCTCGTAGCGCCTCGTCAGAGTGGGAGGGTTGTTCGTCAACCCGAGCGATTTATGTTCGTGGGTGAATCTTCGGATTTAGTCCCGTGAAACGAACAGCAATAATCGACCCATGGACATACAAGGAGGCGATACAAGATATTGATGCAAGATCATGGCACACCGCTATGGACTTAGAAATGGAGTCCATAACGGCTATGGATGTATATGAAAGATACCTCTACCGATGGCAAGGAAGCCATAGGTAGTAAGTGGATATACAAGAGGAAGAGAGATTCCGATGGAGAGGTTTCGCTTTTAAAGCCGTGCTCAGGCGAAAGGGTACACTCGATTGAGGGCATCGATTTCGATGAGACCTTTCACCAGTAGCAATGCTCAAGTCCATCGTAATTCTTCCGCCATAGCAGCCCACTTAAACCTTGAGGTTTGGCAAATGGATGTTAAAACCGCTTTTCTACTCGTTACCTTGAGGAAGGTAGAGACATCTATATGCAAAGAAACCGAAGGTTATGTGGTGAAGGGTGAAGAGCATCTAGTATGGAAGCTTAAGAAGTCCATTTATGGACTTAAGCAGGCCTCCCGGTCATGGAACTTACGCTTTGACGAGGTGGTAAAATCCTATGGATTTACACAGTTGCCTAGCGAGAGTTGTGTGTATCGGTTAGATGTCAACGGAGATGTGGTATTTCTTGCACTTTATGTAGATGACATTCTTCTAGTTGGCAACAACGTGAAGTCAAGTATCGACGAAAGAGTTGGTTATCCGATCGTTTCAAATGAAAGACTTAGGAGATGCAGCAGACATTCTGGGATCAAGGTTTACCGAGATCGCAAGAAGAAAATGTTGAGCTTATCTCGTGTGTCTTACATTGATACTCGTGATTACTGCTTTAGTATGCAAACCGCCAAGAAAGGATTGCTACCTTTCGACATGGCGTGCCTTTATCTCAAGACGCAACACCTATGACCGCAAAGGAGATAGAGGAATGAGACAAGTTCCTTACGCTCCGCCGTAGGAAGTCTCATGTACGCAATGCTATGCACGAGGCCCGATATCTCGCTATGCGGTAGGCATAGTAGCTAGATATCGCCTAACCTCGATAAGCTCATTGACCGCAAGAAAGCATATACCAAGGCACCGAAAAGGACTCGAGATTATAGGCTAGTTTACCATGCGATAGTCTAATGCCTTTGGGTTACATGCACTGGATTTCCAAGCCGACCGTGATGAGAAAAGTCTACCTCGGCTATGTGTTTACCTTGGGAGGTGGAGCCGATCCTCATGGAGTGCAAAGCAACGATGCATTGCGGACTCTACCATGGAAGCCGAATATGTAGCCGCCTGAGGCTTCTAAAGAGGTCAGATGGTTCAAGAACCACCTCATGGATCTAGATGTGGTACCGGTTTGCCCAAGAGTATCATAGTTCATCGTGATAACTCAGCGAGGCAAACTCAAGGAACCACGGACCCATAAGGCGACAAAACACATAGAGAGAAAGTACCATGTCATACGAGAAATCGTTAGACTAGGGACGTGCCGATTGAAAAGATTGATACGACGGATAACCTAGCGGATCCATTCACGAATAGCTCACCGCAAAAGTCTACGATGGACACGCTTGAGGACTCGGTTTATGGATGATGGCACCCACTTAGAAAGGAAACTTTTGTATAAGTGGGAGAAGCAAAGTGATGGTTGTTTGTAATAGCTAGTAGAGAGACACATTGTATACTAAAAGTTTGCTTTAGTATAAGTGGGAGATTGTTGATTTGTATATCAAAGCGCTTTGGTTGAGCTTGTATACAATGTTTCTTGTTACCACTATTACAATCTCCTATCCGAATTGCATACTTGATTGCATATATCCGTGTCCCCTTATCTCATATATAAGTTAGATCATACAAGGTGTAGAAGATCACGTAAGTCCGTATGATTGGTCAAGCTTAATGAGATATAAAAGTTTCACACCGAGACAACTTGAGGACGAGTTGTCGGTATAGCTCGTATAGATAAGAAGTGACTTGACTTGGTTGCTTGTCTATGCCGGTATGTCTCTGACGTATTGAAGGATCATAGTGAGATGAGTTTTTCTATCTGACCGTAGTGAAGAACCAAGATCTCGGTGACTTACGATGATCTAAACCTCGATAAGGTATTAGATGAGTATGAGTTGTCGACCATCACTTTGACTTGTTATGGGTGAGGGTTATATGTTCTAACCCAATATTCTCGCATCTCGGGTGGTGGCGGTGCTTGTATGTCATGCTAGTTATCTCAGACGAGTCACCGATCCGCTTAGGATGATGACGCCCCTTAAGGAGCTCAAAGGTTTATTGTACTAAACCCCGCAGTTGAGTTAGCTCAAGTACAATAATAAGGTCGAGTGGTACTACTTAAGGAATTAAAGATATTAATTATTTTAAGCAATGTAATGCTCTAAATAATTAATGGACGCTCGATATCTTAAATACGGGATTCGTAATATCTAAGTGCAAGCCCGACTCACCTTCGTAATAAAGGGTAAGTCAAGATTTATTCTCTAGTGGCATGAATGAATGTTTATAAATTAATTTATGTTCGGGGTGAACATAAGATAATTAATTTATTTGAGGACCATCTTTATTCCTCGCATTTGATCCTCGGTCGGCCCATCCAGCCCGTAGCTTCAATGAAATCGGCCCCTATATGCTCTCTAAGGATAGATTTTATTCTCTTTATCCTATAAGGATATTATTATATTTATGGATATGCATGGATCCTTTCCTTATGGGATTATGGTAATGCATTATAAATATAAGGTAAGAGATAAAGTCTAGGTTAATCCTCAATAATCTACAAGCATATTTTCGAGAATCTCATAGTTCTCTTGAGAGGATTTTTCAAAATTGTGTGAGAGAAGAGAGGTGATTTTCCGTAGCATTCTCCATAGATCGTCCTCACTCGGCGCTGGAGATTGGGCAACCGGATACAAATCGTAAGGTCAATGCACGAGTCCGATCCGCTCGATCCTTTCATCTCGCTCCACCGACCTCTTCGATCCAAAGGTAAACACGAAAACCCCAACGTGTTGCAATTAATTATATAGACGCATGCTAGAAATATAATCAATGTATGGTGAATTAAATATCCAAGATAGATCCTCGGGCGAGGGCTAACATATCTCATCCCTACACCATTCGTATGGTGCTTTTGATATCAAGCGCCGCTCGTTCCAAATCAATAGTGAATTCCACTTGTCTATCGCGCGTAAACCCGGCAAGTCTTCGGAAACACATCCGGATATTCACACACCATCGGCTCCTCTTGCAATCGCTATATTGTTCATCGTGCTGTCAAACTCACCAAGAAAGTTTGATGCCTTCCCTTCCCCGATCATCCTTCACGCCTTCGGTCGAGATCATTGGCACGCAAACACCCATCTTTATGCCGTGGAAACAAACTTCCACTCTTTCGGCCGTTCGAAAAGCAACTTCTCTCGAGACAACGATAGTTGCCATGTGCTTTTCCAACCAATCCATGCTAAAGATGACATCGAAATCTTCCATTCCATGACATGCAAATTGACAAGGTCCTTCGCTCAAAGATTTCTACCTCCCGGTTCGGGCACATCTTTTCGCTTTAGCACTTCCGATGGGATGCTAATTTGTGGTACTCTATGATTTCTTGGGTACCAAACCCAACCTCTCACACGCGATTCTCGAAACGAAAGAATGTGAGGCTCTCAGATCAAACAAAGCGAAAACGGGTATATCACTCATATGGATTAAACCCGCAAGATTTCCGGAGCTTGAGTCGCCTCAAGTTCGATTCAAGGCGTACACCCTTGCTTGCCGCGGTGGCCTTTGGTTTGCTCGGCCTAGGGTGACCTCCTCGCCTGTTGTTTGTCCGGGCGAGCCTCGATTCGCTCGCGAGCCGGATGTCGCCATCGGCGCGCTGCACTGCTGCCCTCCTAACGGACAATCTCGAGCGTAATGTCCGGATTTCTTACAACGATAGCACTCGGTGCTACCTTGCTCGCACTCACCGAAATGATTCCTTCGGCATTTTGGCACCAAGGTTTTCCACACCGCATGGGTTGGAAATTCCTTCCCAAGGTTGTCTTTCTCTCTTGAATGCCTTGATTTCTTGGAATCATCGACCGCCTGCCCCTCGAACACCGATTGTCTTTCCCCGATCTTCCCATATCCTCTTACCTCTTCCTCCGTCACCGGCTGTCCGGTGGCATTGTTCTTTCCTCGGGCAACATTGACTCAATGTTTAATGCCCGGTTCAAGGATTACGATACGCCGATCTCCCGATCGACTAGCGAAATTCGATCTCGGTCGAGTCCTCTCGAACTCGCTCGCCTGGCAACCTCGCAGACTGTGTATGTAGCATAACGCGACAGACGATATGAACGAGCGATCGTGCTCGGTGACCGCCCTTCTCCTCGACGAAGATTCCGTAACTCGTTTTGCCTTCTCTCGTAAGAACGCCAGCACGTAATTTTCCATGAGTTCTTCCTTGAAATCTTCCCACGATACCTTCCCATCGCCCCGGTGTTAGAGTCCTTCTCATAGATTCCCACCGTAAATCGCCTCATCGTTAGCCGAAAGATCGCGCAATTCAGTTTTTCTACTTCGCAGCCGATGTATTCAAAGATCCTTTCGTGGATCGTATCCGCTCGGCGCCGATCGGTTCGCCGAGATCGCCGAATGTGGGATTCGCCCGCAAAAACTCTCGATCGCATGCCGCTGAACCAAAGGTGGTTCCCGGCTTCTTCCACGTTATTGTTCCTCCGGTTCCTTGTTCTCGCATTCGCATCGACGTTTGAAACATTAGAAACGCCCGCATAGATAACCGGTATCATCGCACAACATATATCATCACCCATATCACATATCATCACATATATCACATATCACGCACGATCACATATAATCATGCAACTCGCGCAACACATCATCGTTATGCATTTCACATAACATTATCATCACACATCACATAGATCATATATCATCATGGTATAGCTCATATCACATATAAGCATCAAACATAAACATCCCGTCAAAGATGTTAGTATCAAGAATATTCAAAGGTCCATGAAGGATCACAAAATACAAGGTCAAGGTATATCACCAAAAGGATGATATTAGCAAAAGAATCGACTCGTTATCACAAAAGATGCCGCTCTGTCCATGCTTCTAGCAGATCATGATCACCACTGTACACACCGACTACCTAGATCTCGCCTCCATATCCGCCCACTATTCTCCGCTCGTCCCAGCGGTTCCATTCTCGCCTCCTCATCCTCTCTTTCCTTTCCTATCGTGGCTTGAATTGGCCGCCGCTCGTAAAAGCGATCCTGCATGGAAGCAAGCCTCGTGGGTATGATCCCATCCAAGCCGTGCCTCGATCGCTCGAGTATCGTGAAAGCCGCATGAGTCCCCGCTCTCGCGCTTGCCCTTCCTCAACATGCCCGACCTCATCGTAGTCATCGGCTATCTGATCACCGGGTCCTCCGAGTCCTCACTGCCCTCCTCATCCTCCTCTGTGTCTTCCTCCTCCTGAGTCTCCTTCCCGGATACCAACCCGATATGCCGGTGGCCTGAAAATTTTGATCCCGGCCTCTTTCTTGCCATCGCCGGATGGACAATCTCTCGCCCGGAGGTTCCCGCCAAAATCGCTCCGGTCCTTCTAAGGTAAGGATCGTCGATGGAGGTGTAGTGATTGGTGTATCCCGATGCATCGGTGATCGCCCGAGCGATGGTCGCTTCTCAAAGGCTCTTCGGGAACATCATCCCTATCATCAACTGGATTGGTCCTCGAACATGCCTTGCTATCACATCCTCCTCGATGGTATACTCGATGATCGGTCCACCGTCTCCATACTCGAGCAGCGAACTCAAAGAAATCCAAGGTAAGGTGTCCGTGATAGATCCCGCTCAACATCACGTATCCTTGCTTTCTTACCCATGGTCGCCAACTCACAGTAGCCTCTCACAACCGATAGTAAGCCTCATATTCGATACTTTCCCACCGCCTCGGATCTTTCTCCATAATCCAACAAATCTCCCGTAAATACTCCCAACGGCTCATGGACATTCCCGGTACATTCCCCGAACTTACGGATCTGCTCATCCATCCTGGATCTTAACCAACGTTGTCCGGGCCATCAATATCCATAAACCTACATGTTAGTTTATCAACATAACAACAAATATTCACGCTTCCTTTTTCTCGCCTCAAATATCCGGGTAATCATGTCTCAAACACATGTTCATTTCAACACATATCAATATCAATATCGATATTTATCATAATAATCACGTAAGCAAACACAGATTCACTTACGCACACTCGCTTATCAAAATAAACAAGATTTTCAATCAACAATACATTGCTATGTAAACACATAGACATACATCAACCATACGTGATCACATTAATCACATCATATCATATAAACGATTTTCACATCACAACAGATGGCCCTTACGTCCCATCGACAAATCATTTCCACATCCATATCAACATCCAACCACATCTCATCCACATCACGTTTACATCACGTAAACTCTTACCAGGCTAAAACACATGAAACCAAGATCATATCAAGCTCACATAGCCACATAAAGCACCAACAAATAAACTCATACCTCATCCCCTTTTTAAAGGAGGTGGACTGACGGTGAGTCGAGGGTAGTCAGCACGATAAATGCTTTAGAAGAACAAGTTCTAAACACTCAATTTCAAGAACGCATACGATATAAAGCAAACTAACTGCTTTGATATCGGATAACAAAGCTAGAGGTCAAAGCCAAGAACCATTGCTCTGATACCAAGCTGGTATCAGATAACAAAGCTAGATGTCAAAACCAAGATCGATGCTCTGATACCAAGCTGTCGGGCCCCAATTCCCGAGGAAAGGCACGGATGCCGGGGTGTGATTAGGGGTGGGGGTTAAGAAGCGGGGAAGAAGGGGGGATACATATAACATACATGATAAGAAGATGTGACCATGATATCGGACAACATCTCCTCTATAACTAGAAAATATCGTGAAGGGGAGGGGTGCACAAACAATCCACCAACAGAATAATATCGATACCATAACCTCAGAAAACATGATCTTGGTTTATAATAAGTAATGCAAGGAAGCAAAATAGCATTACACCCTGTTGACTAGACCGGTCAACCACATAGCATGCTCATATCGAGACTCACAAAGATAATAACATAACAAATCTTGTTCCCAATCGTAAAGCAAAATAAGGGACAAGAATACATCAATATCGTAGTACGATATAACACAACATCGCTGGAAGCATAGCATGAAGAACCCAGCCCACCCCTCAAAGCGCCGTCCAAAATTCTCCTCCATCCGTGAAAAGATTTGAAAAGAGTTTGGGGTGAGTACTAGCGCACTCACCGGGTTTTATCATAAATCAAAAGAATCATGATGTCAGTGTTCAGAGCACTTACCTTAGAAGGTTTTAAAACGAATCCACTTCTAAGTAAGCAAAATAGATTTTCATTTTTCGATACCGATCCGTTATTATCATTATTCCCATCATAGAACCAAGAACCACGGCTCGAACGTATCCCGCCAGCCCATCACATCTCATTCATTCGCCCGAACATATCCAATGGCCCATGCCCGAACGTATCCAATCGACTAACTCGGTGAGGACTTCAGGTCAAACTCACGGTTCGGAACCATAACCACGTGTTCGGGGTCTATCCCCTACGATCAATACTCAAGATGGTGATCAACCCACCGAATGAGATCCGCACAACCATGATAGAACCATATCTCGGATCGGGAACAAGAATAACTTCATCAAAACATTTTATGGCGCATATGTTTTATTTTGAAATATCGTAGTAAATAACTCAAAATAAGCGATATAACCCAACCCGAATGATTTAAATGTTAACCGAGAGGTATCTACGGAGCCGATGACTTCACCGATCGCAATGGTAGGTACCTGGTAATAAGATGGAACATATTTTGGGGTCACATCCCACAAAGCAAAGCAACATCGCGATCCAAACGAAGATCGAAGCAAAACTAGGGTTTTCGACTTTCTGAACCCATATTTGGCACTCTACGGGTTTTCAAATCAACTTGATGCAAAAGGGAAATATATTCAGGGCATCAAGACCTATAATAGGGTACTTTCAAAATATGCATGCATGCAAGTTGACTCAAATCCTAGCAACGAAGAAGCTTCAAAAATCGATGCTCATCCTCGATCTAGGATAAACCATCCAAAATCGATGCATGAAAATGGAAACATAAGCAATATGCATAACGATTTAACATGGAATGACAAGCTACGTTGAAAATGGATAACCCGGCATGTACTTCCTTTAGAAAACTCAAGCAACGGAAAACATCCCGACATGCGTAAACGCCGAAAAATGTAAAACGGAATCGGTACTTTAGTAGAAAGCATAGCCCAAACTCAAAACCTAAAGGACCAGTAGCTGTGCAGGGCTCGGTGGCCACCAAATCAAGCGGCCACAAGCTCACGGCGGCGTGAGTGGGGCGGGCGGCGGTCTTGGCCAAATCGGCCGGCCTCCGGCCGTTTTCCCGCCCGTCCCTTTAGAATCCCGAGTTCTATGCTATACGATCTACTAAAAGGCGGAATCAAAACAAGAAAAGGACAAAAACAAAAAAACGGGGCTGCGGGGGAGAGGTTGATCGGCGGTGGTCGCTCGGAAGCAAGAATGGCGCCCACCGAGCCTCCCCGGCCGATCCCCACTCCTCCAGCTGCTCAGCAGCAGCACTCGAGCTGCTCGGCTCTTCCGTAAACACGCAGAGACGAAGGAAATGAACGTTGAAAATGAAGGCCCTAGCCTCCTATTTATAGGAAAGGGGGATCAGCGAGTCATCATGCAAGCGGCCTTTTTTCGAAAACGCAAAAAGCGACGAAACTTTTGCAAACGGACTCCAAATTTTTAAAACATGGTACCCATGGACACGAAATAAAATACCGAACACAACGACTTTAAACAAGATATGCTTTTAAAAGACCAATGAAAAGTTGGGTTTTTCGATAACTTCCCCGGAGTGCCAAACCATCATGGGTGGTCGAAAACCTGCATACTTAGTGTCTATGAATTCGTCATAAGACACTCTTCACAACGCCTGAGGTTTTGTGACGGTCGCATCATCGAAACAAAAATTCAACCTTTTGACCTTTCTCGAAAAACGTGCCATGTAAAACAGAAGCTTTGAAAGGACGGAGTATCACATCCCTCCCTCCTTAGAAAACTTTTGTCCCCGAAATTTCAAACACGTGGAGAAAACAATTCAGGGTACTGAGCCATGAATTTGTCTTCCAATTCCCACGTAGCTTCTTCCTCTCCGTGGTGATTCCACAACACCTTCACCAACGGAATCTGCTTGTTCCTCAATTCCTTGACTTCTCGTTCCAAAACAGCCACTGGTCTCTCTTCGTAACTCAGATCCTGAGCAAGAACCACTTGGTCATGCTTGATCACGTGTTTTGGGTCGAACACGATTTCTCACCGAGAAACGTGAAACACGCTATGAACATCTCCGATGCTAGGCGGCAAAGCTAACCTATAGGCAACGGGCCTATTCTCTCAAGAACTTCGAAGGTCCAACGAACCTCGATCGAATTTACCTCGCTTCCCAAAACGAATGACCTCTCGCTCGGAAAACCTTAAGGAAAACGCGATCTCCGATCATGAATCAAGATCCGCGGCGACGCTGCCGCATAGGACTTCGCTCGTCCCGAGCTTCCTTGATCCTTGACACTTCCTTCTTCTTGGCGCGCCCCACGGCGACACGCTAGGTCGGATAAAACCTAGATCCAACAGCCCTCGCGAATCGCGCTTTCGCCTTGCAATTTTTAGGTGCCATTCAGATGGTGCCTTTGATATCGGTGCCGCCCCGGTTCCGCATCAATAGTGAATTCCACTTGTCTATCAGCGGTAAACCCGGCAAGTCCTCGGAAACATGTCCGATATTCACACACCATCGCTCCTCTTGCAATCTGCTTATCTTCATCGTGTCTCGTCAAACTTACCAAGAAAGTTTGACAGCTTCCCTTCCTGATCATCCTCACTGCCTTCAGTGCTGAGATCATTGGCACGCAAACACCCATCCTTATGCCGTGGAAACAAACTTCCACTCCTTCGGCTGTTCGAAAAGCAACTTCTCTCTCGAGACAACGTATAGTTGCCATGTGCTTTTCCAACCAATCCATGCTAAAGATGACATCGAAATCTTCCATTCCGATGACATGCAATTGACAAGGACCTTCGTCACGTATTTCTACCTCCGGTTCGCAAATCTTTGCTTTTAGCACTTCTCGACGGGATGCTAATTTGTGGTACTGTGATTTCGGGTACCAAACCCAACCTCTCACACGCAATTCTCGAAACGAAAGAATGTGAGGCTCTCAGATCAAACAAAGCGAAAACGGGTATATCACTCATATGGATTATACCGCAAGATTTCGGGAGCTTGAGCTGCTGCTGCGATTCAAGGCGACACCTGCTTGCTGCGGTGGCCTTTGGTTTGTCGGCCTAGGTGACCTCCGCCCTGTTTGTCCTCTCGGCGAGCCTCGACCGCCTCATGGAGTCGATGTCGCTTTCACCGCAGCCGACCGCTGGCCTCCTAACGGACAATCTCGAGCGTAATGTCCAGATTTCTTACAACGATAGCACTCGGTGCTACCTTGCTCGCACTCGCGAAATGATTCCTTTGGCATTTCGCACCAAGGTTTTTCCCCACCGCCGCATGGGTTGGAAATTCCTTCCCAAGGTCGCTTTTCTCTCATTTGAATGCCTTGATTCCTTGGAATCATCGACCGCCTCGTTCCTCGAACACCGATTGCCTTTCCCCGATCATCCCATTTCCTCTTACTTTCCTCCGCCACCGGCTGTCCGGTGGCATCGTTTTTCCCGGGCAACATTGACTCAATGTTTAATGCCCGGTTCAAGGATCGCGATACGCCGATCTCCCGACCGACGAGCGAAATTCGATCTCGGTCGAGTCCTCTCTCGAACTCGCTCGCCTGGCAGCCTCGGTGCCGACTGTGTACGTAGCATAACGCGATGCATTTATTGAACGAGCGATCGATTTCGGTGACCGCCCTTCTCCCTCGACGAAGGTTCCGAGTGCTTTTGCCTTCTCTCGCTCAGAACGCCAGCACGCATTTTCCATGAGTTCTTCCTTGAAATCTTCCCACGATACCTTCCCATCGCCCCGGTGTTAGAGTCCTCCTCACGGATTCCCACCGTAAATCGCCTCATCGGTTAGTCGAAAGATCACGCATTCAGCTTTTCTCGCTTCTTCGCACCGATGTATTCAAGATCCTTTCGTGGATCTTATCCAGCCTCGGCCGATCGGTTCACCGAGGCCGCCGAACGGGGGATTCTCGCCGTGAAAACTCTCGATCGCATGTCACTGAACCAAAGGTGGTTCCCGGCTTCTTTCACGCTATTGTTCCTCCGTTCCTTGTTCTCGGCATTCTGCATCGAGTTTCAAACATTAGAAACACTTTCGGCGAGATAACCGGTATCATCGCATAACATTTATCATCACCCATATCACATATCATCACATATATCACATATCACGACGATCACATATAATCATGCAACTCGTCAACATATCATCGTTATGCATTTCACATAACTTTATCATCACACATCACATAGATCATATATCATCATGGCATAGGTCATATCACATATAAGCATCAAAACATAAACATTATGTCATAGACAGCGTTAGTATCAGTAATATTCAGTGTCCATGAAGGACTATCAAAATACAAGATCAAGGTATGTCAGTCCAAAAAGGTCAGATATGAGCAAAAGAATCTTACTCCGTCATCACAAAAGATGCCGCTCGTCCATGCTTCTAGCAGATCATGATCGCACCGCACACACCGACTACCTAGATCCCTATCCTCCATATCCGTCCACTACTCTCCGCTCGTCCCAAATGGTTCCATTCTCGCCTCCTCATCCTCTCTTCCTTTCCTATCGTGGCTTGAATTCAGCCGCCACTCGTAAAAGCGATCCGCATGGAAGCAAGCCTCGTGGGTATGATCCCATCCAAGCCGTGCCCCGATCGCTCGAGTATCGTGAAAGCGGTGCTCGAGTCCCTGCTCTGGCGCTTGCCCTTCCTCAACATGCCCGACCTCATCGAGTCATCGGCCATCTCGATCACCGGTCCTCCGAGTCCTCACCGTCCTCCTCATCCTCCTCCGGATCTTCCTCCTCCTGAGTCTCATTCCCCGGATGCCAACCCGATACGCCGTGGCCTCAAAATTTCGATCCCGGCCTCTTTCCGCGCATCGTCGGATGGATAAACTCTCCCCGGGAGGTTCCCGCCAAAATCGCTCTCGGTCCGTCTGAAAGTGAGGATTGTAGATGGAGGTGTAGTGACGGGTGTATCCCGATGCACCGGTGATCGTCGAGCGATGGTCGCTCTCCCAAAGGCTCTTCGAACATCATCCCTATCATCAACTGATTGGTCCTCGAACATGCCTTGCTATCACATCCTCCTAAGATGGTATACCGATGATCGGTCCATCGCTCTCCATACTCGAAAGCAGCGAACTCAAGAAATCCAAGGTATGGTGTTTGGTGATAGGATCCCGCTCGAACATCACGTATCCTTGTTTTCTCGCCCACGGTTGCCAACCTGTCGGCAACCTCTCTGTCAACCGATAGTAAGCCTCATACTCTGATACTTTCCCACTGTCTCGGATCTTTCTCCAAAATCCAACAAATCTCCCCAGAAATACTCCTAACGGTTCATGGACATTCCTGGTAAATTCCCTGAACTCACGGATCTGCTCATCCATCCTGTGGGATCTTAACCAACGTTGTCTGGGCCACTGAATATCCATAAACCTACATGTTAGTTTATCAACATAACAACAAATATTCACGTTCCCTTTTTCTGCCTCAGTCATCTGGGTAATCATGTCACAAACACATGTTCATTTCAACACATATCAATATCAATATCGATATTTATCATAATAATCACGTAAGCAAATACAGGATTCACTTACAAGCACTTGTTTATCAAAATAAACAAGATTTTCAATCAACAACGCATTGCTATGTAAAGACATAGACTTACATCAACCATACGTGATCACATTAATCACATCATATCATATAAACGATTACATCACAACAGATAGCCCTTCCGTCCCATCGACAAATCATTTCCACATCCACATCAACACCCAACCATACCACATCCATCTCACCTCAACATCCACATCATGTTTACATCACGTAAACTCTACTGTGCCAAAGCACATGAAACCAAGATCATATCAAGCTCACATAGCCACATAAAGCACCAACAATAAACACATACCTCATCCCTTTTTAAAGGAGGCGCCCGACGGTGAAATGAGGGTAGTCAGACTGATGAACAGTTTAGAAGAACATGTTCTAAACACTCAATTTCAAGAATGTACAAGATATAAAGAAAATGAACTGCTTTGATATCGAACAATATAGACACATACCCCAAAGCCGTAAAACCGCCTCGATACTAAGTCTCACGCCCCAATTCCCGAGGGAAGGCACGGATGCCGGGGTGTGATTAGGGTGGGGGTTAAGAAGCGGGGAAGAAGGGGATACATATAACATACACGATAAGAAGATGTGACCATGAAATCGGGCAGCATCTCCTCTATAACTAGGACATATCCTGAAGGGATGAGTGCACAAACAATCCACCAACAGAATAATATCGATATCATAACCTCAGAAAACATGATCTTGGTTTATTATAAGTAATTCAAGAAAGCAAAATAGCTTTACATCCTGTCGACTAGACTGGTCAACCACATAGCATGCTCATATCGAGACTCACAACAGAATAACATAACAAATCTTGTTCCCAATCGAAAGCAAATAAGGGACAAGAATACATCAATATCGTAGTACGATATAACACAACATCGCGGAAGCATAGCATGAAGAACCCGCAGCTCCACCCTCGGCCGCCTCGCCCAAATTCTCCTCCATCTGTGAAAAGATTTGAAAGAGTTTGGGGTGAGTACTAGCGCACTCACTCAGCTTAGGTTTTATCATAAATCAAAAGAATCATGATGCCGTGTTTTGAGCACTTACCTTAGAAGGTTTTAAAACGTAAATCCACTTCCAAGTAAGCAAAATAGATTTTTCATTTTCGATACCTGATCCGTAATTACTGCTATTCTCATCATAGAACCATGAACCACGGCTCGGAACGTATCCCGCCAGCCCATCACATCTCATTCATTCGGCCCGGAACATATCCAGTCGGCCCATGCCCGGAACGCATCCAACCGGCTAACTCGGTGTGGACTTCAGGGGTCAAATCCCCATCAGAACCATAACCACCTCATTACCATTTCCGTGTGGACTTCCGGTTCATCCCCTTCGTAACCATAACCACGTGTTCGGTGTATCCTCACGATCAATACTCAAGATGGTGATCAACCCACCGAATAGAGATCCGTGCACAACCATGATAGAACCATATCTTGGATCAGAGAACAGTAATAACTTCACCAAAACATTTTACGGCGCACATGTTTTATTTTGAAATATCAGAGTAAATAACTCAAAATAAGTATATATAACCCAACCTCGAATGCATTTAAAACGTTAACAGGAGATATCTACGGATCCGATGACTTCACCGATCGACCGGTAGGTACCTGGTAACAAGGCGGAACAACTTTTGGGGTCACTTCCCACAAAGCAAAGCAACATCGTGATCCAAACGAAGATCGTAGCAAAATTAGGGTTTTCGACTTTACGAACCCATATTTGGCACTCTCCGGTTTTCAAATCAACTCGATGCGTATGGAAATATATTCGTGGCATCAAGACCTATAATAGGGTACTTTCAAAATATGCATGCATGCAAGTCGACTCAAATCTTAGCAACAAGAAGTTTCAAAATCGATGCCTATCCTTAGATCTAGGATAAACCATCCAAAATCGATGCATGAAATGGAAACATAAGCAATATGCATAACGATTTAACATGGAATGACAAACTACGTTGAAAATGGATAACCCGGCATGTACTTCCTTTAGAAAACTCAAGCAACGGAAAACATCCCGACATGCGTAAACGCCGAAAAAGAAAACGGAATCGGTACTTTAGTAGAATACATAGCCCGAACTCAAAACCTAAAGGACCAGAGCTGTGCGGTGGTCGTCGGCCACCAAACGGCGCCAACAGCCACGGTAATGGGCGGCGATTCGGTGGTGGTGCGACGGTTAAATTGTCGGCCTCCGTCGTTATCCCGTCTCCGTCCCTTTAGATTCCCGAGTTCTATGCTATACGATCTACTAAAAGGCGGAATCAAAACAAGAAAAGGACAAAACAAAAACGGGTTACTGGGGTGGTTGATCGGCGGTGGTGGCTCAAGCAGAGCAATGGCGCCGCCGAGCCTCCCCAAGACGATCCCCACTCCTCCAGCCGCTCCAGCAGCACTCGAGCTGCTCGCTCTTCCGTAAACACGAGAGACGAAGGAAATGAACGTTGAAAATGAAGGCCCTAGCCTCCTATTTATAGGAAAAGCAGGGTCATGCAAACCGCCATAAGCGACCCCTTTTCGAATACGCAAAAGCGACGCAACTTTGCAAACGGACTCAAATTTAGTGATCGAGCTAAAACACACTCAAATTCACTCGCAATCGCATTTAGGTAATCGTGGCGTGATAAGTTAACACAAGTCGCTCTCAAGAAAACTTAACAGGCGATTGTTCGTGTCGCATACGTAAAGCGATTAAAACCTAAACATTCTAATGCCAACAAGGGTTTGAACATGCAGGAATTGAAATACGAGAAATTAAACAGCATCCTAAGCTAGGGTTGTCAATCCCGAGCTATACTAATAAAGCGATAAATCTAAACTAGGGTTGTCAATCCCTAGTTGAACTACTAAAACGATAAATCAAAAGCGTAAACAAAAGGAGCAAACCTATTCTTAGGGTTCGCAAGCCGTAATCTAAGTCTACTCGTAAATGAACAATTACATCAATCAACCAACAAGAACAGGAATTAAACGAAAGCAGGAAATCATTAAACAATGTAAATTGATAGAAACACGAGAACAATCCATTGTCACTTATGAAATTGAATCCCACAGAAACCATCAAACAAAACACTATGAAATTGATTCTGAAAGAACTGATAATCCAAAGCATAAATTGTTAAACAAGATTGTTCAATGAAATAGAAAGCAAGAATTAAAACTATGAATCTAACACTGTTGTCTGAAGAATTCCCGGAAGGAAGCTGATGGAGAGCCGCGCCGCGGTCCAGAAATAAGAACTCAGGGACCCTTTTCTGACCTAAAACGCGTATTTATATATAAAATAAAAGAGAGCGCCGGTTCATAATGAGCGCAGGTTCAGAAAACGTTCTGACTTGAAAGTGAGCGCTGGCTGGGATTGAGCGCCGGCTCAGAAAGCTCACTGCCTTGGAAATGAGCGCTGGATCAGAGTGAATGCGCGAGGTAAATTGCGAGCGCGCCATATCGAGCGCCGTTGGAGTGGCATGGACGCAGCGGAGAAGGGCGCCGCTGCCGCCGGATGCTTCTCGCCGGACGCTGGTGAGACAACGCGAGCGGGCGCTGGCTTCACAGCGCGGACGGTGCGCGGGAGATGGCGAGAGCGCTGGCGCTGGGTGAAACCAAATACGGATGAAGCGCGAGCCGAAGGCGACGGTGTAGGCGCTGGGTGATGCCCAGCCGCCGGATGGAATCGAGCGACGGCGAGCGGGCGCCGCGGCAAGCACGCAAGCGCGAGGGCGGGCGCGAGGTGCACGGGCATGCCGGTGGTCGAGGCGAGACGGGCGCTGGGATGAGCGCGGTGATGCGCGCGCGTGTTGAGCCCCGTCAAGACCCAGCGTCGCTGATTAGGTGTCCGAGCGCGGCGCCGGGCTGAGCGCGCGAAATTGGTGAGCGCGCCGCGCCAGCGGGCGCGCAGCGGTGCGGGCGAGCGCGGATCCGTGACAAGCGCGCTGGTGGTCGAGGTATGCGCGCGCTGTGCGGGCGCCGTGCGTGCGGGTACTGCTCTGCGCCGTGGCGCGACTTTGACGTTTCATCTCGCTCTCCTCGTCCGAACTCCAATTAGGATCCGCCGCCACGGACTCCTATCGAAAGGCTCTTCAATTATATCTAATCCTTGGCAGAACCAATTCATCCTATTTTCTGCCTTTTTCCTACAAAACATCAAAACAAACGAAATGAGTGCGAATTGATAAATATGAATCAAACCAACGGTATAAATAGGACAAAACATAGAAAATGACATGTAAAACAATATCAAGAATCCGTACAAATTCAAACCAAACATTTAGCAAACTTGGTACTCATGGACACGAAATAAAATACCGGACACAATGACTATAAACAAGATATGCTTTTAAAAGACCAATGAAAAGTTCGATTTTTCGATAACTTCCCCGGAGTGCCAAACCTTCATGGGTGGTCGAAAACCTGCATACTTAGTGTCTATGAATTCTTCATAAGACACTCTTCACAATGCACGAGGTTTCGTGACGGTCGCATCACCAAACAAAAGTCAACCTTTCGACCTTTTCTCAAAAACGTGCCATGCAAAATGTAAGCTTAGAAAAGACGGGGTATTACATCCTTCCCTCCTTAGAAAAATTTCATCCCCGAAATTTCATACACGTGGAGAAAACAACTCAAGGTATTGAGCCCAAACTTGTCTTCCAACTCCCACGTAGCTTCCTCCTCCATGGTGATTCCACAAGACTTTCACCAACGGAATCGCTTGTTCCTCAATTCCTCGACTTCGCTCCAAGATAGCCACCGCCTCTCCTCGTAACTCGATCCCGAGCAAGAACCACTTGGTCATGCTTGATCACGTGTTTTGGTCGAACACGCACTTTCTCACCGAGAAACGTGAAACACGCCATGAACATCTCCGATGCTAGCGGCAAAGCTAACCTATAGCAACGGGCCTATCCTCTCGAGAACTTCGAAGGTCCAATGAACCTCGGTCGAATCTCACCTCGCTTCCCAAAACGAACGACTTTTTGTCGGGAAACCTTAAGGAAAACGCGATCTCCGATTATGAACTGAAGATCCGTACGACGCTTGTCCGCATAGGACTTCTGCCTGTCCTGAGCTTCCTTGATCCTTGGCTTGATCTGATCGATAACCTCGACCGTCTGTTGAACCATCTCTGGTCCTAACATCTTCCTCTCGCCCACTTCGTCCCAATAAAGTGGCGATCGACACTTCCTTCCGTACAACGCTTCATAGGGAGCCATTCCTATGGTGGCCTGATAACTGTTGTTATAGGCAAACTCCACCAAAGGTAGTATCTCTTCCCAATTTCCTCCTCTATTGATAAACGCGCATTTTACACGTTTATAGTTGATATTTGAAGATGAGTTTAGCTCGTTTAATGTGCGTTTACGTATCGATACTTAATGTTTTATCTATTTCTAGAAGATAACGCTCTTGGGTGTTCTTTTGGTGTTGTGTAGGTCCATATGTTGAAAATCAAGCAAGGAACGACGCACGAACCAATTATACAATCTGACTGCTTTAGCGACCAGCCTAGCGGTCGCTAGGCTGGCCGCTAGGCAACCCGCGAGAACCCAGCGAGACCAAGAACCATGACTGTGTTCGCGAAAGGAAGCCCGGCCGAGAAAGCTATCGGACGATTTCTCGCGACCGTTCAGAATTGCTAGCGACCGCTAGCCGAGTCATGAGGTACCATGCGAGCGCAGAGGCGATCATGAAGCGAGAGGAGCGCCATGAGACTTACCTCGCGACCGCACCTAGCGATCATGAGGAGTGCTCATGAGACCGAGCGGCGAAGGCAAAATTAGGGTTTGGGGTGTGCCTATATATATGGAAACACCCCTTCGCGCCCCCAACTTGATACTTACGATTCCAGAGCCTCTTTTTCTCAGTTTTTCATAAGTTTTCCAGATTTTTAGCTTTAGGTTCCATCTATTTTCATTCTAGAGTTGTTTTACGATTGTTCTTCATTTGTTTTACGCTTTGTTCACGATCCGAACGCTTCGTCCGGACAATCTTTGTAATTTCCCGCTTTTACCGAGGTTGGGATTCAAGCCCAACGATTGTTCATCCAACGCTCATCACGGGTTTTATATATTTAATTTCCGCTTTTATGGTTAAATCGTATTTTATTCCGCTTATTATGTATGGCTAGTTTTTCGCTCTAATCTTAGGGTTTGCATGATTCGATCCTATATGTTGTGATTCCCGTTATCGCTATTTACCATCCGTGCATTGATTCATGATTCGATTGTGCTTATTTATATGTGTTGATTTGATCAATCTTGATGCATATCTAGTTGTCGGTTAATTACGTAATTGTGTTAATTGTCAATAGATCTCGAATGCATGATACGAATGAGCCTTGAGTCGAAATAGATAGGATATTCAGAGGAAGCATATTCTTTATGATCCGCTTGGAGTTGCTTGTTTTCACCTAGAGACGTAACAAAGAATAGGAAAACTAGTAATCTACACCGCTTTTGTCGTAATGTAAATTGTCGGTTATATATGTGATCTTCCATCTTGTCCGGATTAAAATTGGTTAATAGGAACAGGATAAACATACGCTGTGGATAGGATTAATGCATCCCTGGGTTAGTCGCCTTTATCTGCTTTTAAACATTCGAGTGTTTATTGCTTTATTTTACTTTCTGCTTTTGTTACCTTTGCTTTGGATTGATTTCAAGCCCTAAAATCTTACCAAACCATATTTGTTGCTTGGATAATGATGAATCCTTGTTGAGTTAGCTTCGTGCTTTCATTACAATCCCTCGTGGATACGATACTCGCTACCCTATACTTACACCTTTTCGTGTTAGAAAATTGCTGATCAAATTTTGGCGCCGTTGTCGGGATTGTTAAGATTTCATAGGAATAATTTGACGATTTGGAATTATTAATTCAAGTTGTATTTTATTTTATTTTTATTTGTTCTCGCCAGAGCTGATTTTTCTTCTTGTTCTCCAGGTAGTTTATGTTCACAAGGTCCTGTGGACCTCCGAACAGCGTTTTGATCCCGAGATCGAAATCACTCACAAGAGGAGAAGGAGACGAGAGAAGAGACAGCAAGCAATGGCAGGGAATCCGAACAACGGGGGCGTTCCCCCCGAAGTAGCTGCACGCCTGTTAGCAGACTTTACAGAAATGCAGCGCCAATTGGCGACTATGGGACTCGTTGTCCCTGCTCCGAGGTGGCAAGACCGTTGAATTATATGTACAGACCTCCTACCGAGCAATTTCAAGGAGGCGGATGGGGCCCAGAAGTAAACGCTAACAATTTTGAGCTGAAGCCGGCCCTAATCAGCATGGTTCAAGGGGAACAGTTTGGAGGAGGAGTCACAGAGGATCCGAATGCCCATCTCGAAACCTATCTCGACATTTGTGACACCATCAAACAGAATGGGGTGCCACAAGACACAATCCGGATGCGCATGTTCGGATTTTCTCTGCGAAATCAAGCAAAGGACTGGTTCAAGACCTTAGATCGTACGGGCATCAACAGTTGGGCAATTCTGTGTGAGAAATTTCTCTCGAAGTACATTCCTCCGCTAAGGCACGTAAGATCATAGCCGAGATTTCCCACTTCTCCCGCTTAGGAGATGAATCTTTATTCGAGTCGTGGAAAGATTCTGGGCCTATTGAGAAGGTGCCCACAAGATGGATTTTCGAGGAGCAATAGATTACCCGCTTTTACAATACGACACCTCACACAAGGAGCATTGTTGATGCATCGTGGGCTGCTTTTGAATGATGTGTAGACGAGGCCACGATCATAGAAGAGATGGCGGCCACAGCTATCGATGGTCGATGGAGAGGACACCGTGGTGAAGGTCGCTACCGCTGAAGGTGATTCAGTACGATAATATTATGGAGCAGTTCACCTTGTTAAGAAGCCAATTTTAGAAAGAAAGAAAAGGAAAAGGCGTGGCTCAGATAAATGCTGCCGAGTCAGAGATGAATGAGGCTGAGGACGTGAATTACATCAATCAGAGGAACAACCGTCCTGGGGGGAATCCGGCGTACAATCCGAACAACAGAAATCACCCAAATTTCTCGTACGCCAACCCCAATAATTTTCAACAGCCTCCGCCAGGTTTCTCAGTTCAGAACGGAGTGATTCAAGAGACGAAGAAGCCAAGTCTAGAGGACATGATGCAGTAGTTGGTTGTAAGCAACCAACAATTGGCAACGAATCAGAATTCGTTTATAAGCAACACCGGGCAGAAGATTAATCATTTGGAGTCCACTGTGACGGCTATGGGAAAGCACATGAAGATGATGGAGAATCAAATAAGTCAGATAGCCGCACAACAGAATGGGCAGCACAAGTCGGGCCAATTTCCGAGTAATACGGAGGTAAACCCTAAAAATCACTGTAATGCCATTCAATTGAGGAGTGGACGAGCTTATCAAAGTCACGAGGAGACGAACGGTGAAAACGGGCAAAAGAGAGAGAATCTCGCGACCGAGCTCGCGACCGCGAGCCCGGCCGCGAGGAGTCCTACAGTGGAGTTCGCGAGCGGCTCAGCGGGCGCAACAAGTCAAAACGCGCCCGCGACAAGTCAGTCAGAGGGCCTAGCGAGCGACCTAGCGGTCGCTAGAAATTCAAAGCGTCGCGAAATCGTCTGAAGCTTCAGACGCAAACCCAGCGCCCGAGAGCGCCACACCTCCGCCAAGACGAAGGAAGATGGTGTTCGCTTCTAGCGACCGCCCGAGCCGGTCGCGAGGCTGATCGCGAAGGGCAAGGCAGAAGAAATTTCCACGACGTGCCTCAATTCCGCTTCCAAGCCGCTTAGCTGCCCAAGCACGATGAGAAGTTAACCGATTCATGGAGATGTTTCAAAAGGTGCACATCAATATTCCTTTACTTGATGCACTTCGAGATATGCCGGTTACGTTAAGTTTCGAAGGATGCCGTTGCCAAAAAAGAAGCTTGGGAAATTCGAGACGATAAATGTCTCAAGAGTGCAAGGTCAGTCTCGCAAAAGAAGTTGCCGCCGCGTAAAGATCCAGCAGACTTCACCATAGCATGTGTTATCGGAGGACAAACATTCTCCAAGGTTACGTGTGATTTGGGGCAAGCATCAATCGATGCCGTTGTCCATTTTAACAGATTGGAGATTGGGAGATCAAGCCGACCACCATAGCTCTTGGATGGCATACATCGGTGACTTATCCGAAGGGATAGTGAAAGACGTGCTCGTGAAAGTTCGAGATTTCAACTTCCCACCGATTTCGTTGTTCTCGATATGCCGAGGATGGAATACACCTCTTATTCTCGGGCACCATTCCTAGCTACCGACTGAGCAATCGATAGACGTGCAAGATGGAGATCTCACCTTCGAGTCAACGACGAGGAGATGAAAATCTCTATATACGATGCTATGAAGCGACTGACGAGAAGACCATGGAAGACTGTCGAGTTATAGAGCACCGTATCGCCCACTCACTTTCAATCACCGATCCGTGGAGTTTTGTATGCAGAACTCGATTTTCTCACCCAGAGACCTTGATGAGGCGGTGATGAGATTTTAGAGTATCTTGAGTCCATCGATGAAGTCAAGGCCCTCCCGAGGAGTCGCGGCCTTATTTAGATGTGAGGAAGCCGATTGGAGGAGAGGACGCCGTGGTGAAGAAGGAAGAGACTACACCGAAGATGGAGTTGAAAGAGTTGCCGGACCACCTGCAGTATGCCTTCTTAGGCGACGATGAGACGTGCCCGGTGATAATATCTTCGGCTTTGACAGATGAGGAGTCACAGAAACTGATGGTTGTGCTGAAGCAGTACAAGTCTGCGATTGGGTGGACGATTTCTGATATCAAGGGGGTCAGCCCCTCGATTTGCATGCACCGGATCCTGTTGGAGAATGAATACAAGCCAAAGGTGCAACCTCAACGCCGATTGAATCCGGCAATGCAAGAGGTCGTCGTAAAGAGGTGTCAAGTTCTTAGACGCAGCATGATCTATGCCATATCCGGCAATGTGGGTTAGCCCTACTCAAGTGGTATCCAAGAAAGGGGTATCACGGTGATCGAGATGAGACAAACGAGCTTGTGGCAACAAGACTTGTAACAGGATGGCGAGTTTGCATCGATTATCGTGCTCTGAACACAGCCACGAGGAAAGACCATTTTTCCCGCCTTTATTGATCGATGTTGGACGACTAGTGGGTATGAGTTCTACTGCTTTCTCGATGGATATTCGGGTACAATCAGATTGCCATCGCTCAAGATCAGCACAAGACGGCGCGACGTGTCCATATGGAGTTTTCGCTATAGGCGAATGCCGCTTGATTGTGCAATGCTCCAGCCACGCTCCAAAGGTGCATGATGTCCATCTTCCATGGGTTGATCGAGAATATTTTGAAAGTCTTTATGGACGAATTTTCCGTGTTTGGCTCTTTATTCGACCATTGTCTCCATAATTTGTCACAAGTGCCGCAAAGGTGTGAGGAGACTAATCTTGTTCTCAATTGGGAGAAGTGCCATTTCATGGTGAAGGAAGGTATCGTGCTTGGTCACAAAGTCTCGCCAGGGTTTGGAAGTGGATCGAGCAAAGATAGTAGCTATCGAGAAACTACCCGCCTACAAATGTCAAATCGGTGAGGAGTTTTCTGGTCATGCGGGTTTTATAGAAGGTTCATCGTGATTTCTCGGCGATCACGAAGCCATTGTGTGGATTGCTCGAGAAAGATATGAAGTTCGTGTTCACAAATGAGTGTTTGAGGCGCTCGAGAAATTGAAGTTAGCCCGATCTCGACTCCGCTTTGGTCTCACCGATTGAGTCAACCATTCGAGCTAATGTGTGATGCGAGTGATTGGGCGATCGGTGTCAGTATTAGCGTAAACGAGACAAGCTTTTCCGAGTCATCTATTATGCAAGTAAGACTCTCGACTCTGCTCAAATGAACTACACCACCACGGAGAAGTAATTACTTGCTGTGGTCTATGCTTTCGATAAGTTTAGACCTTATTTGGTGGGCACCCACACCATCGTACACACTGACCATGCCATCATTCGTCATTTGTTCGCCAAGAAAGATTCAAAGCCCAGACTGGTGAGATGGATTCTCCTTCTTCAAGAGTTCGACATGGAAATTAAAGACAGAAAGGGCTGCGAAAATGTGGTTGCCGACCACTTGTCGCGATTGGAGAAGCCAGTCGAAGGAGAGGATAAGAAGATTGGGATCAAGGAGAACTTTCCAGACGAGCACATCTTGAGCGTCATTGATCGCACACCATGGTATGCTGATTTTGTAAATTACTTGGTGATTGGAGTTCTACCTCCATCGTGCAAAGGTCATTTGAAAAAGAAGTTTCTCCACGATGTTAAGTTCTATTATTGGGACGATCCTCATCTCTACCGCCGATGTGCCGATGGTTTGATACGTCGCTGCGTTCCCCAAGGAGAATGGGAGAACATAATCCACGAGTGCCATAGTTCGTTGACTGGAGGCCATTTTGCAATAAGCAAGACAATGGCAAAGATTTGCCACAGTGGATTCTTTTGGCCTTCGATCTTCAAAGATTGCCAATCTTTTATCAAGAGTTGTGATCGTTGTCAAAGAGTGGGGAATGTCACTAAGAAAGACGAGATGCCACAGAAAACCATCATGGAGGTGGAACTATTTGACGTATGGGGGATCGACTTCATGGGTCCGTTCCCCATGTCTTGTGGTTACACGAATATTCTTCTTGCTGTGGAGTACGTTTCCCGTTGGGTAGAGGCGATTCCGACTGTCACGAACGACTCCAAGGTAGTGATCAAGTTCCTTCACAAGAACATTCTAACTCGATTTGGAGTCCCGAGGGCTTTGATCAGTGATGGGGGGTCGCATTTTAATAAATAAGTGGCTAGGCAACGTTCTAGCCAAATATGGTGTGAAGCATCGAGTCACCTCCCCCTACCATCCACAAGCAAACGGGCAAGCTGAGCTCGCCAACCGAGAGATCAAGCAGATTTTAGAGAAATCGATTGTTCAGCGCAAGGATTGGGCCAAGCAGTTGGATGATGCTCTTTGGGCCTACCGGACCGCATACAAAACTCCCATCTGCCATTCCATATCAATGGTATTTGGTAAATCTTGCCATTTACCGTTGAATTGGAGCACAAAGCATATTGGGCCACGAGGAGAATCAATATGGATTTCAAGGAGGCCGGTATGATGAAAGTGACCAACTGTTGGAGCTTGACGAGTGGAGGAATGAAGCTTTCGAATTCTCGATATACAGAGGAAAGAGCGCAGAATTCCACGATCTCCACATTCGTGCCAAAGGATTTTCGCCGGTAATGAAGTCTTGCTTTACAATGCTCGACCGCCTATTCCCGGAAAGCTCAAGTCGAGATGGTCGGGGCCATATACCGCTTACCGTGCACTTGCTAATGGGAGTTCTGAGCCCTAGACTCGGGGCAACATTTTTAAAGTGAACGGCCAAGACTCAAATCCTACTTCAAGTCACACTTCGACCGAGAAGTCAAGGTGACCAAGCTCAACGAACCATGATAAGTGGTACCATCGAGCTAGCGACGATAATTCTAGCACTGGTTGGGAGGTAACCCAACAGTTTTACATGCTTTTGGTTTTTGTTGTTTTCGTTTTTTTTGTTTAGGGTTGTGTTTCTTTGTTTGTGTCGTGTCTCGTTGTTTTGTTCGATCCAAAAGTTTAATAGCTTTCTCTTTAAAAAAAAAAAAAAAATAAGTACCTAGCGACCTCCCTAGCAACCGCGAGGTCGTGAGGTGTGGTCGCGAGAATTTGGGCAGAACGTTCTTTTCTGGGCGACAGAGCTCGCGGCCTAGCTCGCGATCGCGAGCTCGACCGCGAGATCCGTAGCGACCCGCGTCCCAATTCCCGCCTGCGTCCTGACCCGTTTTTAAACCCTTTTTTCTCCCCATTTTCTGAAACCTACACACACACACACGGTTTTCTGAGGAAAATAGCAGCCCCCTTCCCCTCTCAAGCACCCAATACACCTCTATCTCCCATTTGTCTTGCATTCCTCCATCAAACCCACTCAAGGTATGATATTTTTGTTTCAATTCTTCATGGGTTTACATTTCTTGAGCATGATTTGGAAGAATTTTAGCCAATTATGTGGGTTATTTAAATTTGAGAAACTAGGGCTTATTTTGTTAGATTTGTTTGGTGTTTGAGCATGTTTTTGTCAAATGTTAGGTTTATTAATGTTTATACACGTATATTGTTCGTATAATTTACCTACATTGTTGATTTGGGTTCAAAATCGTTGAGAAACATGTTTAAAAATTTGAAATTTTGTCACTATCGCGTTTCGGCCGACCTCGTCATGGGCGCGTCAAGGCTTGCTGCTCGGGCGCCAGACGCTGCCGCTTATGCCACAGGTGCCTGCTGAGCGATCGCCGACCTTTCTTCATGACCACACTGCGACCGCGAGGTGTGGTCGCTAGTTTTCGCCGTAACGTCCAATTTTTCAAATTTTGGTCAGTGTGTTTCTCCCTTTTGTGTTGTCTTGCAAGATCATATGACAATATGGGGGAAATAATTGGACTAAGTTGAAGTTTGGGGGATCTATATTGAGCATTTTGGGTTGACGTTGTTTTGATTTGTTTCATTCATACACGGGCTAACTTTGAAATTCTTTTTAGGTACAATATGCCGCGTACTCACGGTCACAAGCGCAAGGGCAAGGGCATTGTCTCCACTTCCCACGACGAGACACAAGATGAGCTCCACGACGAGCTACACGGTGAACATCATGATGAGCCTCACGACGAGCCACGCATGGCACCACCAGATGAATTCGATCCCGAAAATTTTAGAGTCAGACTGCCGAGTGACTCATCGAGAAGCCGTTGGGATCGATTAGTGAGATTACGGCATAGGCATTCATGTTTCATGTGCCTCAATACGTGTCAAGAGATGGACATAACTAATGATGTGACGTGGTTGGCCGAGAGGTCCGGGCTGTACTCAGTTATCACGGCCAATTATCTTACATACCGGATCCTGACACTCGAATTCTTGTCGACTCTCCATGTCCACAAGACAAACGGAATGCCGGATTACCTAATGTTCCAGCTTGACAATGAGCCCCATCAACTCTCCGTGGACGAACTTAATGGCATAATCAATGGAGATCCGGAGGGAAACTACATAGGGGACGTCGAGTACACAATCCAAAGCGTATGGCCAAAGTTCATGGACGCCAGACTTGAGCACACTCCATACTATGATGCCTCGAGATCAAAGGCTAGCTCGATACGGAATCCAACGGTCCGTTACTTCCACCGGCTCCTCACGTTCACCTTACATGGCCGTTCGAACACCGGCACTGTCCTCTCACAAGATATGAGCATACCGATTGGAGCTATGTTCAACTGTAAGATGCATGCCGACATGTTCTTAGCTCAAGACTTCCACATGCATCCACGCTTCGGTAATTCAAGATATGCATAGGGGATTCACACCCCCCATTGCTGATTTTTTTGGGATTACGATTCGAGAGAGTCCGATCTCTCACGATATCTTCCTGGACAAGCCGTGCCTATACGTCCAGACGTTCCTGAAGAGGCACCCCCGACGTTACTTGTGGCTGTTATATGATCAAAACGGCCAATCAGTCTTCCGCCTACCCAATCCCGAGCTCACCAAAGATAAGCCGATACTTTATCGGATGCCAACTGGAATATGAGCTCCTCGGCACACTATGCATGGACGCAGCGCGTGAACGCAAGGCGAGGTTGAGGGCGAGCAACCGCCTGAGGAGCAAGCCGAGCCCGAAGTGGCTCCTGAGATAGGCGGCATATTGCACCCGCCACCCGTTCGAGGCGACCGGGATTTATGATCGATTAGATCAAATAGATGGTCGCCTCAACCATATTGACGGAACTCGACCTCGATTATGGAGCAGCGAGAAGCCATCTACACCCAACAACAGCACATCTCGAGCAACAACGTAAGATGATGGAGATGATGCAAAGAATGGAATCGCTATGTGGATTTTATCCGCCACCGAGTAGCGCAAGCATTCAAGGTAAGTTTTCTCCCAACTACTTTTTTTCGCAAACCTTATTGCTTCCACATGTTCACAATAAGTTTGGGGAGTAGACGAGTTTGGTTGGTTGAGAACTCGCTTTTGTTTTTATGCTTTATGGTTTAGTTGTTATGCTTTGGGGTCTTTTGTCATTTTTTTTGTTTTGTTTTTCGCTTTCGTCTACGTCGATCAACGAGTTAAGTGAAGTATGTTAATCCATGTGGCCAATGACGATAGAAATTTTGGTGAAATTTAATGATAGTGCGCATGATATGTTAGAAAATGACGCATGAATGACGTGAGATGGCTTAGGCTTGTTGTTTTTCACCATTTGCTTATCCTGTGAGACTTGAGCTTCCAGTATACATATCTTGATACAGTTTACATAATCAGTGATATCGTGCATGTGATTATCTTCTAGAACTTGCCGTGTTTCGTGTCGAGACCGCAATATGTGTTTCAAATTTGGAAAGGATAAAAGGCCATCTTTGTTAACCACATATTCACCCAAACACTAACCCGATGATATATACCATTTGTCGCCTTCTTTGAGCCTTTATTAGACTTTCTCTTTCGATTAACCGGATGATAGGAGGTGAGGATGGATATGGGAATCAAAAGGGGTTGAAATTTTGATGTAGTTATGATGAAAAAGTTTCTTGTAGAAAATACATACGTGGTGAAGAATAGTACCTTTGTTGTGAAAGATAAACCCTATAAGCTCTAGAAAAGAAAAGAAAAAGAAAAATGTTAAGTTCACTATGAGTGTTGAGCATAAAGGGTCTTTAATCAAAGTATAGGTACCTTCTGTGGCATTAAACGTTGATTTAGCACGTTGGGAAAGAAGAGGAAAATGGACAAAGTCCATATGTGTTGAAAAGTATAAATGGAGGTGCTTAGAATATACTTGAGTCACTTAACCATATTTTATCCTACCTTAACCAATGTGCCTACATTACAACCTATGAAAAGACCTCTTTGATCCTAATTTGAACACAATGACGCGGTGGAGATATTAGAGAAACGGCAAGCCTATGGTAAGATGTTGCATTGCATTGATCGTTGAGTATATACACGTCCTACATTTCTTTATGAGTTGAGTGTATCCTACATTTTACACACATGCCATAGTGAGGGTTGAATTAAATGAGTTTTGCCGTAAATTGTTGTTTGTGTTGAGGGACTAACGCCGTCATGTGCACTAATGTTTTTGAGCGTTGATATGTTTACGAGGCTAGAATGGTTATCATCTTTGCTACGCTCGTTGATCTTTTCGTTGTGTCTTCTGTTTTGGTTTTGTTTGAGGACAAACAATGATTTAAGTTTGGGGTTTGATAAAGCGCATTTTACATGTTTATAGTTGATATTTGAAGATGAGTTTAGCTCGCTTAATGTGCTGCCACGATCGATACTTAATGTTTTATCTATTTCTAGAAGATCTCGCTCTTGGGTGTTCTTTTGGTGTTGTGTAGGTCCATATGTTGAAAATCAAGCAAGGAACGACGCACGAGCCAATTATACACTTTGACTGCTTTAGCGACCAGCCTAGCGGTCGCTAGGCTGGCCGCTAGGCAACCCGCGCGAGAACCCAGCGAGACCGCGACCATGACCTCGTGCCCGCGAGCGAAGCCCAACGCCGAGAAAGCTCTCGGACGATTTCTCATGACGGTTCAGTATTGCTAGCGACCACTAGCCGAGTCATGAGGTACCATGCGCGCAAAAGAGGCGATCATGAGCGAGAGGAGCGCCAGACTTACTCACGACCGCACCTAGCGATCATGAGGAGTGCTCATGAGACCGAGCGGCGAAGGCAAATTAGGTTTGAGGTGTGCTATATATGGCAACACCCCTCGCGCCCCAACTTGATACCTACGATTCCGAGCCTTTTTTCTCGCTTTTCATAAGTTTTCCAGATTTTTAGCTTTAGGTTCCATCTATTTTCATTCTAGAGTTGTTTTACGATTGTTCTTCATTTGTTTTACGCTTTGTCTACGATCCGAATGTTTCGTCCGGACAATCTTTGCAATTTTCCGTTTTCCGAGGTTGGGATTCAAGCCAAACGATTGTTCATCCAACGCTCATCACGGGTTTTTATATTTAATTTCCGTTTTATGGTTAAATCGTATTTTATTCCGCTTATTATGTCTCGCTAGTTTTTCGCTCTAATCCTAGGGTTCGCATGATTCGATCCTATATGTTGTGATTCCCGTTATCGCTATTTACCATCCCGCATTGATTCATGATTCGATTGTGCTTATTTATATGTGTTGATTGATCAATCTTGATGCATATCTAGTTGTCGGTTAATTACGTAATTGTGTTAATTGTCAATCGATCTCGAATGCATGATACGAACGAGCCTCGAGTCGAAATGAGATATGATATTTGTAGGAAGCATATTCTTTGTAATCCGTTTGAGTTGCTTGTTTTCACCTAGAGACGTAATGTAATAGGAAAACTAGTAATCTCTGACCGCTTTTGTCGTAATGTAAATTGCTCGGTTATATATGTGATCTTCCATCTTGTCTTGATTAAAATTGGTTAATAGGAACAAGATAAACATACGTTGTGGATAGGATTAATGCATCCCTAGGGTTAGTCGTCTTTATCTGTTTTTAAACATCCGAGTGTTTATTGCTTTATTTTACTTTCTATTTTGTTACCTTTGCTTTGGATTGATTTCCGAAGCCCTAAATTCTTACCAAACCATATTTGTTGCTCGATAATGATGAATCCTTGTTGAGTTAGCTTCTGTGCTTTCGCATTACAATCCCTCGGATACGATACTTACCACCCTATACTCCACCAAAGGTAGTATCTCTTCCCAATTTCCTCCTCTATCGGCCACGACTACTCACAGATGCCTTCCAAAACCTGAATCGCCCTTTCCGATCGACCGTCTGCTTGAGGATGGGATGTCAGATCGAGATTCAGCCGTCCCCATGGCTTCCTCGCAGACTCTCCAAAACCTTGATGTGAACCTCGGTCACGATCTCGACGTAATCGATACGAGCACACCATGTAACCGCATTTATTTCTCTAACGTAGTGAGCAAGCTTATCTAACCCGCACATCATCCGAATCGATAGAAAATGAGCTGAATTGTCACCATCGACGACAACCCATATAGCGGTGTTTCCTCTTGCGACCTTGGAAAACTCACAACAAAATCCATACCGATATGATCCCATTTCCACTTCTAGGATTGGTAGCGGTTGCAACAAACCCGACGGACGCTTGGTGTACAATTTTCACCACGACAAGCCAAACAACGCTCCACAAACACGGCTACATCCTTTTTCATCCCTTCCCACCAAAAGTTCCTTTTAAGGTCTCGACATTTTGGTGCTTCCTGGATGAGTCAGAGACGGTGCCTCATGAGCTTCACTCATGATTTTATCTCTCAATTCCCTAATGAGTGGCACACATAACCTTCCTCGAATAGTAGCGTTGTCCTTCGCTCGGAACCCCTTGCTATCTTCTAGCCTTGCTTTCAAACGCATCCTTTCCAAGAATTCGTCTCCTCGCAGCGCACTCACGATAGCTTCTCTCAGGTCCGATTCAGCTGTCAAAGCTGCGATGAATCCTTGCACTGATTCCGGCGGGTGAATCACTTCCAAGCTGAGCTTTTCAAAATCTCGAATAAGCTCTTTCTCTTGCGTGAGAAGATATCCCAACTTCGCTCTCGACTTGCGACTAAGAGCATCTGCTACGACATTGGCTTTCCCCGGGTGATAACTGATAGAGCAATCATAATCCTTCACCAACTCTAGCCATCTCCTTTGCCTCATGTTCAGCTCTTTTTGTTCAAAGAAATACTTGAGGCTCTTGTGATCCGTGAAGATCTCACACTTAACTCCATAGAGATAGTGCATCCAAATCTTCAAGGCATGAACGACTGCTGCTAACTCCAGATCGTGAGTTGGGTATCTCAACTCGTGCGGTTTCAACCGACGGACGCGTGGCTATAACCTTCCTGCTCGCATGAGAACGCAACCTAAACCAAGCTTGGATGCATCGGGTGTAGACCACAAACCCATCGCTCCTTCCGCACGGCTAACACCGGAGCTGGTTGTTAGCTTCTTCTTTAACTCTTGGAAACTTGCTTCACAAGCATCGGACCATGAAAACTTGATTCCTTTCATGAGCTGTTGCGTCATCGGCCTTGCCAACTTCGAAAACCCTTCGATGAAAAGTCTATAATATCCGCCAAGCCTAGAAAGCTCAACCTCATTAGCATTAGTCGAAACCTTCCAGCTACTTACATCGCTCAACCTTCATCTGGTCGACTTTGATTCCTTCTGCAGACATGATATGTCCAAGGAACATCACTTCTTTAGCCAAAACTCGACTTGCTATACTTGGCATACAACCTCTTTGCTCGTAACGCTTCCGAACGGCACGGAGGTGTTCTCTATGCAACTCGCATTCTTGGAATAGATGAGAATATCATCGATAAAACCAAGACAAAACTATCCGGACATCGATGGAAAACTCGATTCATCGATCCAGAAGATCACGGCGCGATTGTCAAACCAAACGGCATCACGATGAACTCAGAGTGCCCATACCTAGTCCCGAACGTGGTCTTCGCAACTTCCTCCTTTCTGATCTTCAGCTGATGGTAGCCTGACCTCAAATCGATCTTAGAGAAGACACTCGCTCCTTTGAGCTGGTCAAACAGATCGTCGATCCTTGGAAGAGGATATCTGTTCTTGATCGTCAATTTATTCAGCTCTCTGTAGTCAATGCACATCCGCATTGACCCATCCTTCTTCTTGACGAACAGAACTGGCGCTCCCCACGGCGACACGCTAGGTCGGATAAAACCTAGATCCAACAGCTCCTGCAACTGCGCTTTCAGCCTTTGCAATTTTTAGGTGCCATTCTCAGTATGGTGCCTTTGATACTGTGCTGCTCCCGGTTCCGCATCAATAGTGAATTGCACTTGTCTATCGAGCGGTAAACCCGCAAGTCCTCGGAAACACGTCCGGATATTCACACACCATCGCCTCCTTCAAATGTTTGCGCTTTCATCGTGCTCGTCAAACTTACCAAGAAAGTTTGATAGCTTCCTTCCCGATCATCCTCACCGCCTTCAAGGTCTTTGAGATCATTGGCACGCAAACACCCATCCTTATGCCGTGGAAACAAACTTCCACTCCTTCGCTGTTCGTAGCAACTTCTCGAGACAACGATAGTTGCCATGTGTTTTTCCAACTAATCCATGCTAAAGATGACATCGAAATCTTCCATTCCGATGACATGCAAATTGACAAGGACCTTCGCTCACAGATTTCTACCTCCGGTTCGGCAAATCTCTTTTGCCTTTAGCACTTCGACGGGATGCTAATTTGTGGTACTCTATGATTTCTTGGTACCAAACCCAACCTCTCACACGCGATTCTCGAAACGAAAGAATGTGAGGCTCTCAGATCAAACAAA
Organism: Salvia rosmarinus; assembly: GCA_036937905.1. Taxonomy (NCBI): domain Eukaryota; kingdom Viridiplantae; phylum Streptophyta; class Magnoliopsida; order Lamiales; family Lamiaceae; genus Salvia; species Salvia rosmarinus. Next base: position 39,291,096 of record CM072821.1, on the reverse strand, counting down.
GCGAAATGGGTATATCACTCATATGGGTTATACCGCAAGATTTCCGGAGCTTGAGCTGCTTGTCACGATTCAAGGCGCACACCATTGCTTGTCGCGGTGGCCTTTGGTTTGCTGGCCTAGGGTGACCTCCCCGCCGTTGTTTGTCCTCGGCGAGCCCGATTACGCCTCATGAGCTGGATGCTCGCCATCGCGGCCGCACCGCCCTCCTAACGGATAATCTCGAGCGTAATGTCCGATTTCTTACAACGATAGCACTCGGTGCTACCTTGCTCGCACTCGCGAAATGATTCCTTTGGCATTTCGGCACCGAGGTTTTTCCCCACCGCCGCATGGGTTGGAAATTCCTTCCCAAGGTTGCTTTCTCTCACTTGAATGCCTTGATTCCTTGAATCACTGGACCGCCTGGTTCCCTTGAACACCGATTGCCTTTCCTCGATCATCCCATTTCCTCTTACCTCTACCTCCGCCACCGGTTGTCCGGTGGCCTCGTTTTTCCGGGCAACATTGACTCAATGTTTAATGCCCGGTTCAAGGATCGCGATACGCCGATCTCCCGACGGTCGAGCGAAATTCGATCTCGGTCGGAGTCCTCTCTCGAACTCGCTCGCCTGGCAACCTCGGTGCCGACTGTGTACGTAGATAACGCGATGATTTATTGAACGAGCGATCGCATTTAGGTGATCGCCCTTCCTCGACAAAGGTTCCAATTTGTTTTGCCTTCTCTCGCTCGCAAACGCCGTGCACGCATTTTCCATGAGTTCTTCCTTGAAATCTTCCCACGTATACCTTCCCCACTGTCCTGGTGTTAGAGTCCTCCTCACGGATTCCCACCAGAAATCAGCCTCATCGGTTAGCTGAAAGATCGCGCAATTCAGCTTTTCTGCTTCTTCGCAGCCGATGTATTCAAGATCCTTCGTGGATCGTATCCGCCTCGCGTCGATCGGTTCACCGAGACCGTCGAACGTAGGGGATTCTGCTGCGAAAACTCTCGATCGCATGTCGCTGAACCAAAGGTGGTTCCCGGCTTCTTCCACGCTATTGTTCCTCCGTTCCTTGTTCTCGGCATTCGCATCGACGCTTGAAACATTAGAAACACTTTCGTAGATAACCGGTATCATCGCATAACATATATCATCACCCATATCACATATCATCACATATATCACATATCACGCACGATCACATATAATCATGCAATCGTCAACATATCATCGCTATGCATTTCACATAACATTATCATCACACATCACATAGATCATATATCATCATGGCATAGGTCATATCACATATAAGCATCAAACATTAACATATGTCATAGATAGTGTTAGTATCAAGAATATTCAAAGGTCCATGAAGGACTATCAAAATACAAGATCAAGGTATGTCACCAAAAAGGTCGATATGAGCAAAAGAATCGACCGGTCATCACAAAAGATGCCTCATCCCATGCTTCTAGCAGACTCATGATCGCCACCTCATACACACCGACTACCTAGATCCCTATCCTCCATATCCGTCCACTACTCTCCGCTCGTCCCCAGCGGTTCTATTCGCCTCCTCATCCTCTTTCCTTCCTATCGTGGCTCAATTCAGCCGCCGCCTAAAAGCGATCCTGCATGGAAGCAAGCCTCTCGTGGGTATGATCCCATCCAAGCTGTGCCCTGATCGCCTGAGTATCAGGTGAAAGCTGTGCCTGAGTCCCCTCGCTCGCGCTTGCCCTTCCTCAACATGCCCGACCTCATCTGTAGTCATCGGCTATCCGATCACCGGTCCTATGAGTCCTCACCGCCCTCCTCATCCTCCTCCGGGTCTTCCTCCTCCTCGGAGTCTCCTTCCCTGGATGCCAACCTGATACAGTTCGGTGGCCTGAAAATTCTGATCCTGGGCCTCTTCCCTGCCACTGTCGGATGGACAATCTCTCTCGCCCGGGAGGTTCCGCCTCAAAATCGCTCTCGGTCCGTCTGAAAGTGAGGATCGTAGATGGAGGTGTAGTGACGGTGTATCCTCGATGCATCGGTGATCGTCTCGAGCGATGGTCGCCTCCCAAAGGCTCTTCGGAACATCATCCCTATCATCAACTGATTGGTCCTCGAACATGCCTTGCTATCACATCCTCCTCGATGGTATACCGATGATCGGGTCCACCGCTCCATACTCGAGCAGCGAACTCGGTGAAATCCAAGGTATGGTGTCGGTGATAGGATCCCGCCTCGAACATCACGTATCCTTGCTTTCTCACCCACGGTTGCCAACCCGTCGGCAGCCTCTCACAACCGATAGTAAGCCTCATACTGATACTTTCCCACCGCCTCGGATCTTTCTCCAAAATCCAACAAATCTCCCTGTAAATACTCCTAACGGCTCATGGACATTCCCGGTACATTCCTCGAACTTACGGATCTGCCATCCATCCTGTGATCTTAACTAACGTTGTCCGGGCCATCAATATCCATAAACCTACATGTTAGTTTATCAACATAACAACAAATATTCACGCCCCTTTTTCTCGCCTCACCATCCGGGTAATCATGTCTCAAACACATGTTCATTTCAACACATATCAATATCAATATCGATATTTATCATAATAATCACGTAAGCAAATACAGATTCACTTACAAGCACTCGCTTATCAAAATAAACAAGATTTTCAATCAACAACGCATTGCTATGTAAAGACATAGACTTACATCAACCATACGTGATCACATTAATCACATCATATCATATAAACGATTACATCACAATCAAGATAGCCCTTCCGTCCCATCGACAAATCATTTCCACATCCACATCAACACCCAACCATACCACATCCATCTCACCTCAACATCCACATCACGTTTACATCACGTAAACTCTTACCAGGCCAAAACACATGAAACCAAGATCATATCAAGCTCACATAGCCACATAAAGCACCAACAAATAAACACATACCTCATCCCCTTTTTAAAGGAGGCGGCCTGACGGTGAGCTGAGGGTAGCTGTACCTGATGAACAGTTTAGAAGAACAAGTTCTAAACACTCAATTTCAAGAATGTACAAGATATAAAGCAAATGAACTGCTTTGATATCGAACAATATAGACACATACCCCAAAGCCAGAAAAACTGCTCTGATACCAAGCTGTCACGTCCCAATTCCCGAGAGAAGGCACGGATGCCGGGGTGTGATTAGTGGTGGGGGTTAAGAAGTGGGGAAGAAGGGGATATATATAATATACACGATAAGAAGATGTGACCATGAAATCGGGCAAAGATCTCCTCTATAACTAGGACATATCCTCGAGGGGATGGGTGCACAAACAATCCACCAATGTAATAATATCGATATCATAACCTCGTAAAACATGATCTTGGTTCATTATAAGTAATGCAAGAAAGCAAAATAGCATTACATCCTCGCCGACTAGACCGTCAACCACATAGCATGCTCATATCGGACTCACAACAGAATAATATAACAATTCTTGTTCCCAATCGTAAAGCAAATAAGGGACAAGAATACATCAATATCGTAGTACGATATAACACAACATCGCTGGAAGCATAGCATGAAGAACCCGTAGCCCACCCCTCAACGTCGCCTCGTCCAGCCTCCTCCATCTGTGAAAAGATTTGAAAGAGTTTGGGTGTGTACTAGCGCACTCACTCACCGGGTTTTATCATAAATCAAAAGAATCATGATGTCGTGTTTAGAGCACTTACCTTAGAAGGTTTTAAACGTAAACCACTTCTAAGTAAGCAAAATAGATTTTCATTTTCGATACCGATCCGTTATTACTTGCTATTCTCATCATAGAACCATGAACCACGGCTCGAACGTATCCCGCCAGCCCATCACATCTAATTCATTCGCCCTAACATATCCAATCGGCCCATGCCCGAACGTATCCAACGGCTAACTCGGTGTGGACTTCAGGGTCAAACCCCATCGTAACCATAACCACCTCATTACCATTTTCGTGTGGACTTCCGGGTCTATCCCCTTCAGAACCATAACCACGTGTTCGGGTGTATCCCCTTACGATCAATACTCAAGATGGTGATCAACCCACCGAATAGAGATCCGTGCACAACCATGACAGAACCATATCTTGGATCAGAGAACAGTAATAACTTCACCAAAACATTTTACGCGCACATGTTTTATTTTGAAATATCGAGTAAATAACTCAAAATAAGCATATATAACCCAACCTCGAATGTATTTAAAACGTTAACCGGAGATATCTACGGATCCGATGACTTCACCGATCGCCTTTGGTAGGTACCGTAACAAGACGAAACAACTTTTGGGGTCACTTCCCACAAAGCAAAGCAACATCGTGATCCAAACGAAGATCGTAGCAAAATTAGGGTTTTCGACTTTCTCAACCCATATTTGGCACTCTCCGGTTTTCAAATCAACTCGATGCGTAAGGAAATATGTTCGTGGCATCAAGACCTATAATAGGGTACTTTCAAAATATGCATGCATGCAAGTCGACTCAAATCTTAGCAACAAGAAGCTTCAAAATCGATGCCTATCCTCGATCTAGGATAAACCATCCAAAATCGATGCATGAAATGGAAACATAAGCAATATGCATAACCCATTTAACATGGAATGACAAACTATGTTGAAAATGGATAACCCGGCATGTACTTCCTTTAGAAAACTCAAGCAACGGAAAACATCCCGACATGCGTAAACGCGAAAAATGTAAAACGGAATCGGTACTTTAGTAGAATGCATAGCCCGAACTCAAATCCTAAAGGACCCGAGTTGGGGCAGGGTCTGTCGGCCACCAAACGGCGGCCAACAGCCACGGCAATGGGCGGCGATTCGGCGGTGGTGCGCCGGCCAAATTGGCCGGCCTCCTGCCGTTATCCCGTCCCGTCCCTTTAGATTCCCGAGTTCTATGCTATACGATCTACTAAAAGGCGGAATCAAAACAAGAAAAGGATAAAAGAAAGACGGGCTGCGGGGGTGGTTGATCGGCGGTGGGGCTCGGCGGCAACAAGAATGGCGCCGCCACCGAGCCTCCCGCCCGATCCCCACTCCTCCAGCCGCTTCAGCAGCTGCACTGGAGCTGCTCGGCTCTTCCGTAAACACAGAGAGATCTAATGAAATGAACGTTGAAAATGAAGGCCCTAGCCTCCTATTTATAGGAAAAGGGGTCAAGCAATTATTGTGCAAGCTGCCTTTTTCGAAAACGCAAAGCGACGCAACTTTTGCAAACGGACTCCAAATTTAGCAAACTTTGTACCCATGGACACGAAATAAAATACCGGACACAATGACTATAAACAAGATATGCTTTTAAAAGACCAATGAAAATTCCGGTTTTTCGATAACTTTCCCGAAGTGGCAAACCTTCATGGGTGGTCGAAAACCTGCATACTTAGTGTCTATGAATTCGTCATAAGACACTCTTCATAGCGCCTGATGTTTTGTGACGGTCACATCACAGAAACAAAAGTCAACCTTTTGACCTTTTCTCAAAAAACGTGCCATGCAAAACAGAAGCTTAGAAAAGACGGGGTATTACATGGTTTGATTAATATTTATTGATTCGAACTTACTTCGCTCGTTTTGATGTTTTGTAGAAAAACGGTATAAAATAGGATGAATTGGATCTGCCAAGAATCAAGTTTATTAAAATGCATCACGATATGAGTTTATAGGCGCAAGCGGATCACGATTCGGAGATCGGACGTGAGAGAACGGAGCAAACATCGAAGTCACGCGCGTGCACCCAGCTGGCCCAACCAGCCCGGCGCTTGGCCCCATCGTGCGCCGTGCTCCTCGGCCTCGCCCATGCCGAGCTCGCCCGCATGTTGAACTCGTCTGCGTCTGCGCTCAAGGCCGCCGCCCAGCTGCCGCCTAACGCCTCAACGCCTGCGCCCCGCAGCTTCCGTCCGGCCGGGTGCTGCGCCAACCCCCCAGCGCCCTGCGGCTTCGTCCGCGCTGGGTGGCCGGCCACCCCGCGCGCCAGCCCGCCCAGCGCCCGATTCTCCGCGAAGCACCAGACACCTTCGTCCGGGCTGGCGGCTACCAACCCAACGCCTGCTTGGCGCCCACCCGCGTTGCCTCGCCCAGCGCCATCTCCGCCTCCAAGGCGCAGCGCTTTCTCGCGTCTGGCGCTTAATTCCTAGCCGACGCTGGACGTGTCTCTAGAAGCTTGGCGCGTCCGGCACTGTGCTCCGTCCGGCGCAGGGTGTTGAGACTGATCAATCCAGAAACTCCTTGCGTCCGGCGCCGCGCTCCGTCCGGCGCTGGGTGCGAAAATCTGCTGATATAAATACTGAAATACACGCGGAAACCCTCAGACAGCTTCACTCATTTTCTCAAACACACGCACGCAACTCCTTTCTCTTTCTTTACCTTTCCCTTTCCTTTTAATTATTTTGTGCTTGGATTAACAATTTGTATTGTACGATTCCGGATTTTGGAAGACGAATTTGTCTATGAATGGTTGTAAGTTTTTCTGGTTTTGATTATGTCTATGTAATTGGGATTAGATTAATTTCTATCATGAGATAAATTATCGAATTGTTGGGAAATATATGTTTAATTGTTCTTATCTTGAATCGTGATTGTTGGGTTGATGATTTGCGATTCCTCATCCGTATAAATTATTTATTTTATGTTCTTCATGCATGGTGTTCGAAAGAATAGTGTAGGTTGATTGTATGCTTATGTTTGATTATAAAGATATGCGAGAGAAGATTTATATTAAATATAAGTTTGACAATGAAAGTGATCGAGAGATTGGTTTGTTGTTGAATAAATGATATATGTGGTTAGGGTTTTTGCTATCGTGTGCCTTGCAATAAAATATCCTTCGTAGTTGATGGTTGGTTGATTGAGATCCCTATCATTAAGTTCGAGTCTAACATCGACGTAATCGAGAGATTAGTTAGTGTCGACCGCTTGGTTTGAGGCGGGTGTTTTATGCATTGTGTACCGGTCCTTGATTCATTAATAGCGAGGATAGATTCAAACCTAGAACACCGCTCCAATTCCGTATCTGACAATTCTTATTGTTGTCCAAGTGCATCCGCTTTCCCTGTTTTATTTTATTTCCCGCTGTCGTCCTTTCCGTGACAGCCCCCCTTATGTTAGGACGTTAATTTTTCATTTCTTTTTTCGTGTTTGACATAGAATCAGAGCCTGTTAAGTCTTCCTCGAGAGATTCGACTGGGTCGACCTTACCATTCTATAAGGACCTCGTACTATTGCGAGCGACTGAAAAGAACAATTTGGTCGGAACAGTAACAGTAATAACGGATCAGGTATCGAGAAACGAAAAATCTATTTTGCTTACTTAGAAGTGGTTTTACGTTTTAAAACCTTCTAAGGTAAGTGCTCTGAACACGGCATCATGAATTTTGATTTATGATAAAAACCCCAACTGAGTGCTCTAGTACTCACCCCAAACTCTTTTTCAAATCTTTTCACAGATGGAGGAGGGCGAGGGACGGCGTCGATGTCAAGGTCGAGCCATGGGTTCTTCATGCTATGTTTCCACAATGTTGTGTTATATCTATTCATGTACTCTGATGTCACGACCCCACTCCGGACCAACCCGGACTGGAGGGCAACTAATACTAGGAGTAGTATTTTAGGGGTTACACGGATAACATAGAGATGCATAACAAAAATAAACTAACATGCTTGAACAATGTAATACGAGATAAACCCGTCATAACGGTTTAAAAGGTTTAGCCATCGGACCCCAAAACATGCTTGGCAATACAGTCCGATGGACCTCAATAGTTCATAAACATAAAGCATAAATAAAGGAGTTCAGGGGTTCAGAGTGTAGCAATGAAAGTGTGTGAATACATATATGACGATATGCATTCAAGGTATAAACCACAAATTCAAATAATCGGTCAAGGACACCGACTCTCAACACATTCCCCATCATCACCATCGAGCTCAACCCGCACATTTAAAACAAACATGCAGGGCTAAGTACAAGAAATTGCACTCGTGGACTTATGCCGAAAACATTTGATAACATTTGAATTATTACCGCCAATATCGAGTAAGTCACGGTGGTTTTAGTTAAAATGCCTCAGGCTTATCAAATCATTTTCGTCAGAACATAGCTCGCCGAGCATTTTCGTGTGTGTATGGTCCATATCTCATAGTAACAATTCATAATAAGAATAAAAATTAAACGCCGAGAGTGAGGCCTCCCATCTACGACGCCGCGACCGGCCGTAATCCCGCATAAACAAGATGTCACTCTCACAAGAATATGTTAACACGACGATAGTTCCAACCTTCACGCCAATCCTAGCTGCATTTATCATCCGCACAGACCCGACATTTAAAAGGTCAAGGCGCCCAAATGACATAACTCGTCATAATAAAGTTCCAACCATCTCCACAAATTTCTACCCGGAAATGAGATAGATCCATACACAAAACGAAATATTTTCGCGGTGTAATGCAAGAAACATTTGTTAACAATTGTAGAATAATTACAGAATAAACTCATTTGGAATAACAAGAAAGTCACATTTTAGTGGGGTAAGAAAGGCCCACATTTTGAAGATAGGAAGCCCACCGGACTATGGTTCGTTGTAAAGTCCTAAGTTCGATCGTTAATCGAAATCCGGTCACAGGCGCTTAGGTCCACACCTTTACTGAAAAAGCGAGGTTTTAGTATCGTAGCTCAAGTCTCGAGACTTCCAAAAGCTAAGATAAACTTCGATATTTCATATCGATGTAGACTGAATTCCTTAGTGAATTCAATACGCCCCAACACGATACGATCAATTGTTCTCGCTCGAGAGATACTTTCAACGATAAGCACGTTTTTCGATATATGGATTTCATTCGTGAAATCTTTTCTTACTAATGAGGTATCATACTCAATTAGTATATCTTACGCGTCATCGTATTTATAAATCGTATAATCGCACGCTTGACTTAAAAGTCAACGAAGTCAACATTGGTCAACAAAGTCAACAATTTCGACTTTCAAATAGTAATTTCACTATTTCGTTTTGTAAATCGGATTTGATCGATTTGAAAACGTAAAGTCCTTTTGCTCGATTTATCACGTAAATCAAGGACTTATAAATAATTTCGCATTTAATAAACCTTTATAATTAAAAGCGTATTTCGATTTTAAAACGTTATAAAATGAACGTTTGTCTCAAACATAGCAATCTATGTTTATAAAATTTTTGTAAAATTTTATTATGTCCAGAATATTAATTTAACATATATTTTATTAATAAACTGATTTAAAAAAAAGATTTAAAATCCTTATTAATTATCGAAATCTCGATAATTAATTTAAAATATCAAATGACTTTTGAAAAATTTTCTAAATTAATATAGTGTATTATTATACACTATGGTCCAGAATATGAATTTATAAAATCCATATGATATTGTTTGTTATTTATTAATATATATACATATATATAGCTACTAGATTTTCAATAATTAGGAATAATTATCCAAAATTCCCAAAATTGATATATAACTAGTATAATATCCCAACATCAATATACATCACAATTATAACCTATAGTTCATCATAACCATTCATTTAACAATGTATAGTAATATTGCGGTAATTATAGGATAATTACCAAACAATTAGCAAACAATTTCTAAAAATTCCAAATAAATTCCAACATGATTAAACATTATACTATAACATTGTAACATCATAACATCAACCAAAATAATTTGAATCATCACCATATGAGCTCAATAGCTCTCGCTTTTTTGATTCAAATTGGTATTTGATTTTAAAAATTCCAACAATTATATACTATGATTATATACTATAGTATACTAATATAACATCATAATATTTATCAAAACTAATTAAATCATCACCTTCAAGAGCATATCACTCACGGTTTATTTGATTTAATTAGGTAAATGATTTCAAAAATTCTAATAATTTCATACAATACATAAACAATATACCAAAGCATTAATACACCATTACATGTTCAAAAATAAAATCATACACCAACCTATACACTTATAATGCTCTCGGCCCTTTAAAAAAAAAATAGCAATTGATTTTCAAAAATTTAATTAAATCATAGAACATATAATCAAGGCTCTAAAGCATTAATATGTCATTACAAACTTGAAATAAAATTATACATCAAGGTACATACATATGTAGCTCACGGTATTAACAAAATTTAAGCTAGGGTTTTCAAAAATTGTTAAATCAATACCATAGTCTTAAATCATATCATAGACAATAATACATCATTAAAATACTTAAAACATGCTCGGTCATTATACATATTTTGTACACTTTCAAAAATTATTTCAAACACATACTATGGTTCAAAATCATGCGTAGGCTAGATACATTCATACATTTCATATATAACAACCTATGTTCATTTACACATGTATACTCACATCTTTGTAAATAAAATCATCAAGAACAACATTCTCATGCTCTAGAACAATAAACATACATATACATATATATATAGCATTCAAACATACACTTATATATATATAAAGCGTCAAAATTCCTTTATAACAAGGAGATGAAAATCAAGCTATGGTCCTTCATTTACCTTAGAAATGGTATTTAATGGTGAGAGCAATGTGGATATCAAACTCAAAGGAGGAAGAATGAAGAAGAAAGGAAGAGAAAGGTTTCAAATGGGGGGGAGCTCTTCTTGGAGCAGAAAATGGAGAAAGAGAGAGTTTTGAGTGCTGATACAAAAATGAAACGAGGTTAATGAGTGTGGGTTGAAGGGAAGAGTTTTGTCACCAATCCCTCTCTCTCACCCCATTTTTGCCTCACAAGGGCTAAAATCTGCAGCCAAATGATGAGGATTTAGTTGATGATTAGGCTAAGTAAATGCTAAGCCATGCATCGGGTAGAAAATAGTTGAGTGTATTTCTTGCTCATAGGTGGTCGCATATGGGGGTTTTAGGCTGTTTTAAATTTCATTTAATCCTTAATATAAGATATATATATCATACATAATCATAGATGTATAATACATGCCATAAAAAATAATTAAATCCATCATATACTAAATTTTCTAAAATACCGATAGTAATTTAGAAAAATAGGATAAAATATAAATCACACCTATTGTTGACACTCATGTAATTT